>CM060924.1:878093835-879313419 GCA_030737875.1 Allium sativum
GTATAGGAGACTTTTGGAGGCTAGGGCGACCGAAGCCGGCCCCGCAGATGTCCCTCCTCCTCCTCCTCCAGTAGTTAATGTTCCTCCTCCTCCTCCTCCGGTAGTTAATGTTCCTCCTCCTCCTGTCGCTGAGGTTCCTCTTCCTCCTCCCCCTCAGCATCCTCAAGCTGACTTCGCAAAGACTTGCAAAGATTTCAAAGCAATGGGTGGCAAGAACTTTCAAGGCACTGAGACTTTTGTAGAGGCCAGAAATTGGTTGAAAGAGACCGAGGACTTATTTGCTATCTTTGGGTTAGACGATCAGAGGAAGATCTTGTTGGCGGTTTGGCTTATGAAGGATGAAGCCGCTTATTGGTGGGAAGTCACCAATGGTACTAGGCCTGTTGAGACTTGGGCCGATTTCAGGGCAAGGTTCATGCTTAAGTTTCTATCTTCTGCTGAGGAGAATCTGCAAATGGAGAGGTTCATAACTTTGAAACAAGGAGATATGTCTGTCAAAGAATATGTGAACAAGTTCAATCAGTTAGCTCGTTTTGGCTTGGATATGGTGAATACTCCTCAGAAGAAGGCTCTTCGTTTTGCTAGAGGATTGAATGAGCCGTTGCAGGGACTGGCTATGTCACATATTCCCCATGGGGCCACGTTTGAGAGTTTGGTTGATATGGCGTTACTTCAGGGAGATGTCAAGAAAGAGACCAAGATGAATGATACTCAAGCCAAGAAGACTGATTCCCAGGGAAAAGGAAATCAGGGTAATCCAAGTGGTCAAAGCAGTCAAGGCAACCAGAACAAGAACAAGGGTCAAGGCAACAAGGGGAACAACAACAAGGGCAAGAACAACAAGGAGAAGTGCCATTATTGCGGTTCAGTTGGGCATCTTATTAAGGAGTGTAAGAAGAGGAAAAGGAAGAATGGTGAATGCTTTTTCTGCGGTAAGGTTGGACATTTAAGTAGGGATTGCCCGAAGAAGCAAGGGCAAGGCCAGGGTCAGACTCAGCGTGCTGGACCTTCAGGAGGGCAAGTTCATGCTCTCAATACCGCTCTAGTTCCCGATCGAGGTAGTATTTCTGTTGAGAGCCTTGTATATATTTCTGATTTTCCAGTTCGTACCTTGTTTGATTTTGGTGCATCGCATAGCTTTATCTCATCTGATCTTGTTGATAGTTTGCACCTTAGTACTAGCTTGGTAGATGATCCCGTCTGTGTCTCAAATCCTATTGGGGGTTCCGCCCATTTGTCTATGATATGTGGGGATTTGAGGATCTCTATACTGAGTGTAGAGTTCTTGTGCAGTGCTTATGTTCTTGGTTTTAGGGGATACGGATTGATATTGGGCATGGATTGGCTGTCCAGATATGGAGCCATTCTTGATTGTGAGCATAGGGTTCTGAGGATCATGACTCGCCTCGGAAACACCCTAGAAATTTCTTGTAATCCGAGAGGTCCCGTCATGTTGTGCTATCTTGAATCACTCGACTCGTCAATGGAAACTCTTCAGTCTGTGAGAGTGGTTCGTGAGTATCCGGATGTTTTTGATGAAGTTAGGGGGTTGCCCCATAAGCAAGAGATTGATTTCCGCATTTATCTGGTGGATAATGCAAAGCCGGTTTCTTTGCCCGTTCGGCACATGACTCCGCGTGAAAGGCGGGAGCTAAGTAAGCAAGTGAAGGAGTTGCTTGAAAAGAACTTCATTAGACGAAGTATATCTGAATGGGGAGCGCCTGTGGTATTTGCTACCAAGGCAGATGGTTCTCTCCGACTTTGTGTTGACTATCGAGAGTTAAATAAGCTGACTAAGAAGAACAGACACCCGTTACCGAGGATTGATGATCTCTTTGACCAGCTTGTCGGTGCTTCTGTTTTCTCTCAGCTTGATCTTGCTACTGGATTTCATCAGCTCAGGGTAGCTGAAGATAGTATAGACAAGACTGCATTCAGAACTCCAGATGGATTCTTCGAATGGCTTGTCATGCCGTTCGGCTTGACTAATGCACCCGCATATTTCGTGGACTTGATGAGTAGGGTGTTCAGGGAGTTCTTGAACAAGTTTGTCGTGGTCTTCGTAGATGATATTCTGATCTTCTCTAAGGATGAGGAAGAGCACGCAAGGCATCTCGTGGAGGTGATGGATACGCTTAGAGCGCATCAGCTGAAGGCCAAGTTCTCCAAGTGTCACTTTTGGAGAAGGGAAGTTAGATTCCTTGGGCATATTGTGTCTAAGCAAGGCTTAGCGGTGGATCCCGCTAAGGTAGTTGCAGTTCAGGATTGGAAGACTCCAAGGAATGCAACCGAAGTAAGAAGTTTTCTAGGTCTTGCGGGTTTTTACCGGAAGTTCATCAAGGACTTCGCGAAGATATCCGCTCCTCTCACTAAATTGACGAAGAAGAATTTAGTTTTTGCTTGGAGCATAGAATGCGAGCTTGCTTTTCAGAAGCTCAAGAGAGCCCTCACATCAGCACCTGTTCTAGCTTTGCCCGATGGAGGGAAGTTATTTACAGTATACACCGATGCATGTGGCACAGGGTTAGGAGCTGTTCTTATGCAAGAAGGAAGGGTGATATGCTTTGGCGGTAGACAACTCAAAGTGCATGAGAAGAATTATCCCACTCATGACTTAGAGTTGGCGGCAATAGTATATGCACTCAAGGATTGGCGCCATTATCTTCTGGGAGAAAGATTTGAGCTTTATACCGATCACAAGTCATTGAAGTATCTCTTTTCTCATAAGGATCTGAATTTGAGGCAACAAAGATGGATGGAATTCTTGGCGTCCTACGATTTTGAGATAGCTTATACCCCTGGCAAGGGGAATGTGGTAGCAGACGCATTGAGTAGAAGAAGGTTGACCCTAAGTCCTCTATTCGTTGAGATGAAGAATTTAGAGTATGTGGCAACCTTTGATTTCTCTTTGCCGATTGAGTCGATGACCGGTTCTTTAGCATCTCTGGAACTCAGACCGACCCTTCTTGATCAAGTTGGGGCTTCGCAGAGAGAAGACCCTCAGATAGTTGAGATTATGGATAAGCTGATTCGAGGAGAGGCGTCTAGTCATCTCGCTCGATATTCTATTGATGACAAGGGTTGGCTGAGGAGAGACGGAAGGTTATGTGTTCCAATGGTAGAAGATTTAATAAGAAAAGTTCTTGAGGAATCGCATCGCTCTAAGTTGACTATACATCCGGGCGGAGATAAGATGTATAAAGATATGAAGCGCATTTTCTTTTGGCCTGGGATGAAGAAGGATGTGGCAGAGTTTGTCTCTAGATGTATCATTTGCCAGCAAGTTAAGGCCGAGTCAAAGAAGCCCGGTGGGCTATTGCATCCTCTAGACGTTCCACTTTGGAAGTGGGAGAGTATTTCCATGGATTTTATCGATGGGCTACCAAGGACAAGGAAAGGGAATACGAGCATTTGGGTTATTGTGGATAGACTTACGAAGAGTGCTCATTTCATTCCGGTGAAGAGCAAAAGAACCGCATCTTGGCTAGCGTCTGTATATCTTCGTGAGATTGTGAGACTTCATGGAGTCCCTTCTAGTATAGTCAGTGACCGTGACCCAATCTTTACAAGTCAATTCTGGAATAGCTTGCAAGAAGCTATGGGCACGAGGTTGAATCTAAGTACGGCTTATCACCCACAGACGGACGGTCAAACCGAAAGGGTGAATAGGGTACTCGAGAATCTGTTGAGGCTTTGTATTCTGGATTTTGGTGGTACTTGGGAAGACCATCTTCCTCTTGTTGAGTTTGCATATAATAACAGTTATCAGGCAAGCATAGGGATGGCACCATTTGAAGCTTTATATGGGAGGCCGTGCAAGTCGCCTACATGTTGGTGGGAGACTACAGATGAGCTTATACTTGGGCCTGATATGATCAGAGATACATCCGAGAAGGTCGAGTTGATTCGGAGACGGATGAAAGCGGCACAAGACCGACAGAAATCCTATGCTGATAAGCGGAGAACTGATTTGGAGTTTGATGTTGGGGATATGGTTTTCGTGAAGGTTTCTCCTTTGCGGAATGTGGTCCGATTTGGAGCCGTTGGGAAGTTAGCACCGAGGTTTGTTGGACCATTCCCTATTATAGAGAGGATCGGGCAGATGGCTTATAGAGTGAAGTTGCCCGAGAAGCTTGCCGGAGTACACGATGTTTTTCATCTCCGGAAGTGTTTGCATGAAACAGCAGAGGTTGTTGAGCCGAGTGTTCTGAAAGATGTGGAAGTGGAGAAAGAAGCTACCTTGAGGAGAGCTCCGATTCGTATCTTGGGGACGGAGACCAAGAAGCTAAGGAATCGAGAGGTCAAGTTGGTGAAGGTTCAATGGGGTGAAGCCGAAGAAGACGCAACTTGGGAAACCGAGGAGAAGATGCGTGGGCTTTATCCATTCCTTTTTGAGGGTACACTCTCAATCTCTTTTCTTTGTTAGCATATCTTTCTCTTTGCTATCCATGTTTATCTAGTTTATCGTGTTAATCTTGTCATGAGAACCTTAGGTAGAAACCCTTTGGATGAAACATGTGTTTGAAACATGTTATGCTTGATGGTTGCAAGTGGTTGCAAGTGTTTGCAAGTGGTTACTCGTGGATGCATAATACACGTTAGGCACTAGATCGGCTCACACACTCCTCATATTGCATATGCATGAGTGTTTATTCTTATTCATGGATGAAAATTTTTGTGTTATCACATGGATGTTGCATATGGATGTATGTGATGTGCACACATATAGATGTTATACATTATGTTAGGAATTGCATACATATGGATTCATTTCACTAACATAATTTGCATTGATGATATTTGCATTAGATAAGTACATATACACACACCTTTGCATATGTTCATACAACATTTAGAATCTTGTAAGGACAATGATTGCTCGTGGATGGTGTTTTGAGTAGATGGATGATTGGATGGTAGGATACGTTCTTCCTAACTTGAAGATTTCGGGGACGAAATCCTTTAAGGAAGGGAGAATGTAACAACCCGTATTTTCAATAACCTGTTAATAACATAAATCGAGGCAGAATTAAATTCTAAAATCTGAATCAAGGGAAACGGGATATGTCATTGCGTTCGTCTCGGAAAAATACGCGAAATAGAGTCCGAGTTTTCGAAAATCGGAGTCCGTATGACCCGATTAGGGCCCAACGAAGTTTTCAGAAAATTTCTAAGTAAAAACAGATTTCAAATTCAAGTTTGAATTTGAAAATTTGGGCCAGTTTGGGCCAGGCGGGAGAATTCCCGCCAGAGCACCCAAGTCGACAGCCCTGTCGACTTGGGAGTCGACTTGGTTGGACCCAAGTCGACAGCCCTGTCGACTTGGCTGTCGACTTGGTCCAGCCGGACTGTTTAGCCTGGTGCACCATTTAGAGATTGTGTTGAGCTTGGGGGCCAGATTCGGTTTTAAGGGCTGAGATTGCAACTAGGGTTTAATCCTATGGCCTAAAACACTTGCCTAATCTATAAATAAGGCCCTAACCTTGCCCTAAATCATCATTAATCTATCCTACAACTAAACTATGGCAAAATCAATCCTCTCATGGCCTCCACTCTCTTCATAAAATTTCTAAATAAATTTCTAAGTGATTTTCCATGCATACAAGTGTTTTCAAACTTGTATGAGCATCATTAGCTTGCATTCAAGTCAAGTTTCTATATTTGCATCATAAAGAAAGAATTTTGATCATTTTGGCTCAAGGGTTTTTATGTTAGAGCTTGCATTTTGGGTTTGATTGATTTCATAAGGGCTTTGTCATATTTTTGTGACTTCTTAAGCATTGTAAGCCCTATTCTACTTTCATACTTAAACTCTAAAGTTAAATGTATGATATGCAAGTTTATATGCAAGTTTACTATGCTATGATATGCAAGTTTATCATGTTGTAATATGCAAGTTTATATGCAAGTATGTCATGTTATGATATGCAAGTTTATATGCAAGTTTACTATGCTATGATATGCAAGTTCATCATGTCATGTTATGCAAGTTTACCATGTTATGCTATGCAAGTATGCCATGTTATGATATGCAAGTATGTTTTGCAAGTTTGGGATGATCATCTTGTTCATGTTATCATGTTATGCAAGCTTATCTTGAGTATGTGAACATAAAGCTTCAAGCTTTATGCTAAAGGTTGCATTTTGGCAACATGTAAGTTATCATATCTCTTATGATAACTTGCATGTGAGGCTAAATGCGAACTTATGGCCATTTCTACATGTCATTTAGCACCATGTATCACCAATATGCCAAGTTTGGTTTTATGCATTCTTTTGGGGCCTAAAAATGTAATATGTAAGGGTGTGAACACATGAACATTTCATATGCCACCATGTTAAACTTGTGGCTTCAATACCTTTATGTCATGATTATGCCAAGTTCCCTCTTTCTATCCTTTATGCGCTATTGCGATATGTAAGCGATGGGATTGCGTTTGGGGTTGGGTAAACTTAAAAAGACATAAAAACATAAGCTTGGGAATTTACCTATTAAGTTAGGTCTACCCATTGGGAATTTACCTATTAAGTTAGGTCTACCCAATTGCTTGAAAATTTGTAACATGTTTTGGAAACATGATGGACAAGACACTTAGAAAAGATAAGTGTGACCAACTCGAGGTTGGGTTGAGTTTGTAGCGTAAACCTACCCGGAACCGACCGGCTTAACTAGTTGCTACAAACAATAGGACCCAATGTGAGAAGTTGGTCATGTTGTACCTTGAACCCGAGGTTAGACCAAGTTGTGGTGTAAAGCTACCCGGACCCGCCCGGCTTAACTAGTAACCACAACAAGGTCTAATGTGAGAGGTTAAGGCGCATTAAATTAATTAATGCCTCGTGATTAGGGTTAAGTCATGGTCCACTTAATACTTAACCAATTTGGGCTTGGTAGAGTAATCAGGGTTAAGTCGTGAACTCATCGTTACACTTAACCGAGTTAATCCATGATTAGCAAGAGGGTTAAACCGTACTTAACCCACTAGAAAATCCTAGCAATGGGGGCCCACTCCGCAGTAATCCCCAAAAATTGGTATCATTAAGGCCCTAGGGACTAGGCTAGGGAGGGGGCACGATTACTGGGCTGGAGGTAAGCGACCCAATAAACGACGGCCGTGTGGTACGCCGATGTAGTTCCGGACGGACTATGGTCGTGCACGTAGTCCGTATTTGGAGAAGTCACCCATGGGTACCAGTAGATCGAGACTGTGCACTCATGTTTATGGTGTCCAGGGGTTGGCACCCTAGGGCTTGATACACCCGAAGGGTGGACCCGGCACAGTTCGACTACAATTATGTTTGGGCCGTATTGACACCAACACGTGACGAGTTAGGCTTAGGGAGCCGATCGACTAGACCGTTTGGTTGGACCTTGCATTAGGGTCATTTCATGTTATTGGGCCGAAGCTTGGGCCAAGGGATCAATACTTGTTTATTCAAGTCATATTAGTTTGCTAGTACACCTGTGGTGCAAAACCTTAAACCTGATTATGCGATGACACCTTATCTACCTTGTTAGTTAATCATCATGCTAGTATATTGTTATCCTTATGTTCGTCCCTGCTGCTCATGACAGTTAACTTTATCAGTTTACATTGATTGTAGTAGGGCTTACTCAGTCTTTTTGACTGACCTGTTTTCTTTCGCCTCTTTTCTTCCGTCCCCCCCCCCCCCAGGTTCTTAGGGAGGGAATATTGGAGCTTAGCTTGGATTTCGGATTGCTTGCTTGTGGGATTTTAGCTCATGTACGGTCTTGACATGAAGCTAGCTATGGTTATCACTTATTTTGGGGATAGTACTTATGTATTTCAGTTTTTCAGTTGATGTTGTTTTTATCTAGACTTGTTTATTTGGAAAGCTATGTTGTACCAGACTTGTTTTGAAATACTATGAAATCTTCCGCTGTTTTATCTATGTTATTTACTCTGTTTACATATATACATATGTTCTTGTTCTGCCTTGATATATCATTATGCATGTTTACCTGATTCAAACGCCCCTCCAAAGTCAGAGTGCTTGCAAGAGTCACCCTGGCGGAGGTGGGGTGTTACACCTTTGGTTCATCCTGTTCCAAGATGACTTGTATGGATGAATGTCTTATAGAGTATTTCATAAGAATCACGTACATTGATTTGTCTTATAGAGTATTTCATAAGAATCACGTACATTGATTCTTACAAACTTACTTTTGTCAGCTACAGAGTATTTTTATGGACTTCAATTAGTGATTTGATGGATTCGACAATGTGACATTCAAATTGGATGGAGATGTGCTATTCTGAAGGATAAGCTTAACCTCTAGCCTCATCAACCGGGAAATGGCACAAATCGGATAGGTCGCATGGCTATGTGGGCCGCACCCATCAAAAGGGTATATCATTACCTGATCTGGTGAAATCCAATGCCTCAGGTTGTCCCTTTATTTTTCTATCAGTTCGGTTGGCTGGCCCCTAACCGTGGTAATGATATATTCGGTACTCTCAAGAGAAAGTGAGGGGCCGGTCATGTTTAGTCTGGGTTGCAAGATATTCTGGTTGAACCCCAATGTATTCATCTCCAAAGGTACATTGTCGGGAAGATGGTCCCATAACTTGCCAGGAAATCCATTCTCCAATAAGAGCCTGCGGTTTTGATTGTACGTTATATATGTAGAGCGTGAGATGCAAACGTTCTGCTAGATTTATATTTATTTGTATTTAGACAATATTATAATATCAGAAAAGATATTAACTTTAAAAATGATTTGGGTTATCATAAGTGTAACAACCCAACTTTCGAACACCTTGGAAGTTGTATCATTATATAAGAATAAAAGATAGACAGAAGATAAAGCTAAAAAAAGCAGTAGAATCTCACAGCGGAACTTGATCATAACAAAAAAAACCAAAATATCACATATCATAAGTCAAGTACATTAGAGTACTTCATACATACGGATACATTTCATCACAAATTACATACTTAACATTTGTGATAAACTAACTTGTAGATGATTATACATAACATCATATATAAAACAACTTGTAGACAATTATACATAGATAAGCCAACATTTAGATCCTTCCCATCCAGCTACTCCAAAAGTTAAGTCAAGACCTGGATCACTTGTCTACTCATAACGCGTAACACCTCATGTCCATCAATGTCACTCTCAAAGGGAATGCATTAACTTTCATGGAATATTATTGGTGTATAGAACAAAATATAACAAGACAGATACATATATTGGTACTTGAAAATTTTAAAACAACTTTTATTGTAGCAGAGAAATAGTTTGGTTACAACTACATCAAAAACCAACAATAAAACCAAGTACACTTAATATCCATCTTGACAAATTGTTTTCCGAGTACATAAAGTAAAAAAGCATAACCCCAACATAAGTAGCCATAAGAGAGATAAGCTAAACTTTACTTTCATCAATCCAAGCACTTCCAAAAGAGAGAGAAAGAGATACAAATCAAGTTCCACTAGCACTAGTGCCACCCAGAGAACCTAGGGGGAAAAAGGAAGAAAAGAGACGAAAACAAGGGGGGTCAGACATAAAGTCTGGCAAGTCTAATAACTTTAACAATATAATTATTAAAGTAATTAGGTTAAGGCATAAACTGGTAAAACAAGGAATGACTGTGAAATAAATAGGCAAGACAAAACAAACAAGAGGAATATGCTGGCGTTAAACGAGCTCCTAATCACTATAGGATAATTACTATACTTCCCAATACTAGTCACTCTAAAAGTTGATCCCGCCTACTGGACATAATACTCATAATAATGATAATGGTAGTTCCGTATACCCCTAGCTGCCTTCATAGGTGCCGCCTGCCCTTATCTCCACTAGTTGTACCCACTACCCCCATGCGATCGGCTCCCTATCTCATTGATACCCGTGCTGGTCCCACAGTGGGGTGTATCACTCCCCAAAATGGCAACTTGATACTACTCAAAGATGCATGACTTATATCTACACGATGCAACAACGTCTTACCTAGCAGCCCGGGCCCACGCACGCAGATGACCCCGTTGGACTTGCGTTTTCACCCCTAACCCGTTTTGGCCTCTTACAATCAAACCCAGTAAGCGCGTCCCATCCTCAATCTAACTCGAGCTCACAAAGATACTTAATGGGTTACTGGTTTGAAAAGGGCCCCCATACTTGACATAAGCTTTCCACCTATGCTTGGTTCCCACTAAGATTTCTCACTTAACCCCTTCTTATTCATGTCCTCTAACATGTTTCAACTTAGTTAAGTGTTTCTAATCGTATTTCACATGCCCCCAATGTCACCCACTTAACCCCCATGTACTACCACATGTTTATCTTGGTTAAGTGTTACTTAATTCATTATAACTGTAACCTTGTAAGACCTCCCACATTAGACTACGGTTTGCGGTTGCTGGATTTGCTGGGCGGGTCCAGGGAGTCTTATACCGCAAAAAAGCCTAACCTCGTGTCTTTACAATTGTTACGCATCTAATTTATGCCTTTGACCTCTCACATTAGACTACCGTTTGTGGTTGCAGGATTTGTCGGGCGGGTCTGGGCTGTCTTACACCACAAACGAGCCTAACCTCATGTCTTAGGCGTTTATTATTACACATAATTATTTCACCCCAATATGAATTAATTATCCCTATTCAAATTGTCAATAATTTCCAAATTAATCCATTTCCATAATTGTCACCTAAATTATGTCCATAATTTTTAGGTATATAAAATACACCAATGGATGTCTCAAATTAATTATATGTCTTTAAATCCATTTTATGCCCATTCACAATATGTATATTTAATATTTTCCCATTGTCCCCATGTCTTTCGTACGTTTAATATGAAATATGTTAGACTTGCAAATAGTCTAACTCATAAAAAGAAAGGAAACATCACAACTTTCATAACACATAAAATAGATCTAACTTGCAAATAAGAATTATAACATAAATTTTCATAGCCAATAACTTGCATAGGCAATGGACATATAGAATATAAATTTGCATAAACTATGTACTTCCATGGATCTAAATATAGATCTAAACATGAAATTGTGAACTTGCATATATGAATATGGTTTTCACCTAAACTTGCATATGGATTCCATACAAACTTGCATATGAATTTAAACATGTAACTAATATCACATGTTTTACATATAAGATCGCATATATATATATATATATATACATATACATACTCGATTCACATATAAACTTGTGTGTAATTCGCATATAGACTTGCATATGATTCACATACAGACTAGCATATGATTTACATCCAAACTTGCATATAAACTGATGTCATAAAATGAATCTAGTTAAACATATGTGATTGGACATGTGAAATAGATCTACTAACATAAGTTAACAAAAGTGTCATATGTTCACAAACAGACGATAACAAAATTAAGTAATGTTACATGATTCAACAGGCATGTTCTCATAATCCAAATTATAACTCGTCATAATTAATTTATTAATTATTTTGCGAAAGAAACTGTACTCACAAAGACGGATTAGAGAAGAGAATAATTCGTTCGTCGTTTGTATTAGAATCTTGACTTGCAATACCTAAGCTTTAAGAAGAAGAAGAACTATTCCAGCAGCAGCATGGAGGCCAAGAAATTAATTTAGTTTACGTTTAGAGCTTGAGTCTATGCGAGCTTATATAGAAGTTTAGATCAATATAAGCCGTTAGATTAACATAGGAGCAATCAGAACCATTCAGACCAATTAGAGCTATCTAGAAACCGCCACCTATGCCCTAGTGACTCATCCACAAGTCAGAAATTGTCACAGTTTAGATCTGCCCGAGGGGATAGGTCAACCCCCAGGTCGACCGGTATAGGGGAGGTCGACCCCCTGGTCGACCTGGCCTGAGGCGGGAAAAATCCCGCCCAGACCGCTTCTTTGTTTTCATTTGAATTTTGAATTTAAATCTGAGCTGTTTTAATTTATTTAAATTTTGAGGGCCATAACTTCCTCATACGAAGTCCGATTTACGAAAATTTGGACTCTATTCCAAACAGAATTCCGAGACGAACACAATGGCGTAACCCATTTCCCTTAATTGTTATTCTAAAAAATAAGTGTTCTTAAATTTGTTAATTTTAATATTTAAAATTACGGGGTGTTACATTCTCCCCTCCTTAAAGGATTTCGCCCCCGAAATATCTAGGTTAAGGAGAATGTATATCCTACCATACAATCACCGATCTATCAATCATCAAACACAGGCATCCATTGTCCTTAAAAGATTTCTAATGTTGTATTAACATATGCAAAACGTGTGTGTATATGTTCCTTATTTAATGCAAAATCAGGCGGTCTACTGATTCAGTTTACCTCCTTAATGCAAATCATGATAGTGTCATGCGTCCATTATGTATGCAAAAGAATCCTAATAATACATATTATTTCTACATGTGTTCACAACCATTCATCTAAATGCTGCATCCATATGATAACACAACCATTATACATCCATTAATTTAAATATGCACACATATTTATATGCAATATGAAAGTGATTGAGCCGATCTAGTGCCTAATGTGCGTATACATGCATCCACGAGCAACCACTTGCATCCATTTGCATCCACCAAACATAACATATCTTAAATACATGTTTACAACCATAAGGTTTTTCCTAACTAAAGATCGAAGATATCATCGCAAAGACATACTAAACGACAGGACAAGTATCAACAAAGCGGTATTAAAAGGAGAAGTCAAAAACATACCCTAAAAAAAGAAAGGGTACAGCGTACGCATCTTGTCTTCCGTCTCCCAAGTCGCTTCTCCTTTATCATCTCCCCATTGCACTTTGACCAACTTGACCTCTTTGTTGCGTAGCTTTTTGACCTCCGATTTGAGAATGTGTGTAGGAGCTTGTCTAACCATGGCATTTCGCTCTACTTCCACTTCTTTGAGCGTGCTCGACTCCACCACTTCCTCCGTATCATGTAAACACTTACGCAAATGCAAAACATGAAACACGTCATGAACACCACTGAGCTTTTCTGGCAACTTTACTCTATACGCCATATGCCCAATCCTCTTTGTGATTGGAAAGGCTCCTACGAACCTCGGTGCCAACTTCCCTACTGATCCAAAACGGACTACGTTTCTCAACGGTGACACCTTAATAAAAACCATGTCCCCAATATTGAACTCAAGATCGGTTCGTCTCTTATCAGCATATGACTTCTGTCGGTCCTGCGCCGTCTTCATTCGCCGTCGAATCAAGTCTATCTTCTCCGAAGTCTCCCTAATCATGTCCGGTCCAAGCAAAACCTTATCCGTAGATTCCCACCAACAAGTCGGTGATCGACATGGTTGTCCATAAAGAGCCTCAAAAGGTGCCATGCCAATGCTAGCCTGAAAGCTGTTATTATAGGCAAACTCCACTAATGGAAGATGTTCTTCCCATGTTCCTCCAAAGTTTAAGATGCATAGCCTCAAAAGATCTTCTAGAATCTGATTTACTCTCTCGGTCTGGCCGTCCGTCTGAGGGTGATAAGCGGTACTTAAGCATAATTGTGTTCCAACCGCCTCTTATAAGCTCTTCCAAAACTCGCTAGTGAGAATGGGATCTCTATCGCTCACAATGCTAGAGGATATTCCATGCAGATGAACTATCTCTCAAGGTAAACAAATGCTAACCATGCGGCGACCCTCCTACTTTTAATGGGAATAAAATGGGCACTTTTGGTAAGTCTGTCTACAACTACCCAAATCCCCGTATTACCCTTCCTTGATCTTGGCAACCCGTCTATATAATCCATGGAAACACTTTCCTATTTCCACAGCGGAATCTATAAAGGGTGGAGCAAACCACCAGGCTTCTTTTGCTCCACCTTGACTTACTGGTACACCAAGCATCTAGAAACGAACTAAGCCACGTACTTCTTCATTCCTTCCCAAAAGAAAACTCACCTCATATCCTTATACATCTTGTTACCACCGGGATGTATGGTCATCTTAGAGCGATGTGAGTCTTCAAGAATTGTCTTCCTCAAGCTCTCGTCTTGTGGCATGCAAAGTCACCCATCTCTACGCAACCAGCCTCTCTCATCTATAGCATATCTATTAAGATGACTCGAAGACTCTCCTCTTATAAGCTTGCCTACTATCTCAATCAACTATGGGTCATCCCGCTGTGCCCCTCCAACCCGACCCAAAAGTGTAGGTTGTACCTCTAGCGATGCCAACAATCCGGGTACATAATCGATGGAGGGTCTAAAGTCAAAGGTAGATATATACTCCAAACTCTGTCGTTCCACGAGCAAAAGACTCAAAGTCAACTTCTTTCTACTTAAGGCGTCAGCTACAACGTTACCCTTGCCAGGGGTATATGCGATCTCAAAATCGTAGGATGCCAAGAACTCAATCCACCTCTATTGCCTCAAGTTTAGATCTTTCTGAGAGAACAAGTACTTTAGCGACTTATGGTCTGTATACAACTCAAACTTCTCGCCAAGAAAATAATGACGCCATGACTTAAGCGCAAAAACTATGGAAGCCAACACTAAGTCATGGACTTTCAACTGCCTTCCACTATAGCATATCACCCTTCCCTCTTATATTAAAACTACGCTAAGCCTTGGCCAGCAAGCATCGGTATATACTGTGAATGGCTTACTCCCATCTGGCAAAACTAAAACTGGTGCTATCATCAAAGCCCTCTTCAAACGTTGGAAAGCATCGTCACAGTCAACATCCCATGAAAAGTCAAGTTCTTCTTTGTCAACCGAGTAAGTGGGGCTGATATCTTCACGAAGTCCTTAATGAACTTCATATAATAACCAGCCAGCCCTTAAAAGCTTCTTACTTCTGTTGCGTTCTTAGGAATCTTCCAATCTTGGATTGCCACCACCTTTGTGGGATCCACAGCTATCCCCTCCTTAGAGACCACATGTCCTAAGAACCTCACTTCTTTTCTCCAAAAATGGCATTTGGAGAACTTAGCTTTGAGTTGATGCACTCATAGGGTCTCTAAGACTTCCCTAAGATTTTGGTCATGCTCTTCCTTGCTTCTAAAGAAAATCAAGTTATCGTCCACAAAGACTACCACAAACTTGTTTAGAAACTCCCTAAACACCCTACTCATTAAGTCAACGAAGCATGCAGGTGCATTCGTCAAACAAAAAGGCATGACGAGCCACTCGAAGAAACCTTCAGGAGTTCTAAATGCAGTCTTATCTATGCTGTCTTCAGCCACCCTTAGCTGATGAAATCCTATAGCCAAATCCTGCTGCGAGAAAATCAAAGCACCAACCAACTGATCGAATAAATCGTCTATCCTCGGCAATGGGTGTCTGTTCTTCTTGGTGAGCCTGTTCATCTCTCTATATTCCATGCACAGTCTAAGTGAACCATTAGCCTTTGTAGCAAAAACAACTGGAGCACCCCATTCCGAAATACTTCTTCTTATGAACCCCTTTTCAAGCAAATCTTTCACTTGCTTACTGAGTTCTCTTCTCTCTCTCGGAGCCATGTGGCGTACTGGTAATGCAACTAGCTTTGCATTATCTACTAGGTATATACGAAAGTCTATCTCGCGCCTCGGGGGTAAACCGCGAACTTCATAGAAGATGCCACCATATTCACTGACCACACGAACAGATTCCAAATCATCGTTGGATGCGTCAAGAGATTCTAGGTAGCTAAGCATCACCGGACCTCTAGGGCTACAAGAAATATCAAGGGTCTTGCCACAACAAGTCAACAATCTAACTATCCTTCTTTCACAGTTAAGGATGGCACTGTATCTGGCTAGCCTATCCATGCCTAGGATCATGCCATAGCCCATGAAGCCAAGAACGAAGGCGTTGCATTCAAACCCAACACCCAAAATAGACACCCTCAAATCCCGACAATTCATTGAAATATGAGCCGAACCACCAATTGGATTTGAGACTACTATGGGATCCGTAACTAGACTTGTATTTAGGTGCAGTGTTTCAACTAATGAAGTAGATACAAACGAGTGTGAAGCGCCAGAATCAAACAAAGTACGAACAGGATGATCAAACAGAAAAACCAAACTTTCAACAGAAATGTTTCTACCTCTCTCCTGTCCTGGTGCCATGAGAGCATGAATCTGTCCTCCAGAAGTAGACCCTGTCCTTTGCCCCTGTTTCCTCGGACAGTCTTTAATTAGGTGTCCTGCCTCACCACAGTGGAAACAACCGGTCTTCTTTTTCTTCCTACATGCCTTGCTTAGATGGCCTGGTGTCCCACAATTAAAGCACCTTTTCTTTCCTTTGCTATTTTTATCCTTACCACCTTTCTTGGGTTGCTGTTGTGATTTCTTTGGATCTCCTTTCTTATCTGGTGCCTTATTAGCATTAGCACCGTTCTCCTCTTCATGCATAAGCACCATGTCAACCAGTTTCTCAAAGGTAGCCGTCATAGGAATGTGGGTCATAGCCAACCCGTGTAGTGGCTCATTCAAACCTTTAACGAACCTCAGAGCCTTCTTATCAGGTGTGTTCACCAAGTCTAAGCCAAATCTCGCCAAGTGATTGAACTTGCTGACGTACTCTTTTACTGACAAATTCCCCTGCTTCAATGCCAAGAACCTCTCCATGTATAAATTCTCTTCTGCTCGTGAGAGAAATTTCATCTCAAACCTATGCCTGAAATCCATCCATGTTTTCACTGGACGCTCTCCATTCGTGACCTCCCACTAAAACGAGGCTTCGTCCTTCATTAACCAAGCCGCTAATTGGACCTTCCTTCCATCTTCTATCTCGGAGATACCAAACAAATATTCTACCTCCTTAAGCCAATTTCGAGCTTCAACAAACGTCTCTAACCCGTGAAAAGGTTTCCCGCCCATTGCCCGAAAGTCCTTGCACATCTTCGAAAAAGTATCAACGCGGGGAGGGGGAGGAGGAGCGGCTGCAGCTAGGGGAGGAGGAACGTCTGCTGGGCCTGAGGCGGTGGTCCTAGCCTCCAAATACCTTTTGAACCAGGCTGGTATCGGTATGCCCTCGGGTATCTCGGGTTCCTCAAACATGCTGAAAAAGAAAAAGGAAGAGATTCAAAACGGAGAATCGAAGGAAAGATATATGACTCTTGGGGGTTATGTTTTTAAAATAAACTTTTCCCTTGAAAATACTCTCCTAAAAATATATTTTTGAAAGTATTTCTTTATGAAAATGTTTTTAAAAAACAATTTTTCAAACCTCTTATTTGTTCTGGTAACCTTCAGCTCTGATACCACGTGTAACACCCCACGTCCATTAATGTCACTCTCAAAGGGAATGCATTAACTTTCACGGAGTATTATTGGTGTATAGAACAGAATACAACAAGACAGATACATATATTGGTACTTGAAAAAGTTAAAACAACTTTTATTGCAGCGGAAAAATAATTTGGTTACAACAACATCAAAAACCAACAATAAAACCAAGTACACTTGATATCCATCTTGACGAATTGTTTTCTGAGTACATAAAGTAAAAAGCGTAACCCCAACATAAGTAGCCATAAAAGAGATAAGCTGAACTTTACTTTCAGCAATCGAAACACTTCCAAAAGAGAGAGAAAGAGATCTAAATCAAGCTTCACTAGCACTAGTTCCACCCTGAGAACCTACGGGGGGGAGGAAGAAAAGAGGCGAAAATAAGGGGGGTCAGACATAAAGTCTGGCGAGTCCAATAACTTTAACAATATAATTATTAAAGTAATTAGGCTAAGGCATAAACTGGTAAAACAAGGAATGACTGTGAAACAAATGGGCAAGACAAAACAAACAAGAGGAATATGTTGGCGTTAATCGCGCTCCTAATCACTATAGGATAATTACTATACTGCACCAATACTAGTCACTCTAAAAGTTGATCCCGCCTACTGGACATAATAATCATAATAATGATAGTGGTAGTTCCATGCACCCTTAGCTGCCTTCATAGGTGCCGCCTGCCCCTATCTCCACTAGTCGTACCCACTACCCCCATGCAATCGGCTCCCTAACTCGTAGATACCCGTGCTGGTCACACAGTGGGGTGTATCACTCCCCAAAGTGGCAACCCGATACTACTCAAAGATGCACGGCTTATATCTACACGATGCAACAACGTCTTACCTACCAGCCCGGGCCCACGCACGCACATGACCCTATTGGACTTGCGTTGCCACCGCTATCACGTTTTGGCCTCTTACAATAAAACCCAGTAAGCGTGTCCCGTCCTCGATCTAACTCGAGCTCACAAAGATACTTAATGGGTTACTGGTTTGAAAAGGGCCCCCTTACTTGACACAAGCTTTCCACCTATGCTTGATCCCCACTAAGATTTCTCACTTAACCCCTTCTTATTCATGTCCTCTTGCATGTTTCAACTTGGTTAAGTGTTTCTAATCGTATTTCACATGCCAACCATGTCACCCACTTAACCACCATGTCCCATCACATGTTTATCTTGGTTAAGTGTTACTTAATTCATTATAACTGTAACCTTGTAAGACCTCCCACATTAGACTACCATTTGCGGTTGCTGGATTTGCCGGGAAGGTCCAGGCAGTCTTATACAGCAAACGAGCCTAACCTCATGTCTATACAATTGTTACACATTTAATTTATGCCTTTGACCTCTCACATTAGACTACCGTTTGTGGTTGCTGGATTTGCTGGGCAGGTCCGGGTAGTATTACACCACAAACGAGCCTAACCTCGTGTCTTAGGCGTTTATTATTACACATAATTATTTCACCCTAATATGAATTAATTATCCCTATTCAAATTGTCAATAATTTCCAAATTAATCTATGTCCATAATTGTCACCTAAATTATATCCATAATTTTCAGGTATATAAATTATACCAGTTGATGTCTCAAATTAATTATATGCCTTTAAAGCCATTTTATGCCAATTCATAATATGTATATTAAATATTTTCCCATTGTCCCCACGTCGTTCGTACGTTTAATATGAAATATGTTAGACTCGCAAACAGTCTAACTCTTAAAAAGAAAGGAAACATCACAACTTGCATAACACATAAAATATATCTAACTTGCAAATAAGAATTATAACATAAATTTGCTTAGCCAATAACTTGCATAGGCAGTGGACATATAAAACATAAATTTGCATAAACTATGTACTGCCATGGATCTAAATATAGATCTAAACATGAAGTTGTGAACTTGCATATATGAATATGGTTTTCACCTAAACTTGCATATGGATTCCATACAAACTTGCATATGAATTTAAACATGTAAACTAATATCACATGTTTTATATACAAGCTCGCATATATATATATATATATATATACTTGATTCACATATAAACTTATGTGTAATTCGCATATAGACTTGCATATGATTCACATACAAACTAGCATATGATTTACATCCAAACTTGCATATAAACTGATGTCATAAAATTAATCAAGTTAAACATATGTGATTGGACATATGAAATAGATCTACTAACATAAGTTAACAAAACTGTCATATGTTCACAAACAGATGATAACAAAATTAAGTAATGTCACATGATTCAATAGGCATGTTCTCATAATCCAAATTATAACTCATAATAATTAATTTATTAATTATTTTGTGAAAGAAATTGTACTCACAAAGACGGATTAGAGAAGAGAATAATTCGTTCGTCGTTTGTATTAGAATCCTGACTTGCAATTCCTAAGCTTTAAGAAGAAGAAGAACTATTCCAGCAGCAACATGGAGGCCAAGAGATTAATTTAGTTTAGTTTTAGAGCTTGAGTCATAATATAAGCCGTTAGATTAACATAGGAGTAATCAAAACCATTCAGACCAATTAGAGCTATCCAGAAACTGCCACCTATGCCCTAGTGACTCATCCACAAGTCAGAAATAGTCATAGTTCAGATCTGCCCAAGGGGGTAGGTCGACCCCCAGGTCGACCCCCAGGTTCACCTATGTAAGGGAGGTCGACCCCCTGGTCGACCTGGCCTGGAGCATGAAAAATCCCCCCCAGCCCGCTTCTTTGTTTTCATTTGAATTTTGAATTTAAATCTGAGCTGTTTTTATTTATTTAAATTCCTGAAACTTCTGAGGGCCATAACTTCCGCATACGAAGTCCGATTTACGAAAACTTGGACTCTATTCCAAGTAGAATTCCAAGACGAACGCAAGGGCGTAATCCATTTCCCTTAATTCTTCTCCTAAAAATTAAGTGTTCTTAAATTTGTTAATTTTAACATTTAAAATTATAGGGTGTTACATAACAAGTGTTATGAGTACCCAAGAGTTTAAAGAAAACACAGAAAAATAAACTCTGGGTCAGTCGGGGACTGGCGTGAGTAAACGATTTTAAAACAAGTTCAAGGAATAAAATCATACTCTTAAGACCACGCCGTGAATACAGAATGGGTTTTTACCTTATGAGAATCAAAATAGTTTGTATATTTAAACCATATATTTTGATAATGTCTAGGGTTTCCATAAATAATTTAGAATGTAGTAGAAATGCTTTCATCTCACATTCTACTTATATAATATACAAACAAAACCGCTTAACGCTTACGGATAATGGATTTCCAACTTTGACAAGGTATGGATCCACCTTCCAATAGTGTACCTCTAGAGAGGAATACACTAGGTTCAACAAGAACTTCTTATAACCCGCCATACATGATCGACCACTCATTTCTCTTGAGTGTATCGAATGTATATCACCAATGGTTGTGTACGGCAACCATTTCCCGAATGGGGCAGCATCGATAGAATAAGGACAAAAGGAATACCTCTAGATAGGTGATAATACACCCTAATGGGAGCTACCTACATAGCCATGCTGCCTGCCTGATTTTTTTCATTTCCTGGTTGTGAGGCTTGAGGATAAACTTATCTTTTTGATAGATTATATCTTCAGTTACTTTGAATGTCACATCGTCCTATCTTTCAGAACACTCATTCAATTTCCCAAATATATTACGGGCAATAAAGCTAAAAGAAACGAATTTCTCTCCTACCAATGTAATATACTTACATAAATTCGATGTGTAGAATCTAATAGATATACGTTGTCAGACATCCTTCCATTCTGGTTTGCCTTGGGATTGAACAGACCGAAGGTACTATTTAAAATAGCCCTTACATATCTCTGTTTTCAATATTTCTGATACGCAGCGTATAATTTGAGTCGAAGTGGAATATTTATTCCGGTCTCTTCGAAACGATGTACGTAATTTCTTTTATAGTTGATAAATAATTATTAGCCGAACATGGTTATGTTTCAGTTTACACATCCTTTGATTTTGAGTTTCAGTCAAACAAATTTATTCAGTTTTTGAGCAAAATAAAGCGTGTGCGTCGCACACGGTATTTTCTTTGTTTATCATCTGTGTTTATACGATGTTTAATACTTCAGTTATCTTAGTAGATTATTTTCTTACTTCTAATTCATCATAAATATATTAAAATTTATAATTTATTTAAATTATTTCTTTATATTTCTAATTTCAACTAGTCGACCTTCTATAGTCAAACTTCTGTACTCCGATCTTCCTGCTATTTCTTCCTTTCACTTGCCTATGTCAAATTAAATAAAAATTCTCTTTTTATTTAATTATTTATTTATTCTTTATTTTTATTTATTTTTTGTTTTAATTAAAACAAATTCTAATTAAAACTTCGATTAAAAACTCATTTTTAAGCGTATTGACCAAAAGTACTAGTTTGCCAAAGTGCCAGTTCCAAAACACTATGATTCTGCTTGCCAAACAGCTCAAGTCACCGTCTGTTCTGGAATTGCCAAAGCACCACCTGGTACTTTCCCATTTGTCAAAGTACCAATTGCTAGCTCCCGAAATCCATTGCCACAACCATGTTTTCCCGCTATGCCAAAGTACCACCTGGTACTTTGCAAAGTACGAAAATACCATAGTGCCAGATCTCCAATTCTCGTCCGTTCCTTCAAAATCCACATTCCGCGACTGCGTATTTCCATTTTACCAAAGTACCACACGGATATTTGCAAAGTACCACTTGGATCTTTGCAAAGTACCAAGTATCAATGTGCCAACCCTTCCAGTCACCGTGCCAACTACCTCTGATCACCACGAACTTCCTTGCCCGATTAACCTTTTTTTCCTCTTCCCCCTGCACACGTACAAGTGCATGTGCACATGCCAACCAGCCACCGTCGACCACCTCTGACCATCCAGACAGGTCACCCATCATCCCCTGGTTGCCCCGCTACCTTCAGATCCGACCACTACCGTCGCTATAGTGATTTCACTGTATGACTTCACCACCTTCGCATTGGGTTTCATCAGAGAAACTTCTGACCGCCATGTCCTTCGACCATATGAGTTCCTCCAACTCCGGCCACACCACCGTGACCTCCCCACGCTTCGTTTCCCCTTGACCGCACCTCCTAATCGTCGCCGCCGCTATGCAGTTCGGGCGAGAATGATCATTAACAAAAACAGGCCCATTAACCCGAAATCTATCTCGTTTTCAAAAGCTATATATTTGAAAAATCTTTTTATATTTTTCCTAGGATCTAGGATCTCTCACACTCCTCTCTTCTTCGTGCCGTGTCACTTCACCCAACATATCGCCGGAAATTGATCAAACACTATTTTCTGATCATCTCGACATTCCTCGATCACCACAGCGTTATAAATCATGAAACTAACATCAAAAATCATGGTTTGGGGTCATGTTTCATTTATATATTCAAATCAGGTTTTTGTATTGTATGAATTTTCATGTTTACAGAGTGTTTACAGAGAACATTCTGTTTTCTGTTTTCTTGAATATGAAATGTTCTTCTTTACTTATATTTACACATGTATAGAATGTGTACATTGTATCTTATATTTACATCAGCCTAGTGTGAGCAAATTGATATGATTTTCTTCTAGGAATCAATATCCATGATGTTCTGTGTTTCACAGAACACAGTAGTCGTTTATGAGTTAAGGTTTTAAACTATCAACAACTTATGCAATCATACTGATACTTTTTGTATATATGAATATAACAGATGTAATCAAGAGTTTCTAGCATCAATCATCTGTTGTTGGTTGGCAAGATGATGGTGTTAACATAATAGGACTTGCAGCTAAATCAACATATATACTGATGTGTACAAAACTGCTTATAGTAAAGAATTAAACAAGGAAATTAAATAAGGTTTACTCACACAAATGGGTTTAGCAGATATGGTTCATGTCATTAAAAAGCCCGAATAAACATCTTTATGAATGATCAAACAGAGCAGCATTTACACTAGCAACACAGTAAATGTTTTAATAGTGGATCGACTGTTTGCCTTTAGCAGTAAATGTCCACGGTATTTTGATCATGCAAAACATGATTCCAACAGAAAGGCTCATCAATACAATTATATAAGCACAGCATGTAAAAGTATTTATCAACTTGCATGGTTTTAAAGGAGAATATGGTGAGTGTTTACTCACTTTATCAGCTTCCTATGAAATGCAGGTTTCAGTTTCCAGTTCTTTACTTGAAAATATGTGGTGCTCCAAATATGAAAGTATGTTGCTATTTATATCCAAGAAAATAATATAAACTAACATGTATTAATTGTTTGCATTCAATGCTTGCTGTTCTGATGGAAAAAGAAAAGATCCTCCTACTTGATGCCTATTTTTGTCAAGTATAGCCCGCCCTTGTTTTATTTGTGTATTTAATATGCATAAAAGTCTTTAATATGCATAAAAGTCTTTTCCATCCTTTCTTGCTTCAGTTCTAGACAAAATCAGTAAATGCAAATGGTCCTTTTGGGAAATAAATCTACCTTCTCCCTTACACACTCTGATGGCCCAATTGGAATGTTTCTCTTAAGAGCAAGATGCTCTGTTTATTCTTTATCACTTCGGCAGAGAATGTATTTCCACCTGTTCCTATAATTTGTCTAAAATACAAACCATAGTTGTAAAGTAACTTGCCTTAAATGCTTGATGGAAATAGTGTATAGTCTTCATGATAGAAAATACTTTCTATCAGATCAGGTTCTAACACTTAAGTGCCACGCCTTTGTCCAAACTTTAAGTATGAAGAATTGATTTAGAAACCTACTTAAGTTTTTTAGTTCCCAAAAATATATGCTTAATATGCTTACGAAGAGGGGTATTTACATATTAACTAAATGGCATGTATACGTAGGTTAGTCCTTCATATATGGATGCATATGTATGATGAAATTATTATTAACAATTTACTTAATAAATTTGTTCTTAAACAAATCAGATTTTACTTAATGTATTATTAAAGTGTTTGCTACAATTGATATGCATACAAAAGAAATGGGAAAATTCTCATATGCCAATATATAAGTGTATAGAAAAAAGTTAATTACCTTTTTCTTATTTTCTCTTTACATGAATGGGTTAAATCTTATTAATTAAATTAGATATTGATGAAATTAATCAATTTATGGGTTTAGAAACATTTAGTCTAAAAACCGGGACATTACAATCAACCCTCCTTATAAAAATTTCATCCTCGAAATCTGTAATTAACGCGTAGATTCAAGTTATAATTTATACATAAATAATCAACACACATTAGAAATTTTATCACGGTTATTCCATAACTAAAATATCTGTCACTTGATTAGAAAACATTTCCATTACTGCGTTTCTATTTCTCAACATTTATCAGTTCCTAACCGTAAATAGGTAAACGAATAACCCTCTAAGTATCAACCCCGAAGACCGAAATCAACATCAGACCGATACCTAGTAAATCATTCAACTTAACCAATTTTCCAGTTAGTTTCCAATTTCTTAATCTCACATCTTAATTCCTCGTTGCTCATATTACTCCAAAATATCCTTTATTTAATTTGGAAAAATTTCCAAATATTATATACTTCCTTAATTTGAATCAACCCATTCAAATATATTTATCTGCCCCAAATTCTCCTCTTAAACTTGAATCCATATTCAACTCTTCAGGTCAATACACTTAACTCTGTTAAGTTCCATCCATAGTCTCCCTTAACTAATTAATTATTAAATTAGTTATCTCCATTTTGGAACATAGAAATCTGATTCTATTTCAAAAATCAACCAGTTCACTTATCATGGGTTTATACCCCGTTAATAACTTAATTTTGTACTAAATTACTGGTAATATCAAATTCTAATTCAATTTCAAAATTTTAACTTATTTCTTAAATCAATATAATTAAATATCATTCTAATTTAGTCCTTTGAAAATCCTCTCACAAGATCTCAGCCACGCTTGAACTTCAATAAACGATTCGGTTCCTTTAAAAACCTTCCCTCCTAGAGTACTATACTCCTTACAGATAGTTGCAAAATTCGATCTTGGTTGAATTGGCGCAACTTATTCCACAGTTTCTACTGGATTCTGAGTAGTGTTATGACCATTGGTAGTGGTGGTTCCACTAGCTCGACCTCTTTGTCCACGAATATTCAAACTTAATCACCGGAATATATCAGGTCGGTAATCAAACTTGATCAGATGTTAAAATACTCAGTTATCTAACTCAAGTCGATCCCTCCTAAGTATATATATATATATATTGTATATAACAATATCTAATTTCAAATTCGCTCTCTCAGTACTCACCCAAAGCCTAGGCATTCAGTAACCTAAGCTCTGATACCAACTGTAACGACCCAACTTTCGAACACCTCGGAAGTAGTATCATTATATAAGAATAAAAGAAAGAGAGAAGATAAAACTAAAGAAAACATCAGAATTTCATAGCGGAACTTGATCATAACATAACAACCCAAAATATTACATATCATTAGTCAAGTACATTAGAGTACTTCATACATACGGATACATTTCATCCCAAATTACATACTTAACATTTGTGATAAACTAACTTGTCGATGATTATACATAACATCATGATAAAACAACTTGTAGATAATTATACATAAATAAGCCAACATTCAGATCCTTCCCATCCAGCTACTCCAAAAGTTAATTCAAGACCTGGATCACTTATCTACTCATAACAAGTGTTAGGAGTACCCAAGAGTTTAAAGAAAACACAGAAAAATAAACTCTGGGTCAGTCGGGGACTGGTGTGAGTAAACATTTTTAAAACAAGTTCAAGAAATAAAATCATACTCATAAGTACATTAGATTTAAAACAAGTTCAGTAAATGTCCAATGGTTGTTATGACAACCATTTCCCGAATGGGACAACATTGATAGAATAAGGACTAAAGGAATACCTCTAGACAAGTGATAATACACCCTAATGGGAGCTACCCACAAAGCCATGCTGCCTGCTCGATTTTCGTCATTTCCTAGTTGTGAAGCTTGAGGCTAAACTTATCTTTTTGACATATTATATCTTCAATTACTTTGAATGTCACATCATCTTATCTGTCAGAACACTCATTCGATTTCCCAAATATATTGCGGGCAATAAAGCTAAGAGAAATGAATTTCTCTCCCACCAAGGTAATATACTTACATAAATTCGATGTGTAGAATCTAATAGATATATGTTGTCAAGCACCCGTCCATTCTGGTTTGCCCTGGGATTGAACAGACCAAAGGTACTATTAAAATAGCCCTTGCATATCTCCATCTTTAATATTTCTGATACGCAGTGTATAATTCGAGTCGAAGTGGAATATTTATTCCTATCTCTTCGAAACGATGTACATAATGTCTTTTATAGTTGATAAATAATTATTAGCCAAACATGGTTATGTTTCAGTTTACACATCCTTTGATTTTGAGTTTCAGTCAAACAATTTTATTCAGTTTTAACCATCATTTAGAAATGAGAAAAATAAAGCATATGCGTCGCACATGGTATTTTCTTTATTTATCATTTGTGTTTATACGATGTTTGATACTTCAGTTGTCTTGGTAAATTATTTTCTTACTTCTAATTTATCGTGAATAAATTAAAATTTATAATTTATTTAAATTATTTCTTTATATTTCTAATTTCAACTCGTCGACCTTCTATAGTCAAACTTCTGTACTCCGATCTTCCTGATATTTCTTCCTTTCACTTGCCTATGTCTAATTAAATAAAAATTCTCTTTTTATTTAGTTAATTATTTATTCTTTAATTTTATTTATTTTCTATTTTAATTAAAACAAATTTTAATTAAAACTTCGTTCAAAAACTCATTTTTAAGCGTATTGACCAAAAGTACTAATTTGCCAAAGTGCCAGTTCCAAAACACCATGATTCTGCTTGCCATACCGCTCCAGTCACCGTCCATTCTGGAACTGCCAAAGTACCGGCTGGTACTTTCCCATTTGCCAAAGTACTAATGCGCCAGCTATCTAAATCCTTTGCCACAACCGTGTTTTCCCGCAGTTCCAAAGTACCACCTGGTACTTTGCAAAGTACCAAAATACCATAGTGCCAGATCTCTAGTTTTCGTCCGTTCCTTCAAAATCCTCATGTCGTGACTACGTATTTCCATTTTACCAAAGTACCACTTGGTACTTTGCAAAGTACCAAGTACCAAGTACCAATGTGCCAACCCTTCCAGTCACCGTGTCAACCACCTCTGATCACCACGAACTTCCTTGCTCGATTAACCTTTTTTCCCTCTTCCCCCGGCACACGTACAAGTGCATGTGCACACGTCAACCAGCCACCGTCGACCACCTCCGACCATCCAGACAGGTCACCCATCATCCCCTGGTTGCCCCGCCACCTTCAAATCCGACCACCACCATCGCTACAATGATTTCACTGTATGACTTCACCACCTTCGCATTGGGTTTCATCGGAGAGAAACTTCTGATTGCCATGTCCTTCGACCATATGAGTTCCTCCAACTCCGGCCACACCACCGTGACCTCCCCATGCTTCGTTTCCCCTAGACCGCACCTCCTAATCGTCGTCGCCGCTATGCAGTTCCAGCGAGAATGATCATCAACAAAAACAGGCCCATTAACCCGAAATCTATCTCGTTTTCGAAAGTTATACATTTGAAAAATCTTTTTATATTTTTCCTAGGATCTAAGATCTCCCACACTCCTCTCTTCTTCGTGCCGTGTCACTTCACCCAACATATCGCCGGAAATCGATCAAACACTATTTTCTGATCATCTCGACATTCATCGATCACCACAGCGTTATAAATCATGAAACTAACATCAAAAATCATGGTTTGGGGTCATGTTTCCATTTATATTTTCAAATCGGGTTTTCGTATTGTTTGAATTTTCATGTTTACAGAGGGTTTACAGAGAACATTCTGTTTTCTGTTTTTCTTGAATTTGAAATGTTCTTCTTTGCTTATATTTACACATGTATAGAATGTGTACATTGTATCCTATATTTACATCAGCCTAGTATGAGAAAATTGGTATGATTCTCTTCTAGGAATCAATATCCATGATGTTTTGTGTTTCACAGAACACAGTAGCAGTTTATGAGTTAAGGTTTTAAACTATCAACAACTTATGCAATCATACTGATACTTGTATATATGAATATAACAGATGTAATCCAGTGTTTCTAGCATCAATCATCTTTTTTTGGTTGGCAAGATGATGGTGTTAACATAACAGGACTTGCAACTAAATCAACATATATATTGATGTATACAAAACTGCTTATAGTAAAGAATTAAACAAGGAAATTAAATAAGGTTTACTCACACAAATGGGTTTAGCGGATATGGTTCATGTCATTAAAAAGCCTGAATAATCATCTTTATGAATGATCAAACAGAGCAGCATTTACACTAGCAACACAGTAAATGTTTTAACAATGGATCAACAGTTTTCCTTTAACAGTAAATGTCCATGGTATTTTGATCACGCAAAACCTGATTCCAACAGTAAGGCTCATCAATACAATTATATAAGCGCAGCATGTAAAAGTATTTATCAACTTGCATGGTTTTAGAGGAGAATATGATCAAACAGATCCTCCTACTTGATGCCTAGTTTTGTCAAGTATAGCCTACGCGTGTTTTATTTGTGTACTTAATATGCACAAAAGTCTTTGTCATCCTTTCTTGTTTCAGTTTAGACAAAATCAGTAAATGCAAATGGTTCTTTTTGGGACATAAATCTACATTCTCCCTCACACACTCTGATGGCACAATTGGAATGTTTCCTTTAAGAGCAAGATGCTCTGTTTATTCTTTATCGCTTCGGCAGAGAATGTATTTCCACCTATTCCTATAATTTGTCTAAAATACAAACCATAGTTGTAAAGTAACTTGCCTTAAATACTTGCTGGAAATAGTGTTTAGTCTTCATGATAGAAAATACTTTCCATCAGATCAGGTTTTAACACTTAAGTGCCACGCCTTTGTCCATACTCTTTAAGTATGAAGAATTGATATAGAAACCTACTTAAGTATTTTAGTTCCCAGAATATATGCTTATGAAGAGGGGTGCTTACATATTAACTAAATGACATGTATACGCAGGTTAGTCCTTCATATATGGATGCATATGTATGATGAAATTATTATTAACAATTTACTTAATAAATTTGTTCTTAAACAAATTGGATTTTACTTAGTGTATTATCTAAGTGTTTGCTACAATTGATATGCGTACAAAAGAAATGGGAAAATTCTCATATGCCAACATGTAAGTGTATAGAAAAAAAGTTAATTATCTTTTTCTTATTTTCTCTTTTCATGAATGGGTTAAATCTCATTAGTTAAATTAGGTATTAATGAAATTGATCTATTTATGGGTTTAGAAATATTTAGTCTAAAACATGGGACACTACGATAAGGTAAAAACCGTCCGTATTTATGTGTAGATTTGGTCTTATGATTATCCTTTTCTTTCGAAAATATTTTGACTTTAAAATCAAGTGTGTGATGCCTTTAAACTTAGTGTGTTTTTCTCACTTTGGTTCACCAGACTGATCCGACATTTGTAATGCTCGGGTTAGACCGGGTTGTATAGGTTTAGGTTACCGGATACTATAAAAAGACAAGCTGGAAGAGTTTAGTCATATGATATTATATAATATTTTTCCACTGTGTGTTGTATATGAGGAAAGATTAATATAACTGTCCAGATCTTTTGATGTACTCTGATGATTGTAAGTATTTTTCAAGCTCTCAGTAAATAATTATTTTTATATTATATTTTGTTCCGCTATGATGTAAGACTCTGTGTTGTGTTGGTTCTTCTTCTTCTTCTATTCTAATATTTCTTTCTTTCTTGTCTCACCCTCTAACTTCCTTTTATTAACGTTCCAGTGTTTTCGATGCTTGAGTTTATGCAAGTAATACGAGATTTATGTATTATTGTCAGAATTCGGACGTTGAATATTTGCAGGTCATTACACTTGGCACATTTATCGTTTCTTCCTTTTTCAGCTTAAATGTTATCTCAGGAGTATCCACTAAGGGATTCTTCCTTTTCTTTTCAAATAGTAGAATGGCTGAAAATCCTAATGAGCAGGGCAACTAGGCAAGACCCCACTACTTGCCAGAATGGTTCCAACAGTACCTCCGTACTTTGGAACAGGTCCCTGTTGCTAATCCTACCCAGGCGGCTCCCGCAGCTCCTTCCATTGATGTGGCCTTTGATTTTTCTCGCTTGTGTAAGACCTTTATGAATTTTAGAGGGAAACCATTTTCTAGAAAGGAAGATTTTGCTAGTTTCCAATCATGGATTATGAAAGAATCTTTGAGGCTACAGCCTGACCTGACAAAGTAAAAAGAAGGATAATGTCCTGGCACTTGAAGGATGAAGCCCTAGAGTGGTGGAGCTTAATATCAATGGAGAACGGAGGCTGAAACTTTACGTGGTCGAGTTCAAGACCTGGTTTGAAGCAAAGTTTTTACCCTGGGCGGAAATGACTATTCAGTTTGAGAAATTCACCCACCTCAAGCAAGGAAGCTTGAGTCTACAAAAATATGTATCCAAATTCATGGGGTTGTGTAAGTTTGGAAGAGGATTGACAGACACCCCCATGAACAAAGCCCTTAGGTTTGTGAAAGGACTGAACTCTCCATTGAAGGGAACATTAATGGCCCAAGTAGCATTTAGGGCAACTTTTGAGACTCTAGTTTAGATAGTTACCCTTTGCACAAGTGAAAGCTCCAAGGAGGACAAGGAGGGTGAGAAAGGCGAAAGCTCCAAGAGAAATAAGAAGAAGGAACGGTGTGAAAACAAGAAGAAGAAAACTTCAAAAAGGACATAAAGACTTGCACGAGGTGCAACTGCAAGGGCCACGAGGCCAAGGATTGTAAGACCTCGTTGGCGAAAAAGGAGTTTAAGGGAAAATGTTACAACTGCCACGAAGAAGGACACATGTCCAAATACTGCCCAAAGCCTAAAGTTTTCAAGAGTGGCCAGAAATTATGCAATTGAAGCAACCCCAATTCAAAGCTGATCCCAAAAAACCAAGGGCAACCCACACTTGAAGGTATAATCTCTATTTTAGGAAATTCAGCATATACCTTGTTTGATTCTGGAGTGACCCATTCTTTTTTCTCCAAGCGACTAGTAAACCTGTTGAACCTTCATATCTATCTCGATAGTCTGATAGAGGAGACCAACCCTATTGAAGGATCTACGTATCTTGAGTTGTTGCGTAAAGACCTAGTACTGGAGGTCGACAATGTCGAGTTCCATTGCAAAGCGTATGCGTAGGATTTTATGGGGTATGACCATATCTTAGGTATGGACTGGCAATCGTTTTATGGGGTCGTCCTAGATTGCGATAAGAGACTCGTTCGTCTTAGGAGCCGAGGAGGACGCAGCCTAAATATTTCTTGTAATGTTAGAAACAAGGATAAAGCCTTATTGTATTCCTTATCTCCTAGTCCTGAAGGACCGTCTTCGATCCCTATAGTTTGTGAGTTCTTGGAAATTTTTGAGGAAGTCATGGGACTTTCGCCCCACGGAGAAATCTCCTTTCGTATTGACCTAGAGAAGGACGCTAGACCTGTAGCACTGCCTTAGAGGCATATGGTGCCTAAGGAAATAAGGGAGTTAGACAAACAAATTTCAGAGTTGTTACAAAAAGGTTTTATTCCTCGAAGTACCTTAGAATGGGGTGCACCTGTTGTATTTTCCACCAAAGCAGATGGATCTTTGAGACTTTGGGTGGACTGTAGGGAACTTAAAAAATTGACCAAATAGAACAGGTACCCTTTACCAAGAATCAATGACTTTTGACCTCTTGGGAGGAGCCCGAGTATTTTCCCAACTGGACATTGCTACTGGATTTCACCAGTTAATAATTGCAGAGGACAGCAAGGACAAAACTGTGTTTAGGATGCCAAACGGATTATTTTAATGGGAAGTTATACCCTTCAGATTAATGAATGCACCCGCCTTCTTTGTAGACCTTATGAGTAGAGTGTTTAGGGACACTCTAAATAAAATTGTGGTAGTCTTCGTAGATGATATCCCTATATTTTCAAAAGATCGCGAAGAGCATGAAAAGACTTGAGACAAGTGTTAGGGATATTAAGAAAGAACCAACTGAAAGAAAAATTCTTGAAGTGTCATTTCTGGAGGGAAGAAGTGAGATTTTAGGACATATCGCATCAAGTATAGTCTTGGTCTTAGACCCTGCAAAGATCGAGATAATCAAGGAATGGAGGATACCTCGAAATGCTACAGAGATAAGAAGTTTCCATGGATTGGACGGATATTATAGGAAATTCATTAAAGACTTTGCAAAGATTGCTACTCCATTAACCCAATTAACGAGAAAGAATTTGGCATTCACTTGGAGTAGTAAAAGTGATATAGCCTTTAGAAATTAAAGAAATCATTAACTAGCGCACCAGTCTTAATTATACTAGATGGTTCAAACTCATTTACCGTTTACACTAGCGCATGTAGGACTGGTTTAGGAGCAGTTCTTATGCAAGAAGGAAGAGTAGTAGCTTATGCTAGTAGATAACTCAAGGATCCACAAAAAAGGTATCCAGTACATGACCTTGAGTTAGCCGCAGTGGTGTTCGCCCTTAAGATGCGGAGGCATTATCTCGTAGGGGAGAAATTTGAACTCTTTACCAACCATTAATCCCTTAAGTATTTATTTTCTCAACGCGACTTAAACTCAATAAAATAGATATGGATGAAATATATTTCCTCATTTGACTTTACGATTTAGTATACTCCAGGCAAGGAGAATGTTGTGGCGGATGCTTTAAGTAGGAAACATGCGACATTGAATGCGATGATAGAGTTGAAACAATTAGAGTTCCTTGATAATTTTAATTTGCAACTGTCACCAACCACATTTAATGGTTTTCATGGGGCTATGATAATTAGACCTGCCCTAAGAGAAAGGATCCAAAGCGCACATGACATTGACGAAGAGTTAAAAGGCATAAAAGAGAAAAGTGGTAAAGAGAGAGACCTTTCCTCATTCGGTTAGGTATTTGATTGGCAATGATGAGAGTTAACTTTGGGATGGACGACTTTACGTCCCTAAGGATGAAGGGTTGAGGAAAGAAATTGTAGAGTAATGCCATAGGTCGAGACTGACCATACACCCCGGTGGTGATAAAATGTACAAGGATATAAAGAGGAATCTCCATTGGGAAGGAATGGAGAGAGATGTAGTCGAGTTCGTAGCCAGATGTTTGACATGGCAAAAAGTCAAAGCGGGACAAGGGAAACCCGGATGACTGTTGTTACCTTTAGAGATCCCCACATGGAAGTGGGAGCATATTTCCATGGACTTTATAGATGAACTTCCTAGAAGCCAAAAGGTAATGAGGCCATTTGAGTTGTGGTAGACTGTTTAACCAAAAGTGCCCATTTCATACCAGTCAAGTAGACAAGGACTGCAGCCTCATTAGCCCAATTATATGAAGAGATAATCAGATTTCATGGTATTCCCTCAAGTATCGTGAGTGATAGAGATCTATTGTTCACGATCGAATTTTGAAGAAGCCTACAAGCAACTTTGGGGATGACCCTTAACTTAAGCACAACTTATCATCCGCAGACCGATGGACAGACAAAGAGAGTAAACAGAATCTTAGAAGACTTGGTTAGAGCTTGTATTATCGACTTTGGATGAGTTTGGGAGCAGCATCTACCACTTGTGGAGTTCAGGTATAATAATAGTTTTCAGGCGACGATTGGTATGGCTCCTTTCGAAGCTCTATACTAGAGGCTATGCAAATTGCCAATTGTTGGTGGGAAACTACCGACAAGGTTATACTCAGACCAGACTTCGTCCATGAATCTAAGGAGAAGATATCTTTGATTAGGCAGAGAATGAAGGCAGCCCAAGATCGTCAGAAATCGTATGCCGATAAGCGCAGGAGGGAACTAGAATTTAATGGGAACAAGACTTGGTGTTCATGAAAGTATCCCCTCATAAGAAAACCATTTGGTTTGGAAAGACTAGCAAGTTGGCTCCCAGATTATTGGGCCTTTTAATGTCATCGAGAAGATAGGATCTTTGGTCTATCTAGTGGATCTTCCAAAGCGTCTATCGGGAATCCATAAAGTTTTTCATGTATCTCATCTAAGGAAATGCCTTCATGATTCTGCTATCAGACTCGAGCTTGATGAGACTGGGGACATAGAGAAACTCGAGTTGGGGTCCAGGGTGCCCCGTGACACTGCAAGGATTGTAGAGCACGGAATCAAGAGGCTCTACGATAAATCGTTCGCCTCGTCCGAGTACAATGGGGGAACGACCCTGTAGAAAGCACATGGGAAACCAAGGATAAGATGAGAAAGACTCACCCAGAGCTTTTCACGAGTAATTTTCCCCCCAAATTTCCGTTTATGGATGCATTGTGATTGCGAGATTGGATGTTACGGAATGGATGTAACACCATCGCACTGAGCACTCATATAGAAATATATGCATATTTTGGTTGTTTTCATACATGCTACATCACTTATTACACCTGCATGCTAGGTTAGCGGGTCTGCAGTTCATAATCACTACGAGTCAAGGATGCTTATGGATGAATTATAAACAACATGGATGTTTCGAGCGAGTTGTTTTTTTGCCCATTAAACAGATTTCGGGATGAATTTTATTTTAAGGGGGAAAGAATGTAACACGCCGTAAAATTCTTAAGTATCAATAATAAATTGAATAATTAAAATAATAAATTAAATTATATGGTTGGAAAATGAGATTTTGCAGCTTTAGGAATTTGGATATGAAAAACTTTTATTTGGATACGTGGTGAAATTCTGAATCGTTTTCATATATAATATGCTAAAAACGGTCAACGTATGAAGAAATTATAAATAAATGAATTTGGATAGTGTACGTAGAGAATATACATACATACATATATATATATAATTATGTATATATGGCTCTCAAAGTGGACAATGTTGAACACTTAACCAAAATGACCTATATGCAAAATATGGCTCTCAAATACTTATATGCAAAATATGGCTCTCAAATACTTAACCATTAATGGAAGCCTAAGCGTTGAGGAGGAAGAAGAACTACGTTTTCTCTCAAAATGACCTATATGCAAAATATGGCTCTCAAATACTTAACCAAAATTTTCATACTATTGTAAAGACAATGTTGAATACTTGTAACTTTCAATTATCAATAAAAATCCGTAGACACTTCAAAGTGGACGTAGGTTCATTCCGAACCGAACCACTACAAATTCTTGTGTTCTTTACTTACTATGCTTACTTTTCCGTAATTGAACCTTTATTCTCGCTTTAGTCGGGATTCGTTTGATGTGACACCAATTTTTGACATCAACACTTTGGTTCTTTCATTGAGAGCTTACTCGCTTCTTTTTGACCGACTTCGATCTCAACTTGGAAGCACTACTTCAGCTTTCTCGACCTACCTACTAAATTCTGGTCGACATTGAAATCACTCCTGCTTATGACCCTAATACTCTGACCACCAATGGTTAACTTTATGGGCTTAACAAGAAACATCCAATTGAAAACTAATATCGAGCTGATGCAGCGCCTTTAACAAGCTCCACGCAATGTCACCCACCTTGAATTTAACAGGAATAATCATTCTACACCAATTGTCTCAGAAAGCTCTTCCTCCATCATCCACCATGAGAATTGAAGCCAAAGGAGGAGGACTAATGCCAATGCCAATGTTAAAACTAATGGCAACAGTAATGGGACTACCATGACTATCAATGAGGCAAGGCGTCAATGCGACTGTTTCAGTTGGTTATTAACAATGAAGCAAGACCTAGTAACCGACCCACTCCATGATAGAACCCAACCGTCGTCGCTCAGAACTTTGCACCTACGTGTCTAGCAGCTCAACAAGCCCAAGTTCACCAAAAATCAACCTCCATAGAATCATGCAGTTGAGGCTGATGACATGGATGAAGACGACGCTGATATTCATCCTAGTAAACGTCCACGACCCCGAGCTCATGAGCTGAACAAAGTCTCTTGGAATCCAGTGAAGGTTTAGGTATCTCACCGACATGGCATAAAGGACCATGGGAGAGACGCAAGAAATTCTAATGACATTTGGGAAACCAACATGAGATGTAACCCCTTTACTCGGGATGTCCACGAAGCCAAATGACCCCGACGTTTCAACATGCCCTAGCTAATGGATTACGCAGGAAAAATCAACCCATGCAACTTCCTAAACCATTATGAATGGCAGATGAATTTCAGTCGAGTCATTAATGTCATCAAATGCAAGTGCTTCTCGGGTTTTTTAGAAGATGCAGCTCTACTTTGGTTTTCTCGACTTCCAGCCCGATCGAACTCTACCTTCGACCAGCTGTCCTCCAAACTAGTCAAGCAATTCCGAATGCCTGTTGTCGGGCCGAAGGATACTCTCAATCTATCAAACCGCTACTAGGGCCCGAGAAAAACTCACAAGAGTTACCTCAAGCATTTCAACAACGTCCTCGTTGTGGTTGACGGTCCAGAGCCCTGCATAGTCTTAGTCCACTTGCCAAGGGCATCATGCCCAGCTTTGAATTTGGATCATGGATCGACAAAAAGCAACCCTAAACTTTGGAAGCTTTCTGTGACAAGGCCATTCAATTTCTGTGCCAAGAGGAACACCACAAAACAAGGGCAACTCAAGGTGGTCAAGAAGAAATAAGCCAGAGAATCTTACGACAAGGGTACGGGGTTGATCCCATCCAAGCCTAGGACGAACAATGGAAAACAAAGTGGTCGCAACAACAAATAGTCACCTAGAGACCAAAGAAGCGTGATTGCTACCCAACTTACACAGTCTACACTTCACTTAACCAAGAGCTAGAGGCAATCTATCTTGTGATCTGCAATACCATATAATACAAGAAACCGAATACGAGAGAATCTACTGACCGCTAGAAGAACTACGGTAAATACTACAGATTCCATGACATGTTCGATCACAACATGAACGACCGTCACCATCTCAAGGATGCGATAGAGAAGTTAATCCAAGAGAAATGCTTGGAACAGTATTTTCTAGACCCTGCTCCAAAGAAGTAGCAGCGGACCCTTCAACACGTACACTTACTTTATCTAATATGGCCCCAAGGGCTGTCCAACGAAAGACCACATGGAATAGTGATCAACACCATCTATTGTGGGCCTTACCCCACAATTGAGAGTTCCGACTATAGAGGAATATGCTAATTCCATCAAGCATGCTAACTTGGAAGCATACTATGCCATGGACGAATCTGTACCAGCCACGCTTCAAAAAACAATGCGGGACAACATAGTTTTTCACGAGAGAGAGTCTGTGGGAGTTGAAATCCCATATATAAACCCTTTAATTATTTCTACACACATAGTCCTCGCTAATTTCCAAACAGTCCTCATCGATTCTGAGAGCTTCGTCAATATAATCTTGAAGTCATCCTATGACCAGATGAAACTTAAGGCCAAAGACTTGAAGCCTTGCCACGCCACTATCCATGGCATCAATGGAACCTCCAACTACCTGGTAGGAATGTAGACTTTACAGTCGAGATTGGAGTTGAGGATCAAAGAAGAACTAAAATCCTTACGTTTGTAGTCGTCACGTCATCTCTCCTTACAACGTCTTCCTGGGACGTCCTTCCCTTGCAGCGTTCTGAGTTTACATGACAACTTGGTCCTTTCTTATGAAATTCCAACCAAAAACGGGATCAGAACCGTTAAGGGCGACCAAGCCATAGCAAAAGCCTACTACCTCAACAAACGGAAGGAATTCATCAACAAGGAGACAGAAAAGAGCATAGAGTCCATCCATTGTGCTAAAACCGCCAGTGCATAGCAGCCATTGGAGTCTGTGTCCTGGCTCAAACGTCACTGCCGTCTTTTTGATGATCTTGATCCAGGACAAGACGACGAGCCTGATTTCGAAAATGCTAGCCCGATGGAGCAAACTATCGACATTCCAATCAATCTCATTGACCTAATTAGGGTTTTGACGACATGGACTTCTTAAGAGTAAACCTCGATGTATTTTCTTGGACCCATTCAGATAAGTGTGACATTGACTTAGGAATCGCTTATCACATGCTCGGTATCAATCCAAAGCATCTTCTAGTTAAATAGAAACGTCGAATGTTGGGAATAGAAAGATCAACAGCACTCAAAGAGGCAGCGGATAGGCTGCTTGACAACGAATTTATCTGCGATGCCCTCTACCCCGAATGGGTCTCCAACCTAGTCTTGGTCAAAAAATCAAATGGGAAGTTAGGAACGTGTGTCAGCTACTAAGACTTGAACAAAGCCTGCCCAAAGGATAGTTTCCCACTTCCAAAGATCGACCAACTTATTGATCAATCATCGGCTACCATCTTCTTTACTTCATGGATGCGTACTTAAGCTACAATCAGATTCCGATATACCTTCCAAATCAGGAGCACACTTCATTCATTACTGACCTCGAGCTCTATTGCTATGTTGCCATGCCCTTTGGTCTCAAGAATGCAGGAGCTACCTATCAGCGATCGGTCGATCACATGTTCAAAAACTAGATCGGGAGATCTAAAGAGGTCTACGTGGACGATATGCTCATGAAAACGAGGGTATTGAATGACTTTGTCAACGACCTCATGAAGATGTTCGAAGTCCTCCATAAATATGGCATGAAACTCAATCCCTTGAAATGTCTTATGGTATTGCATCGGGAAGATTCACAAGTTTCATTATCAATTCACAAGGAACCAAAGCAAATCCAAAAAAATCCAAGCTATCCGGGACATTCAGGCCCCTAAGATCATTAAAGATGTTCAGAGCTTAAAGGGGAAGTTGGCCGCCCTAAGTCAATTCATATCAAAAGCTATTGATAAATGCATTCCCTTTTTCGATCTTCTTAGAAAAGGGAAGTGCAACTTCTCATGGACATCAAAATACATTGTCGCATTCCAGGACCTTAGAGCGACCACCTATCTTGTCAAAACCCATGGATCATAAAGACTTATACATCTATTTGACTGTTTCTATGCAGAAAATTAGTTGGGTGCTAGTGCGTAAAGAAGATCGTGTCTAACGGCCCATTTACTACATCAACAAGAGGTTATAGGTGCAAAAAGAATTATCCCAAGCTTGAGAAGCTTGCTTACTTCCTGTTGATCTCTTCCCGGAAGCTATGACCTACTTTCAGTCATATCCAATCAAACTCTACACTGACCAAGCGCTACGACAGATCCTACAATGAGTTGAGGCGTCTGGGCGACTTTTGAAGTGGAATATAGAACTGAGCCAATTTGAGATTACATTCATTCCTCGTCGAGCCATCCTCGGATAAGCCCTTGATGATTTCATCGTGGGTTCACTACTTCCTAAGAGCCTCCTCCAGAAGATAGCGAGTCTCCTAACATTCAATGGAAACTATTCATGGATGGATCATCTAACAATCAATGTTCTGGTGTCAGAGTCGTACCTATTACCCCTGAGTAATGCTCGATTTGTTATCCCATAAAGCTCGACTTCTCTGCCACCAACAATGATGCAGAATATGAAGCCTTGATTGATGGACTTAGAATTGCAGTTGAACTCAGCATAAGACTATCTAGATTTACGCGGGCTCATAGCTCATCGTACGCCAGGTGCAGGGTGAATATCAAAGCCAATGGAGCAATGCTTTCTCCCTACCTTGCTCGGTTTCGCGAATTGCTTACAAACTTCAACCTCTACATCATTACACACATCCCTCGAGAACAGAATGAGGAGGTTGATTCATTAGGAAAACCGGTAAGCTCTAGAGATGCACAAATCTTGGGACTTTTCCCAGTCGAAATACTCGACTCTCCGAGTATCAATTAGGTGCAAACTGATTCGATATCGGCGATGGAGACTGAGCTCAAGCCCAAGCCTTGGATAACACCAATCAAGAAGAATCTGCTTCATGGAATCCTCCTCAGTAACTCAAAGGAGTGTAAATCATCATGCTACATCATTCAAGATGGAGTGCTATACCGAAGAGAATTCTATGTTCCGTTACTCCGGTGTGTAGCCCACAACGAAGCCGGCTGTTTACTACTAGATTTGCACAAAGGCGAATGCGGTGACAACATTGGGGGCAAACTTTGGAAAAGAAGATTCTTACATACAGCTATTTTTGACCAACACTTAGCAAGACGTATTAGACTGCTTCCACAAGTGCGAAAAATGCCAGAGGTTTTCCAAAGTTCCTAGTGCTCCGCCCACCGAGCTAATGCAGATGGTCAGTCTTTGTCATTTTCTATATGGGGAATCGATATCATCAGGACTCTTCTGATGGCCAAGGGCGGTGCATGGTATGCTATCATCACAGTTGACTACTTCACCAAGTGGGCTGAAGTTGTGCCTCTTACTACAATTACTACCAAGAAGGTGATCTGATTCGTCATCCACAACATCATATGTTGTTTTTTAGTTCCCAAGACTATAGTTCTAATGGGAACCAATTCGAAAGTGTTGAGTTCAAGACCTTCTGCCGGCGACACAACATGTAACGACCCAGCTTTTTGCCCGGTCTTCAATATCGTCTTTAATGCCAACAATTGCTCCACAACGTCGTATTATTATGATAGATTATTAGTTGGTTTAATTAACAGCGAAAACTGGGCAAAAAGCCGGGTCGTTACACAACATTGAGAAGAAATTCTCGGCAGTAGCTTATCCTCAAGCCAATGGGAAAGTCAAGGTTGTCAACAAAGTGATTAAATTCATCATCAAGAAGCTTCTGGAAAAGGTCTGAGGCTTATGGGTAGTTGAACTCCCTCTTTCTCTTTGGGCTTACCTGACTACTCATAAGTCAGGCACCTGTCACACTCCTTTCGCTCTCTAATATGGACCTGAATTTGTCATTTTCCATTGAGCTCAAACTCCAATCTCATCATGTTACTTATTATAATCCGAAAACTAACCAAGATCTGCTCTTGGAGTCACTTAACTTACGCGAAGAGAAAAGAAACGAAACTAAACTCAGAGCAGTCGCCCAACAACAATGAGTCCCTTGGTACTTAAACTTTAAGGTCCATCCAAAGCATGTTGACATCGACAACCTTGTCCTGAAGTAGATATTTCCCACACCGACCGGTTTCGGTCCTCGGTGGGAAAGTTCGTAAGCCTTACAATGGAGGCTTGGAGAAAGAACCTTCAAGCTAACTACTGTTGATGGCGCCGAACTACCAAGAACATGGAACAGTGAGCGCCACTACTGCTAATTCACTTAGTCTATTGTACAGGTTTACTGCTTTCCACCAATGTTTTGTTTTCAAAGTTTAAGGCATTGTGAAGATAAGGCCATTACTGCCAAAGTTATTAGTAAAGAAAACTTCAGATGTACATATACTTAGTGTGCTTACTTTCTAAGTAGTATTGTTAAGCAATCATGATCACCAACTTGCATACACAAGCACACAACACTGGATCGACACCCCGAAGCATGGAATCAACCCTCCCACTCAAGTCTTTACAAAGACTTAAACTTGTGATGCGGTCCGCCCTTCATAAGAAAACTCGAATCTCGAACCAACGATGAGGTTGAGTATAAATAACTCAGGATGCTCATTAAATTGAGCAACCCACCCCATTCCTAGGCCTTTGGGTTTGGGGCAAGCACACTAGCCGGGTGAGTGTAACATCGACTGCTCACCTGGCTCCATCCGACCCACAAGGTATGGATCCGGGTACAAGCTGGCGAACCAACGACGCCCTTGAACTCTAACCGGAACAAATGACTAGAGAGTTTAAAGGACAAAATGACAAAATCTACCTTGCCTCCTCACGACTCAGGATCAACTACCGCAAGGAGATCCTGGAAGCGAAGTCACCAAACTCTAACTCCATATGACTTAGGACACCCAACTAAAGAGAAATCCCGAGAGCTGAGTTAGCACATACAAGCATCACACGACTTGAGAATATCAAGAGTGATGCCTCAGATAATGCTTTCCCAAGTGTGACGACAAGTACATTTGCACAAGTACAAATATTGGAAAGCACAGACGTAAGTTTAACCACTTAACACAACATGCGATATAAACAAAGTCAACTAAAACTTTCATTCATAAAAAGCAAACTACTATGTCTATTTCTTTCTTTCTAACGATGTGATATACGTGAAAACCACATCATGCCTCCAAAAGTGAGGGTTGTACTCGCTTATCCTATCGGCCTACATAACCAAAAACTTCCTATAACAATCACTTGGACGAACCATCATTTTTCTTCTTCTTGTCTGATTCAGCACTAGACGACTCATCTCCACCCTTCGGCTTCCTCTTCCGGGAGCTACTCCCCCTCCTCTTCTCTTTTTCCCTTAGTCGGGTTAGTTGACTCATGGGGAACCACCTTGAACTTCCCTTCGTAATCCTCGCCACATGTAATCTTAGTGACCTCCTTGTTGGTAGGCGGATCCGTTTGTAGAGGTTTAGGAGTGATGCCGGCGGTGAGAGAAAGCATTGCCTTGGTGCCCTCCTCCTTCCCGGTCTCCTTATCCTTCTTCGCCTCCTGTTTGGTCTTTTTCTTTTCCTTCCTCGCTGCTTTCTGCTCGGTCGTCCATTCGACCTTAAGCTTATTAAATTCAACATTGGCTCTCTTCTTGGAGGCCTCATCATCAGTCTTCTTTTAACGGCCTCGTCATCAGCTCTTTTCTTTGCAGGTTCATCCTCAGCTCTCTTCCTCGCTGCCTCTTGCAATTTAGCATTGGCCTTGTCCTTAGTCTTCTTACAAGATTCCTCCTGAGCCGTTTGCATGTCCCTCTCATCTGCCTTTCTCTTCTTTTCTTGCCTCCCAAACTTAGTAAGCAACTGGGCTTTCTATGATTCCACTAGATCGTGCATTGCGTGCTCACCTGCCTCGATCGGCCCAGTCACCTGCACCTCATCTCCATCTTTCCCTTTCCCAGACCAAGAAAGTCACTGAAATCCTCAAGATCCAAGTCAGAAAATATATCCAAGTGACTTCCTCCTTTACCAAGCTACTCCCATTGCATTCCCTCACCAAGTGACGACCTGAGCCAAGAATACAAGAACGCCCTAATGCATTGTGTTTGGATGACCTAAGGTCTTGACGACCTAACCACGTATGCACATCAATGACCTGACTTAATGTCTTTTGAGCCACTTAAGGTATGAACGACCTGATATGTGAATGACTCATCTTGACTGAATGAACCATCATTTAACTCACGATATTCGAGGGATTAATTTTTACCCCTTTGAAGTTTACGTTATTGAAAATGACGTATACTTCGAATCATACAGGTTCTGTTGTTGTCCCAATAGGTCGTCATTCATTTTTTGAGGAGGAGATCCACTTGGGTTTCATCAGGTCGTTTGAATGGACTACGATGGGTCGTTTAGGCTTTCTGAGTGGGTCGAACTCGGCCTGCTTACAATAGCCTTCATATCTTCTTTTATGTCATTCTCCCCTCACTTTATCTCCTTCAACCAAAAGAGATTGTTAACGGCGGCTAGATTTTGATGAAACATATCAACTCCCAATCACTGTTCGAACTCAACACTTTTGATCAGATCTGAATTATTGTTGTTCATCAAAGTCGCCATCTCCACCACAAATGATTCCACCCAATTGCAACCAATTTCACCTTACTTGCAACCGCCTTGGCCAGATTTGAGCCAATTTCACATCGCTGTGTCATTAGAAGCTTTCGTCAACAATATATTATCATCGATATAAAAAGTAGGTGCTGACTGTTTTTAGGCTTTTAAAATTGATTTGGGAATCTATATCAAAACCTTTTAGTTTCAATTTATGTTAGTTCTTGCTGATTTGAGCAGTCGATGCTTCGAATTAGGTTCAGCAACATTGGTATTGGGGAAATAAAGTTTGAATACAGTGCTCTGATTGCAATTTTCAGTTGTTCTTGGGTTTGTGCTGATTTGAAAATTGTGTCTGAAATTACGAATTACAATTTCCATTTGATTCTATTGTCTTCGCATTTTTGACGTCAAATTTTGGTCAATGTTTGTTCACGAACCATAAGCTGTAATTGGTCATGATTTGGATCTAGAATCTTGTGCATGTCTTTCCTTATTGTTGATTGCTTAATTTTTGCACATTTTTTGTGAATTTCTATCAAGAAATCCATGTGTGTATCTTTGCAGTTCATCGTGACTTCAGCAGTTTCATTGGCGTTAATCAAATCTGATTATTTGTAATGTGGTGTTGAGGCATGAACTATGTCTTGGATTGAGTGATTTGACCATCAGTGACATGATGATTTTTGCATTGATCATTTTGTTACAATCATTGTTATTGATGTATTAAATTACTTGATTGAATCAACACATTGTACTCTAGAGATCTTTACTTTGGAAATTAAACGTCCTTGAGCAGCTTTAGGACTTAGGCCAAAAACAAATCACGCTGCCAGGTCATTAGAACAACCCACTTTTCTAACTTGTGGACAGCTCGAGCTCCCTGGGTCATTGGAAGACCTTCGTCTTTAAGCCGTTGGTGGACCCATACTCCCTGGTCGTTAAGTGATCCACTTCTTTGAGCTAGTGGACGACCCAGTTCCTTCAGATATATGCGCGACCCAGAACCTTGGCTTAGTTATGTGACCTAAGACATTGGGTCATCGAACTACCTAGGGCTGGGGTCGTTGAGCGACTTAAGTCTTTGGGTTGTTGAACGATTTGAGTCCTGAGTCGTTGAGTGACCTAAGTCATTAACATTGGGATGCCCCCTTCTTGCCTATGATTATCACGCAACTCAAGCACAACTATGACGTAAGCTTTTAAGACTTTGAAAATTGAACACATAGTTTCTATGCCACCTGTCCTGTAACCAAAATAAGCATTTGCACATTTCAGGACTTATACTTCGCCATCAACCGTCGACATCGATAACGGTTAGATAATTAAAACATACTACAACGATTTTCAAGACTTAAACTGGATGACGCATCTACACAAGCTTATTCCATTCAACAGTTTTTAACTTGTCAAACTTTGCTTGCATACATACGACATTTTAGTTTAAATTAGCAGCGACGCTTAGGATCCACAAGTCGACACACGCCGGCTGTGGATTTCAAGCTTCGCTTTAACATGATTTGTATAATTTTGCATGACATTTCACACTTAGGAAATGCATACCTGTAATATATTTATGAACAAGATTGTTTGTGTAGAATGGGTACCTGAGGAAAGATACATCAATATTCTGAGGATGCTAACGCTTCTACTTAAGTTGAAACTTCTACATCTACTTTTGAGGCTACAACAACTGCAGGTCCCGTGTTGGTACCAAGTCAACTTGCACCTGCTCCCTGTCCCCTTAGTACTACGCCACCTCAAAGGCATTCTGCAACACTTAACCAACAAACTTCTAAGTAGATGTGTGATCAGTTTGGTATCCCCGAGGCTGACGCAATACTACCGGAGAAGGATGTGTTTGCTGACCGACCGCCAAGTGGCTACTTAGCGGTTAGCCGTCAAATGTTAATCAGTGGTGTCGTCCCTCCTTGTAATCCATTTCTAAGGATGGTCCTAAAATGTTTTTCCATTGTCCCATTCCAGCTTCAACCAAATGGCTACACCATTTTATTAGCAATTTATGTGCTTTTTATGAAGGTGAAAGAATGGGCACCTACATATGAGGACATCTGCTGTTTGTGCTCGTTTAAAAGGAGGAAGGACCATTTTTCCATCATAATTGTTGAAAGCGCAAGAAACCGAAAGCTTGTACTTAACTTGCAAGAGAGTGCCTCAAGGTTTTTGAACCAGATTTTTTCTGTTCCTTCTCCCACGACTTTTTATGGAATCTGGATGAAAGGAGGTGAACATATTTTCTCAGAGACTTTCTCATCTGACTTTTTCTTTTAAGTCTCGGTCATTAAACCATTCTTTCTTTGTCGCAGAAATTCCAGCTTCTGTTAAGGATTCTAAAGTTCTTGCTGCTTGTAAGGCCGCTTTTGGAGATATAAAAGCCGTTAAGGAAGAGGATAGGCATAAAAAGTTCTTAATCAAAGAGGAATTTCTTCGGAAATATGGACTACTCGATCCTGCATGGATTTTTCCTTCAAAGGAGACTTCTTCTACCCCTAATACTACACCTTCAGTATCGGGTGTTGTAGCGTCTGGGGAAGGGTCTACATCGAAAAGCCTTGTTGAGGAATCATCACTAAAAAATGCTCAGACCTTGCGAGTGGAGTTGAAACATCCTCTCGACCTCAACTGCCTTTGATCGAAAAGGAAGGATTTGTATGTCGTGAAGGCAAGGATCCTGCAACAACTGATGAGCAAGTTGAGGAGGGTGAAATTGCAAACATAGGCTATTTGGATGTTGAGGGAACTAGCGAGGGTCCCATAATCCCAGCTACTCATGAGGAAGGTTCTATAGATATTTTCAAGGACTTGAGTGATCTCAACATGTCAAGTGATCTCGCTACCAGGGATATTATGACTTCAAAAATATTTGCATTGGTAACGAAGGTGGTTACCGAGTTGGTTTGGCTCAAACTCCTTCGTTTTGAAAGACTTTCCAATATCGGTCCTGTGTTAACTGCACAAACAAAGAGCGGTACGTTGTTAAATGCGCGTTAGACCACACATCACACGCACTCAAAGTTGTTGATGTCTTGCGTGCACTTTCTATTCTAACCCAGCACTTCCTATTTTAAACACTGAAATCCTGCTTTCTTTATGTTTCAGGTCCAACCATGAATCGACCATACATGAAAAGTTTTAAACGACACACCAGCTCCTACGACCCACGGCATTACATGCAGTATCAATACTATTATCATTACAAAGAGACTGAGGACCAAAGAAGATGGAGGAAAGACTAGGAGGCTCGAGATCAGCAGGAGAGAGATGATCGGGGCCAAAGCTCTTATGGGGATCACCATGACCGGAGTAGACAGGAAGAAGAGGACAACCGAAAAAGGAAGAGAGAGAGAGAAAGGGATGATCAGGGTAAGGATCATGGCAAAGATGATTTATATAAATGCTCCAAGTCAGATAAAGATCCAATTCCTGCTACTCAGACCACTTCCAGGTTTTGGCCATTGCAGCTCTGTCTGTTACTCCTCCTCCAGTTGATATTCAAAAGATTATTCATAGGCCTCACTATGCTATTGATCCTGCTCTCATTGCACTATCAGAATGGTTCAACCACTGGTGTTTAAAAGAAGTTCGTCTTAACCTGGACATCCATCCAATGGATAAGGATGTGGTGCTTAAAGATCTAGACATAGTGAGGAGTAACATCGAAAAGCAGTTGAATGTAGTTAAGGGTCACATTATGAAGCAGATAGATGTGGTCTAGGGTCAAGTTGAGAAACTATCTGTATGACATAAACTGGCCGATGAGCTCCAGCGAGTTAAAAAAAAGTAACCTTGAGAACATAGCTACGCTGGAAAATGATAAGGCCGAGTGGGCCAAAACTCTTCAATCTCGCGATGCCAGCATTGCATCTCTTACTCAGAGAAATGAGGAGTGGGAAACCGAAAATCAGAGACTTAAAGAAGAGCTTGCTGTTGTGAAGCTAAGGGAAACTGTGCTCAATACTCACGTCGAAGATGCTCACTTTGCTCAGAAAGCTACGGAGAATAAGCTTGCCGCGGAGCAATAAACTACTGGGACTTATCAGAGGGAGAATGCTAGCTTGCGCGAACAGAACATCGCTCACGAGTAAATAGTCTAGTGACCCAATGTTAATACGACTTTTATGAAAATCGTGAATGGCATACCTTATGCTCTAGTGACCCGATGTTAACACGCCTTCTATGACCAAGATCTTTGCGGACCTAACTAATCTTCTGCCGAACGACCTGCTCACATGTACGTGCGAGCGTCCTGACTTATTATGTGTACTTGAGTGCTAGTGAGAGACCCAAGAAGAGTAATGACCTGACACTTAGGCGACCTGAGCCAAGAATACAAGAACGACCTGATGCATTGTGTTTGGACGACCTAAGGTCTTAACGACCTAACCCCGTATGCACATCGACGACCAGGCTTAATATCTCTTGAGCGAATTAAGGTATGAATGACCTGATATGTGAACGACTCATCTTGACTGAATGAACATAATTTAAATCACAATTTTCAAGGGATTGACAAATCAGTTTCAGATTCTGGATTCAACATTCTTCGTAAAGATCAACTCCGAGAGATGCCTCGTGTTCATGTACATTTCTCTATATCAGAAGTAAACATCGTATGCTTTGCCATACACATCCTGGTCCACATCTAGAGGAATCTAGTGAATGTTCGGCAACCATTTTAGCTCTTGAAAATAAAATTAGGGAATGCCTCCCTTAACATTACTTTCTTCTGTTCAGGAGTAAACTGTGTGATTCCTAACATATCGGGCAACTACGGGGCCTTCTTTGACGCTCCCTTCTTCTCTTGTCTCCGATCCACAAGCGCTAACTCCTTGCTTCCAGATGTGGTCACCAGCGCCAAGGGTGAAACACAAGGAGGAAGCGTTGACGACTATTGTCTTGTATTCATTGTATCTTACCTCGAATATGTTCCTAAAGTTCGAATGATAGGTGACTGAGATTCCAAATGGAGGTCAATCTTTGTGATGATGTTCACCGCTACGGTCACGAGGGTGAGAGGGATCTGTAAACAATGCAGTGCCATTTTTAAACCACTCACAAGCCTGCTACTCTATGGCTGATATCCCCCAGATCTTCGGCATCGATCTCTACCACTATCTCAAGTTATTTCACCTGCACTTCAAAGTTAAAGTTGAATTCCCTACGCACACAAGCAAATGTTGTGTTAAGCAATGTTTATAAGTGTGTGTCCTAAGTGTTCTCTCCACAGACGAGATTTAAGCCTGCTTGAGGAGGTGACCTCCCCAATGTTCAGTATTAAGCTTCTTATACTTGTGCCACTGGGCCAAGACAGTGAAAGATCGATAGGGACATTGTATAAGTCCTTAAAATGATCCTCCTTCTCCAGCGACGCGGTGGTACACAAAGTAGTAACTGGAGAAACCAGCCTGAGCGACGCTCCCAACCCCATCTCAACTATTGTAGAAGGGACGGGGGTGAGTGACAGACCCTCTTCTCCGGTAATTACCTCCTCATCACTGGTGCTACGTGCACTAGATTCCTTCTGAGTCCTTATTGCCTTGTGTTATTTAGACACGCCAGGAGCACTTTCCCTTTCGGACTCGAAGGACTTCTTTCTCCCTCAATTTTTGCCTTTCCTTCTCGTTTAGTGACAGCCAAATGGATCATTAAGCGATTCATGGGAAGTAAGACTGTAACGACCCAGATTTCTGTAACATCGGAGTTGACTATATACATCATACGCCCAACCCAAATATCACGAAAAATACGGAACATTTTTTTTTAGAAGAAAGAGATAGAAGAAGAACATAAATAACAACACAGAATCTCACATCGTAGCGGAACAAAATATAATATATCATATCTTTGAAATACAAAATCTTAACTGTATAACATACACTTATCAGAGTACAACACTTACAACATAACGGAACCACTATAACTAGATAACGCTGAAGCCTCCTGCTCCAAGCTCCTTTAGATATATCTGAAAAATCCTAAACTACTTGACTGCCCATACAAATTTAGGCACCCAAGAGTTTAGGTAGAACAAAACAAAATAAACTCCGGGTCAGTCATGGGACTGGTATGAGTAAACAGGTTAAAACAGTTTCAGAAAACTAAATGATATCTCATAAGACCACGCCGTATAACACGGAACGGGTTTTTCCCTTATGAGAATCCAAACACTTGATTTAACTTTCAAAATCCCTTTGAAAGGAATGATAACTTTATATCAAAACTCCTTTGATATTATAATAATGTCTAAATTAAGTAAATAACAATCTAGTGGAACGTTTGCATCTCACGTTCCACATAAATAATATACAATCAAAACCGCAAGCACATATTGGGTAATGTATTTCCAATTATGACAAGGTATGGAACCACCTTCCGCGGGTATATCTCTAGAGGAGAATACACCGAGTTCAACAAGAACATCTTGCAACTCAGCCACACATGACCGACCACTCATTTCGCTTGAGTGTATCGAATGTATATCACCAACGATTGGGATCAACAACCGTTTCCCGAATAGGACAGCATCGACAATAGATTTTTAGAAGTAAATGAAACTCTAGATCAGGTGATTATACACCCAAATAGGTGCGACCTACATAGCCATGCTTCTTGCCCGATTTCTGTCATTTACCGGTTGATGAGGCTTGAAGTTACGCCTTATCATCACATCAGATTCACTTCGAATGCCACATCGTCAAATCCATCAAATCATCGATTGACGTCCTCAACAGTACATTACGTGTTAGCTAAAAGAAGTTTCCTTCTCCGCTTCCACTCTTGGTACGGTTGAAGAAATCAATGTACGTGACCATTCTGGAAATACTCTGTCAGACATTCATCCATACAAGTCACCCAGGAACAGGATGAACTGAAGGCACTATTTCTATTAATAGAAAAAGTCCTTGCACTCTACTCTGTCTTCGATTATCTTTATATAATCTGATTCGCACGCTACTGCCGATACAGAGTGGTTCTTCGGATAATAATCCAACCGGTCTCTCCATATTGACAACGATGGTCAAAACTTCGATAGTCTGTGATTTAACTATCGAATAAAAACAAGTGTTTCGATAGTCGATGATTTAACTATCGAATAAAACAAGTGTTCATCCAAACATCCAACAATCACTGAGCCTTTAATTAATATTCCATTAATTAAATCACTTCTCTATTTCTTTATCAATATTTGTTAACCAAATATTTTCAATAACCATATTGGCCTTATACGTTATTTGGAAAACATTTCCATATATCGCCTTCTTTTATTTTCTAAACTTCAGAAAATATATGTTATTTATAATTGGAAAATGCTCCAATTACTTATCAGTCGCGCCCCCCTAATCAGCAAATGTTGAATTCCCAAATCGAGCCCCTTTCCAGTGATTGAATCGAGATCGCAACCCCCTTCCTGAGTCATCGCGGTTGCTGTCGAGCTTCAGAGTCTCGCCCTTCTCGATCGCGGCCTCCATTTCACCATGATTTTGATTATCGCGGTTTCGATTTTGATTTCGTTTTACTTTTATTGCAGAACGAGATTTTGGTTTGCAGAACAAATGGGAAAGGCACTGCCTTTATTTTTTTCCTGGAAATAAAAGTGAACGTGGTGTTTGGGTATTCAGCGATTTGCGAGTAGTTTCCTTTTATAGGGTGAACGGGAAGAAGGAGTACCATTCATTTGAACGGATGGAAAAAAGAGATGTGTTCCTTATATAACCATATGAAATCCATATATTATAAATTAAATTTAGAAGTGATTAGATTCTTCGATAATAAATAAAATCTATTCTCGCTTATAGTCAATAAAATTTATACTTGATTATCTGAATTGTTTCGGCACAATTTAAATCTTCGAATTGAATTATTCTTCGTATCACGATAATTTAATAGTGTTCGATATTAAATCGAAATCGATTTTTAAATCGATAACTTAATATAAAAATTCACTTATATTATCAAATGAATATTTAAATTAAATATTAAATATTCAAAAATTAACCCCTAAGCGTCCAGGTCATTACAATCTTCCCCACCTAAAATAATTTCGTCCTCGAAATTGCTAAGGTAGGAAAAGTGCTACCAACCCATTTTCTTTTCAAAACTTATTTATGTTGATACTCAACATTTCAAACTTCCTTACGTCTCTCTTTCGAATAAATCCTTATTCGATAACTCCTCCCTTCGAATAACTATATTCGGTAATCTCTCTTTCGAATACTAGATTCGAAAACCTTTCTTCGAATAAACTATATTCGATTTAACTCTATTCAATTTACTCTTATTAATTAACCCTATCGGATTAGCTCTTTTCACTTAACTCCTTCCGAATAAGCTATATTCGATAACTCCTTTAATTCTATTCGAATAACTAATATTCAATTTACCTCTATTCGCTTGACTCTAGATCGCAGCGATCACAATGGTTACGCCTGATTCCCCCAGGAAACATCCGACCGCCCTAGGCTATCTGCAGCCCTGCGAATTACGCTAGCAGTCGTACGAAATGGCAACTTATCCTGAGTAACTATGTTTGACTAACTCTATCTCAATAACTATATTCGATCAACTTTAATTGAATAACTAAAATTCAATTAAATCCTAATTCGATTAACTATGTTCAATTAACTCTATCTGGTTAACTCTTACTCTAATCGATTTATTCTAACACTAATCGACTTCTCCTATTCGAATAACTCCTATTGGATAACGTTTATTCATTTATAAAGATTTACTTTTAGTAACGGTTCTTCACTTTATAAATGTTCTCTTTAATAACGTTACTTCACTTATACAAGTGTTGTATACCCCTTCTATTTAAACTATCGGTGTTAAAAACCAATATCTCTTCTCTATATAAGTTCAGACTTATATTTCCATTTATCGAATGATAAATATTTAATTTAATTTATAAACTGTTATTTATAAATTAATCTTTTCTACTTATCTGTTAAAACAGATTTCCATTTTCTATTCATCTTTTAAATATTCCTTTGCTTAATTCTATTTATTTAACAAATAAATATCTCATTTATAACATTCTATTTATTTCCTATAAATAAATATTTCCATTGAATCTATTTGTAAATGTTTTACAAATATTCCCTTTTAAATTCTATTTGTAAATGTTTTTACAAATATTTTTCCTTCTATTTGTTTGCACATAACTTCCTTTGTATTTGTGTTACAAATATATTTCCTTTATATTTGTTTTACAAATACATTCCTTTATATTTGTTTTACAAATACATTTTCTTTATATTTGTTTTACAAATACATTTTCTTTTTAACTCTTTTGGTTTTTCCTTCTTCACACCCAATTCATATTTCATTCACATTGATTTTACTCAATTTATTCATTTCGATCCATTTAACTTACTTAAGTTAACTTTAATTTCAATCCTTCAAATTCCCATTAACTAGTTGCTAATTAACCTTTTTGCCTAGTTCACCCTTTTTATTTGAATATAACTTGTTCAAATATATGTCAACTTAATTATAAACTAATCTAATTATATTTCAACTCGAGTTATATATTCGATTTCGAATATAAATTCTCAATTTCTTTCACTTATCCAAAAACCCAATTTCGATTCAAATTTCCTTTAACTAATTATTTTCCAATTTAGTTAATTCTATTTAACACTTTAAAATATGATTTTTGTTTTAAAAATCATTTCACTTACTTCACTGGAGTTCATATTTATTTTATATCTCCAGTCTGGATTTTTCTAATGCCAATTCGGATTTTATTTCCTAAAAATCCTTTTATTTATTTAATTAAACCGTTATGGTTTTATAATGGTTCTGGCGCTGCTTTTCTAAAAATTTGATTTTGATATAACTCAAAATCTATACGACGAAATCCAGATTTTTCTCTTTCATTAGAAAACTATTGTTCAACCGGTCCCGACGATTCTTGTTTCAAAGAATTCCGACTTCAATTGAGTTCTGTATACTAAACTGAAGTTCGAATCGCCAATTTACGAACTGTCGCGTTACGGCGAGCTCGTTTTAATTATATTTATAAATATAAACGTTTTAACTTTGTTTATAATAAACTCAACTCCATTCTGATATATTTTTAATATGTATCCAATCCATTTTTCCATTTCAACATAATATTCCCGATCTATTTCACTTCTAATATTCAAATCCTATATATTTACAATATTCAAATTCCATTTGAATCTCTTTATTCAAACTCTATATTATTTCCTTCTATTCAATTTCTATTTGAATTTCTTCTATTCAAAACCCATTTCAAATCCCTTCTTTTCAAATTCCATATTTTCATTTATTCAATTTCTATTTAAATTCCTTTGTTCCATTTCTATTTGAAATCCTTTGAATTTAAATTCTATTTCAACTCCTTTGAATTCAAATTCTATATCAAACTTTATATTTTCTTTGAATTCTAATATTCCACCTCCACTTTATATTCTCTTTGAAATTCTATTTAACCAAATTCCATTTGAATTCTAATATTCCACCTCCACTTTATATTCTCTTTGAAATTCTATTTAACCAAATTCCATTTGAATTCTAATATTCCGCCTCCACTTTATATTCTCTTTGAAATTCTATTTAACCAAATTCCATTTGAATTCTAATATTCAAATCTCTCCTTGACTTTTCTTTATTCAAATCCATTTGAATTCCACTGAATTCAAATTCCATTTCAATTTCCTTATACAATTTCTATTTGAAATCTATATTCCAATTCCCATTTCAAAATTCCTTTGAAGTAATATAAATATATACATATATTTATATCTATCCCAAATTCAAAACATTTGAATTTTCAAACAACTTGTTTCTTTCAAACAAATTTCCATCAAAACTTTTCTAAGGCAGCAATTCATCACTTAGAAACTCGAAAATGAACACTAATGATGTTGCGACCATCATCAGAATTATTTCCCAGCTACTGAATGAGTTCAGTACTATACTTCTTTCAAACTCCATTTAGAAATATATTTTCCAAACTCCCAGGATTTTAAATTCTGAATTCTGGTTGGAATTCAATTTCAATTTATCACATTTGTATATTTGATTTCATATACAAATTCCATTGGTTATATATATAACTATTTCTGTTTTTATAATCTTATTCGATTATAATCCTAACAATCAACTCTACTTAAAAAAAAATATCGTGTTCAATCTTCTGTTCAAGTGTTTATAAATTCCTATCGACATCGTGGCGTCCCACAATTCGACCAAAATTTATAATCCACTCAACAGACTAGTCAACACAATATAAAACAGTTTTTTTATATCAAATAACAAATACGAACTCTCGTATATATATACACTCAACTCATTCTAGGATACTACTGATCCTATCTCTAATGAGCACATTCCAACAAGCCTAGGTATTCGCTCAACCTAAGCTCTGATACCAACTGTAACGACCCAGATTTCCGTAACATCGGAGTTGACTATATACATCATACGTCCAACCCAAATATCACGAAAAATACGGAACATTTTTTTTAGAAGAAAGAGATAGAAGAAGAACATAAATAACAACACAGAATCTCACATCGCAGCGGAACAAAATATAATATATCATATCTTTGAAATACAAAATCTTAACTGTATAACATACACTTATCAGAGTACAACACTTACAACACAGCGGAACCACTATAACTAGATAACGCTGAAGCCTCTTGCTCCAAGCTCCTTTAGATATATCTGAAAAACCCTGAACTACTTGACTGCCCGTACAAATTTAGGCACCCAAGAGTTTAGGTAGAACAAAACAAAACAAACTCCGGGTCAGTCATGGGACTGGTATGAGTAAACAGGTTAAAACAGTTTCAGAAAACTAAATGATATCTCATAAGACCACGCCGTATAACACGGAACGGGTTTTTCCCTTATGAGAATCCAAACACTTGATTTAACTTTCAAAATCCCTTTGAAAGGAATGATAACTTTATATCAAAACTCCTTTGATACTATAATAATGTCTAAATCAAGTAAATAACAATCTAGTGGAACGTTTGCATCTCACGTTCCACATAAATAATATACAATCAAAACCGCAAGCACATATTGGGTAATGGATTTCCAAATATGACAAGGTATGGAACCACCTTCCGTTGGTATATCTCTAGAGGAGAATACACCGAGTTCAACAAGAACATCTTGCAACTCAGCCACACATGACCGACCACTCATTTCGCTTGAGTGTATCGAATGTATATCACCAACGATTGGGATCAACAACCGTTTCCCGAATGGGACAGCATCGACAATAGATTTTTAGAAGTAAATGAAACTCTAGATCAAATGATTATACACCCTAATAGGTGCGACCTACATAGCTATGCTGCTTGCCCGATTTCTGTCATTTACCGGTTGATGAGGCTTGAAGTTACGCCTTATCATCACATCAGATTCACTTCGAATGCCACATCGTCAAATCCATCAAATCACCGATTGACGTCCTCAACGGTACATTACGTGTTAGCTAAAAGAAGTTTCCTTCTCCGCTTCCACTCTTGGTACGGTTGAAGAAATCAATGTACGTGACCATTCTGGAAATACTCTGTCAGACATTCATCCATACAAGTCACCCAGGAACAGGATGAACTGAAGGCACTATTTCTATTAATAGAAAAAGTCCTTGCACTCTACTCCGTCTTCGATTATCTTTATATAATCTGATTCGCACGCTACTGCCGATACGGAGTGGTTCTTCGGATAATAATCCAACCGGTCTCTCCATATTGACAACGATGGTCAAAACTTCGATAGTCTGTGATTTAACTATCGAATAAAAACAAGTGTTTCGATAGTCGATGATTTAACTATCGAATAAAACAAGTGTTCATCCAAACATCCAACAATCACTGAGCCTTTAATTAATATTCCATTAATTAAATCACTTCTCTATTTCTTTATCAATATTTGTTAACCAAATATTTTCAATAACCATATTGGCCTTATACGTTATTTGGAAAACATTTCCATATATCGCCTTCTTTTATTTTCTAAACTTCAGAAAATATATGTTATTTATAATTGGAAAATGCTCTAATTACTTATGTCTTTTCTGACTCGTTTATTTCTATACTTTGGAAACGTTCATTATTCTATTTCCAAGCTTTGCACATATTTGGGTTAAAACAGATGTTGTGTAAAACATCGTTACGATAACCCAAATACAGTATTTAACTAATTCTTATTCCACATTGATCTTCGAGCCTGAATCTTGCTACTTATCGGTATATCATGAAATCAACCAAGTTGGGGTATAATTACCTCTCAGACCTTGACTGAATAACATTTAACGTCAAAACAGACAAGACTACTTACTCGAATAATCAATACCATACAACTACTGATTCACTTTTAAACACGTATATTCTTCCTCTTTCTATTCTTACTAGATTTTATTCCTAGTCTTCCTTTTTGATTATATTATTCTATTTCTAAGTTCGTTTCCTTATCGACTTCTATGTATCGATACGTTGATTTCTAACTATCAAATTATCTTAAAAATATTCTATCTCCTTAAATTCCCGGAAAAATTCGCCATAACCTCCTTTGTACCGGGAGCATCGGGAAATTTCAAATAGCTTTCCCGGTCCTTCTCATCTCAAAAAGAAAAAGAAAAAGCCAAGCGGCTTGCCGATACGGCGCATAAAATCTCATATATGAATTAAATAGGTACCTTTTTGTTGGGCATTCTATTTATTTCACTTCTATACTTTATTCCATACCTGTCTCCTGTATGTCTATACATGTCCAATCTATTTTAACTATACCAATCTTTTTAACTAAATTTGTTAATTAAATCTGTTAATTAACTTCTTAGTCATATCCATTTCTATTTATCCAAATCTATTTATTATAAATCCCATTTGAATTTCTATATTCAAATTCCATTTGAAATACTATATTCAAATTCTATAGTTAAACTCCGTTTGAATTCTATTATTCAAATTCTATTTCAATTCCTTATATTCAAAGTCCATTTGAATTCTCTGCATTATTTATAAACAACGTTTATAACTTCAATTTAAATCCCACCTTTCCATTTATAAACAACGTTTATAAATTCAATTCAAATCCCACATTTCCATTTATAAACAACGTTTATAAATTCAATTCAAATCCCACCTTTCCATTTATAAACAGAGTTTATAAATTCAATTCAAATCCCATAATTTCATTTATAAACAAAGTTTATAAATTAGATTTACTTGTTTTATATACCTTCCAAACAAGTTAATATTTTCTATAGTTTTATTTAAAATTCAAATTCTATTTATAAAAAAATAGAATTTCCTTTTTAAAATCTCAAATACCCTTTCAGGGTATTTTATAAATCAATATCCCAAGCCCCAGTGATATTTAAACAATCAAATCAACCAATTTTCAATCACTTGATCTTTAACACATCATATATGAATATATATGAAATCAAACAAACAACAAACAGATAATATATTTTTGAGGAATCCAGTTGGATTCCTCCAACCTGTTTTCCTGCATCCACAGATGTTAGTCAACATAGTAATACCCATCCTGCTTCGAGGCAGGATATCGCGGTATGAAGGTCATCCACTAATCATAGCGTGGGGCGTATAGGGTAATCATCCGCTATGAAACTGCGGGCATCCGCTAATGAAACTGCGGGAATCCAACCAATCATCAACCCAATATATATATATATCCTAAATAACTAATATATATTTAAAACAACCAAACAGCATTCAAACAAGCATAACAATTATTTTTAACTATATATAAAAATAAATTCTTAATAAAAGGTGAGATTTACTCACCGTGATTTTATTTGCGGATTATCCATTTTGAATTCCAGATTGTTGAGTCTATGATTCGCCTTGAATTGTCTGGAATAAATTTATTCCTATGATTAATTAAATTTGTAAATTAATTAAATAATTATCAATTTACTTAATCACTTAGGCAAATAAACTTTTCTACGTATTTTAAATTTGGTAAAATCATATACCTTGCTGCCCCGACCATCAATGAACAATTCAACAAATTTCCAATTCATTTTAAAATGATCAGCCCTTAAACTTAACTCATTCATTCATTTGGACAATCCGCTAAACAACTTGTAGGCACTCCATCATTCCTGCAAAACCACCCTTGTATTGCTCCTCAAACTTTACTACGTATCCTCCATAACAAGTATCAACTTCCATGACCCAACAGCCTCCAACCTGCAGTGCCTTCCCAACGTGATTTCATCCACTCCCATACCAAGATCCGAACTCCACAACAACATCCCAGAACACCACCAAGCCCACACTTTTAACCCTAAAAATTTCGCTGCCACCAAATCGATCGCCCCTCCCCAACTACATGCTCGAACTCAAATCACCACCGTACCCAAAATCCATCGCGCACCTCAAACATAACTGAATCGACGTTGTTCGTGCCCCCCCCCCCTCAACAATATCAGTCGCGCCACCCTAATCAGCAAATGTTGAATTCCCAAATCGAGCCCCTTTCCAGTGATTGAATCGAGATCGCAACCCCCTTCCTGAGTCATCGCGGTTGCTGTCGAGCTTCAGAGTCTCGCCCTTCTCGATCGCGGCCTCCATTTCACCATGATTTTGATTATCGCGGTTTCGATTTTGATTTCGTTTTACTTTTATTGCAGAACGAGATTTCGGTTTGCAGAACAAATGGGAAAGGCACTGCCTTTATTTTTTTCCTGGAAATAAAAGTGAACGTGGTGTTTGGGTATTCAGCGATTTGCGAGTAGTTTCCTTTTATAGGGTGAACGGGAAGAAGGAGTACCATTCATTTGAACGGATGGAAAAAAGAGATGTGTTCCTTATATAACCATATGAAATCCATATATTATAAATTAAATTTAGAAGTGATTAGATTCTTCGATAATAAATAAAATCTATTCTCGTTTATAGTCAATAAAATTTATACTTGATTATCTGAATTGTTTCGGCACAATTTAAATCTTCGAATTGAATTATTCTTCGTATCACGATAATTTAATAGTGTTCGATATTAAATCGAAATCGATTTTTAAATCGATAACTTAATATAAAAATTCACTTATATTATCAAATCAATATTTAAATTAAATATTAAATATTCAAAAATTAACCCCTAAGCATCCAGGTCATTACAAAGACCGTTCGATGTTGAAGTTGTTCATTCAAAACATTCTCGGTGGTGCAAGCCTCAGTTGGAATAGCATTCGGCATTTCAAGACGCTCCTGAAATACTTTTCCTTTGGGTACAGGGGGAATGCCTGTCATACAAACATAACGTTAGTCTCGAGCTTACAACTTGACTAACTATACAACCAAGGTAAAAAATATGCTTACTTTCGGTCAGTCATCGCCTCGCAAATTCTGAGGGACAACAGACGTAAAACCAGTCATATTTAAAGAAACTAAGCTTGCACCATGTCCCCAGGACAAATCAGGTGTTAGCGTGCGCCTCCAAATAAACCTAGGAAGGCATACTAGCAGTTCTCCTCTTTAAATGGAAGAGAAACCGGATATCATCTCTAGTAGGTATTGTGTGCAGGTGTTCCCTATATAAAGCACATGTACCAATGAGGAAGGCTCACACATTCGGGTTAAATTGCGCCAGCGCTAATCTTTTTATTTTGTTTTCCAAACTTTTCCAAACCAAAGAGTTATTTTCAAATATAAGTTAAACAATTTCGAAGTTTCAGTAAAAGGAATTTTGGTAAATTTAATTGTATAATAATCTTGAGATAAGGATTTCTATAATTTAGTTTGTTTTAATAAGTTTCAAGCTTAATAAAATTTGTATAAATAAGAATATTTTTTATAAGCATAAGTAAAATTTCAACAACCTCTCCTTTTCGAGGACGAAAAGCCTTAAGTGAGGGAGACTGTAACAACCCAATAATTTTTACATTTAAAAATATGAATTTAATTTAATTTATTGTTGAACATTTATATTTGAGATTCATTTAAAAATTAAAATCTAGTTATTTGAACATAGTTTTTTTTATGGATTGGATATTTAAATATGAATGATTTAGTTAAAATCAAATATAACTAATTAAACTCCAATTTGTTGGAATGCTTGACTGATTTCGAAATTTAAATCTGAAACATAACTTAAGAACTTAAAAGCTAATATATCCAGTTGAACTTGAATTTCAAATATAAACTCAAAATCTAACTTATGAATTCGAAATATAATTCATTTGTATATTTGCGATTAGGTGGAAATGAAATCATCATATTTGTGTTTGTATGATAATTTGAAATTTAGACACCAAGCTAATTTAGAACTTATTTAAAATAAACTGGGAATTGAATTATATATATATATTGTTTGAATGTATAAAATTTGATTTTTAATTTATCTTGAGAATTTTAATTTAATTTGAGTTTGAAAGTTTGGTAAAAAATTAAATGATATTAACCTTTAGCTAATTGATAAATATATTGTTGAATATTAGTAAATATAAGATTTGGAGATTTAACTAGGAAAATTACTTTATTTAGATTTGAATTTGGTTCTAAAATTTACTTAAGTTTGTATTTGAAATGTATAGTTACCCTAGTATTGTTTGTTCATGTATAGTAAAAGAGTATGTATACATATTGAGAAAATATTTCTTTAATATAAGTTGCCACTTGTTCATCTTGGCTGAAATCTATTAACACTTGTCTAAAATGGCTGAAATGAATTAACACATGTCCTTGTACTTTTTTTAACCATTCCCTTTTACTTTACCTTTTCACCGTTCCTTTTATTCATCTCCTTCTTCCTTCGTTTCCCTTTCCGATGGCTCAAAAATAATCATTCTTTTCCCTAAATGAAAATTTCCCAAATCAAAAACGATAATGGATTCCTCCACCACCAAAATCAAAATCACCACCGAGTCGAGCGACATTTCCTCCCTCCTCTTCTCAGCAGCTTCTTTCGATGCCGAGACTGCCATGCTAACACCAGCAAAATCGAAGTCACCACTCCTCCATTCAAGCCATAATCCGCCCTCCGCAAGCTGAAGCAATTGCCTGCCGCCCCTTTTCATCATTGCTTCTTCTTCAAAATTTTATAGTTAGTTTATCTCACGATTAGCTTTGTTCGAGAATCTCAAATGTTTCGATTTGGGCGTTTTTACTTGTTTGCGGGTCTTGTGAATTGCCTTGTTATGTCTTGAAATACTTGAATGTGGTCTAGTGCGCTTGAACAGTATTATACACTGCATGACTTCATTTATCATATCCATGCTATTGCCGATTTGTTGTTACCTTTGTACTTTGCATCAGGACCTTCTGATTTACTATTTATTTAATTCTGGACTTACTCATTCAAGTATAAACTTGGCTGCTTTCTTGTCTTTGTGTCTGCATATGTATATATGCATTTACATACATGTAAATGTGTAATGTTACCAATATATACATAGAGATTTCCTTGAAATGAGTTACACATCACATGCTTACTACTGCATTCTTTTAATCCTCTGTTGCTTGGTCTTGAGCATTTCATTGCTATACCTTTGTGTATTCATTCACTTTTAAGTTTTGCATCTAAATTTATATGGTTAGGCAGCTGCACTCATATGTTTCGAATCTGAACTTGTATGGTTGGAAATCTGAATTCATGTGTTATAATTGTGAGTTAAGCTGGGTATTATTACAGAACTTGAAACTTCTTGTATTTTTGCCCATACCATGTCCATTTGCTTTGTCCACTGTACAGTGCCTTAATTGGCATTTGGCTGCACTTGTTGATCCTGTCTGAACTTTTGTTGTTTCATCCACTGCACCCATTAACTATATATTTGTATACGTATATACATATATGAATGTGTACACATGTGTTGTTATGAGCTTCGCTGACTTGCATTTTATTATGTATATGTGTGTGACAGCGGGTGTGTATATACATATATATACATACATAAGTGTATATACACACATATTTTGGCACATGTATGTATGAAGTTGTGTTATGACCCATGTTATTCATTTTCCTTGCAGCTGAAGACCTATTTCATCACCATGATTAGGATTGTGGCCTTGTAATACCCTGTTGATTTAAGTATACATGTTTTATATGCAACCTGCTTTATTCTATAACTTTGAAATCATGTTTTCAGTCATGCCATCATGTCTACAATAAAACAAAACATGATATTGTGGTTTGCATGCAGTGACTTTAGTTGTTTAAAGGGGTACAAAGATAGAAAATGTATGTATATATATATATTATATCTAATAAATAGGTTAAGTATATGGTGATTTTAATTAAATGGCCACTTAGACACCAGGGTAGTGAGTAAATTTGGACACAAGTGCAACTTGGTTCCTTTACCAGAAACACGTCTGATTTTTATTATCGTCTAGGAACTCCCTACAAAGTGATTTGAATAAAATAGTTATTATCCAATGAGTCAAAATGGTAAAATAATGTACATGACATTAAGTCCCATTGTCAATTGTGAAGTACTAATCTATGGAGAATAAAATCCTTTTATGGTTCTTCGGTCTTATATGATTCATCAGCTGATGCATATAATTTTCTACTTGTGCTCAACTGCATGGCATGGATTGTTACTTCTCACATGCATAGTATTCTCTAGCAATAGCACTTAATATGGGTGTACTTTTCATTCAAAAATCCTTTTTGAAAGCTATGCACATGTATTACTGTTATATGCACCACTATATAACAAATCTCATATCAATTAGCATCTTCATTATTTATTATACTTGATTTCTAGCTATTAAGACTCTTTGTTACATTTTTAATAACTAAACAATAATATCTTTTGTTAATTTCCATGTAAATGCTCAGTTATGTATGCTTGCATATGCATTTCTGATCATTTAAATTGCTTGGTCATTTTATTCCCTTAACCATAATTCTTGGCAAATTGTTGTCATGTACATATAGCCTGCATATTTGAATTGAGTCTCACCGATCACAATTGAAACTTGAACATGTCCAATATGTTTTATTTGGTTCTTATGATTTTGAAACATGTTTGAACACTTTACTTGACACTGCGTCGCTTTTTTCTTGCCATCTACTACTGTTTGACCTGACCTGGCCCTGGGAATACCATTCCTTGGCCTGATCATTTGCATTTGACTGCTTGTTCTTGTGTATTTCACTAGTCACATTGCTGGAAATATTCACTATGCGGTGCGTGTATCATGATGTTGTCCACTTGTTTGATGTTACATGATGTTCATGTAAATTTGTATTTCACCTGTAAACTGATATAGACAGATGTTATACTTGATCCTGAACTGATACTACATTGGATCTATACCTAGTTTAAATTGATTTGAACATACATTATCCAAAAATTTAAGCTGATATTGAACAGATGCTACACATGTGTATACTTGGCATTTTGCATATGATATATTTGATGTAAGAATTAACTGTTATATTTTAGTGTTTTATTGAAATTTTTTACTTGAACAAAGATTAATCCTGACTCGAGTGTTTTGCGTTTTGCATGAAACTCACGGTTAGACCCAAGCGTTGTAGATCTAAAGATTTCAGCTATCGAAGCTTGAAGCACATGAAGTCGTACTCGATTTGGTTCGTCCTTTTGTATGTTTTATTTTAATTTGAAATTTATGTATGTATTTAAAACCTTCCGCTGATAAATAATTTTTTTGTAAATTCTGATATTTTTTAGAATAAAATTCCACTGTGAGATATTGTGTTGTCTTTTCTGTCTGTGATTCTGTGTGATATTCTATTTAAACCCCGTAATCTAAATAACTATCTGTCATTTTGAATGTTCCGAGTTGGTTTAATTACCGACTTGGAGCGGTCAAAAAGACAGGTGGTTACAACTTATGTTTTGCACAACATGTTTGGATCGTCAAGTGTGGCTGACACTGGGCATATGAAGGCCTCAAACATTAAGTATGGCTGATACTTGATGTGAATCCAACTTAATCACGGATCGTCGGTTACAGCTGATGCTCAACAAGAGCTCGGTGAAGCTACGAACTCAATGTTAGCATAAAAATGTTGCGGGCATGAAAATCACAAACAATCTGGTGATACTACGGACTTCGAGTGGACGGAAGTTCAAACAAATCTTCTACAACTAGATATGTTTTGAAAGGTAATATGTTAACCTGTCTTTTTGCAAGGCCATCACACATCGAATACATATTCTCTTGATCAATCAAGACTTGAGTCTAATGCCACTTGATTAAAGCAGCAAGACTCAACGAGATCAAGTATACAACCAGCGTAAGTCCAAGTTGGCATGACTTAATTCCCCAGATCGGCATTCGCAACTTAGTCTCAGCCAAGTTCTCCCCCCTCATCTCGCTTCGGCATACCATGCCCCATGCTGATCTGGATGGGGCAAGACCTAATGATGTACCCCCACTATCTTACTCCACTCCGCCCACTATTTTCACCATTCATTCTCGCCACTATGACTAGTCGAATCAGATTCGAGTTCCTCCTATAAATACCAGTCTCCATCAACATTTCAAGGGATCTTGGACTTCTTGTAACGACCTAGATTTTTGACTGTTCAAATCGACAATGATCAACACATGCCGACTCGGACAGATCGCAAACTCAGGTAGTTATTGGGAAAAAATAAATAAAAATAAGGAAGAAGAGGAAACGATAATAGAATCTCATTGCGGAATGATAACATATAATAAACAATTAACAGTTCAAAAGCAGTTGAAATATATACATTAGACTATAATAAACAATGATAATCAGAGTTACACAGATATATACAAGGATCCGGAATCAAAGTGTAGTGGGAAATACATAAATAGAATAGATATATATACCAAATCTTCGTCTTTGTTCTCCAAGGCAAGAAATCTTCGCTAACTGCAACTCGAACCTGTCCAGAGTGTATTGCATAAAAAGGAACTCAACAAACACTCGGATCAAAACTAAATCATTTTCATATTAGTCAAATTAAATTACGAAATAACATGAGTGTTATAGGTACAGTAATCAATAGAAAAGTCGTGGGAAATTCACCGGACCGCGCCGCTAATGCGGAACGGGTTTACTCCATGTGAATCTCCGTGTATAGAAATTCATAAAAGATTTTGGTGAAATGAAGCTATCAAAAGCTCATCCCACATCACACAATGCAAGCACACACCAAATGGGCGAGTTTTATCTTATGATAACCAAAAATCCTTTCATACGTGAAAATCTATTTTTAATACTAGTATTAGTGCATAGTGTCGAAAACCATTTTGCATATAAATCTATTAATCTTAGCAAGCATAGTGACTATGCTCACATATATAGTTTACAAACAAATCGAACAGCTCGTATTGGTTGTTGGGTTTCCAACGTGATGGTTCCCAGCACAAAAGATCATTGGAGGACACGAAGCTAAGTATTCCCGGTTAACATCCAGACAACGGACACCAAATACATAGCGTGAAAGTATATATCCCGGGTAACATCCAGACATCAGACACCATATATACTTTATTCCCTCAGGTTCGAGGTAGATCTACCGCCGCAGCTTTCAGTTTTCACTAGAGATTATGTGTAGCAACTCGCGCCTCCGTTCACGCAAGATATTGTCCCCAACTTAGCCACCATATAGTTGTGGGGTTTTGTTCCTCAAAAGGCCTCGGCGTTAGTAAGAGATGGGATCTACTATATAAGTACCCACTTCACACAGGCTTCCACGATGTGGGACTTAGGGGTGTTACATTCTCCCCTCCTACAGAGTCCAACGTCCCCGTTGGCTCATAAACACCTCACCTAGGCGCTGTGGTCAACATAGGAGCCACAATTCCGGCTGGGTATTGGCTCTAATACCACTGTAACAACTTGCACCTCCGTTCACACAAGATATTGTCCTCAACTTAGCCACCGTATAAGTGTGGGGTCTTGTTGCTCAAAAGGCCTCGGCGTTAGTAAGAGATGGTGTAACACCCCGAATTTTCTATTAACACTAAAGTTGCTAAAATAATAATAAGTGTGTAGAAGAGGGGATGTATCTAATATGAATATAAAAATATTAATAAGTGTGTAAGAGAGGGGATGTATCTAATATGAATATAAAAATATTAATAACTGTGTAAGAGAGGGGATGTATCTAATATGAATATAAAAATATTAATAAGTGTGTGAGAGAGGGGATGTATCTAATATGTATATAAAAACAATAATAAGTAAAGGGGGATGTATCTAATATGTACATTGTAGAAAAAATATATATATTTATGACATGAATAGAAGTTTATTAATATGCTGAGTGTTTGCTGAGTCACTTCTGACTCATTGCTGAGTCAACAAGATAAACCCCATCTTGTCTGAACGGCTGCGGTTATTTCTAGGTTAAATCTAATGGCCTAAATGAATTCTAAAAATCTATAAATAAGTGGGTAGACCCTAGACCTAAATCACTTGTAAAATTAGAGAAGCTACTGTTATGCTGCTGCCATGGAGTTCAGCATAGCCGTCACAAATTAAGAAGAGGAAGCCTAATCATCTACAACTAAATCTACACAAATCAAATCAAAAGATCTCTCTTTCTCTAATTCTTTTCTTTTGTTGGTGAGTATGATGATTCTCACAAGACTATTACAAACTAATTTGACTCAGTTATGAATGGATCACAAGAAAGTGATGTGATTTGTAATTGTAAATTCTATATATTGTGGATCTCTTATTATGTTATTATGCTGTCGTATGATGTAAATTATATATGCTATGTCATGCTATGTTGTAAATTCTCTTATGCTATGTCGTGCTATGTTGAGAATCATGTCAAGCTATGTTATACTATCATACTATGCCATGTTATAAATCATGCTATATTATGTTGAAAAATCATGATGTTGTTGGATCATGCTTAAAGTTATGTTTTTTTCTTAATTTAAATGGATCTTGTTTATGGGAATTTGCCTATTAGGTTAGGTGTACCCATAAACTTGAAACTATAATTAAATAAAACTTGATTATGGGAATTTGCCTATTGAGTTAGGTGTACCCATATAAAACCATGTTGTTAAAAAATTAGATGATGTTGATTCACACATGTTCATATGTAAGTTTATGAAAATTGATTGAGATTATATTAGGTGAATTTTGAACAAGTTGACACCTTTAGGTCCATGACATGTATAATCTATGCAAGTTGGACATATGCAAGTTTCACCCCTTATTATGATTCATTTGGTCACATATACATGTTGTTATTATGATAATCTCTTTTATGCTATGAGTTAGGCTATTCGAGTCTAACATATATTTTGCGAATAAACGTTCAAACGTGGGGTAGGGGTAATATTAGGAATTAATAAATTGGGTGCAATTTTGTAAGATTTTGCATACCATGAATGGATGTCCATAATTGAGTCAATTATGGACATTGTTAAAAATTGGAAGTAATTAATAATTCAAGTAGGGAATTATTAAAATTGGGGGAAAGTGGATTATTATTAATAATCAATGCTTAGGACACGAGGTTGGACCCGTTTGTGATGTAAACCTGCCCGGACCCGCCCGACAAATCCAGTAGTCACAAATGTCGGCCCAATATGAGAGGTCCTAGGCCCAAACTAAAGCATAACAGTTGTAAAGACACGAGGTTAGACTCTTTTATGGTGTAAGACTACCCGGACCCGCCCGGCAAATCCAGCTGCCATAAATGCCAGTCTAATGTGAGAGGTCTTTATGAGGTTATGGCCTTAATGAACTAAGAAATACTTAACCAGATAATCATGTAAGGTGGGACATGGGGGTTAAGTAGGTGCCTTGGGTGGCATGAGGAATCTGGTGGTTGCCTTTAGAGGCATTTGAAATACGATTAGACTTAACCAAACACACATGTAAATGAACATGACTAAGTGGGTTAAGTGGGATGGACTAATGGGGACAAGCTTAGGTGGAATGCTTGTGGTAAATAGTGGGGGCCCATTTCAACCAGTATCCCAAAACGTATCTTTGTGGGCTCGACCCAAGTCGAGGACGGGACACGCATACTGGGTTTGACTATAAGAGGCCAAAACAGGGAGCGGTGGCAACGCAAGTCCAACGGGTTTCATATGCGTGTGTGGACCCGGGCTGGTAGGTAAGACGTTGTTGCATCGTGTAGGTATAAGCCGTGCATGTCCGTTGTATCAGGTTGCCACTTTAGGGGAGTGATACACCCCACTGTGGGGCCAGCACGGGTATCTACGAGTTAGGGAGCCGATCGAATAATGGGAAGTAGGGTACACCTAGTGGAGATAGGGGCAGGCGGCACCTATGTAGTCAGCTAGGGGTACGTAAATCCATTGGGAAAGTTTCTAAGTGAAGCTAAGTGGGATGAATCTTTAGGGTGACTGGTGTGGTGCAGTATAGTGTTTATCCTTTAGTATTTAGGAGCGCCTATAACGTTGCCTTTAGCGATTGTCTATGTCCTTAATCTGCTCTTCATAGACATTTTCTTGTTTTCCAGCTTATGCCTTAGTCCAGTTATTTTGGTAATAGTATTGTAGAATTATCATATTCACCAGACTTTATGTCTGACCCCCCTCTTTTCCATCCTTTTTCTCCCTTCAGGTCCGCAGGTTGGGCCAAGTTCTAGTGGAGTCTAGTTGGATCGCTTATCTTCTGGAAAGCTTGGACTGCTGAAGTAAAGTCCAGCTTGTTATCTTTCTTTTTTTAATGGCTATTCATGTAATGGGATTATGTACTTGTTTTATCAAGATAGATATTGTACTTGACATTGAATATAGTGTTATGATGTAATCAAACATGTTTTGACTTCTGCTACAATGAAATAAAGTTTTTGAATTTCCAAGTACTATTTTATATCTGTCTTGTTGTAATTTTACTATTCTATATTCACTTAAAACCTCCATGGAAGTTAATGCATTCCCTTTGTGAGTGACATTAATGGACGTGGGGTGTTACACGTGGTATCAGAGCATAAGGTTACCAGAACAGATAAAAAAAAAATTTAGAAAAAAATTTTTTTCTAAAGTATTTTTGGAAGAAGTGCTTTCAAAAAAAAAAACATGTTATTTAAAGAGAGTTTTTATGAAAAACATAATCCCAAATAGCCACATCCTTATCTTTATCTTTCGAATTCTCCATTTTGAATCTTTCCTTTTTCGTTTCAGCATGGCTGAAGATCTTAATCTCCCAGAAGGTGTGACGATTCCAGGGTGGTTTAGGAGATACTTGGAGGCTAGGGCCACCACTGCAGGCCCAGCAGATACTCCTCCACCCCTAGTTGCACCCATTCCTCCTCCTCCTCCTCCTCGTGTTGACACTTTTGCAAAGATGTGCAAGGAATTCAAGGCTATGGGAGGAAAAACTTTTCAAGGGACTGAGACGTTTGTGGAGGCCAGAGATTGGCTTAAGGAGACTGAGGAATTGTTGGATATCTTTGAAGTGGAAGATGGGAGGAAAGTCCGTTTAGCTGCTTGGTTAATGAAGGGAGAGGCCTCGTTTTGGTGGGAGGTCACTAACGGGGAACGTCCAGTTGATTCATGGGCGGATTTCAGACGAAGGTTTGAGGCAAAGTTTCTTTCAAGGGCAGAGGAGAACTTAAATATGGAAAAATTCCTGGCACTAAAGCAAGGGAGCTCATCAGTAAAGGAATATGTCAATAAATTTAATCAGTTAGCAAGGTTTGGCTTGGAGTTGGTGAACACGCCAGAGAAGAAAGCTTTGAGGTTCGTTAGAGGCTTGAATGAACCGTTGCAAGGGTTGGCTATGACCCACATCCCTATGGGAGCCACCTTTGAAAAGCTAGTAGAAATGGTACTTATGCATGAGGATAAGGCAGTTGAAAAGAAAGGGGATCAGAAGAAACCCCAACAACAAAATAAGAAGGGTGGTAAAAACAATAATGGCAAAGGGAAGAAGAAATGCTTCAATTGTGAGACGCCTGGCCATCTCAGCAAAGATTGTAGAAAGAAAAAGAAGACTGGTTGTTTTCATTGTGGAGATGCGGGACATTTAGTGAAGGACTGTCCAAAGAAGGGGCAGAGGGCAGGGTCTACCTCAGGAGGACAGGTGCAGGCTCTTATGGCACCAGGGCAGGCAAGGGGGCAAGTTCAGGCTATTGCGGCCCCACCGCTGCAAGAAAGAGGTAGAAAAATTTCTGTTGAAAGCTTAGTTTTTCTGTTTGATCATCCTGTCCGTACCTTATTCGATTCTGGCGCATCTCATTCGTTTATCTCTGCATCATTAGTTGAATCACTGCACTTGAACACCAGTTTAGTAGAGGATCCCTTGGTCGTTTCAAATCCAATTGGGGGTTCGGCTCATTTGACCATGATATGTTTGGATTTGAAAATCTCTATACTTAGCGTTGAATTTAGATGTGATGCTTATGTATTGGGCTTCATGGGCTATGGGCTAATTTTAGGAATGGATTGGTTGTCTAGAAATAGGGCCATTCTTGATTGTGAAAGGAGAGTAGTTAGGCTTGTGACTCGCCTTGGTAATGCTCTCGACATCTTTTGTAATCCCATAAATTCCGTTATGCTAAGTTATCTTGAATCGCTTGACGCGTCTGTAGAGAACCTGCGATCGATAGAAGTGGTCCGGGAATATCCGGATGTGTTTGAGGAGGTGAAGGGCTTACCTCCAAAGCGGGAGATAGACTTTCGAATTTATCTTGTGGATAATGCTAAACCCGTATCTTTGCCAGTGCGCCACATGGCTCCTCGTGAAAGGAGGGAACTCAATAAGCAAGTAAAGGAGTTGCTTGAGAAGGGGTTCATAAGACGTAGTATATCGGAGTGGGGTGCTCCAGTAGTTTTTGCCACAAAGGCGGATGGGTCTCTTAGACTTTGTATGGACTATAGAGAACTAAACAAGCTTACTAAAAAGAACCGACACCCACTGCCGAGGATTGACGATCTCTTTGATCAGTTAGTTGGCGCCTCAGTGTTTTCGCAGTTGGACTTAGCCACTGGCTTTCATCAACTGAGAGTGGCTGAGGATAGTATAGATAAGACTGCTTTTAGGACTCCTGACGGATTCTATGAATGGCTAGTGATGCCCTTTGGTTTGACAAACGCCCCTGCATATTTTGTTGATTTGATGAGTAGGGTGTTTAGGGAATACCTTAACAAATTCGTGGTAGTCTTTGTGGATGACATCTTAGTCTTTTCTAAGAATAAAGAAGAGCACTCCCTACATCTTAGGGAAGTGTTGGAAACCCTTCGAGCGCATAACCTTAAGGCAAAATTTTCTAAGTGTCACTTCTGGAGGAAGGAAGTACGGTTCTTAGGGCACGTGGTTTCCAAAGAAGGGATAGCAGTGGATCCCGCAAAGGTGGTGGCCATCCAAGATTGGAAGGTCCCTAAAAATGCAACCGAAGTAAGAAGTTTCTTGGGGTTGGCTGGCTATTATAGGAAGTTTATCAAAGACTTCGCAAAAATATCAGCTCCATTAACACGGTTAACGAAGAAGAACCTGGTTTTTACGTGGGACAAAGATTGCGATGATGCGTTCCAACGTTTAAAGAGAGCCTTAACTTCAGCCCCAGTCTTAGTGCTGCCAGACGGGAATAAACCGTTTACCATCTATACTGATGCTTGTGGGACGGGACTTGGCGCGGTCCTCATGCAAGAGGGAAGAGTAATAGCCTATGGTGGAAGGCAGTTGAGGGTTCATGAAAAGAATTACCCCACGCATGACTTAGAGTTAGCCGCAATTGTTTTCGCGCTTAAGTCTTGGCGTCACTATCTTCTTGGTGAGAAATTCGAACTTTTCACTGACCACAAATCATTAAAATACTTATTCTCTCAGAAGGATTTGAATTTAAGGCAGCAACGGTGGATGGAATTCTTAGCCTCCTACGATTTTGAAATATCATATACCCCGGGCAAGGGTAACGTGGTGGCAGACGCCTTAAGTAGGAAAAGGTTGTCCTTGAGTCCGTTGTTTGTTGAACGACAAAGCTTAGAATTCATCTCTATGTTTGACTTTAGACCCTCCGTTGACTTAGTACCCGGTCTGTTAGCATCCTTGGAGGTTAGACCTACACTTCTAGGACAGGTTGGTGAGGCACAGCGAGACGACCCACAGTTGGTTGAGATAGTAGAAAAGCTCAAAGGGGGGGGGAGTCGTCAAGCCATCTTCGTAGGTATACCCTAGACGATAAGGGTTGGTTACGAAGGGATAATAGACTTTGTGTACCACAAGACGAAGACTTAAGGAAGGCCATTCTTGATGATGCTCATCGCTCAAAAATGACCATTCATCCCGGCGGGGATAAGATGTACAAAGATATGAAGCGGGTTTTCTTTTGGGCCGGTATGAAAAAGGATGTGGCCGAGTACGTCGCTAGATGCTTGGTGTGCCAACGAGTTAAAGCAGAACAAAAGAAACCCGGTGGGTTGCTTCACCCATTAGAAGTTCCACTATGGAAATGGGAAAGCATCTCAATGGATTTTGTGGATGGATTACCAAGATCAAGGAAGGGTAACACGGGGATTTGGGTTATAGTAGATAGACTTACTAAAAGCGCCCATTTTATTCCCGTGAAAAGTAAGAGGACTGCTCCGTGGTTGGCTTCTGTATACATTAAGGAGATAGTTCGTTTGCACGGTATTCCTTCTAGTATAGTAAGCGACCGTGACCCCATCTTTACTAGCGAATTTTGGAAGAGTTTACAAGAGGTGGTAGGGACTCAGCTATGTTTGAGCACCGCATATCATCCTCAGACAGACGGCCAGACCGAGAGGGTGAATCGCATTCTAGAGGATCTTTTAAGGCTTTGTATCCTAGACTTTGGGGGTACATGGGAAGAGCACCTTCCGTTAGTAGAATTCGCATATAATAATAGCTTTTAGTCTAGTATTGGCATGGCACCTTTCGAAGCTCTTTATGGAAGGCCTTGCCGTTCGCCTACATGTTGGTGGGAATCTACCGATAAAATCCTACTTGGGCCCGATATGGTTAGGGAAACCTCAGAGAAGATTGAGTTGATTCGAAGGAGGATGAAAGCAGCACAAGATAGGCAAAAATCGTATGCTGATAAGAGGAGGACAGATCTTGAGTTTGACATTGGGGACATGGTTTTTATCAAAGTATCTCCGTTACAGAATGTTGTTCGCTTTGGGTCCGTGGGGAAATTAGCACCAAGGTTTGTAGGGCCGTTTCCTATAAAAAAAAACAGGATTGGGAAGATGGCATATAGGGTGGAGTTGCCTGAGAAACTTAGTGGAGTACACGACGTATTCCATGTATCACATTTGAGGAAGTGTTTGCACAAGACCGCGGAGGTGGTAGAGCCGAGCTTGCTTAAAGAGGTGGAAATAGAGCGTGATGCAACAATTAGACGAGCTCCTACATGCATTCTTGGGTCGGAGATCAAAAAGTTGAGGAATCGAGAGGTCAGACTGGTTAAAGTGCAATGGGGAGATGATGAGAGCAACGCAACTTGGGAGACAGAAGAGAAGATGCGTTCGTTGTACCCTTTTCTTTTTGAGGGTATGTCTTTTAATTTCTCCTTTATCGCTTAGCTTATCTTATCTTATCTTTAGTATGTCCTCTCATTAGTATCTTTGACCTTTAGTTAGGATAATCCTATGGTTGAAACATGTGTTTGAGACATGTTATGTATGATGGATGCAAAATGGATGCAAGTGTTTGCTAGTGGTTGCTCGTGGATGCATATATACACACACTTTAGGCACTAGATCTGCTCAGTCACTACATATTGCATATTGCATATATATATGGATGTATTTAGTAAAATGGATGAACGATGGTTGTATTATCATGTGGATGCTGCATTCAGATGATGGTTGTGCACGCATATAGAAGTATTATGTAGCATTAAGAATCTTTTGCATACATAATGGATGCATGGCACGATCATAGTTGCATTAAGGAGGTCAACTGAATCAGTGGACCGCCTGATTTTGCATTAGATACGGACATATACACACACTGTGCATTTAAACATGAAAGCATTAGAAGTCTGTAAGGACAATGGATGCCTGTGTATGATGGATGAGTAGATGGACGTTTGGATGGTAGGATATACATTCTTCCAGACTTGAAGATTTCGGGGACGAAATCCTAAAAGGAGGGGAGAATGTAACACCCCGAATTTTCTATTAACACTAAAGTTGCTATAATAATAAGTGTGTAGAAGAGGGGATGTATCTAATATGAATATAAAAATATTAATAAGTGTGTAAGAGAGGGGATGTATCTAATATGAATATAAAAATATTAATAACTGTGTAAGAGAGGGGATGTATCTAATATGAATATAAAAATATTAATAAGTGTGTGAGAGAGGGGATGTATCTAATATGTATATAAAGACAATAATAAGTAAAGGGGGATGTATCTAATATGTACATTGTAGAAAATATATATATATTTATGACATGAATAGAAGTTTATTAATATGCTGAGTGTTTGCTGAGTCACTTCTGACTCATTGCTGAGTCAACAAGATAAACCCCATCTTGTCTGAACGGCTGCGGTTATTTCTAGGTTAAATCTAATGGCCTAAATGAATTCTAAAAATCTATAAATAAGTGGGTAGACCCTAGACCTAAATCACTTGTAAAATTAGAGAAGCTACCGTCATGCTGCTGCCATGGAGTTCAGCATAGCCGTCACAAATTAAGAAGAGGAAGCCTAATCATCTACAACTAAATCTACACAAATCAAATCAAAAGATCTCTCTTTCTCTAATTCTTTTCTTTTGTTGGTGAGTATGATGATTCTCACAAGACTATTACAAACTAATTTGACTCAGTTATGAATGGATCACAAGAAAGTGATGTGATTTGTAATTGTAAATTCTATATATTGTGGATCTCTTATTATGTTATTATGCTGTCGTATGATGTAAATTATATATGCTATGTCATGCTATGTTGTAAATTCTCTTATGCTATGTCGTGCTATGTTGAGAATCATGTCAAGCTATGTTATACTATCATACTATGCCATGTTATAAATCATGCTATATTATGTTGAAAAATCATGATGTTGTTGGATCATGCTTAAAGTTATGTTTTTTTCTTAATTTAAATGGATCTTGTTTATGGGAATTTGCCTATTAGGTTAGGTGTACCCATAAACTTGAAACTATAATTAAATAAAACTTGATTATGGGAATTTGCCTATTGAGTTAGGTGTACCCATATAAAACCATGTTGTTAAAAAATTAGATGATGTTGATTCACACATGTTCATATGTAAGTTTATGAAAATTGATTGAGATTATATTAGGTGAATTTTGAACAAGTTGACACCTTTAGGTCCATGACATGTATAATCTATGCAAGTTGGACATATGCAAGTTTCACCCCTTATTATGATTCATTTGGTCACATATACATGTTGTTATTATGATAATCTCTTTTATGCTATGAGTTAGGCTATTCGAGTCTAACATATATTTTGCGAATAAACGTTCAAACGTGGGGTAGGGGTAATATTAGGAATTAATAAATTGGGTGCAATTTTGTAAGATTTTGCATACCATGAATGGATGTCCATAATTGAGTCAATTATGGACATTGTTAAAAATTGGAAGTAATTAATAATTCAAGTAGGGAATTATTAAAATTGGGGGAAAGTGGATTATTATTAATAATCAATGCTTAGGACACGAGGTTGGACCCGTTTGTGATGTAAACCTGCCCGGACCCGCCCGGCAAATCCAGTAGTCACAAATGTCGGCCCAATGTGAGAGGTCCTAGGCCCAAACTAAAGCATAACAGTTGTAAAGACACGAGGTTAGACTCTTTTATGGTGTAAGACTGCCCGGACCCGCCCGGCAAATCCAGCTGCCATAAATGCCAGTCTAATGTGAGAGGTCTTTATGAGGTTATGGCCTTAATGAACTAAGAAATACTTAACCAGATAATCATGTAAGGTGGGACATGGGGGTTAAGTAGGTGCCTTGGGTGGCATGAGGAATCTGGTGGTTGCCTTTAGAGGCATTTGAAATACGATTAGACTTAACCAAACACACATGTAAATGAACATGACTAAGTGGGTTAAGTGGGATGGACTAATGGGGACAAGCTTAGGTGGAATGCTTGTGGTAAATAGTGGGGGCCCATTTCAACCAGTATCCCAAAACGTATCTTTGTGGGCTCGACCCAAGTCGAGGACGGGACACGCATACTGGGTTTGACTATAAGAGGCCAAAACAGGGAGCGGTGGCAACGCAAGTCCAACGGGTTTCATATGCGTGTGTGGACCCGGGCTGGTAGGTAAGACGTTGTTGCATCGTGTAGGTATAAGCCGTGCATGTCCGTTGTATCAGGTTGCCACTTTAGGGGAGTGATACACCCCACTGTGGGGCCAGCACGGGTATCTACGAGTTAGGGAGCCGATCGAATAATGGGAAGTAGGGTACACCTAGTGGAGATAGGGGCAGGCGGCACCTATGTAGTCAGCTAGGGGTACGTAAAGCCATTGGGAAAGTTTCTAAGTGAAGCTAAGTGGGATGAATCTTTAGGGTGACTGGTGTGGTGCAGTATAGTGTTTATCCTTTAGTATTTAGGAGCGCCTATAACGTTGCCTTTAGCGATTGTCTATGTCCTTAATCTGCTCTTCATAGACATTTTCTTGTTTTCCAGCTTATGCCTTAGTCCAGTTATTTTGGTAATAGTATTGTAGAATTATCATATTCACCAGACTTTATGTCTGACCCCCCTCTTTTCCATCCTTTTTCTCCCTTCAGGTCCGCAGGTTGGGCCAAGTTCTAGTGGAGTCTAGTTGGATCGCTTATCTTCTGGAAAGCTTGGACTGCTGAAGTAAAGTCCAGCTTGTTATCTTTCTTTTTTTAATGGCTATTCATGTAATGGGATTATGTACTTGTTTTATCAAGATAGATATTGTACTTGACATTGAATATAGTGTTATGATGTAATCAAACATGTTTTGACTTCTGCTACAATGAAATAAAGTTTTTGAATTTCCAAGTACTATTTTATATCTGTCTTGTTGTAATTTTACTGTTCTATATTCACTTAAAACCTCCATGGAAGTTAATGCATTCCCTTTGTGAGTGACATTAATGGACGTGGGGTGTTACAGATGGGTTCTACTATATAGGTACCCACTTCACACAGGCATCCACGATGTCGAACTTGGGGGTGTTACATTATGTATACAACCTAACTACCAGTTTACCATCAATACGGGGTGTGAGGTTCGACAATGTCACGATACACACAAAGCTATGCTTTGATAAGCCAAGTTTTGAACCATTTGTTCATTTCATAACTCAAGTATGCCACACTAACAATTCTGACGTGTCACCGATTTCTATCAATACACACCCTCTAAGTTCATATGACTTAGAGACGAGAATGATCAATTGTCACAAATTCGATATATATAACAGAGATCAGTGCTACGCAGTCAATTTCAATGTCAGACACACCATCCATGCAAGTCCATTCTGGGTCTGAACGAAGCACAATCCAAAAATTTCTAAGAATATTCAGATTTCATGCTGTTGGTAGCCTCGTATCGGGTGATCTGCCCAAACGAGACATCAGCACTCAATCCAAACAATTCAAAGACTCTCGGTCTTCACTTATCGATTTCCAGGTCTTCGATTTCTTTAAAACGTTGTATTACTACTTGGAATGGTTTTCGAACAAATATTTCGATTCCGGTCTTTCAAAGTAACAAGCGCATTTTTTATCAACAGTTTTGGATCATTCAGAATTCTCATTTAAATCTCCTTTCGAATTCTTATCGATTCACTTATAATCAAGGTTCAATTTATTTCAGTTTCCATAACCCCATTATCGCTTTATTCTTCACTGAAATTCGATATTCATTTTCCAAATTTATATTTCAAATAAAGGTCTTTATCCGTTGTCATCGTTATTTCATAAGTTTCAAAATTTTCCAAATCTAATTTGATCTAGATTCCATTCATGATAATTCAAATAATTCATATTTCAAAATAGAATATATTTCTCATATCAAGTATCAAAATCATTCCAAACAGTTATTCAAAAGATAAAATAATATACTTCATATCGAGATATTATAACCATTTAAAATCGATTTACATTCAAAACAAAAAAAATTGTTTCAAAATACCTTCATAATTTCGGAACTGATTCATATTCAAATAGAATATAAATCTCATATCAATATCAAGTTTATTTCAAATTCGATATATATTCAAAATAAATTATCCGTTCTAATTGCAATACCCTAGTTCTTTCGATTCAGTTTATATTCAAAGGAGAATATTTTTCAAATCTCAGTTTACATTAACGGTTTAAATCGAGAACATTTTCAATTTTAGGAAGAAATTATAAATATTTAATAGCCTGAAATAGATAATTGTAAATAAAATCCTTTTATGAAAATATATGTATATAACAATATAGTTAAAGTAAAAATAAAATAATTTAAATCATTATATATACACTTATATTAAAAGCTTTACTAAAATAATTTTTAAATAATACATAATATAATATACATTATTTCAAATTATATGTGGTGTGTGTGTATATATATTAATGCTTTGCGAAAATAATCTTTAAATAATTTCTATAGTTAATAAATTTTAAAACCATAATTTGTTTCTCTCTTCCCAAATTCAATAACTTGAAATTTATATTCCAACTTCGATAAAGTTTAATTCATTACCACATCTCGATTTCAAAAACAACATTCAATTCCAACCCTTCAAGTTTAAAGGATTTAATTCCATATTTAATCTAAATCTAGAACACTTTCAAAATCATCGAATATTCTTATTTTAATTTAAATTTTAAGGGAACTAATCATTCCAATTTTAAAAATTAAAATTTGTGTAATTAAATCGTATTTAAATCCCATTTCCAAATTCATGGTTTATTTTGGAGTTCTTGTTTAACAAATTCCACAAACATTCCGGTGTTGGTATCAATGCAGTAACAGATTTCAAATCAAAACATCCATCACAATGATGTCATCCAAATGGTAAATATTGTCTTGCTTCCCTAGTTAACAAAGGTCGATACATTTTTTACTAGAAATTTGACTTAATCAAAATAACTAGTTATCGAGTTCAATTTGCACATCAACATATTTGCATGTCAATTTCAAGCAACCAATCAACAATCAATTACAACCTGTGACAACCACAATTTCGACAGACCATTTTTTTTAATTCCAGTCTATCAAAACATGTCATGGTACCCCACTCGCACGGTACCTTGATTGTAGCTACCCCCAATATTAAGGTACATCCCATGGTACCCCACTCGCACGGTCTCCACCGTAACATTATCGAAATATACGCAGTTCCTCATCCCTCGTCGTAGTGACGTACAAATAACAATATTACATTCCGTATATATCAATCATTACTATGCTATGTAAACATACTGACTGCCACCTAAGTTCGAATCAGACTCCATACTGGAGTAATGCCCTCAAGTCTACGATACACCACCCAGAGCCGACATGCATGTATCTAGACTATCCACCATACGTATCTTCAATTGTAGCTCGATGCCTCAATCGCACGTCCTCTAATATGCACCGATTTCCGAGGCAGGGTGATACAAGAAGCACGGAACTCGGTCGGGAGCTTTTCCATATATGTACAAGCCCGTCTTTAAAGAGCCCCTATATACAAATATACCTAGGGTCTGTTTTCGTGGTGGCTATGGCCCCACCTCGGCCCCTCCCTCAACTAGTAAAGACTACCAGAGCTAAGCGACTGCCCCTATGCAAATAATCTAAACATCCATGTGGCGTCTCCCCTCAACTCCTTACCCCGATAGTTAAGGGTGAAATGGTATCTTGGGTTTAGCTCGAGTGTTTCCGCATCCCACTGGTTGTCGATGATGGGTGTCCGACGGTCTACTATCCTCGTTGATCCTGACCCTCTGCCTCCTCGCAAGGCAACCACTGAAACACCCTAGTGTCACCTCGTCACAGCATTCTGACTACATAGCTACATCTGCAGTCAAGGCCCGCCCACCTAGTAGTTACACGTAGACCCAACCTCTACGGACAAGACATTTGTCGCCACACAGAGGACTACTAGGAGCACCTTACGTACCTCAGGAAGTTGTGTGCTTCCCCTTCCAGTCCTTTGGAGTCATCAGAACAATCAGATGAATGTGCACTCCCCTCGTGCCTTATAACACCTCGATGATCTACCTCGTTGGGTTATTCACCCTCAACCGTACGAACTGTTCGAAGTGCCTTACTATAGCATGTTGTTAGACCCTATGTCTAAACATTCTTTTACGCGCTTATCTCACCTCATTAGGTTTCTAGTTAACTTGGTTATTCCAATTCATGTTGAATTCTTATTCAAATTACCAAGTTTCTCTCGCTTACTAATTTTAGTCATACAACTTAATTCATTTAAGTTTATTAATAAGCCCACAACATGTTGTTCTGTAGATTGTGGCCCAAGGTCTGTAATCCATAATCCCTTTTTATCTTCCTGTTGATTTCATCATTACAATTACAACTTTTACTTAATATGTAATTAAGTATATCCAATTCACATGTTTTCTAATTAACATGTTACTTACCATTTATGATTAAATATAACTTATTTCATTTCATAAGTTTTCCTCATCCTTTCTCATTTAATCATAATTCCATTTTACATTGTCAATACAACTTATCGCTGTTTAATTATTAACTTAGTTCTATTAACTAAGGCCCATTAATACGTTTCTCTACCCATTTATTATAACCTATGTTATAATTTCCTCTTGTCCCTATGACAAGCCTAACCATTCTTATCAACGGGTTTCAGACTTCCAAGCCTACAATTTACTTAATTTATAATTAAGTACAACTTCTTATATTTCATATATTTTCCCCCTTTTCTCAAGTGGTTTCCGGCTTTCCCCATTTATTGATTACTTAATTTATAATTAAGTGTCCCTTAACTCAATTCACCAGTTATCCCATTCCCTGACTAGTTTATTATAACCTAAGTTATAATCTTCACTTGTTCTGTAATGGCCCATAAATCCGTAATATCAAAGTTGACTATATACACCATACATCCAACCCAAATATCATGAAAATACAAATCATTTTTTTTAGAAGAAAAAGGTAGAAGAAGACCAGAAATAACAACATAGAATCTCACATCGCAGCGGAATAAAATATAATATATCACAACTTTTGAAATACAAAATTTTAACTGTGTAACATATCATTATCAGAGTATCACTATCAGAGTACAACTTACAACACAGCAGAAATAACAATAACTAGATAACACTGAAGCCTCCTGCTCCAAGCTCCTTTGGATAAATCTGTAAAATCCTGAACTACTTGACTGCCCATATAAAATTGGGCACCCAAGAGTTTAGGTAAAACAAAACAAAATAAACTCTGGGTCAGTCATGGGACTGGTATGAGTAAACAATTTAAAACAGTTTCAGAAACTAAATGATATCTCATAAGACCACGCCGTATTACACGGAATAGGTTTTTCCCTCATGAGAATCCAAAAACAAAGTCTTTATATCAAAACTCATTTGATATTATGATAGTGTCTAAATCAAATAAATAGAAATCTAGTGGAACGCTTGCATCTCACGTTCCACATATATTATATACAATCAAAACCGCAAGCACTTATTGGGTAATGAATTTCCAACTATGACAAGGTATGGAACCACCTTCCGATAGTGTATCTCTAGAGGAGAATACACTGGGTTCAACAAGAACATCTTGCAACCCGGCCACACATGACCAACCACTCATTTCGCTTGAGTGTATCGAATGTATACCACCAACAATTGGGATTAGCAACCGTTTCACGAATAGGACATCATCGAATAGAATAAGGAATTAAATGAATCTCTAGATAGGTGATAATATACCCTAATGGGAGCTAACCACATAGCCATGCTGCCTGCCTGATTTTTGTCATTTCCCGGTTGTTGAGGCCTGAGGCTACGCTTACTTGTCATTCATTGATAGCACAATCACTTTGAATGCCACATTGTCAGATCCGTTAATCATTAATTGAATTTGCACAAATATATTCTGGATATTATGCTAAGGGAATAAATTCGTTGCCACCATATATATTTGTACAGTCCAAAGTGCGATCATTGGAAATATTATGTCAGACATTCGTCCATACACGTTCGTTTTGGGACGGAACGAACCCGAAGGCACAATTTCCATTAATAGAAAAAGCCCTTGCACTTTACTCTGTCTTCAATATATTCAGCATACTTGGTTTGCAACGCTTATGCTAATGCGTAATGGTTCTTCGGATAATAATCCAACCGGCCTCTCTATATTAACAACGTTAAAATGCTCAAAAATTTTGATAGTCGGTGATTTGACTATCAAATGAAAAATGACCGTGTACACACAACGATCTTATTTCCAAATGGAATTACCGATCAAATCATCAAACATATATATATATATATTCATATTTCCTTATTTTCTATATTTAGAAAATATATGTTATTAACTCTGGAAAACATTCCCATTGTATATTTACATATCACTGTTCTTCCACATCTATCAGACTCTAACTGTAAACTAGTAAGAGAACAACTTCCTAAGTATAAACCCCGAAGACCGAAACTAACATCAGATCGATACTCAAAAAGTCGTTCAACTCAACTAATTTCCAGTCAGTTTCTAGTTTTGCTTAACTCTATTTCTTTAACTCCATTTGATTAACTTCCTATCAACACGATCATTTTTAATCTGCAAATCATTTGCTTTTATATCATCATTCACCTTAAAACGTATATCTCCCAGGGTTTTATTTATAAAATTCCTTTTCGTTTATAATATTCTATTTTAAGTTCGTTTCATTATCGAATTCTATATATATCGATATATCAATTTCTAGTTTATCAAATCTTCTTAAAAATATTCTAACTTCTTAAATTTTTGGAAAAATTCGCCATAACCTCCTTTGTACGGGGTTACCGGAAAAAGTTAAACCTTGCCACACAGGCCTCTCCATTCAAAAAGAAAATCAAAAAGCCAAGCGGCTAGCCGATACGGCGCATAAAATCTCATATTCAGTTTAAATACATACCTTTTTGTCGAGCATTATATTTATACTCTTTCATTTCTTCATTTCCATACCTGATTAACATATATCTAATCATTCTAATTCATTCTAACTTAATACACTTGTTTTAACTCAACTCGTTAATTACTTCGTTAATCAACTCTTTTGCCTATTTCTCTTTCATATTTGAATATGACATGTTCAAATATATTTTAACTTGCTTATAAACCAATCCAATTCCACTTTCCAAACTTAGGTTTCATATTCGATTTGAATATGAATTCACAAGTTTAATTTACTTATTCAAAGTTGAACTCAAATCTTTAACTTAATTAACTAATTTTCCTTTTGCTTAGTTAATTCTATTCAACAATCAAAAATATGATTTTCGTTTCAGAAAACATTCCATTTACTTCACTTGGGTTCATATTCATGTTATCCAATTTATGATTTTCCTTTTTATTTACAAACCCCATTTATTTTACTTATTTATATATTTAGACAAGTCTCGATTTCAAATTTCATTTGAAATAAACATTTCAACTTGGTAAAAAGAAATTTCCCTTTTCAAATTAACACTTATATTTATATTTCCTGAATTACACAATGATAATTCATTTCACTTCATTTATAAACTTTGCTTATAAATGAACTACTTGTTTTTATTATTTAAAACAAGTTAATATTTCTATTCTATTCGAATTTCAAATTCTATTTTAGAAAAATAGAATTTTCCTTTTAAATCTCAAATATCCTTTTCCCTTATATTTATATATCAACATTTTGGGCACAATGATATTTAAACAATCAAACAACCCAATTTTCAATCAACACATTATATATATGATAATATGTGAAAATAGACAATTAATAAAATTTTGAGGAATCAAGTTGGATCCCTCCAACCTGTTCTCCTGCATCCACAGACGTTAGTCAACAGAAATAATACCCATCCTGCTTCGAGGCAGGATATCGCGGTATGAAGTTCATCCACTATATATATTGTGGGGCGCATAGGGAAAACATCCGCTAATTATACCGCGGGCATCCGCTAATGAAATTGCGGGATTCCAACCACCAATATATATATATATATATATAATACACAAACACCAATCCTAAATAACTAATATATTTTTATAATAGCCACAAAAATATTTTAATGCAACCAAACAACCAATAAATATTTTTAATGATAAAAATAAATCTTTATATAAAATTCGAGTGAGATTTACTCACCATGATTTTAATTCGTCGAGTATCCCAATTTAAATTAAATCTGGCTTCGAAAATTCCTTAACAAATCCTGGACTGTGCATTCCACGGCTATGAACCCGCTTGAGTCGTCTCGAATAAATTATCCCTTATCGCCTTGCTAGTTACTCGACTAATTGACGAAACAGCTCGTCGATCCACTTCACTAAAATCAGCACAAAAGTTCTTCATCCCATTTTCGCATTCCACCACACTTCACAGACAAATCTCCAATGTTGCCACCTTCAAAATAACATCAACATCCCTTCCAAAATAAATACAAGTCACCATACTGCTTATGCCTCGCGACTTCCGGACTTACAAAAACCTGATCAGCACTTTCAGATGCCACTACAACTCCTCTTCACCATTGATTAACTGTCATCACCCAGATGTCCTTAACTATCCGACATCGCACTAGCCAGTACAGACCCATCTAAATCCTAACCATCTTTTCAAAAAACAACTACTGCACAGTGCTACATGGCATTACCATGTTTTTGTTTGTCTCCTTCATCTTCCTTCACTTAACACAAATCCAGAATCGAGTATACCATTAACATCAGCATCGAATACTCCACCTTTTTATCATAACATTCTCACTCTCGAGCCCTTCTCAAGAATCGCGATTTCAGATATCACATAGCAGTCAAGTCGCCATCGATTAAATCCAAGATTGTGAGCCCTAGGTTTAACGGCATCACCAGTTCGATTACCAGAAACTCATCGCATCCATTCATGGTTCACCCCCAAATCTTGTTTCTACGAGCATGCACTCCATGGTGTCGAGCTCCTCTCAGTCGCGGTTCCACTCCCTAATGTCAAACTCAAACAGGAACGCGACCTTCCCTTCACACTGGCGTCAGATATGAACTCGCGACGCTAATTGGACCGTGATTCAATTCCCTTTTCTCTCTCTTTTTTCTTTAACCGAAGTCAGACATTTTTTATTTTACTTTGAAGCTCTCTGTTGATTTTGGAAATGGGAAAGTTGAAGGCCTCGGTTTGTTTAAGTAGGGGAAAACAGACTGCGTGGACTTGTTTTAAACCGTGGAGAGGTTAGCCACTATATTGATTTTGTGGGGTTTTGAAGAGGGAAACGTGTTCGATTTTCCCCCTTTTGGTTTTTCTGTGAACGAGCATGGAGAAAGAGGGGTAGGATTAGAAATATATATAGAAGAGATATTTTTATATTATATTCTATTTTGTTTTATTTGTATTGGACCTACTATTTTACATAAATTATCCCATATTTTCTAACTCCTTTTTGAATGCAACAACGGTCGTTCCTAGGGTTATAACCCTATTATAAACACACTGGGATAGGTTTCAAAGCCTCAATCGATCGTCTGTGGAAGATATTAATTTAAATCGATATAAATTAAATTTAAAACAATTAATTCCCCGATATTATTATTATTATTATCGTTTATATTCGAATTAGAATTTCCACATATCATTTGAATTATCTTGATTCAGTTCTAACTTCGATTTCAATATATTTTGTATTATGATAATTAAATATATTCGATATTAAATCGAAATCGATTTTTAAATCGATAACTTAATATAAAAATTCATTTATTAGCAATCCAATATTTTAAAACAATATTAAATATTTGAAATATATTGACCAAAAATCTGGATCGTTACATGTCCCTAGGACAAGTCTACCTATTATACAACATTTTCATTAATGTTATTTATGTATAATAGGTGATTATCATTTCTACAAGTTATGCTTACCCTAAAAGGTGCCTTTAATTACATAACTTTATTATTTCTACCAGTTATGTATACCACTAGGTGTCTTTTATTACATAACCTTATCGGGCTAAGTTTGCGGGTCTATATGTAAATGTTACCCACCCCCTTAGATTTGCCTAGCCCACCCACCGTCCAACCAATTTTCACTTAGGGTGCATTTTCTATAGGTCCCTATTAAGTTTCAAAATTAGGCTCACATCCGATCATAAACTTATTATAAATTTAGTCCCTATTTTTCAAAAATACATTAAAAAAATATAAAAAAAATCACGTAAATTCGTAATTAATTAAAACAATTAATCATGAAAAAATTCAGGTGAAAAAACATCAAAAACAACGTCAAAATCAAAAATTACACAAAAACAACGAAATATAGTAAAATGCATCAAAAAATGCATATAATTCAATTAGTTGCATATATGTATACATTTATTTCAATTCTGCGTCGAACAGCAGCATAGTTGCATACATGTATGCAGATTTGTGAAATAAATGCATCTTTTGATGCAACTATTCAAATCTGCATAGAAAACATGCATACTTGTATATGTGCATACAAGTATGCAGTTATGTAGAAAAAATACATACAAGTATGCACATATTGAGTTGCCTACGGCCTTCAACATGTTCTTGCATACAAGTATGTAGTTATTCTGAATAATTGCATACTTGTATGCAATTATTCAGTAAGCATGCACATATTTTTTGCATGTGTATGCAGATAGTTGCATACATGTATGCAATTATTGGCAAAAGTTGCATACATGTATGCAACTATTTTTCCGTGGACTTCTGGAGAAGTTTCCAGAATTTAGATTTTTTTTTTTTTTTTGTTAACCAGCGCATTTTTTTTTTGAAGAAAACACGTAACTTTCAAATGAAGATGGCGGAAGTATGGTGGAAGGAAAAAGAGGAAGGCGGCAGCTGAAAACAGGGGGCGGAAACTTATAAAAAAAAAGGGAGGGACGTGGGCTAAATTAAGTTTGAAAATAGGGATGTGTCCCTAATTTTCACTTTTACTTAGCCCTAAGTTTAGTTCATATTCGTACAATCCAAATGGATTAGATTAGGATAAGTAGTCCAATTCATTACCATGTCCATTTATGGTTTATAATAGGAAGACCTCTCACATTAGGCCTGCAACTTGAGGTTGCTGGATATGCCGGTCGGTTCAGGGAAGATGTAACAACCCGGAAAATACGAGCCAATTTAAAAATTTTAAATTGGTTATTTCAAAGGAATTTGAACAATTGAAATAGAATATTTCAATAAAATAGTGAATTAGAAGTAGTGAGTCAGTTTGAAAATTTGAATTCAAACTTTGACTGACTGTGCAGGGTGGAAAATATAACGGATTTTAGCGAAACCAAAAATATTTAAATCTGTTAGTGAATACCTTTCTAACGAATCTGAAAAATCGAAGTTTCATAGTGCGAATCAAAAGTTATGGCCGAATGAATTTTCAGAAAGGTCGCTATATAGAATATATAGCCCTGGAAAATAGATATTTTGCAAACGACCACGGAATTCGACGAAACCACTTTTGTTGGGTCCGGGATGTCAAACTATTGCTAGGTTTCAAATTTCATAATTTTTGAAGCTAGTATGTGAGCGTGGAAAAAGAAAATGTGTTTGGTCAATTTCTGTTAAATTGGATCGACCAGAAAATGGCCATTTTTCAAACGATCTCAGAATTCAACGAAACTAGTTTTGTTGGGACCGTAGCGTCAAAACATAGCTAGAATTATTTTTTTTCGAATCAGTTTGTGGCCCTGGAAAATTGAAATATATGTTCAAAGTTAAAAATTAAATGTTTTATACATTAATTTGAAAAATAACTGACTGTAACAGTCGAATTGGCCAACGAAACATTTCCCATTGTGTTCGGGATGGGGGTAATTAGCTAGGGACGACAGTCATTGTGTTTGAATTGGTGTCCGTGTGGAGAAACACTATTTAAAAATTTATTTAAAACCATGGGCCAATCAGAATTTTCCTTTCATTATTTTTAAAAATAAAAAAACGTCAGAAACCCTTTTTCTCTCTCTCTCATCGACGATCTACGTCGTTCGCCGCTTCCCTCTAAATCGCCGCCGCCACAAGCGATTTCAGCCTTCGCCACCACCACCAGTCGACGCGCCTCCCTCCCCTCTTCCAATCCGACCCTACCCCGACCCCTATCGCCACCTCCATCGCCAGTATCGTCGACCCAAACCCCGACACTTTCCGTCGCCGCCCCAATCGCCAGAGACCACCGAACCACCTCAAACCACCCTGCGCCGACTCCCCTCTCCGCCCTCTTCCACGTCATCACCTCTGATCATCCTATCGTGCCTCGGTTCTCGCAAAAACTGCAACCCTATTTTTGAACCAACAATAAAGGTGGGTCCTTTTTGATGTTTGAACTTTGAAAAATCATATCTTTATGGTGTGTTGACGAAATTCGATGAAACAGGAAACATCGGGACCGCAAGGAAGCTCTCTACCACATAGAAGAGACCGCGGATTTTTCTGAGTCATCTACGATTTTTAGCACTCCGAAAACCAATGTGAGAAATCTAAATTAAATGAATTTGAATGGAAAATGTCGTGTATAAATTGCATAAGCGAAATATAAATTACACACGTGTGGTATACCTCACGTACATGCGTTGTGTAAGCTATATAAGTGAAGTATGAATTAAACATGCATAGTATAATTGATATATGTGTTGAAATGCAAGTGAAATATAGCAATAATATATATATATACTCCCCTCGTCCACAAACCATAGACGATATTTATTGTTGTGTATTGGTGTGAAATATTGGATGAAAATGCGAATGGTTGAATAATTGTTTGTGGTTGAAAAATACCCATTGGTGATTGAAATGAATTGGAAATAATTGTGGAAATAAAAGTAAAACATGCTGCCTGCGTGTGAATTAGATGCATGAATCCCCATTGTCAAAAACCGCGAGGTTTTAAGGTAGAGCGAGGAGCCGTACTAGGGACGGTGCCGGTTTTAACTACCCTGCCGTTATGCTGCCGAAATTTTGAATAATATTCATGTGTTAGAATTATTTTCATATGTTGAAATTATCTTCATGCGTTGGAATTAAAGTCATGTGTTGAAACTATATCCATGTGTGGAAATGCTCATGTGTTGAGAAGTGATATGTGAAAATTAAATTCATGTGTGAGTAAATGAAGTGTTTAAACAATAAAAATCACATTTTTATAATATATATGAAATCTTTCTTATATGAACAACATATATAAAATATCCATGTGTGGAGGTGCTCATGTGTTGAGAAATGTGTGTATTGGAAAAGTTCATGTGTTGAATAAAAAGAACGAACAATAAAAATTACATTTTTATTGAAATTATAAAGTGTTGAAAACATTCATTTGTCGAATAAATATTTTAAATGATAAAAATATCATTTTTATCATATATGTGATATGCTAAAGATATGCGAGCGTTGAAATAAATATTTGTGAAAGAAATATTATTTTTAACATGCATAGGAACTAAATAAAATAGTCATGTGTTGAAATATATTTTAGTTCGCCAAAATTATCCATTTTGAAATGTGAAGTGTTAAAAATAGCCAATTGTTCAAATAAATATGCATGAGTTGAAATATTCATTAATTAGCTAATGATATGATTTTTGCCTATGCATGCAACATTAGAATGAATGGTGTTTTTAAACCAAATTGAATCAAATATGAAGTTGAATGGAAAATGAGAAGTGATAAGAATTGTATATATGTACATGCATATTTATTGAACAGGTTATAGCAAAGAGGCTAGAGAAGAGGAATAAAATTTTGTGCCCAACAAATAGGTACACGTTTACTGTTTTGTTTGGGTGATGATTTTATGAGCCTATTGGCTAGCCGCTTGACTTTTTCTTTTTCTTTTTGAGATGAGACGCCCGTGTGGCTATTTGGGAATTTTCCCAGCCCCTCCCGTACAAAAGAGGTTATGGCGAAATTTTCCAAAATTTCAAGGCATTAGTGAAATATTTGAAGTGAAAACGATATTGAAATCGTCGAATGAACTATATTTATATAAATATATAAATATAAATAAAATTAAAACGAAACGTGGTCATGCAGTTCGTGTTTTGAAACCGTGATTTCAAACGACTAGTGCGGGAAATCCGACCATTGGATTTTCCTGAAACCGCAACCGTTGGGTTCGGCTTGGAAATATCTTTCCAACGGCACCAACATTGTGAAGATCCGACGGTTGGATTGTCTGGAATGTTTAATTCAAATCTGAAGAAAAACAGCACCAGAAACGATTATATTTATATATATATAATTAAATTAAATCGATTAACAACGCTGCAGTTCGTAATTTGAAATCGTAACTTCAAACGACGAGTGTGGAAGATCCGATCGTCGGATTTTCCCGAAGCTGAAACCGTTGGATTCGTTTTGAAAAGATCTTTCTAATGGTATAAAATTTGTGAAGATCCAACGGTTAGATTTTCAGATATGTGTAAAACAAATTTAGTGAAAAACAGCGCCAGTGCATCGGCACGACCTGAATCGTTGTTTAATTAAATATGGCCGTTTTAAATAAATAAAAATGGCGATATATCGTTATAAAATACTATAGACGATATAGAGTGGAAATAAACCAAATTTGTTGTGTTTGCTTGATATGTGATGGTTGAATGTATTTAACATGAAAATTATAACTAAAGAACTGAAATGTGAATGTTGAATAGTCCAACCATGTGATAAATTGATTTGAAAATCTAAATATACGTGGGTTATTTGAAAAGGCCGAGTTCATCTCATTTCAAATAATCGATCGACGTTGAGAAGTCGAAGAGTCGAAGACGTTTGAAGACCGACGATCTTCACATTGGATGGATGGGCGTTACTGATGCTCGTGATTGGAGTAGCTACCGTGAAGGAGCCGAAGTAGTAGCCGTCCAAACATACTGTTGATTGTATGGATATGCGAGGAATTTGGTGCCTCCGGTTTCGTTCAAACCCAGAACGGACTTGTAAATGGACTGTGTGTCTGACATTGGATTTTGTTCTATGCTGATTGATCTCTGTTAAATATATATCTGTTTGGCGGCGGAGAATTAATTCTCTTGCTTAACGCCCTTCTCTGAGACGTACGAGATCAGATGTTATGTATTGATAGAAATCAGTCGCATGGAGTGGATTGCCTATGTGGCACGCCTAAGTGGCATATGATCAAGGCTTCTGTTGCAAAGCAAAGTCTAGTGGTTGATGATCAAAGCATGGTGTGTGAGGTAGCTTTGTGTATAACGTGAATTCGCGAGCCTCACACCTCGGTATGAGTCAAAAACGGGATAGTGACTGCAGGGAGAGCACGACGTTTCTTTCTAGATAAGGTGGTGTCAGTGACCTACCAGCCCTGACATTATATATACTTTTCACCTGTGTGGTTGTTGGAATAAGAGGCGCCTCGATATAGGTCTGTAAGGAGTGGGAAACGTGTGTTCAGGAATAACTAATCCTCAAAAGTAAGAGAGGACCGGCCCTGAAGATCCAAGGATCATAGTGGGGTCCTGGGACATTTGCTAGAGTGTCTCGAATCGGAGAGGAGCTTTCCCCTTGCCTCGACTCATGAAGGAATCCAATTTCCAATACGAAATATGCGGACGTGATTGTATTACTAGTATGGCGACATAGTAGATGGTAGCTATGCTGCCTAGGATTGATATTTATGATTGAAATTGCTTTTGAAATATATATGCACTAGTAATAACATCAAACACTTTTGTTTTATACGTATGAAGCATTTTTGGCCATTATAAGGTAAAACTCTATCCTCCGGCTTGCGTTGCATTGTGTGATGGGACCTGAGTTTTATAATGGCTTCATTTTATAAAAAAGCATTGCGATGATTTAATCATTTACTTTATTTCATGCACTAGCACTCATTGGAGTAAACCCGTTCCGCGAAAGTGGCGTGGTCCTTTGATTTGCCTTATTATTATTGTTAATAAGTTAAGTAGATTTCTCATACCAGTCCCATGACTGACTCATAGTTTGTTTCACCTTGCAAACTCGGGTGACCTCATTTTCACACGGGCAGCCTAGTTACAGGTATCTGGTGCACTTTTGGCTCATGGCGAGGCTTGACTACACCGTGATGACTTTGACTCTCTCCGCCATTATAGTATATGTATTATGATTCCGCCATTGGCGATGTAGACTAATATTTATTTTGTGTACTCTTTATGTATGATTCCGCCTCAGGCGATGGTGATTGATTATGTATTATTATGCACTAAGTTGTATCCTGCACTGTGCTCTCTGATGTGGTGATATCTATATGATTCCGCTGTCATATATGTGTAAATTATTCTATTTTATGTATATGCTATTATCTGTGATCTGCTAATGATGATTAATGTGTTATATTCCAATGATTATCCTTAACACCGTGTCACGGGGTTTTGGGATCGTCACAGCTGGTATCAGAGCTTTGGTTAACCTTAGTTCTGGAGTCTAACACATTAAACACTTCTTCAAAATAGAATCAGTAGTATTCTAAGGCGAGTAGCTCATTAGAGATAGGACTAGTAAAGTCCTAGAATGAGCCAAGCAGAATAGCAAAAACAATTTGATCAGTCCATCGTTATCTTTCCTTAAGTTTTTCTGCTTAACCATGCAATAAATTATCATTTCTGTAAGCTGACTCTTTCCTTGCTTATACAGAACTTGAAAAATGGCTACCCGAGTAGTCGCCGCTAGAGGAGGCCGTGCTGGCCGTGGCAGAGGACGGGGAGAAGTCCCAGTTGAAGAAGGACCCTTGATACAACCCTCGGCCGCTCAATACTTCGAGCTGGACCGCGTAGCTAAGAGATACAAAAACCTAGGAGGCAAGACCTTCTCGGGAATTGGCACAGTAATAGAGGCCCTTGCATGGTTCAAAACATGCGAGAAAGTACTAGAAGGCCTAAGGCTTGGAGACCAAGATAAAGCTATTATGGGTGCCTGGCTTATGCAGGAACAAGCTGAACTATGGTGGGAATCTCTCACCGCCGGGAATAGAGAAGATGGTAGAACCTGGGACGGATTCAAAGAACTCTTCAAAGAGAAATATGTCCCAGAACAAGCCCTAGAACGCATGCACGATGACTTCGCCAACCTCCAGCAGGGGGATCTTTCAGTGCAGGATTATCTGAATAAATTTACACAGTTGTCCCCCTATGCTCCGGAGCTTGTCGCCACTGCAAAGTCCAAGAATAAGAGGTTCATCCTCGGGCTGAAGCGACAGTATCATGATAGAGCAATGGCCCACATCAAGCTGGGATTTAATGAATTGGTGGAAATGACATGCAACTACGAAGACCTTGACCAAAGGCCCCTGGAGCAGGATCGCGCTAAAAGCCAAGCTGGAAATAAACGCAAGCCTGCGGTGAATCAAGTTGAGTCAAGCCAAGCAGCATCCTCGAAACCACAGACTGGCAGGCCGCCAAAAGGAAGCTGCTATAACTGTGGCAAGATGGGGCACTTCTCTAATGTTTGCACAGCCCCGAAGAGGCAGAAGACAAATTCACAAGGTTCAAGCCAGGGCTCTCAGAACCCTCGCTCCTGCTTTAAATGTCGCAAGACGGATCATCTTGTCAAAGACTGTCCTTTGTTGAAGAAGGCCGCAGTAGCTCACGTGTATGACGGGTCGAACCCGCCAGCTGCTTCGGATGGAGCAGGTAAATCCGATGTTTTGGGAGGTACCCTTACAATTAAAAATATTTCTATTTCTATATTGTTTGACACGGGTGCATCACGTAGTTTTATTGCTAGTAACACAGTGCACAAATTAAAGTTAAAACAGAGAAAGCTGAAAGAATCGGTTGAAGTACATAACCCGATAGGAGGATCTCTCATTCTCAGTGCATGTTGTAGAGTGCCAATCTCTTATTCTTCCTACAAAATTTCTTTCAATTTAATCACCATGGATTTTCCCGAATTCGATATCATTCTCGGGCTTGATTGGTTAACGAAATACGAAGCCGAAGTAAATTGTGCGGAAAGAAACGTTAAAATTCGAACGAAGCTTGGATATATTACTGTACCATGTCAAGGTTCGAATCCAAATAGAGAAGAATTTTGGTCGGCGTTAGAAGTTATCCCCACTTCCGTAGAAAAGATTCCGATTGTTGGAAACTATGTGGATGTGTTTGAAGAAGTCAAAAACTTACCTCCGCAAAGAGAAATAGAATTCAGAATCGATCTAATTCCCAATGCCAGACCAGTGGTACATCCAATTCGCAGAATGACTCCAACGGAAAAAGAAGAATTAGGCGATCAAACTCGTCAACTGTTGTGGAAGGGTCTAATCAGACCTAGCTTTTCTAATTGGGGTGCAACTGTAGTGTTTGTCCCAAAGTCAGACGGTACTCTTCGATTGTGTGTTGATTACCGAGACCTCAACAAACAGACGCTCAAAAACAAATACCCATTACCCCGCATCGATGATCTGCTAGACCAATTAAATGGGGCGAGAGTATTTTCCCGAATGGACCTAGCTACAGGTTTTCATCAATTGAGAATAGCAGAGGAGTGTGTTCCTTTGACAGCTTTCAGAGGTCCAGACATATTTTATGAATGGTTAGTAATGCCGTTCGGCCTGTGCAATGCTCCAGCATACTTTGTCGATCTAATGAATAGAGTGTTCAGGGGAGTTATGAATAAATTTGTCCTCGTATTCATCGATGATATTTTAATCTACTCCAAATCAAAACCCGAGCATGAAAAACACTTAAAACAAGTATTGGAGATTCTAAGAAAGAACGTCTTCAAAGCCAAATTCTCTAAATGTGTCTTCTGGCAAGAAGAAGTGAAGTTCCTTGGCCATGTCGTGTCAAAGAAAGGGATTTCTGTAGATCCGAGCAAAATAACAACGATTCAAGACTGGAAACAACCCACTACACCCACAGAGGTTAGAAGTTTTATGGGGTTGGCTAGTTATTATCGAAAGTTCGTTAAGGATTTTTCGAAGATATCTGGTCCGTTAACGAAGCTCACGAAGAAGCATGAGAAATTTAAGTGGACTTCCGACTGTGAAGAAGCTTTCCAGGAACTGAAATCGAAACTGACAACTGCTCCAGTGTTAACCATTATTGATGGCAATCAGGATTTGACGGTTTGGACAGATGCTTCTATTAGAGGTATTGGTGCAGTGTTAATGCAAAGAGGCCAAGTAGTCGCTTATGCAAGCCGCCAACTGAAACCACATGAGAAAAATTATGTAACTCATGATCTTGAGTTGCTAGCCATCGTTTTTGCTTTGAAAATCTGGAGGCATTATTTATTGGGCGAGAAATTTGTACGGTACACAGATCATCAATCATTGAAGTATTTATGCACCCAGAAAGATCTGAATTTGAGACAGCAGCGTTGGCTAGAATTTCTTGCAGCGTATGATCTTGATATCCTGTATACGCCGGGAAAAGCTAACGTTGTAGCGGATGCGCTTAGTAGAAAAACCGCAATCATTGCCAATCTTATAATTACGCCTGGATTGATTGATAAGATTTCAGCCCTTCAAAAAGACAATGAATTCATCCAGAGAATCAGTCAAAGGGTCAAGGAAGGTGAAACCACAAGTTTCTGTATTGACGATAAGGGGGTTCTCAGGTTAAATGATAGGATTTGCATTCCAAATATTCCAGGTCTTCGAAGAGAAGTGCTAGATGAATGCCATAAATCCAAACTTTGCATTCATCCTGGTGTGAGTAAAATGTACAACGATATCAAACGCACATTCTGGTGGAAGGCAATGAAGAGGGATATTTCTTTGTATGTTAGCAGATGCCCTATTTGTCAATTAGTAAAGAGCGACCAACAGAAGCTAGATGGATTGCTGCAACCGTTGGAAGTCCCTGGTTGGAAATGGGAACAGATTTCCATGGATTTCATAGATGGTTTGGCGCGAACCAGGAAAGGTAATGACAGCATTTGGGTAATCGTAGATCGCTTCACGAAGACTGCCCATTTTATACCTGTTAGATCCAATAGAACCGCTCAAAGTCTAGCACAGATATATTTCAAAGAAATCGTTAAGCTGCATGGAATTCCCATCAGCATAGTCAGTGATAGAGACCCAATATTTGCTAGCAAATTCTGGGAGGCATTCCAGACAGAATTGGGAACGAAACTGAATATGAGCACCGCTTATCACCCTCAAACAGATGGCCAAACTAAGCGGGTGAACAGAACTCTAGAAGATTTATTGCGGGCTTGTATAATTGATTTTGGTGGGTCATGGGAAGATCACTTGCATTTGGCAGAATTCTCATATAACAATAGCTATCAAGCAAGTTTGGGAATGTCGCCATTTGAAGCATTATATGGCAGACCGTGCAGATCTCCAGCATGTTGGGTAGAACCTGGCAATAGACTTGTGTTAGGACCCGATATGATTAGAGAAGCATCTGATAAAGTCGACTTCATCAAAAAGCGATTGAGAACCGCGCAAAGCCGACAGAAAAGTTGTGCATATTCTAGAAGAAGAGATTTGACATTTGTTGTTGGTGACCATGTTTATTTGAAAGTTTGTCCGATGAGAGGAGTAATCAGATTTGGCAAAACTGGGAAGCTGGCACCGAGATTTATTGGTCCCTTTCCTATACTTGAACGAATTTGAATTCTTGCTTATAGGGTTCAATTACCAGATTGGTTGCATGGAGTGCATGATGTATTTCACGTATCTCAACTTAGAAGACATGTGCATGATCCGGATCTTGTTGTAGAAGAAGCAGCGCAACAGGATATAGACATGACTCCAGAATTAGCAGTTAGAAGAGAGCCATTAAAGATTATTGGCAAAGAAACTAGAGAACTAAGAAGCAAAAAGGTTCGTTTAGTTTAAGTGCAGTGGAGTAGTGATCCTAGAGACTGTACTTGGGAGACTGAGGAAAGCATTAAGCAAGCTTACCCCAAATGCAGAGTGGACATCTCTGACTAACTCCGGTGCAAGGTACCTTCACAATACTTTGCATTTACATTTTGTTTCCTGCTTTACTGTTGTTTCCTTTTCGAGGACGAAAAGTTTTAAGTGGGGGAGATTGTAACAACCAGGAAAATACGAGCCAATTTAAAATTTTTAAATTGGTTATTTCAAAGGAATTTGAACAATTGAAATAGAGTACTTCAATAAAATAGTGAATTAGAAGTAGTGAGTCAGTTTGAAAATTTGAATTCAAACTTTGACTGACTGTGCAGGGTGGAAAATATAACGGATTTTAGCGAAACCAAAAATATTTAAATCTGTTAGTGAATACCTTTCTAACAAATCTGAAAAATCGAAGTTTCATAGCGGGAATCAAAAGTTATGGCAGAATGAATTTTCAGAAAGGTCGCTATATAGAATATATAGCCCTGGAAAATAGATATTTTGCAAACGACCTCGGAATTAGACGAAACCACTTTTGTTGGGTCCGGGATGTCAAACTATTGCTAGATTTCAAATTTCATAATTTTTGAAGCTAGTATGTGAGCGTGGCAAAAGAAAATGTGTTTGGTCAATTTCTGTTAAATTGGATCGACCAGAAAATGGCCATTTTTCAAACGATCTCAGAATTCGACGAAACTAGTTTTGTTGGGACCGTAGCGTCAAAACATAGCTAGAATTATTTTTCTGGAATTTTTCGAATCATTTTGTGGCCCTGGCAAATTGAAATGTACGTTCAAAGTTAAAAATTAAATGTTTTATACTTTAATTTGAAAAATAACTGACTGTAACAGTCGAATTAGCCAACGAAACATATCCCATTGTGTCCGGGATGGGAGTAATTAGCTAGGGACAACAGTCGTTGGGTTTGAATTGGTGTCCGTGTGGACAACCCCCATTTTTTAAAAATTTATTTAAAACCATGGGCCAATCAGAATTTTCCTTTCATTATTTTTAAAAATAAAAAAACGTCAGAAACCCTTTTTCTCTCTCTTTCATCGACGATCTGCGTCGTTCGCCGCTTCCCCTCTAAATCGCCGCCGCCACAAGCGATTTCAGCCTTTGCCACCACCACCTGTCGACGCGCCTCCCTCCCCTCTTCCAATCCGACCCTACCCCGACCCCTATCGCCACCTCCATCGCCAGTATCGTCGACCCAAACCCCGACACTTTCCGTCGCCGCCTCGATCGCCAGACACCACCGAACCACCTCAAACCACCCTGCGTCGACTCCCCTCTCCTCCCTCTTCCACGTCATCACCTCTGATCATCCTATCGTGCCTCGGTTCTCGCGAAAACTACAACCCTGGTTTTGAACCAACAATAAAGGTGAGTCCTTTTTGATGTTTGAACTTTGAAAACTCATATCTTAATGGTGTGTTGACGAAATTCGATGAAACAGGAAACATCGGGACCGTAAGGAAGCTCTCTACCACATAAAAGAGACCGCGGATTTTTCTGAGTCATGTACGGTTTTTAGCACTCTGAAAACCAATGTGAGAAATCTAAATTAAATGAATTTGAATGGAAAATGTCGTGTATAAATTGTATAAGCGAAATATAAATTACACACGTGTGGTATACCTCATGTACATGCGTTGTGTAAGCTATATAAGCGAAGTATGAATTATACATGCATAGTATAATTGATATATGTGTTGAAATGCAAGTGAAATATAACAATAATATATATATATATACTCCCCTCGTCCACAAACCATTACGATATTTATTGTTGCGTATTGGTGTGAAATATTGGATGAAAATGCGAATGGTTGAATAATTGTTTGTGGTTGATATTGATTGGTTGTGGTTGAAAAATACCCGTTGCTGATTGAAATGAATTGGAAATAATTGTGGAAATAAAAATAAAACATGCCGCCTGCGTGCGAATTAGATGCATGAATCCCCATTGTCAAAAACCGCGAGGTTTTAAGGTAGAGCGAGGAGCCGTACTAGGGACGGTACCGGTTTTAACTACCCTGTCGTTATGCTGCCGAAATTTTGAATAATATTCATGTGTTAGAATTATTTTCATATGTTGAAATTATCTTCATGCGTTGAAATTAAAGTCATGTGTTGAAACTATATCCATGTGTAGAAATGCTCATGTGTTGAGAAGTGATGTGTGAAAATTAAATTCATGTGTGAGTGAATGAAGTGTTTAAATAATAAAAATCACATTTTTATAATATATATGAAATCTTTCTTATATGAACAACATATATAAAATATCCATGTGTGGAGGTGCTCATGTGTTGAGAAATGTGTGTATTGGAAAAGTTCATGTGTTGAATAAAAAGAACGAACAATAAAAATTACATTTTTATTGAAATTATAAAGTGTTGAAAACATTCATTTGTCGAATAAATATTTTAAATGATAAAAATATCATTTTTATCATATATGTGATATGCTAAAGATATGCGAGCGTTGAAATAAATATTTGTGAAAGAAATATTATTTTTAACATGCATAGGAATTAAATAAAATAGTCATGTGTTGAAATATATTTTAGTTCGCCAAAATTATCCATTTTGAAATGTGAAGTGTTAAAAATAGCCACTTGTTCAAATAAATATGCATGAGTTGAAATATTCATTAATTAGCTAATGATATGATTTTTGCCTATGCATGCAACATTAGAATGAATGGTGTTTTTAAACCAAATTGAATCAAATATGAAGTTGAATGGAAAATGAGAAGTGATAAGAATTGTATATATGTACATGCATATTTATTGAACAAGTTATAGCAAAGAGGCTAGAGAAGAGGAATAAAATTTTGTGCCCAACAAATAGGTACACGTAAACTGTTTTGTTTGGGTGATGATTTTATGAGCCTATTGGCTAGCCGCTTGGCTTTTTCTTTTTCTTTTTGAGATGAGACGCCCGTGTGGCTATTTGGGAATTTTCCCAGCCCCTCCCGTACAAAGGAGGTTATGGCGAAATTTTCCAAAATTTCAAGGCGTTAGTGAAATATTTGAAGTGAAAACGATATTGAAATCGTCGAATGAACTATATTTATATAAATAAAAATAAAATTAAAACGAAACGTGGTCGTGCAGTTCGTGTTTTTAAACCGTGATTTCAAACGACTAGTGCGGGAAATCCGACCATTGGATTTTCCCGAAACCGCAACCGTTGGGTTCAGCTTGGAAATATCTTTCTAATGGCACCAACATTGTGAAGATCCGACGGTTGGATTGTCTGGAATGTTTAATTCAAATCTGAAGAAAAACAGCGCCAGAAACGATTATATATATATATATATATAATTAAATTAAATCGAATAACGACGCTGCAGTTCGTAATTTGAAATCGTAACTTCAAACGACGAGTGTGGAAGATCCGATCATCGGATTTTCCCGAAGCTGAAACCGTTGGATTCGTTTTGAAAAGATCTTTCTAATGATATAAAATTTGTGAAGATCCAATAGTTAGATTTTCAGATATGTGTAAAACAAATTTAGTGAAAAACAGCGCCAGTGCATCGGCACGACCTGAATCGTCGTTTAATTAAATATGGTCGTTTTAAATAAATAAAAATGGCGATATATCGTTATAAAATACTATAGACGATATAGAGTGGAAATAAACCAATTTTTTTGTGTTTGCTTGATATGTGATGGTTGAATGTATTTAACATGAAAATTATAACTAAAGAACTGAAATGTGAATGTTGACTAGTCCAACCATGTGATAAATTGATTTGAAAATCTAAATATACGTGGGTTATTTGAAAAGGCCGAGTTCATCTCATTTCAAATAATCGATCGACGTTGAGAAGTCGAAGAGTCGAAGACGGTTGAAGACCGACGATCTTCACATTGGATGGATGGGTGCTACTGATGCTCGTGATTGGAGTAGCTACCGTGAAGGAGCCGAAGTAGTAGCCGTCCAAACATACTGTTGATTATACGGATATGCGAGGAATTTGGTGCCTCCGGTTTCATTCAAACCCAGAACGAACTTGTAAATGGACTGTGTGTCTGACATTGGATTTTGTTCTATGCTGATTGATCTCCGTTAAATATATATCTGTTTGACGGTGGAGAATTTATTCTCTTGCTTAATGCCCTTCTCTGAGACGTACGAGCTCAGAGGTTATGTATTGATAGAAATCGGTCGCATGGAGTGGATTGCCTGTGTGGCAAGCCTAAGTGGCATATGATCAAGGCTTCTGTTGCAAAGCAAAGTCTTGTGGTTGATGATCAAAGCATGGTCTGTGTGACATAGCTTTGTGTTTAACGTGGATTCGCGAGCCTCACACCTCGGTATGAGTCAAAAACGGGATAGTGACTGCAGGGAGAGCACGACGTTTCTTTCTAACTAAGGTGGTGTCAGTGACCTACCAGCCCTAACATTATATATACTTTTCACCTGTGTGGTTGTTGGAATACGAGGCGCCTTGATATAGGTCTGTAAGGACCGGGAAACGTGTGTTCAGGAATAACTAATCCTCAAAAGTAAGAGATGACCGGCCCAGAAGATCCAAGGATCATAGTGGGGTCCTGGGACATTTACTAGAGTGTCTCGAATCGAAGAGGAGCTTGCCCCTTGCCTCAACTCATGAAGGAATCCAATTTCCAATACGAAATATGCGGACGTGATTGTATTACTAGTATGGCGACATAGTAGATGGTAGCTATGCCGCCTAGGATTGATATTTATGATTGAAATCGCTTTTGAAACATATATGCACTAGTAATAACATCAAACACTTTTGTTTTATACGTATGAAGCATTTTTGGCCATTATAAGGTAAAACTCTATCCTCCGGCTTGCGTTGCATTGTGTGATGGGACCTGAGTCTTATAATAGCTTCATTTTATAAAAAAGCATTGCGATGATTTAATCATTTACTTTATTTCATGCACTAGCACTCATTGGAGTAAACCCGTTCCGCGAAAGTGGCGTGGTCCTTTGATTTGTCTTATTATTATTGTTAATAAGTTAATTAGATTTCTCATACCAGTCCCATGACTGACTCGTAGTTTATTTCACCTTGCAAACTCGGGTGCCCTCATTTTCACACGGGCAGCCTAGTTACAGGTATCTGGTGCACTTTTGGCTCACGGCGAGGCTTGACTACACCGTGCTGACTTTGACTCTCTCCGCCATTATAGTATATGTATTATGATTCCGCCATTGGCGATGTAGACTGATATTTATTTTGTGTACTCTTTATGTATGATTCCGCCTCAGGCGATGGTGATTGATTATGTATTATTATGCACTAAGTTGTATCCTGCACTGTGCTCTCTGATGTGGTGATATCTATATGATTCCGCTGTCATATGTGTGTAAATTATTCTATTTTATGTTTTTGCTATTATCTGTGATCTGCTAATGATGATTAATGTGTTATATTCCAATGATTATCCTTAACACCGTGTCATGTGGTTTTGGGATCGTCACAGCAGACTTCTTCCACAAGTTGGGCTTAGCCTCATGTCATATCCCGTCTCGTATTTGCGCACTTAGACCTCTCACATTAGGTTCAACATTAGTGGTTGCTAGATATGCCGGTTGGGTCCGGGCAGACTTCCACCACTAATGCAACCTAACCTCGTATCATAAGTGCAATTACAATTTCTAATTGTAATCCTAGGCATTCGTTATTAATCAATTATTTAAACCTATGCCTTTATATATTTTACCTATGATCCCATTTGCGCCCAAATATTTTTTCTATACTTATGATCCAATTTACGATCTTTAAACATAATTTGGTCGATGCCCCCAAACCCATATTTATTCGATTCTATGTTAACATGAATCCTTATAGTCATATACTTACTCCAATTATTCCCTGTATATAATTGGGATAAATTTACATTAAAACTTTTTAGCAGTCCAACAAATCCAACATATGAATTTTTCCCACATGTTCAAATTAATATTACAACTTGTAAACATTCCAACATTTCAACTGATTCAATATATGAATTATTCAAATTAACAAATTGATGTTATATCATGCTAATCATTCCCCCAATTTAATAGATTCAACATATGAATTTCCTGATCTATTCATATTAATGTCTCAATTTGTTATAACAGCAATTTATAATTAAGCTAGCAATTTCACAATTTATTAAAAGGGGAATGTTAAACGATAGTAATAACATTATCTAAAGACTATAGTTTAAACCCACTCAACTTTCATGCTTTTCCCAAATTTTGGATCTGATCCGTTCTATCAGCCATGGTTTTAATTTCCCCTTTAATTTGATTTGAAACCTAATAACGTGGATTGACTATTTTCATTAAAAGAGAAGGGAAAGATGTAGGAAGAATTAAATAGATTGGATCAAGAAGTTTACCTTGCTTTTCACGTAATTCTGAATGCCTTTTAATAAAAACACCAATCTCTTCCCTCCAAATCTTAATTTAAGATTTTTTAATTTATAAATCTAAATTTCTAAATATGTTTGAGGGGAGGAAAGAGAAAGGGAGCAATGGCGGAGCTCCAGCGTAGCCGCCGAATTATGAGATTTAGGGTTAGGCCTAGGGTCTTATTTATAGGAGTAGTGTAGGAACCAGAACCCTTAGATCAAAATCTAAAACACCAGAATCGTCCACGTCAGAAAAGAAGCTTCCAGATTCGCGGGTGGGTCGACCCCTAGGACGCCCCCCCCCCCCCCTGTTGGTGGGTCGACCCCCAATGGTCCATTTTCCATCCGAACTTTCCCACACGCGATTTTAATTATTGAACTGATTTTTGAATTTTCTGCATATATTTATTATATATATATACATATAAGCTTCTTATATGTATACAAACTTCTAATGCTCATAAATTCTTCATACGGTGTCCGTATTACGCAAACCAGGTGTCGATTTGGACCAGAATTTCAAGGCGGACGGAATGGCGTAGTTTGTTTTACTTGTTTCTGAATATTTAATTAAGTTATTCTTATTTTATTATCTTAAAAATACGGGGTGTTATACAACCAAACAACCAAACTTATTTCATAATTTAGTTTAATAAATATGGAAATAATTCAGTAAGTTATGAGCGATAAATTCACTCACCTTTGGGTCTTTAGTTGATCGAACATCCAACCAAAGGCCAAAATTTTACAGTCTCGAAACGCAGCCAAACTAGAACCAGAACGTCCGCAATTTCACCACGATCCCAACGGGATAAGCCGCGCGTCAATCTGAGGTCGTTTGAAGTTGTTTACGTTTTATCATTTGAATTCAAAATATATAAAAATTAATAAACTATATTCCTCACCCAACCACGTACGGACACGTCAGCACCCTTCAAAAAGAATTCCCGCTCCTCTCATCCCGCTTCTACAGTACGAACGCGGAACCCATTATACACTGTGACATTGACCATCCCGTACACCCAACTCTGGTCGCTTTAGGACCGACGACCACCCTCCACCGAAAGCTCATCAACCCGCGCTCCTGCCACCCAATCGATGTGACCTCTGGTAGCCAGAATCGCTGCAGACACTGACCTGAACGAAAAGGGTTTTTAGCCTTTTTCGACGAAATTTTAGTGATTTACACGACGATAAACGCTCTAGTTGATCTTAATAGACTCCTACACGAATGGTTTACAAAATCCAGAAGTGTGTTTCTCTAATTAATTCAAAAATCAAAAACCCCTAAAATCAAGCTTAGGGTTTCGAATTTCTGGCGCTTTGACCGTGAATTTCGGCAAATCTGATCATTGCTTGTTGCAAAAAATGGTATCAGCAGCTTCATATCATCGAGAGCTTTGAATTGATATATAACTTGATAGGTTTTGTGGAGATTCGAATTCGAAGTTTGGATTTTTATTTGAACCCGGGTTTGGAATTTTGTTCTGCCATTAGAGATAAAATTTGATGGAGGAAAAATATACGTATAGTGAAATGGGCTGATGCAGTGGATATGGAATTTTATTATCATGTATGAAAAGGGTCTAATATGAGAAATAAACAATTATCCAATTACACTGATTCCATTCATATTTTATTCCATACGATCAAACGATAAGTCCGATTGCAACGAAATTTGAAATTCTAAAATAAATTCACCGTTCTGGATACGATGGAACCGGTTTCGTCAAATTCCGAGACAACTGCCAAAATAGCTATTTTCACATTTAATTAATTAATAAAATATTTGATTATTCGCTTAACTGTTTTAATCTAATTTAAATATCTATTAAATTCCATTTTAATCCAATTACAACTTAAATAAATTTTATAAATTGATTTCACAAATTTTAGTTCTCAAATTTGATTATTTTGAATTTTAAATTTTGAATGCAATTACGGATAAATAAACTCGACTTATCTTCAATGATTTTAATATTAAACTCAAATTTTCACCATTTACCAAATTAAATTTGCATTTCAATTTTTAACCTAAACAACTCAAATTTATTTAATTATTAAATATTAAATTCCAAATTACACATTTCTAATTTTAACTCAATTCAAAATATATGCTTATACTCAAGTCAAACCATTACCATTATAAAATATCAATCAAGTTTGATTTTAAACCTATATTATTCAAATTATTTATTCTAAATTTAAATTTAAATATACGAAAAAATTATGGTGCGTTACATTCTCCCCCACTCAGACCTTTTCGTCCTCGAAAAGGGAATGAAACAAGGTATTGAGCGCGTATATATTTTCAAATCTATAACTTATAGAATAGCATTTATAAAATAAGTTATCGAGTTATAAAATCTCATAAAATTTCTAACTCCCGAAATCACATAAAATTTCAACAGCATCTTCTCTGTGCGGAGAGGTCCGGAAAAATCACAATATAAATATATATATATATATATATATATATATATCATCACATGATGAGGTATCCCAAGAATGGGGAAAGTTATATATATCTAATCACAAAATCATATGACACAAATACGTACCTTCTATAGCGTTATTTGCAAATTTATTTATCTTAGCACTTTATTATTTAGTGCAAGCGAGCTCCAAAGCGTAGCGCCAATTCCTTACACCTGCAAAACACTCAAATGTACATATGAATCAAACATATACAATAAATAGCAAATGTACACAACCTGCACAACATATACTAATCATTTCAACTACAAAACCAAAATATTAGCGAGAGGCTAGCGAACAAATTGAGGTTTATCACCACTCAAATGATGGAATTTGCCCAAAACACCCAAGTCAAAAGTTGTTGCATTCATTTCAGGCTTTCCGAATTGTACGAATTCGTCGAATTCGGGTAATTCATTCAAAAGTTGTGATCGTTTTAGCGAAACGCTTCAGCCGAAATAAATAAAATGCAGGCCTGAATTGTTCAACCCAGTTTTCGATCTTTTAAACATTAAAATTTTACCAAACATAATGAAGAAAAGTTTTAGTGCAGATTTTGAGCTTTCTGAATTGTACAAGCACATCAAAATCTAACGATCCGTTAGAAAGTTATGGTCAAAACAATATTGATATACGCTTCAGGTTTTTATTTTCTGCGCCTAGAACTACGACTAATGCTCGGATTTCAACACAAAAAAAACATGAAAATTTGATAAGGCCCTATTAACAAAAGTTTTAGTTCAGTTTCTAAGGTTTCCAAAAAATATGGAATCATCGGATTTCGATCATCCATTCAAAAGTTATAGTTATTTTTCTTCAGCTCATGTTACATATTTCATAATTGACAAATTTACATTACACTTAAATTTTTTCTAAGTTCAAATTCTCTAATTCCAGCTCTTAACAAAGCTTAACCATTAAAATTTATTATCGCTCCACCATGTTCACATTATGGTTTACCTTTTATTGCTTAAATACATTCCCATTTACTTCATCTAAATTAAATTGAATGTTGTTCCATTTATCCATATTCGATTAGCCATTCTCTTAAACTAATCCCAATTTTTATTTATTCCAATTATTTAGGTTCGATACTCACCTCAATTTCATTCATTTATATTTGGTTCTTAATCGCCCAATTAAATTTTCTCGAGTTTACGTCCACTTTTCCTAATTCATTTAGCTTGATTAAATCCACTCAAATCCAAATTTTCCGTATTCCCATTTAGTCAATTTGAACTTTAGTTTTACATTTCCTGTATCCTTATTTCATATTTCCAACTCCTAATTTGTTTCCTTTTCTTGTTCTATTTGGTTAACTCCAAAACTATAATCATGGATTAAGGTCAGTTATGGTTTTTATATAAACCATTCTATTTTTCTCGAATGTTCAATCGAGTTTTATATAAACCAAATTTCCATTTAATACCTTAATCTAGTTTTAGTTCTTAACTAGAATTTTATTTAACAGAGAACTTAAAGGTCCCCATTCTTAGTTTATTTTGATTTGAAATTTAAATAGTATATACTTATACCATTATACATAAAAAATTATACCATAAAAATTAAATTCCAAGATCCTTTATCAAAACAAAATATAAAATCACTGAGTGGTCTCCCCCCACTCAGACTCTTCAAAATAAACATCGATAATGCATGCACTCATCACGAAGGCTATTTCTAAGGTTTCAAAAGAGATTACACACTTATTCCATTTAAAATTGTTTGAAATCATTTCCATTTCGAAAATACTTACTTATAATACTATATTATTTAAAAATCTTGGCAAATCGAGTTCTCAAGTTCAGTTCCATTTTATTCGCAAAATATATTTGCAACCAGTTATATTGAATAGATTTCATTTTCAAAACCTTTTAATTATCCCTTATTAGGTTTATCATTCAATCAACCGAAATTTATAATATCTTAATATTATTACCTACTAACAACTAATGCATATATATTTAAAACGCATAATATATGTGATACATTTAAAATATAATCTAAAACAATATTATGTCAATCCATTCTATTCGATTATTTAGAAATTCCTAACGATATCATGGCGTCCCATATATCGATCAGAATTTATAAATACTCAACGGAACAATTCAACACAATATAAAACCATTTTATATCAAAATACAAGTACGCTCCCTCGTATAAAAACTCAAACTCATTCTAGGATACTACTATTCCTATCTCTAATGAGTTAATTCCCCAAACAGAGCCAAGGTTGTAGCTAATCAAAGCTCTGATACCAACTGCAATGACCTAGATTTTTTATTGTTCAAATCGACAATGATCAACACATGCCGACTCGAACAGATCGCAAACTCAAGTAGTTATTGGGAAAAAATAAAAGAAAAACAAGGAAGAAGAGAAAACAATAATAGAATCTCATAGCTGAAGGATAACATATAATAAACAATTAACAGTTCAAAAGCATTTGAAAAATATACATTAGACTATAATATAAATGATAATCAAAGTTACACAGATATATACAAGGTTGCGGAATCAAAGTGTAATGGAAATGCATAAATAGAATAGATATATATACCAAATCTTCGTCTTCGTTCTCCAAGGCAAGAAATCTTCGCTAACTGCAACTCGAATCTGACCCAGCGTATTGCATAAAAAGAAACACAACAAACACTTGGATCAGAACTAAACCATTTTCATATTAGTCAAATTAAAATATGAAATAACATGAGTGTTATGGGTGCAGTAATCAATAGAAAAGTCGTGGCAAATTCACCGGACCACGCCGCTAACGCGAAACGGGTTTACTCCATGTGAATCTCCGTGTATAGAAATTTGCAAATGCTTTTGGTAAAATGAAGCTATCATAAGCTCGTCCCACATCACACAATGCAAGCCCACACCAAATGGGTGAGTTTTATCTTATGATAACCAAAAATGCTTTCATACGTGAAAATCCATTTTTAATACTTATTAGTGCATAGTGTCTAAAATCATTTCGCAAATAAATCTATTAATCTTAGAAAGCATAGTGACTATGCTCACATATATAGTTTACAAACAAATCAAACAACTCGTATTGGTTGTTGGGTTTCCAACGTGATGGTTCCTGGCACAAAAGATCATTGGAGGACACGAAGCAAAGTATTCCTGGTTAACATCCAGACAATGGATGCCGAATACATAAAGTGAAAGTATATATCCCGGATAACATCCAGACATCGGACATTGTATATACTTTATTCTCTCAGGTTCGAGGTAGATCTACCACCACAGCTTTCAATTTTCACTAGAGATTATGTATACAACCTAACCGCCAGTTTACCATCAATCTGAGGTGTGCGGTTCGACGATGTCACAATACACAAAAAGTTATGCTTTAATAAGCCAAATCCATTCGGTCATTTCATAACTCGAGTATGCCACATTGACAATTCACGACGTGTCACTGATTTCTATGAACACACACCCTCTAAGTTCATATGACTTAGAGACGAGAATGATTAATTGTCACAAATTCGATATATATAACAGAGAACAGTGCTACACAGTCAATTTCAATGTCAGACACACCATCCATACAAGTCCATTATGGGTCTGAACAAAACACAATCCAAAAATCTCTAAGTATATTCAGATTTCATGCCACTGGTAACCTCGTATCGGGTGATCAGCCTAAACGAGACATCGACACTCAATCCAAACAATTCGAAGTTTCTCGGTCTTCACTTATCGATTTCTAGGTCTTCAATTTCTTTATAACGTCGTTTTACTACTTGGAATGGTTTTCGAACAAATATTTCGATTCCGGTCTTTCCAAGTAATAAGCGCATTTTTTATCAACAGTTTTGGATCATTTCGAAATTCCCATTTAAATCTCCTTTCGAATTGTTATCGATTCACTTATAATCAAGGTTGAATTTATTTCAGTTTCCATAGCCCCATTATCGCTTTATTCTTTGTTGAAATTCGATATTCATTTTCCAAAACTTATATTTCAAACAAAGGTCTTTTATCCGTTGTCATCATTATTTCATAAGTTTCAAAATTTTCCAAATCTAATTTGATTTAGATTCCATTCATGATAATTCAAATAATTCATATTTCAAAATAGAATATATTTCTCATATCAAGTATCAAAATCATCCCAAATCAGTTATTCAAAAGATAATATAATATACTTCATATCGAGATATTATAACCATTTAAAATCGATTTACATTCAAAACAAAATAAATATCTGTTTCAAAATACCATCATAATTTCGGAATTGATTCATATTCAATAGAATATAAATCTCATATCAATATCACGTTTATTTCAAAGTCGATATATATTCAAAATAAATTATCAGTTCTAATCACAATACCCTAGTTCTTTCGATTCATTTTATATTCAAAGGAGAATATTTTTCAAATCTCAGTTTACATTAACGCTTTAAATCGAGAACATTTCCAATTTTGGGAAGAAATTGTAAATATTAATAGCCTGAAATAGATAATTGTAAATAAATTCCTTTTATGAAAATATATGTATATAATAAAATAATTAAAGTAAAAATAAAATAATTTAAATCATTATATGTACACGTATATTAAAAGCTTTACTAAAATAATTTTTAAATAATACATAATATAATATACATCATTTCAAATTATATGTTTGTAGATATATATATATATATATATTAATGCTTTGTGAAAATAATATTTAAACAATTTCTATTGTGAATAAATTTTAAAACCATAGTTCGTTTCTTTCTTCCCAAATCCAATAACTTGAAATTTATGTTCTAACTTCGATAAAGTTTAATTCATTTCCACATCTCGATTTCAAAAACAACATTCAATTCCAACCCTTCAAGTTTAAAGGATTTAAATTCATATTTAGTCCAAATCTCGAGCACTTTCAAAATCGTCGAATATTCTTATTTTAATTTAAATTTAATGGAACTAATCAATCCAGTTTTAAAAATTAAAATTTGTGTAATCAAATCGTAATTAAATCCCATTTCAATTTTATGATTTATTTTAGAGTAATTGTTTAACAAATTCCACAAACATTCCAGTGTTGATATCAATGCAATAACAAATTTCAAATCAAAACATCCATTACAACCATGATATCCAAATGGTAAATATTATCTCACTTCTCTAGTTAACAAAGGTCGATACATTTTTCACTAGAAATTTGATTTAATTAAAATAACTAGTTATCGAGTTCAATTTGCACATCAACACACTTGCATGTCAATTTTAAGCAATCAATCAACAATCAATTACAACCAAACAACCAAACTTATTTCATAATTTAATTTAATAAATACGGAAATAATTCAGTAAGTTGTAAGTGAGAAATTCGCTCACCTTTGGGTCTTTAGTTGATCAAACATCCGACCAAAGGCCAAAACTTTATAGTCTCCAAACGCAGCCAAATTAGTACCAAAACGTTTGTAATTTCACCACGATCCCAACGCAATAAACCGCGCGTCAATCTGAGGTCGTTTGAAGAAATTATTTACGTTTACCATTTGAATTAAAAATGTATAAAAATTAATAAACCATATTCCTCACCCAACCACGTACGGACACGTCGGCACCCTTCAAAAAGAATTCCTGCTTCTCTCATCCCGCTGCTACAGTACGAACGCAGAACCCATTATACACCGTGACTTTGACCATCCCGTACACCCAACTCCGGCCACTTCAGGACCGACGACCACCCTCCACCGAAAGCTCATTAACCCGCGCTCCTACCACCCAATCGACGTGACCTCCAGTAGCCTAAATCGTTGCCGACACTGACCTAAATGGAAAGGATTTTTAGCCTTTTTCGACGAAATTTCAGTGATTTACATGACGATAAACACTCTAGTTGATCTTTATAGACTCCTACATGAACGGTTTACAAAACCCAGAAGTTTGTTTCTCTAATTAATTCAAAAATAAAAAAACCCCTAAAATCAAGCTTAGGGTTTCAAATTTCAGGCCCTTTGATCGTGAATTCCGGAAAATCCGATCATTGCATGTTGCAAAAATTGGTATCAGCAGCTTCGTATCGTCGAGAGCTTCGAATTGATATAAACTTGCTAGGTTTTGTGGAGATTTGAATTCGAAGTTTGGATTTTTATTTGAACCAGGGTTTGGAATTTTGTTCTGCCATTAGAGATAAAATTTTACGGAGTAAAAATATACGTATAGTGAAATGGGCTGATGAGGTGGATATGGAATTTTATTATCATGTACGAAGAGGGTCTAATATGAGAAATAAACAATTATCCAATTACACTGATTCCATTCACGTTTTATTCCGTACGATCAAACGACAAGTTCGATTGTAACGAAATTTGAAATTCTAAAATAAATTCACCGTTCCGGATCCGATGGAACCAGTTTCGCCGAATTTAGAGACAGTTGCCAAAATAGCTAATTTCACAGGTACTTAATTAATAAAATATTTAATTATCCTTTTAACTGTTTTAATTCAATTTAAATATCTATTAAATTCCATTTTAATCCAATTACAACTTAAATAAATTTTATATATCTATTTCACAAATTTTAGTTCTCAAATTTGACTATTTTGAATTTTAAATTTTGAATGCAATTACGGATAAATAAACTCACTGACGACCTGACTTAATGTCTCTTGAGCGTCTTAAGGTATGAACGACCTGATATGTGAACGACTCATCTTGACTGAACAAACATCATTTAAATCACGATTTTCGAGGGATTAACAAATCAGTTTCAGATTCTGGATTCAACATTCTTGTTAAAGATCAACTCCAAGAGATGCCTCGTGTACCTGTACATTTCTGTATATTAGAAGCAGACATCATATACTTTGTCATACACATCCTGGTCCACATCCAGAGGAATTTAGTGAATGTTTGGCAACCATTTTAGCTCTTCAAAATGAAATTAGGGAATGCCTCCTTCAGCATTGCTTTCTTCTATTCGGAGGTAAACCGTGTGATTCCTAACATATCGGGCATTTACGGGGCCTTCTTTGACGCTCCCTTCTTCCCTTATCTACGATCCACAAGTGCTAATTCCTTGCTTCCAGATGTGGTCACCAGTGCCAAGGGTGAAACACAAGGAGGAAGCGTTAACGACTGTTGTCTTGTATTCGCAATATCTTACCCCGAATATGTTCCTGACGTTCGAATGATAGGTGACTGAGATTCCAAATGTGAGGTCGATCTTTGTGACGATGTTTTTCGCTACGGTCATGAGGGTGAGGGGGATCTGTAAACAATTCGGTGTCATTTCTAAAACCACTCACAAGCCCGCTGCTCTTTGGCTGAAATCCCCCAGATCTTCGACCTCGATCTCTACCACTATCTCAAGCTATTTCACCTGCACGGAACAGATTCAAAGTTAGAGTCGAATGCCCTATGCACACAAACAAGTGTTGTGTTAAGTAATGTTTATGAGTGTGTGTCCTAAGTGTTCTCTCCGCGGACGAGATTTAAGCCTACTTGAGGAGGTGACCTCCCCAATGTTGAGCATTAAGCTTCTTATACTTATGCCACTGGGCCAAGACAGTGAAAGATTGATGGGGATGTTGTCTAAGTCATTAAACTGATCCTCCTTCTCCAGCGATGCGGTGGTACACGAAGTAGTAACTGGAGAAACCGGCCTGAGCGACACTCTCAACCTCGTCTCAACTGTTGTAGAAGGGACGGGGGTGAGCGACAGACCCTCTTCCCCGGTAATTACCTCCTCATCACCGCTGCTGCGCGCACTAGATTCCTTCTAAGTCCTTATGGCTTTGTGTCATTTAGACACGCCAGGGGGCCCTTTCCCTTTCGGACCCGGAGGATTTCTTTCTCCCTCAATTTATGCTTTTCCTTCTTGTCTAGTGATAGCTGGACGGATCATTAAGCGATTCATGGGAAGTAAGCCCGTTCGACAAAGAAATTGTTCATTCAAAACATTCTCGGTGGTGCAAGCCTTTGTTGGAATAGCCGTCGACGTTTCAAGACGCTCCTGAAATACTTTGCCTTTGGGTACTGGAGGAATGTCTGTCACACGAACATAACGTTAGTCTCGAGCTTACAACTTGACTAATTATAAAACCAAGGTAAAAAATATGCTTACTTTCGGTCAGTCATCGCCACGCAAATTCAGAGGGACAACAGATATAAAACCAATCATATATAAAGAAACTAAGCTTCCACCATGTCCCCAGGATAAACCAAGTGTAAGCGTGTGCCTCCAAATAAACCTAGGAAGGCGTACTAGCAGAACTCCCCAATAAATGCAAGAGAAACCAGATATCATCTCTAGTAGGTATTGTATGCAGGTATTCCCTATATAGAGCACATGTACCAATGAGGAAGGCATACACGTTCGGGTGAAACTGCGCCGGCGCTAATCTTTTTGTTATGTTTTCCACTTTTCCAAAGCAAAGAGTTATTTTCAAATATAAGTTTAACAAATTTGAAGTTTTGGTAAATTTAATTGTATAAGAATCTTGAGTTAAAGGATTTCTATAATTTAGTCTGTTTTAATAAGTTTCAAGCTTAATAAAATTTGTATAAATAAGAATATTTTTTATAAGCATAAGTAAAATTTTAACAGCCACTCCTTGTCGAGGACGAAAAAACTTAAGTGAGGGAGAATGTAACGACCCAATAATTTTGACCTTTAAAATTATGAATTTAATTTAATTTATTGCTGAATATTTATATTTGAGATTCATTTAAAAATTAAAATCTAGTTATTTGAACTTATTTTTTTTATGGATTGGATATTTAAATATGAATGATTTAGTTAATATCAAATATAACTAATTAAAGTCCAATTTGTTGGAATTTTTAGACTGATTTCGAAATTTAAATTTGAAACATAACAAGAACTTAAAAGCTAATATATCTAGTTAAACTTGAATTTCAAATATAAACTCAAAAACTGACTTAAGAATTCGAAATTGAATTCGTTTGTATATTTGCGATTAGGTGGAAATGAAATCTTCATATTTGTGTTTGTATGATAATTTGAAATTTAGACACCAAGCTAATTTAGAACTTGTTTAAAATAAACTGGGAATTGAATTATATATATATATATTGTTTGAATGTATAAAATTTGATTTTTAATTTATCCTGAGAATTTTAATTTAATTTGAATTTAATAGTTTGGTAAAATATTAAACTATACTAACCTTTAGCTAATTGATAAATATATTGTTGAATATTTGTAAATATAATATTTGGAGATTTAACTAGGAAATTTATTTTATTTAGATTTGAATTTGGTTCTAAAATTTACTTAAGTTTGTATTTGAAATGTACAATTACCCTAGTATTGTTTGTTCATGTATAGCAAAAGAGTATGTATACATATTGAGAAAATATTTCTTTAATATAAGTTGCCACTTGTTCATCTTGGATGAAATCTATTAACACTTGTGTAAAATGGTTGAAATGAATTAACATATGTCCTTGTACTTTTTTTTTTTGCCATGCCCTTTTACTTTACATTTTCATCGTTCCTTTTATTCATCTCCTTCTTCCTTCGTTCTTATTTCCAACAGCTCAAAAATAATCATTCTTTTCCTTAAATGAGAATTTCCCAAATCAAAAACGATAATGGCTTCCTCCACCACCAAAATCAAAATCACCACCGAGTCGAGCTGCGTTTCCTCCCTCCTCTTCTCAGCAGCTTCCTTCTATGCCGAGACTGCCATGCTCGGACCAACAAAATCGAAGTCACCACGTCTCCAGTCAAACTATAGTTCGCCCTCCGCAAATCGAAGCAATTGCATGTCGCTTCTTCTTCATCGTTTTTAAGGTGAGTTTATCTCATGATTAGCTTTGATCAAGAATCTCAACTGTTTCGATTTGGGCCTTTTTACTAGTTTGCGGGTCTTGTGAATTGCCTTGTTATGTCTTGAAATACTTGAATGTGGTCTAGTGCGCTTAAACAGTATTATACACTGCACGGCTTCATTTATCATATCCATGCTACTGCCGCTTTGCTATGACCTTTGTACTTTGCGCCGGGACCTTCTGATTTACTGTTTATTTAATTCTGGACTTGCTCATTCAAGTATAAACTTGGTTGCTTTCTTGTCGTTGCGTCTGCATATGTATATATTCATTTGCATGCATGTATATGTGTGTTGGTACCAATATATATGTAGAGCTTTCCTTGAAATGAGTTACCCATCACATGCTTTATTGTTGCATTCTTTTAATACTCTATTGCTTGTGTCTAGAGCATTTCACGGCTACACCTTTGTGTATTCATTCACTTTTAAATTTTGCATCTAAATTTATATGGTTAGGCAGCTGCACTCATATGTTTAGAATCTGAACTTGTATGGTTAGGCATCTGAATTCATGTGTTATAATTGTGAGTTAAGTTGGGTATTGTTACAGAATTTAAAACTTCTTGTATTTTTGCCCATACCATGTCCATTTGCTCTGTCCACTGGACTATGCCTTAATTGGCATTTGGCTGCACTTGTTGATCATGTTGACCCGTCCAAACTTTTGTTGTTTCATGCACTGCACGCATTAACTATATATGTGTGTATACATATATACATATATGAATGTGTACACATGTGTAGTGATGAGCTTCGCTGACTTGCATTTTATTATGTATATGTGTGTGACAGCGGGTGTGTATATACATATATATACATAAGTGTATATATACACATATTTTGGCACATATATGTATGCAGTTGTGTTATGACCCGAATTATTCATTTTCCTTGCAGCTGAAGACCTATTTCATCACCATGATTAGGATTGTGGCCTTGTAATACCCTGTTAATTTAAGTATACATGTTTTATATGCAACCTGCTTTATTCTATAACTTTGAAATCATGTTTTTAGTCATGCCATCATGTCTACAATAAAACAAAACATGATATTGTGGTTTGCATGCAGTGACTTTAATTGTTTAAAGGATACAAAGATAGAAAATGTATATATATTATATCTAATAAATAGGTTAAGTATATGGTGATTTTAATTAAATGGCTACTTAGACACCATGGTAATTAGTAAATTTGGACACCAATGCAACTTGGTTTGTTTACTGGAAACACGTTTGATTTTTATTATCGTCTTGGAACTCCCTACGAAGTGATTTGAATAAAATAGTTATTATCCGATGAATCAAAATGGTAAAATAATGTACATGACATTAAGTCCCTTTGTCAGTTGTGAAGTACTAATCTATGGAGAATAAAATCCTTTTATGGTTCTTTGGTCTTATATGATTCATCTGCTGATGCATATAATTTTCTACTTGTGCTCAACTGCATGGCATGAAATCGTTACTCCTCACGTGCATAGTATTCTCTAGCTATAGCACTTAATATGGGTGTACCATTCATTCAGAAATCCTTTTTGAAAGCTATGCACATGTATTACTGTTATATGCACCACTATATAACAAATCTCATATCAATTAGCATCTTCATTGTTTATTATATTTGATTTCTAGCTATTAAGACTCTTTGTTACATTTTTAATAACTAAACAATAATATCTTTTGTGAATTTCTGTGTAAATGCTCAGTTATGTATGCTTGCATATGCACTTCTGATCATTTAAATTGCTTGATCATTTTATTGCCTTAACCATAATTCTTGGCAAATTGTTGTCATGTACATGTAGCCTGTATATTTGAATTGACTCTCGCCGATCACAACTGAAACTTGAACATGTCCAATATGTTTTGCTTGGTTCTTATGATTTTGAAACATGTCTGAACACTTCACTTGACACTGTATCGCTTTTGGCTTGCCATCCACTACTGTTTGACCTGACCTGGCCCTGGGAATACCATTCCCTTGCCTGATCATTTGCATTTGACTGCTTGTTCTTGTGTATTTCACTAGTCACATTGCTGGAAACATTCACTGTGCGGTGCGTATATCATGATGTTGTCCACTTGGTTGATGTTACATGTTGTTCATGTAAATTGGTATTTCACCTGTAAACTAATATAGACAGATATTATACTTGATCTTGAACTAATACTACACTAGATCTGTACCTAGTTTAAACTGATTTGAACAGACATTATCCAAAATTTTAAGCTAATATTGAATTGATACTACACATGTGTATACTTGGCATTTTGCATATGATATATTTGATGTTAGAATTAACTATTATATTTTAGTGTTTAATTAAAGTTTTTTTTTTTACTTGAACAAAGATTAATCCTGACTCGAGTGTGTTGTGTTTTGCATGAAACGCACGGGTCAGACTCGAGCGTTGCAGATCTAAAGTTTTCAGCTATCGAAGCTTGAAGCACATGAAGTCGCACTCGTTTTGGTTCGTCCTTTTGTTTATTTTATTTTAATTAGAAATCTGTATGTATTTAAAACCTTCCGCTGATAAATAATTTTTTTGTAAACTCTGATATTTTTTTAGAATAAAATTCCACTGTGAGATATTGTGTTGTCTTTTATGTCTGTGATTCTGTGTGATATTCTATTTAAACCCTGTAAGCTAAATAACTATCTGTTGTTTTGAACGTTTCGACTTGGTTTAATTACTGACTTGGAGCGGTCAAAAAGACAGGCTGTTACAATTTATGTTTTGCACAACAGGTTTGGATCGTCAAGTGTGGCTGACACTAGGCATATGAAGACCTCAAACATTAAGTATGGCTGATACTTGATGTGAATCCAACTCAATCGTGGATCGTCGGTTACAGCTGGTGCTCGATAAGAGCTCGGTGAAGTTACGAACTCAACGTCAGCATAAAACTGCCGCGGGCATGAAAATCACAAACAAATTGGTGATCTACGGACTTCAAACGTTGAGTGGACGGAAGTTCAAACACATCTTCCACAACTAGATATGTTTTGAAGGGTAATATGTTAATTCGTCTTTTTGCAAAGCCATCACACATTGAATTCATCTTCGCTTGAACGCTCAAGACTCTTAGTTTAATGCCACTTGAGTAAAGCAACAAGGCTCAACGAGATCAAGTATACAACCAGCATAAGTCCAAGTTCGCATGACTTAATTCCTCAGATCGGCATTCACAACTTAGACTCGACCAAGTTCTTTCCCCTCATCTCGCTTCGGCATACCATGCCCCATGCCGATCCGGATGGGGCAAGACCTAATGATGTACCCCACTATCTTGCTCCACTCCGCCCACTACTTCACCATTCCTTCTCGCCACTATGACTAGTTGAATCAGATTCGTTTTCCTCCTATAAATACCAGTCTCCATCAACATTTCAAGGGATCTTGAATTTCTGGACGTCGATACTTTGCTAATTTCGGGATTATACTCCCATCTCCATAAATTTTTTACTTCCTACATAACAACATTTGTAATCTTTCAATACAAACAATAGATTACGAGCAGTGGACGTAGGCACGTGGCCGAACCACTATAATTTTGTTGTGTTCATTTACGTTTATACACTTCTGTGATCTGTGATTAAGATATATTATCTTCAAATTCTTCTCATTCGAATGTTGGACTTGATAGTACCAAAAATCAAGCAGATGACCATCAATTATGTATATATTTTGTGTTTAAATACACAAAGAGGGGAATTTATTATTTTAACCTTGTACCAAGTAAAAACTGACAAAAACTCAAGCTGAAAAGCAAAAGTATAATATTCCACCAAAAAATATTCGCGGTGTATTCCGATTTAAGAAGTTATAAAGATGGCGATTGACCATCAAAACGAAGAGGTTACGATTTTTCTCTTAAAAGGGAAATAGCAGCAACTTTTTGAAAGAAGAAAAATAAGAACAAATAACAAAAGGAAATAAATATAAAATAAAAACCTCGTTGTACTTGAAATTGAAGTCTCCCCATTTAATACCTACAGATATTTAAAGTTCTCATCCACCGAAAATATTTGCCATTTTCAATGTACATAAATTAATCAAGTGCAGTTAGACAAGCTATAAACTTAGCGGCCTTCAAAACGAGATTTTCAAAAAGTACGGGCGTTTATTTTAAAAGAAAGGGTGCTCTACAAAAGTAACCATTTTTAAAATAATAAATCCGAATACAGTCCACATGCTTCTGCTCTCAAATACAAGTTCGGTAAATATAAGGTATAACACTCCCTCTTTTCATAGTAGCAAGGGATAGTAAAATTTTAGGTACTTAAACATCCTTATCAGTACAAAGTTTCAAAGTAAATGCAAGGTTGCAAGGTTGTATATTACAAACAGCAAACTGCAGAGACAAAATATATCACCTACAGAAATCAAATACATTGCAAATCTGCAGTTTGCATACATAAAATCGTCTACATCAACTATTACCTACCTTCTGAAACCAAACAATCCATTACAATACAACACAGTAAAAACTCACCACTTACTTTTTTTTTTTTTTTTCTTTTTTTAAATAAAATCGATCAGTAGGGCGAGTCCGTAATATCACCTTCAGTTCTTGCTAATATACCTTCCCCATAATAGCCCTTTCCCTTTCCTTTTTCTGGTTGACTCGCTCTCAGAAACCGACCTGGACCCAACCGAAAAATGACGCTTCAAGAAAGGCTTTCTCAAATCCACATTCCCTCTTCTACCAATCTTACTCTTCAACTTCATTTTACTTCCATTTGTGCATAGAGGGCAAGGAGGGTCATACCGATTTACATCCAGCGTTATGTTATCTAAACACTCATCGTGGTACACGTGCCCACATTCAAGGACGGCGGCTATGGAAAGTTCATTAGTAGAAACCATCTTTTGCGCACTCCATGGCGATTTCTCATCCATCGGCTTTGAACATATTTTACACGTTTGATGTGATTTTGCATAAGAGGTAGATGTAGGAGTATTGGTATCAAAGAGCGGCCAGCTTTCTTTGATTGCAGAGGCAGCCACGAGCTCGGAGAAGGTCCGCATTGACCAGCTTTCGCGCGGCTCTTCTATGGATAGCTGTTCGGTGTTGTATTTACGAGCTTTTTTTGATGAAGATGGGTTTAAGAGCAATGGTTCTGGCATTTTGAACGACGAAGATGATGATGACGGCGACGTAAATGACATTAACGGTTTTGCAATTACTGGAGAGGAGGATGATTTGAATGAATATTTATCCTGGGTTAAAAAATAACGATGAACTTATGTTAAATTTATTGAATAGTGAAGTTAAGTCACAAATTGTGAGAATTCGTCCCAACTCTAACTTCACGAGACATGCATGAAATGGTAATAAATCCCACCATCAATTTGGGGGAAAAAAACTTGTTCATTCGTTCGCAGAACATAACCTTAAGATAAAGAAAAATAACTATTTGAGAAATAGAGGTTTAGCTCAACATATACGTACGTCTGTTTTCACAGCACAAAGAGTAACTGATCAAATTCTCAAAGTCATGCTAAGTTTTTGTTTTCAATTTCTTTCTCATTCACTTCCTCCATATCAAGTTTATGAAAACTGAAGTTCAAGAGTTTTCAGCAATCTTTATCAGAATGAACATAGGAGGGAATCGAAGTTACATCAGAGGTAAAGTTTTTTTTTTCTTTTTCAAATGAGTTTCATTGAATATAATTACATGTAAAGAGGAATGTTGTTCAGTGATATGCCCAAGGAGATCTGTGATAAGAAAGGAAGAAAACATCGTACTATATAGAATGTACAAGAATAAGATAAGAAACGTTTTTTTTTTAAGTTTCAACTGGGGTGTGAGAAAATTAATGTGGGGTTAAATAGATTAAGCCTAATGATAATATTACCTCAGATGAGAAATTGCTTCTTGGAGATTGATCTGTGATAAACACATTAGAAAGTTAGAATAATCAAAGAGAAAGGAATGTAAAAACAGGATAAGTGTTCTTAATTTTCATCCACAAGTAAATTTAGCCAAGATAAATAATTATAACCTATCCAGTGAAAAGTTTCAGATGATATATTTGGAAAACAATTGCCCCATTATAGTGGAAGGTACATACTCCTTAAAAAAAACAGTACAGCTGGTTTGTGTGCACCCAAAAATATATAAAAGGCGAAGTATTGGACTTTTATGCAAACACGGCTAAAACAACATATTTATGCAAACACAGCCAAAACAAATACTTCACAGCCAAAGATATTCATTTATTTATAACAATGAAACAGCCGAAGATATTCCATTTATATATAACAATGAATCATTTGCTACAAACAACATATTCGTAGTAACCAAGAAACTTTGTTCAGTTAAGAAAAGGCATGATTTAACTTCAAGAAATTACCAAGGCATTCATCTGTCTTCTCACCCACAACAAGCAAACCGTATCAACAACTTAAATAAAAAAACCAGAGAAAAAATTAAATAAGAAAAGAGATCAAAATAATAATATAAATGCTGATTTTTCTACTTTAATTGCATTTAAAAATCGTATAAATCATAGGATGCCACCAGGAAGCATCCATTATAATACCCTACGAGCGTTACGGCGGCACATGATTATGACACATGTTTTGCGTGTAGATTATATTATAGATGCTAACACCTCCAAGGAAAAAATGATTTGCATAATATTTAGTTATAATTTTGCATTGAAGACATGTGTAATTAGTTTGAATTTTTATTTCTAAACTGAAAATTTCTATAATTTTATTAGTTTTATTTTTGTTTGTGTCATTAAGTAATAAACACTGTTATTACGGCGCTCGACTAGTCGCGACTAGTCGTCGACTAGTCGGCTAGTCGAGATGGGGACCTCGACATGAAACGTCGACTGGCCAAACGTCGACTGGAATTGAAACCCTAGAAATCGGAACCCTAAATCGAAGTCTCGATGTCGATTTGGAACCCTAACTCGAACTCGAACTCGATTTGGAACCCTAACTCGAACTCGAAATCGAACTCGAACTCGATTTGGAACCCTAACTCGAACTCGAACTCGATTTGGAACCCTAAATCGAAGTCTCGATCAAGGTTCGAACTTCCGTTTCAGGATCTAGGGCACAAAAAAATGAAGCAGAAGAAAACGAAGGAGAAGAAGAAGAAAACGAAGGAGAAGAAGAAGAAAACGAAGGATAAGGTTCGAACTCGATTTGGCCTGATGTTTTGTAAGTTAATAACAATGGACTTCAAAGTTTTGTTACTGTAATTAACTAATTAAGTAATTATGGACCATATAAATTTGAAATTATTGGTCATATAAATTTTGTTTACATTTACCAACTACTTAAAAATACAAAATTTGACTACATAAATATATATATTTATTTATCGACTAGTCCGACTAGTCTACGACTAGTCCACTAGTCGACTAATTGAACCTCCATCGACTCGACTCGACTTGCCGCCGTGATAACCATGGTAATAAAGATCGATGTTGCAAAAATATCTCAGCCTTGGATCCTACCTTTCAAGTGATATTGAGAATTCTTAATATTTGTAGAAACATAATTTAAATTTGTAAAATATTTTAATTGTTACATCATATTTTTAAGTGAAATTTAAAGATAAAGATATGTGAGGGTGTTATTGGAAGTTCGCGGTCGGACCAAAAGTTTGCGATTTCAAGATATATATATATATATATATATCATCGTCAAGTAAAGTTTACATAGTTCATTGTAAGCCGGTATATTCTCAATTATCATTTGATTCTTTATCTCGATTATCATAACGTCATTGCCATTCAGTGAGAAGCACTTCTTTATACACTAGATGAAAAAAACTAAACCAAATTTTCAAATCATTTGATCCCACATATCCTAGTACAAAGAGGCACTCATCAATTAAAATGGCAAACAACACTTAGTTAAACTTGGATAAAAAGAACAACAAAACTTTGAGTCAACATTTCAATGCAAATGAAGTCATCATCTCACTTAAAAGAATTCCCGATTGGGGATTAGAGGGAAAAAAATGATAACTAACAGCACTCATCTCGCAATGATAAGTGAGAGAGATAAATCACTCAGCCAGCACTCGAAAGTTCAACTTTCATCAGCATGTGCTCATTTAACAACGTGGGTATTGGTGTAAAAATATTTGATGTAGCTTTAACCTTGTTGTTTCGAAAATGATACCTGATATTTTATTCTAAATTGTTGTGTTGGGTATTAAGTATTAACTATATAGTTTAAGAGCTGATTTGTTATGCTGAGTACAGACATGGAGGGTGAAACCGTGAAATTGCTTGTTCTATACTATCAGATGTGCTCTAAAACGCACTCATCTCAGGGAAATAGTGATACAAATACTGATACATCACCTTGTGTAAGGACAAAATAATATGATAATTACACCAATTGTTTTCTCAGGGAAATGAAGTTTTAATAAATTTAATACTAAATCTATAAGTAGCATACATTATTCAAAAGGTAAATAAAGCATAAAATAATTTATTCAACAAGAATGAGGATTGCTATAAAAGTCTAGCAGCATACAGCTATATTTTTTAAGTCAAATTCACTAAATATACAAGCAATTTCATTGAAATAATTAAACTGTTATTTTCAAACCCAAACCTGTAACAACTGCACAGATGTATACACAATTGCAGGCTAGCAACCAAAATAGAAGCACGAGTAACGCTAATTTTAAGTAAATGTCAACAATCTCAATTGTTTTGAACGTGAGCATCATATCTGCTGAAGATCTAATGGGAAAATATATTGTTATGTATTATATGGTGAAATTGGATCAACCAAATCAAATGAACAAACAGAAGATCTTGTGCCAGCTATAAAGAATTCATTTATATTTATTTATAATGGTTGAGCCGTTCACAACTTAAAGAGAAATATTTATTTGCAATTCAAACAAGCAGACAGAAGGAAGAAATGCAAAGTTTCCTCGGAAGGGATACCGCTTGACCTTATCCTGCAGAGCAAAGGAATGAAGGACTGCAGTCCACCAATTCAGCAAATTAAATATTGCATCAACCAAACAGAACACATTAAATGCAAGAAGCTATCAGCATATAGAAGTCACTATTTAAAGTGGAAAGCATGCATGAAAAACACTCAATAAACATGGAGATCCTGTAGCAAGAAAAATTTGAACATAGCTCACATGCACTTACAGAGTTTTAAAACTGTGTTTGTATAATTTATGGTTGTTCAGCTGTTATGTACAAAAACAATCATTAGAAAGTTACCTGCAAAAAGAGATTTAGAGCTTCCAGCAATCCCTACTTTCTTTCTCCACCTAGGAGCGTGAATGCTAAATGGGCTGCTTCCTTCTGAAATACACTCGTTTTCTGTATCAGCTAAACTCTTTATCTCAGAGCTTACATTCCCACTATGTTGATTGGAAAGTTGTGAAGGATTATCCATTATATCCTCTATGTGCGTTCGATTATCCCATCTAAAGCTCCAACTTGGTGACAGTCTTACAGTCCTATAGTTAGTAACATCACAATTATTCCTCACTGGAGAGGGTTTATTTCTTGACGCCACACAGCAGTTAGCACCCATGCTTTGATCTAGAATGAAGCAACTAGAAAACAGAAGCTAATCCTCTAAACATAAAACACACTTCCTTGCTCCAGCTAAATCATGTACAAAGATAGGTATGAAGATATTAATATAGGGAATATTTGTTCCAAACTGTAAGCATCAGGTACTTACAACGATAGAACACAGCTGGGAAAAATAACACTAAAGCAACAAAAAATGAATTTATCTACTAAAAACACCATAAGGCTTATAACGACCGAAATATACTATTTGCTATAACTATCGTTAATATTTAGTAAGCACCAACTACTATAGAGCACAGCTTGGAACAATAACACTAAAGCAACAACAAATGGATTTATGTACTAAAAAATGCCATAAGGCTTATAACGACCGAATATACTATTTTATATAATTATTACTTCGTAAGCATCAATTGCTCCTATACAATCAAATTGAAACTCAACATATGAACTATCTTAAACAAGAGGAACAACTGGAATAACCTTTAAAGTGCCGGTTCAATGCGGCAGAGATTTAAAAAGTCATAGCGGGGATAAAACGAGAAATAACGGGGATATAGTGGAGGACTCTAAAGTAGCATATAAAACTCATACTTAATGTTTTTAAAAATATAAAAACGATAATTAAATGAAAATTTAGCATTAAACTTAATTATTATTAGTACATTCTTAAACTTAAAAACATGTGCAGATATATATATATATATATATATATATAAACGCAAACTTTTATTTAATTAAATTTAATAGAATAATAAAGTAATTTTATTTCTAAAATCATATGTTAAAAAATTAAGTTAAAAATTTAATTTCATAATCTTTATAATGTGCATATATTAACTTTCAATTCTAATTTCTTCTATAGAAGATGTAGCGGGAATAGTGGAACATAGCGAAAATAACATAATATATCGGAAATAACCGAATATAACATGGATTAAAGAGGAAAGACTGCTATTGAGGCTATTTGGAAAAATCATAACGGTAGAAATCCGCTATGGGATATAGTGGAGGTAAAAGCAGGGCATTATCTGCACAACATAAGACAGTGTGTGTTGAAATTGTCCCACATCGGGAATTTGTCTACCTAACCTTCCTTAATATATGAGGAGTTTCCCCTTCACATTGCCAATTGGTTTTTGTGATAATATGGGGGCTCCATCATTCAATCCTTCTCTTCAACTCTTTTTCATGGTATCAGAGCGCCGATCCAAAACTCTTCTTCATAATTTGCCCCACGTCATCCCATTCATCCACGTGCTAGGGCATATGTATGCCTAGCCGTGCGGGGGCATGTTGGAATTGTCCCACATCGGGAATTTGTCTACCTAATTTTCCTTAATATATGAGTTCTCCCTTCACATTGCCAATTGGTTTTGTGATAATATGGGGGCTCCATCATTCAATCCTTCTCTTCAACTCTTCTTCAGTGTGTTGCAACAAAACTACCACTCAGCAAACAAAAGCAGGAAAGGAAGAAAAGTGGTTGTTCTACCTAATGTTGAACCAAACCTCTTCTATCAACAAGTCAAGTTAATGGACAACAAAGTCAAATACATGCAGAAAAGTCTACAAAACGATATCTTCACATAAACAGTTCTACATCTACTTCAATACACATTGAAACTATACTTTGAATAATAAACAAGTAATCAGGTAAACAATAGTGTTGTCCAAATAAAATTTATACACGACTTTTGTGCACACTGATCCAACAAAATTATAATCGACTTATACAGCTACCTAAGATGGAGAAACTATAACAAAACTGCACATACCCGTCAGGAGAAACCCACAGAATTATTTTTCAAAGAAATCTTATCTGAATAACTATGTCCACACACTGAAGAAACGTATAGCTTCACTGATTTTAATGAAGTTTATCGAAATTAATTACTAGAAATACTTTAAATGCAACAAGATCATAAATGGAGCAAACGAAAGAAATAAGCAGAGTTTATTTTTACAATTTCTAGAATAGAACTTGAAGGAACAATCAAAGTTGGGGGAGAACTGGAGTAATAGTTAATAGAATGCAGAGGTGATTAAATTGGAACCCTAAATCTATGAGCTTTTTCGATTCAAATGAAATAAAGTTAAAACAAAGCATCAGAAAAGGAGATTGCAGGCAAAGAGAGCTCGAAATAATCAATTCAGATAATAATACAATAAAAAATAGCATACATCAGCAACGATTTTCAGAACACGCAAAAGGCTTTAAAATTTACGCACCCATGAACAAAGTCCTACATACTCACTCGAATTTAGTTGGATTCAAGAACAAAAAGTACCTAGACTTGCGAAGAAATTCCAGTTTTGTTTACCGCCGCGGAATTCGCACATTCAGAGATCCGCCTAATTCTCCATTCAACAACCTTCATTAAATCGAGGAGAAAACATCGTGATTTGTTGTTTAGTGTATAAATATGAAAAACGTTTCAATTAGGGTTTCATTAACATAACCCTTTCTGGGGGGTGATTTAGGAAATAGAATCAAGGGAGAACATAAAGTCGTACAGTTTTCTCAATTGTTTCTGTACAATTTGCCGGACTATTAAAGTTTTGTCCGAGGAGTTGAGACGGCAAGCGGTTTTAAACCGTAGCAGTTTTTTTTAACCATGAATTGTTATTATGACTGAACATATGCGTTCGTAGGTTTAATTTAAGTCGGTCTTAAAATACTGTTCATATTTGGATGTTATTTTTGTACGTACAAAAGCGAATCTCCATCTAGTCCTCAAAAACCACTTTAAAATCTGATTTTCCATTTTATACGTTCTAACATGTACAAGTTTAATTCAACTCGGTCTTAAAATTCCGTTTATATTTGGATGTATTTTTATACGTACAAAAGCGTATTCTCCATCCCATATGTTCTAGTCCTCAAAAACCATTTTAAAATCTGATTTTTCATTTTATACATTCTAACATTTAATTTAATAAAATATTAGAACCGAAGGACAAGGATATTGGGGGATTGTTTCATGTTCATTAGGTCTAGACAAAACACCCTCCCCTCCTACATATAGATGTGTGTTTATATTTACTATCTGATTTAGTTTTGGATTATTCAATGTAATTGCTAGAGGATTAATCGATTAAAAAACCAAGAATAAATTTTTTAACAACAACCAAGGTATGGAACCATCCAAAAAAATCATAATTTACGATTGAACTTCCTTACATATATAATTTTAATTGTAGCTTAGCATTGATTTAGGGTAATGATGTAGTAGTTGATAATGTTTCAATTTTTTCTTTTATTATCGTCTCATTTTTCCTTTTGTAAGGATAATTGAAGTTGGGCTTTTTTTTTTAGATTTTTTCTTGACATGATCTAATCCAGGTAGATGAATTTATCGATCTGTAAACGATAGTTTTGTAAACCATTGCAGCCATATATATAGAGCTTCTTCTAGAAATGAGCATGTTCAACTAATCATGAAGGTATTGCCATTAGTTTTCTTGGTCGCATTCCTTGCTTTAGTGCTTCCATATTAAATCTTCTTATTCATTGTTTCCCTTGGCCTTTGTTTGGTGTTACCTAACACACTGGAATCTATGATTGGGTCTTTGTATATACAAAATTATGCTGAGAATTCATAGGAAAACTGCTTCCAAGAGTAGATGGTCTTTTCTTGGTGACGCTTGTGCAATTTAGATGTTGCTCCATGAAATTCATAGGGAAGAGGCTATAATGGATTGCCACAAATGTGTCATACAAATACATTCAAAAGCTAAGAGATAATAATTTGGATCAGTGGTTTCATTATACTGTTGCAAGGGAATTTTGATATGTAGCAGAATCCTAGCAATCGTTATCCTTTTTTACAAACGGGGTTTCTTGAAACTGATAATTAATCCATGAGCCTAGGGTTTTCTTTCCGTTATGGTCAAACATATTGACCTTTGTTGTTCCAATGGCATGTCCTTTGAGTACGTTTCGTTATCACAATAGTTATCTCCATAGGGCTGATCCTTTTTATATAAGATTGAGCTATCCAATTATTCAACGGATCTTCCTGTGTGGCTTTCTTTATTTTCGCTCTATCAATTCATTTTAGCCTTATTGTCCTTTATTACTAGCAATTTTGAAGAGCACATTGTTTTTAACAATCCAGAATTTTCAATGTTTTAAATTATGAAGTTAATTTAGATTTGGTATTTGAGAAATTAATTTTTTTTTTATATAATTTTGAAATCTAGCCAATTTTAACTTGGTTTTGAATTAATTTCGTAAGTTTCAATTTAAATTTTAATATTTGAATCTAAGTAGTTTGATAAATTAAATGTTAGTAGTAGTTTTTTTTAAAGAAAAATTGAAATATATTGTTAGAGAAATTATGAAATTCGACTTTTCAATTCATCTTAAGATTTATTCATAATTTTTTTTTTAATTTTAGAATTGAGTTGTGTTAACCCCACCAATTTCAAACATCCGGCCTGAACCACCCGCAACCACGCAATTTCAACCGCCGACTTCATCTCCTCCACAAAGTTACGCAGAGGCATTGAAAAGAAACTTATCCAATATTCCCCCCTCATGAAAACTCTCTTACGTTAAACCATCAACCGCCCATGTATTTCTTCCAAAAACCACATTCAATAAATCCAAAGAAACATGGACCCACACGGTTGTTCTTCATCACGTTGAGTTTCGACCATCGGTGTCCAAGATGAGAGATTATATTTCGAAAGTATGGAAACCAACAGGGCATTTCTTCATTCATATCAGATCTGATTTTCAGTTTTTCATAAAATTTGACACTGAAGAAGACTACGAACGGATTATCCAGACAATTACTTACTCATGTTTTGGCAAACTGTTACTAGTCCATCCGTGGCAACCAGGTTATGATTACACTAAATGCAGATATGGGTACAGACTACAGTTGTTGAATCTTGACATGGAGATGTGGTCAAACGAGGCGATATCAACGATTTCTAGTTATTTGGGTGAACCTATTCAAATAGATGACAAATCTTTTTCTGAACAATACACTACATATGCAAGAGTTTAGATTTGAATTAACACTGACACACAACTTCCATAACAAATCCCAGTATTACTCCGTACGGGTATTACAAAATTTATTACTGTACATTACGATTTTGTTCCCCCTAAGTGTGAGAAATGCAGACTTTTTGGGCATCGTGTTTTCATTCATAACAGAAATTATCAACAGAAATGGGTTCCAAAGAACAAAGAAGACATACCATCCACTTCTACCAATCATGTATCTGCTTGATCAGAAGAGAATGTTATCAACACTGCACATTCAGAGCCTTTTACCACTCCTCCTGATCATCTTGAATTTCTAGATATGGTTTTCCATCTAACATTATGCCTGATGATCTCAAACAGGTAGTGGACTATATTGTCGATCCTCCTACCGATGACGATATGACAGATTTCTCTCAGTTTGTGATTAAAAATGATAACTGTCTTCACTAATACAAAGGCAAGCAACAAGTTTACTTTTCTGCTCCTCCTAAAAGAACCCTGAGGAGAAATTCATCCATTAAATGACATTTATAATGTGGAATGTTAGGGGCATGAATACACGCCAAAGATGCGGTGATGTATTCACTCTCCTAACAAAATTCAAACCAATGCTTGTTGGTTTGGTAGAGAATAAGCTAAATGTTACAAATTTAGAGTTGTTTGTTAAACGATTACCTTTGCATTGGAAGTACCTTACAAATAATTCAGCAGACAGATCTGGCCGAATTATAGTTAGTTGGGATAATTTAGTTTGGAACATTGATGTCTTATCCTCTTTTACTCAACATGTGACATTGCATGCAACTAATACAAGAGGGTTAGCTTTGTATTTTACAATTATATATGCCATTAATTCCTTAAATGTCAAGCAGATCTTGTGGGACTCCTTAATTCAGGAAGCCCCCATTATAACTGATGTTTGGGTGCTGATGGGCGATTACAACCATGTTTCCTCATTTCGAGACAAGAAGGGAGGTCTACCCGTTCCTTTCCAACACCTGTGCATATTCACATCCTTCCTAACACAGGGTTGTTTAACTGAAGTGCGACCTTCGATATTTGATTTCACATGGAGGAGGAGGGGAATTGCTACAAATATTGATAAAATTTTGGTTAACTCTACATGCCTCACGAAATTATTAAACCTGAGAGCATATGCCTTGCCCCAATTATCCAGCGACCACAACCCTTTACTTCTATATCTCGTTCCTACAAAAAAAACCAAAGGCTTCCCTTTTCGATATAAGAATGACTGGCATGCTTGTGAAGGATATTTAGAATGTGTTCAAAATGGTTTGCTTACCAAAACTTGGGGGTACCCCAGTTATAATCTCTAAGCTAAACTAACTGCATGCAAACGAGAACTGAAACGTTGGAATAAGTTTCAACCCAAGGAAGATGACATTCTTAAACAGGATGAGCAAATTGTACAAGATTGGGAGAAGGAAGTTGACCACAATCCTTTAAACCTAGACATTTACGAAGAATATTTGAAGGCAAATAATAATTTACTTACACAACGGCGATTTAAATCGTGAAGTATGAAACAAAAGGCTAGGATTGCATGGTTGCAACAAGGAGATTATAATTCTAAATTTTTTTATGCTAGGATGTCCACAAGACGATTTATTAATAATATCTCTGCTCTTATCAAACAAGATGGCGAATTTTTGCTCAAACTAGACGATATAGAGAAAGAAGCAGTTTCTTATTTTATAGGTATATTCAACTGTCCAACTTCTTCCGAATTTCCTGACTTCCAGCCTATCTACACTATAAATTCACTTTGGCCAACAGCTTCTGTTGCGTCCAATTACTATGGACGAAATTAGAAAGGTTGTGTTCTCCGTACATGACGACTCCAGCCCCAGACCTGACGGATTTAATGCTAAATTCTTTAAACTACATTAGGACGACCTGAAGTTAGACTTGTTTGCAGCTATAACGGATATGTTTATTTCTGGAAGATTGCCAAAAGGAATTAATCATACCTTCATTACATTGGTGCCTAAAACAGATAAACCCTCACCTTTAACACAATATCGGCCTATTTCATGTTGTAATATGTACTATAAAGTGCTGAGCAAGGTTCTTTGCAACAGGTTTAAACACTTTTTACCCTACCTTATCTCACAAAACCAGTGTGCTTTTATTTCGGGCAGGTACATAGGAGAGAATATATTACTTGCACATGAACTGCTTCGTGACTTTAATAAACAAGGGCTGGCTAAATTCTGCGTCAATGTGGACCCTAAGAAGGCGTATGACTCGACAACAGAGAACTGATATGCCATTGTATGTACTACATGAAATTCCCCATTCACTTCATCAACGTGATGTACAAGTGCATATCAACTCCCACTTTCTCTGTCATGATTCAAGGTGTTCCCAGAGGTTTCATTCACTCTACTAGAGGAATACGACAAGGCGATCCATTATTCCCTTATTTATTCGCCATTGCCATGGAGTGCTGCACTTTCCTGATGAATGAAGCCACCGCAAAGAAGAAATTCATGCCTACTAATAGGATAAAACCCAATATAACCCATCTCCTTTAAGCAGACGATTTATTGGTTTTCGGCAAATCAGATAGTACTTGTGCTGCAACTTTACAAAATACTTCTTCAAAACTCAATTTTCATGTTGTCCTTTCTGTAAATAATGACAAAACCAAACTTTACTTTCATAAAACAGCCTCAAATACCCATATTATTCAATCTATTTTTGGTTTTCAATTTGGTAATCTTCCCATCAAATATTTAGGAGTTCCTTTGTCATCTAATTATCTCCATGCCAATGACTGTCAATCTTTAATTCAAAAAATCCAATCCAAACTAAATGGGTGGCAAGTCGAACTTCCGAGTTTTGCAGGAAGAGCGGAACTGATTGCTTCGGTCATCACCCCTATAGTGTTATATTGGTTATTCGTATACCAAATATAGGAAATTACATTGGATAAAATACAGTCTTTATGTGCTGATTTTTTCTGGGCAGGTAGAAGACACAAGGTCGCATGGACTACTTTGTCTAAACCCAAGTCTCAAGGGGGTATTGGACTTAAATTATTCTCAGATCTTAAGCGGGCTACATGTATTAAGCTGGTCTGGAATTTCCTTACAAAGAACAATTTATGGCAGACGTGGATATAGAATAAATACTATGAAGGAAAACACTTTTGGAGCATGGTAATCGACAACAACGCATCATCAACTTGGAAGTCAATGCTTCGCATTCGCACGTCTAACAAAGCATATTTTTAACAAAGCAATAGAAAATGGAAATACTACTTCACTGTGGCGTGATCCTTGGTTAAACTGCAAATGTCTTGTTGACATAATTGGAAGCAGCAGAATTCAATCATCGAGAGATGACAACGACCAAGTTTCGACATTGATGCAGGATGGTCACATTAATCTTTCACTTCATCCTGGCACTTGTGAAGCTGCAACAGATATGCATGATATACAGGTTAGAGATGATCAAATAAAAGACTACTTAACGGGGAAATGGAGGTATATTTACCTTTTCTAAAGTCGTGCAGTCAGTTCAATAAGATGACGTGAATAAACCACACTTACATGTGATCTGGCACACCAAAAACAGCAGGAGGATGTCTTTTATCTCTTACTTGGTGTTGATGAATCAATTGAACACTAAAGATCGGTTATCTCGGTATGGTACTTTGTCAAACACCTCATGTGCCTTGTGCCAACGTGAAGCAGAAACACATTGTCATCTTTTTTTCAATTGTGACTGCTTTGGTTTCATCTGGTATACATTAAAGTTGATACTAAAACTACCTATTTCAACACATTTCTTATTAGAAGAAGAGATTAAACAAATACTCGACAGTTTCACATCAGCGGATTAAGTACAAGACCTAGCATGGGCTGCTTTAACAACTACTATATATTACATATGGTCAGAGCGCAATCTTCGAGTGTTCCAGAATAATTCTTGCGATGCTACCACTAAGCTTAGGCAGATAGAGAAAGAAATCCGATATTTGATAGCTGATAATGGCAGTTCGACGCTGAGGAATACTAGGAATATTCGATTGCTTTCGAGATGGGGTATAGAGTTAAATGATGCGGGTTGAACGAAAAGAGAGGCAGAAGTTTGGTAGGAAGTGGGAAATTTGAATTTAGTTGTATCTTTTCAAATTCATGTACAACAGTTGTGCTATATGCGTTGTACATGTATGCTATTATATAAGTAATATAAGTAACCAAATTTAAAAAAATCCATTGTGAAAACGCGGTTCTGAAAACAATAAGTTAACTATATAATAATGTAATGAGTCGGTTGTGACACAGTTAGGTCATCCAACATTCGGGTCACATAAACAAATCCTGATCGCTAAGAGCACGTAAGACTTGGATCCTATGAGGCAGACACATCAGTATGCATGAAAATATAGTATGTCTGAAGCATTTAAATGTGGAGCATGTCATTATGCAAACTTCATGGATCGGCTATATCTCACATTTGGTATGCATACTTGTATGGTAAGATGTGCCATACGGGCATAAAAACAAATCATATCGTTTGTTTGCACAGTGACCATCAGATCGTCAGGTCGTTCATGCGACATAAGGCTAGGTCATTCACACGACTTAATGCTTGGTCGTTCATACTATACATCTGCATGGGTCATTCAGCTGAATAAAGCAACGTGGCGGTATACATAATGAAACATGTGTGGGGAAAGCATGTGAAGCAAGTTCAGGACACAAATGCATTATACAAGTCGTTGGGTATTAATGTAGATCAGGTCGTTCTTCACAACGTCAAGCCGTTGTGCGACCTGACAAGTTAGGTCGTTCTCCGACCCAAGGCCCTACGCACACATATTTACAAGTCTGCCACTCCATTCAAGTGACACCTACAAAAACCCCCCACACCCCCACCATGAAAGGGGACCGATTTCTCTAACCACGAAGTGCTACCCAATTCATTTCTCAATAACTCCAAATCATTCAAACCTCCATTAAACCTCTTTCAAGCTTCGATTCAATATCTCAATCACCATGGATTCGCCAAAGATCATCTAAGTGCTCAAATTGTTGAAGATCTACTCCAACAATCATTGCAATTCATAGAGATCTAGCCATTTCCATAGTGAAATCGAGAGAGTCAAGATAATAAAGAGAAGAAAGTATAGAGAATCATTGTAAAAGGAGAAAATGGGCAAAGTTATAGAAACCATGTACTTTGTAACATTGACAAAGATAATGAAAGCACTCATCAAAGTGGACGTAGGCCAGATCTAGGCTAAACCACTACAAATTCCTCTCTTTTTTACTTGCTTTTTGTGTTTATGGCTACCTTTTTTCTAGATCTTAACTATTTGTGAAGTGTTAAATTACAGCTTGGGGTGTTAGTGCCATTTTTAGCATTAACATTTTTTTTGCGCCAACCGTTGGGCCACATCCACATCCTATAGGTCAAGTGCTTTGTGCGAGATTTCAAAGTTGAAGGCATGTTTTTTACAATAGATTTTCAAAATCTAAAATCCAAGCCAGTCCAGAGATTATCTTTAACTTTCAAGGGTTTGTCCGAGATAATGCCACCGAAGAAAACGGTTAGCAAATCCGCAAGAGCTTTGAACTCGGAAAATGTTGCAAATAATCCTACTACTATGCAAACTAATCTTCATGAAGTTGGCCAATCCTCGGGAGCAGGACCTGGTATGACTAGGAATGAACTAAACGAAGCCATTGCCGGTTTGACACAACATATGGAAATCTCAAACAACGCTATGATGGCTAGATTGGAAGCTCCTTTTGCTACTCAAACCAATGCGATAAATGTGAACGCCAATGTCAATCATGCGGAGAATTCCAATTCCTTCTCTTCAAGTCCCAATCATGATCGCTCTATTCAAGAGATTGATGAGTCGGAAAATGCTGATAACGAAGAATCTAAACCGATTGCTAAGAACCATTCCATAAGAGGAACTTTTCAAACCGTGGCCAGTCTCACCGAAGGGGCACCTCCCCCAAGAAGGAGGTCCATGGTCCCGGATCCTAAACTGAAATCGTTCACCTAAATGAACATCCGACAAAGTTGATGGCACCCGCTCTGTGAGTCGACACGGTGAAAAGGAACGTCTTTCAGATATGGTAAGGCGGATTATGAAAGAGAATATAGAAAGAAACGATGATGAGGAGTGGGACTTCGCTCCAAGCAAGACTCCTCTCACTTAAAGAATTCAGAAGGCCAAGTTCCCAAAAAAGTTTACTCCGCTGATAATTGCAGCTTATGGGAGGACTGGTGATCCTAATTTGTTCTTGTATAAGTATGACTAGCACGTGACTGGCACACGTGCCATAGACGAGATCAAGTGCTTATATTTCCTCGTCTTTCTGGAGGGAGTGGCATCACTTTGGCTCACCAGGTTACCACCAAAGTCTGTGGATAACTTTTCTGTCTTGGTTAGGAAGTTCAGAGAGCAGTTCAGGTTGTAGACCACAAAAGTCAAAAATGTGATATCGTTGCATGACTTGGAGCAAAAACCGGGAGAATCGATTAAAGCCTTTCTTACTCGTTCTAATGCTGCTTCCGCAAAGGTGGGGAATCTAGAACCCCGATTAGTCTTGATGGCATTGAACCGGGATATAGACAAGAAGTCAGAGTTTGGAAGGTGGATCACGATGAAGAAGACAAATACCCTGGAGAGAATATATACAAAGGTAGAAGAGTACATCAGTGTAGAGGATGACCATGATGTAGCTGAAAGTATTACTGCGTCGGGAAAGAGGGATAATGTTGTTCAAGTCAATCAGAAAAACATTAGAGATCAAAAGAGAGGAAATGATGGAGCGGATAATTAAGATGGCAAGAAGACTAGCTCTTCACATCCCCTGAAATGACTCCATTAACATATACTCTAGAAAATATCTTTACTGCTACTAAGGACACCGAAGATTATCCAATACCGAAACCGCAGAGGATAAGTGATTACCTGGCTAACTCCGGAAAGTTTTGTCGCTTCCGTAATCAACCCGGCCATAACACTAATGAGCGCAGGCATTTGAAAAGCTTAATTGAGGAGTTGATTCGAAAGAATAGGCTGCAACATTATATGAAGAATCCACAAGCCTCAAACTCTGCTCCAGCTCTTCAAGGGCAGAATGCACTAGCTAGTCAGTCTGGTCCGGGTAATAGAGCTATAGGACGGACTAATGCAAGGTCGGTGATCAACCGACAATAGCCGATGACACTCCAACTCCAAAGCTATGGAATAATAATCATCTTTGTTGCTACTTTACTTAATGCTATGTTCAAAATTCTCGTAAAAAGTTATCCGACGAGTGCTTGTTCCTTTAAAGTCCCACAAGACATTATGACCCTAACAACGCTGTCTCAAGTATCGAGTGTTATAAACACCAATATGCACAAGTGTGAAGATAAAGACACCACCTTGAAAAGTGAATGGAAAGAGTCGCACAGAGTCAAATGATGAACAAGCGCCGTAGCAAATAAATGCAAGGGTTGTAAGTTTCACCGAAGAGGCACCTCCCCAAGTGAGAGGTCCAAGGCCCTAGTTCTTTAATTGAGATACATTGCCAAGTCAAGCGTCCTGTGAGGGAGGAGTCTGCCTCATGGAGCGATACGACAATAGAAAGCCTCTCGTAGTGAAGCCCACATAAATCTCAGCTGAAGAGGAGCACCCAATGAGATCGTCAGTGTCAGGAAATACCTGACCCGATTACGACAAACATTGGGGTATCTTTAACAAGATCATCTCAAATGCGATGAAATGAATGTTGGGCTTTAATCCAAGTCCCCACATAGTTGGGGAAAATTAAAAGTTTCGTCCTCCCATAGCAGAGGAGAAATTAGAAGTCCCGTCCTCCCATAGCAGAGGCGAGATTATAAATCCCCCCATAGTAGGGGCAAATTAAAAGTTCATCCTCCCATAGCAGAGGTGAAATTAAAAGTCCCCTCCTCCCATAGCAGAGGCGAGATTATAAGTCCCCCCATACTAGGGGAAAATTAAAAGTTTTGTCCTCCCATAACAGAGGGGAAATTAAAAGTCACATCCTCCTATAGCAGAGGCAAGATTATAAGTCCCCCCATAACAGGGAAAATTAAAAGTTTCATCCTTCCATAGCAGAGGCGAAATTAGAGGTCCAGTCCTCCCATAGCAGTGGCTAGATTATAAGTTCCCCCATAGAAGGGGGAAATTAAAAGTTTCGTCCTCCCATAGAAGATTCGAAATTGAAAGTCCCGTCCTCTCATAGCAAAGGCGAGATTATAAGTTCCCCATAGTAGGGGAAAATTAAAAGTTTCATCCTCCCATAGCAGGGCAAAATTAAAGGTCCCGTCCTCCCATAGTAGAGGCGAGATTATAAGCCCCCCATAGCAAGGGCAAATTAAAAGTTTCGTCCTCCCATATCAGAGACAAAATTAAAAGTCTCGTCCTCCCATAAAAGAGGCGAGATTATAAGTTCCCTCATAGTGGGGGTAAACTAAAAGTTTCATCCTCCCACAGCAGAGGAGAAATTAAAAGTCCCGTCGTCTTGTAGCGGAGGCGAGATTATAAGTCCTGCCGTAGTAGGGGAAATTAAAAGTTTCGTCCTCCCATAGCAAAGGCAAAATTAAAAGTCCTATCCTCCCATAGCAAAGGCGAGATTATAAGTCCTCCCCAGGCGGGGGCACAAAATCCAAAGTCCTCCCCATGTGGAGGCATAAGAACCATAGTCCTTCCCGAGCGGGGGCACAAAGATATAAAAACTTCTCCAAAGTAGAAGCACCAAACCAACTAGTAAAGTCGGGATTCCTATTATATTGATGAGCTTAGAGGCTTCATGCATGTTGGCAAGTTTAAAGAGCTCTCGCCGACAAAGTTGAAACTTCTAGCACATCGACCACAATCAAGGAAATACGGCAAGCTGATCACGTATAGTTTTTGCAACTCGTGACAGCCCATAGTATGGGTCAACAGAACCATATAAGGATGGGACGATGCTTGAAAAACATACCATGTGATCATCACGACATCGCGAAAAGCAAAAACCGACTTGCACGCAACAAATAGTCATATACACTTGAAATAAGTGAGATGGAGTGCAACAAACAAGAAATTGAAAGGTCCTTGCCTTCGGGAGTGGGACATTTAAAAATTTGACAAAATCGACACCCTTGATGTGTCGATAAAACTCAATACACCAATGAAGATCAACTTTGGAAACCCAATCAAAATTTCTCAATGCAAAAGCTTCCTCGTCTGCAAAGCTCTCTTCGCAAATAGTTCAAAGAACCCGATGATATTTTGCTGCAAACTTGAAGAGAAGCGATGCTTAAAAGGCGATTGTGCAAATACGGCATAGTTCGAATCAAAAAAAGCAATAACGCTTCCCAAGGAATTGAACCTAATATCCATCAATGGTATCAATATGAGATATAAAGAGAAGATTGAGCAATAGTCATGCACTAGGGCAAGCCATTATGAAGTTGTGATTCAAAGTTTTATGCAGCCAGGGATGACCTACGGTGTCAAACACTGTTGGAAGAGACAACAGGACCATAAGGATACTGCAACAAAGTTGCAAGGCAGACGATCGGAAAATTCCTCTTTCCTCGACAATTTTGCGTCAAACTCGGGAATGTCGAATTGAATGCATGCTTGATTAAAAACAAATCGAGTTAACACAAAATGACACCTCTCTGGTGGATTGTTAGGAGGTCGGGGAATGGCCAAGGATTGATTCGTTTACAATCAGAAGCTCTATAATCTCTCTAGCCTCAGAAATTCAAATTGAAGCTCTAGTCTAAGCAGAAGTGATCTCCGTTTCAAAACGATATCTAGTCCTCTGTCTGGTATTCACTCTGTTGCACATGGAACTTCATTTTTCAACAAAATACAAGTACACGTTTCACAAAAAACGAACCGTCATACAAAATTATACAAGTCATTAAAAAGTGAAGCTTGAACGCGAATTCAAACTAGAGTATCATATCTATACAGGCACAGTTTGACAGGTTAAATTTTTTAACCATTGAACAAAATAGTCTTGTGTAGGCACATCATTTAGTTCAAGTTTTGAAATTCGCTATAAGTCATTATTTAATGATTAATTAATCTATTGTCGATGTGGACGGTCGATAATGAAGTATAAGTACAAAAAATGAGCAAATGCTTGTTTTGATTACAGTTAAGGTGGCATGAAGCATATAAGTTCAAGTATTAAGTCGAGAGCTTGGGTCACTCGGAGTCAATCGGTCGAGTAATCACACTTAACAGCTCAGGTCATTTAAACGACCTAAGGACTCAGTTCATTTAAATGACCCAAGGACTCAGGTCATTTAACCGACCCAAGGACTCAGGTCGTTTAACTACCCGAAGTCCCAGGTTGCTAGAGCGACCCGAAAATTCAGTACATCCAATGACCCGAATTCCTAGGTCGTTAAAACGACCCAAAGGCCCAATGCCTTCATCGACCCAAAGATTCAGGTCGCCCAATGATTCAAATCTTGGATCATGCATTGACACGAAAGTGCGGGTCATCTTCAAATTAAAGGCCCATCAGCATAAAGATTCACGCATCAACAATGAGCAAAGAAATTGGCCAAGTACAAATTTCAAATCTTTGCTAAAAATGACCTAAAGCATGGTTCATCAGCTCGATGTAAACATTGGAGTGTACATCAGCATAAAAGTTACAATCATGTTTTAAAATCACCAAAATCAGACCAAGGCGAGCAACCCGGATTCAAACTGTGAAACTCGACTCAATGCTTCAAGGACACATGACTTTATATGCAGAATTTGAAGTACAAATTTTCAAATTGACAAATTCGGATTGGAAAACAAAATGCGCAAAATCAATGTTGGATTGAATTGCTTCAAGAAGCAACTCGCCAAGCTTAAGTCAGAGTACAGATTTTGAACAAAAAGATGATCAATAATTCAATAAAGCTTGGACACACAAAAATTACAAGCAGATTTGGTCACAGCAAATTCTAATTTGCCAATTCCAACTAAAGTACAAACTGAAATGCAATACAAACAATTCTGAGTGCTTACTCCAACAGCAAATGAAATTCCGGTCAATAGTTTGTTGAAATACACAGCAATTACTAGCTCCAATCAAAATACAAAGTTTCCCAAATTTTCAGAGTTCAAAAGTTTGCAGAGTTCGAAGAGAAAACAAATCAGTTGTATACTATATATCAAGGCACTCGTCTAACACAAGAATTCACACTCCAGAACATTAAACTTAATACGAAGACACAACTTGATCAAAAATCTTAAGCCAGCATCGTGGCAGAACCGATTCGATCTACCCACCAAAAGAAACAAGCACTTACAACGATTCGATGACCCTGGGGATGATCAAACACTGACGATGTGGATTTGCACGGATTGGTAGCATCGAGATAGATCAGATCTGATAACGAAAGGAGAAATTGCAAGTCGATTCAAATCAGTCGAGGTTGTGAAGCCGATTGGGTTTTGGTGCAGTAAGAAACTCTCAAATAGTCATCTTAAGGCAAAGTTCTCCAAATGCCTTTCTGGAGAAAAGAGGTGAGATTTATAGAGCATGTGGTTTTTAAAGATAGAATAGCAGTAGATCCCGCAAAGGTAGTTGCAGTTCAAGATTGGCAAATTCCAAAGAATGCAACAGAAGTGAGAAGCTTTCTTGGATTGGCAGGCTATTATAGGAAGTTCATTAAGGACTTTGCAAAAATATCAGCCCCACTCACCAGGCTGACGAAGAAGAATTTGGTTTTTCACGGGATATAGATTGTGATGTTGCTTTCCAACGATTGAAGAGGGCTCCGAAAATAGCCCCAGTCTTGACCTTGCCTGATGGGAACAAATTATTTACAGTTTACACTGATGCATGTGGTACAGGGCTTGGTGCGGTTCTGATGCAAGAGGGAAAGGTAGTATGTTATGTGTGTAAATAGCTAAGCGTTCATGAGAAGAACTACCATACCATTGATTTAGAGTTAGCTGTTATAGTATTTACACTTAAGACATGGTGTCATTATTTGCTTGGAGAGAAGTTCGAGTTGTACACTGATCATAAATCTCTCACGTACTTGTTCTCGCAGAAGGATCTTAATTTAAGGCAACAAAGATGGATGAAGTTCCTAGCTTCTTATGATTTTGAGATTGTTTATACCCAGCGAGGGTAATGTGGTGGTAGGTGCACCGAGTAGGCAGAGGATGGCCTTAAGTCCTCTGTTTGTGGAAAGGAAAAGCTTGGAGTTCATATCGACTTTTGATTTTAGACCCTCCACCGAGTTTTTCCTGGTTTGTTTGCATCGGTAGAGATGCGACCTACTCTTATGGATCAGATAGGAGCTTCACAATGAGGTGATCCACAAATTTCAGACATCTTGGGTAGGCTCGGTAAAGGAGAGACTACCATCACCTCAATAGATATTCCATAGACGATAAAGGGTGGTTGCGACGAGATGGAAGACTTTGCGTTCTAACTGGAAGCTTGTTAAAGACAGTCTTAGAAGAAGCCCATCATTCTAAGATGACTATTCATCCATGCAGTGATAAGATGTATAGGAACATGAAGAGGGTTTTCTTTTGGGCTGGGATGAAGAAAGATGTAGCAGAGGTTGTTTCTTAATGTTTGGTTTGTCAGCAACTCAAAGCTGAGTAAAAGTAGCATGGTGGTTTCATCCTTTGGAGGTTCAACAGTGGAAGTGGGAGAGCGTCTCTATGGATTTCATAGATGATTTTCCTAGATCAAAGAAAGGCAACACCAGTATTGGGTTGTGATGGATAGACTTACTAAGAGTGCTCATTTCATTCCAGTTAAAAGCAAGAGGACGGCAGAATGGTTGACAGCACATTATGTTCGTGAGATAGTCCGTCTTTATGGAGTACCCTTTCAGCATCATAAGAGATCATGACCCCATCTTCACCAATGAATTTTGGAGGAGCTTGCAAGAAGCATTAAGTACACAGTTATGTTTGAGCACCGCTTATCACCCACAGACCGATGGATAGATGGAAAGGGTGAACAGAATTCTTGAGGATCTTTTAAGGCTGTGTATCATAGACTTTGGAGGGACTTGGGAAGAGCATCTTCTTTTAGTAGAGTTTGCCTACAACAATAGTTATCAAGCTAGCGTTACGTGACACCATTCGAAGCATTATACGGACGACCCTGTACGTCACCAACTTATTGGTGGGAATCTTCAGAAAGACTATTACTTGGACCAGATATGGTTAGGGAAACGTCCGAGAAGATTGATCTTATTGGATGATGAATGAAGACCACTCAAGATAGGCAGAAATCCTACGTAGACAAGAGAAGGACCGACATTAATTTGAAGTAGGAGACATGGTTTTCATTAAGGTGTCACCTTTGAGGAATGTGGTTCGCTCTGAATCTGTAGGGAAGTAGGCACCAAGATTCATAGGGCCATTTCCCATAACATAAAGGATAGCCCAAATGGCCTATAGAGTAAAGCTACCAGAGAGACTATCCGGTGTTCATGATGTTTTCCACATTTCTCATTTGCGGAAGTGCTTGCATGATACCGCGGAAGTAGTTGAGCCGAGTATATTGGAGGAAGTAGAGGTGGAACAGGAGGCGACAGTCGGACGAGTTCCTTCCCATGTTCTTGGATTAGAAGTTAAGAAGCTACGCGATAGAAAAGTCAAGTTGATGAAAGTTCGGTGGGGAGATAATCCAGAGGATGCAACTTGGGAGACCGAAGACAAGATTCATGCTTCGTACCCTTTTCTTTTCGAGGGTATGTTCTTAACTCCTTTTCCAAAGATTTTATCTATGCTTGTTTCTATCATTTAAGTATATCCTATTGATCTAATCTTCGACCTTTAGGTAGGAATCCTATGGATGTAAACATGTGTTTAAGGCATGTTATGTTTTATGGATGCAAGTGGTTGCTCGTGGTTGCTTGTGGATGCATATACACACACATTAGGCACTAGATCGGCTCAATCACTCTCATACAACATATGGATGTGTGTGCATTTTTCTTCTTTTAGTGGATGAAAATGGATGTATCATCATATTGATGTTGCATTTGGACGGATGATTGTGCACACATATAGAACTTACATGTCACAATATGATTGTTGCATACATGTTGGATTCATTGCACTAACATTCATTGCATTAAGGAGGTCGACTAAATCAGTAGACCGCCTGATCTTTGCATTAGTATTGGGACATATACACACACCTTTGCATATGTTCATATAGTCATTAGAAATCTTTTTAAGGACAATGGATGCCTGTGATTGATGTATGAGTAGATGGATGTGGATGGTAGGATATACATTCTTCTTAACTTGGAGATTTCGGGGACGAAATCCTTTGAGTAGGGGAGAATGTAACACCCCGTAATTTTGACAACACTAAAGAGGACAAATTAAAGAATAATTAATTCAATTTTCAGAATTAAGGGAAACAGACTGTGCCATTACATCCGTCTCGAAATTCTGGTCAAGATAGACACTTGTTTGCATAAAACGGACACCGTATGAAGAAGTTATGAAGGTTTGAATCCCTCTCTTTCTGTTTCTGTTAATTCACCATCGTTACCAACTACAATATATCAAATCAAATAAAAACGCATTATATTATTCCAACAGCTTTATTTGATAAAAATTATGATTCCTAATTACTGTGGTATGGGTATGTAAAAGGCAGCCGCAGGAAATTCTTTGGCCCTGAATTGGGGTGTTCAAGAGGAACAAGTTGTTCCGGCTCGATACCATCAAGAATTTTTGACTATTGCATGGGAACATATTCGTTTTAGACCGTCTCGAAATTCTGGTCAAGATAGACACTTGGTTCGCATAAAACGGACACCATATGAAGAAGTTACGAAGGTTTGAAGTTTGTATACGCGCAAGAGAATTATGTGTGTGTGTGTATACATATGTATATAATACTAAGAAATTCAAATTTCAGTTCGAAAATAAAAAATTCCGTGAGCGGAAAATTTCTCGCTCAGGGGTGTCAAGCCCTTAAGGGGGTGTCGACCCATGGGTCGACCCCTCAAGGGGTGTCGACCCCCCGCGGCAGACTGGGCAGATTAGGGTTTTGGAGGTTTTTGGCTATAAATATGGCCTCATTTCTCTAGTTTTCTCAAACTGAAAACAATGGAGGACTAGATGCTGTCGCTGCCCTCATTGAATCAAACCTTCTTCTTCTTCTGCAATCAAGTTAATCAAGTTTAGATCTGATATCTTCAATCTTTCTTTCTAGATCCAAACACTGTGAGTCCATGTTAACTTTAGATCTAAATATTTAAAAGTAAAACTTGATATGAAATTAACTTGGATCTATGCTTGTAACCTTATGAATCATATCAGAACTACTATAACCTGTGTATCTATGATGTTATGACATGTTAATGACTTAGATCTAAATCTTCACCTATTTGTCATGTCAGACCTGCCATTGTTTCACTGTTTAGATCACTTTATACCTATCATGTTTATGGTTAAATTGGATCTGTTATAAGTTGGACATCTAAATCATTGATTAGATCTTATCATGTCTGTTATGACATCCCTATTATGTTAGAATCAGTTCTATTATCAAATGTTCACCGGATCTGTTCCTATATGTCCATTTTATCATTATGCCACTATATGTTTATGCCATTATATGTCAATCTAGTTAGTATGATCATTTTTTCCATCTTCCCTCCATCTTTCCCTTTTTATTTTATATAGCCTGGCTACTTTCGAGCCTAGGCATGCAGCTGAAATATGAGAACGCGTTAAACGGGGAATGAGAGGAAAAACATTGAAATTGGGCATAACTTGTAATTGGGAATTTGGGCATAACCTGAATAAAATGTTATAATTTAGGCATATAGTTTATTATGAACATAACTTGGGAAAGGGGCATGAAAACCTATAACGACATAGGTAAAAATTGGCTAATAATGAAATGTCTAGGATTACGGTAATTAAAAACTGTAACTGCGCCTAGACACGAGGTTAGAGTACACTTGTAGTGGAAGTCTTCCCAGAACCGCCCGACATATCCAGCGACCACAGGTGGTGAATCTAATACGAGGGGTCTAGGTGCACAAATACGAGACAAGCTAAGACACGAGGTTAAGCCCGACTTGTGGAAGAAGTCTGCCCGGAACCGCCCAACATATCCAACATCCACAAGTGGTAGGCTTAATGTGAGTGGTCTAACACATTATAACCATAAATGGACATGGTAATGAGTTGGAATACTTATCCTAGTTAAATCCATAGGGATTGTATGAACATGAATTTGAATAAGGGTTAAGTGAACTTAGTTGAAACAGTGGGAAGGTTAAGTATATCTAGGTTGGGTGGGTAATATTTATATATAGGCCCACAAACTTGACCGCTTGGGTTATGTAATTAAAGACACCGCTAGGTAAGCATAACCCGTGGAAATCCTAGTGGGGATTCAAGACAAAGGGGAGAGCTTCTATCATCTTGTGTGGGGACCCGTTTCAGCCAGTAACCCATAGGACGGTATCAAACGAGTACTCTCCCTATGTCAGAGTAGGGACACGCTTACTGGGCTGATTATAAGAGATCCAAACGTGGAGGACGGTGTGGGCGACGCAAACCAACCAGGGCCATGTGTGTGCATGGTCCGGGAAGAGGGGGATAAGACGATCGTGACACCTGTAGATATGGTTGTGCATATCAACGAAGGGTTGCCACTTTAGGAAGTGGTACATCCTACCGTGGGGCCGACACAGGGTATCTACGGAGTTGGGAGCCGATCGACTAGGATAGTAGTTAAGGTACATCTAGACTCTGGTAAAGTTTAGGAGCCCGTTAGGTTGGGCTGCTTGTGATTGTATGGGGTTAAAACCTCTCACCAGAAGTACGCCTAAGTCTACCATCTTATAGTTGTTGGGATCATCTCATTCTGGTTATACTGGTATTAGTGTGGAGTAATCATTAGAGAAGCGTATACACTCTATCATGTTTACCTTGTCATACCTACCTTTTGTGATGTTATCTTTCTTATCCACTTTATATGCCTATCATGATACTTTTACTTATTTACTTGCTAAAAGTAACTGGACTCGCCAGACTTTATGTCTGACCCTTTTTGTTTCCTCTTTTTTCTTCCGTTTCCCCCCCCAGGTTCTCAAGGTGGGAATACTCAAGCTTGATCAGGATTCTGCTATCATTTTGCTGGAGCTGCTTAGATGTATTGCTCAAGCTCTTATCTTTGCTACTATGGCTATGTTTTTATTTGAGGATTTTGCTTCTTTTATTTTGCACTCTGATGTTTTAAGTACAAGACATAAGTTTTTATGATGTACTGGTTTTTATGTAGTTCAGACATATGATGTTTTGAAATACGATGCTTTACGATTAATAAAGTTTGTTTTTATTCCGCTGCAGTTTTATATCTGTCTTGTAATGTTTCTATTTCTGTTTACCTATAACGTTTCACGAAACTTAATGCATTCTCTTAATGAGTGACATTAACGGACGTGGGGTGTCACAATATGGATATTTCACGATGATATGAAAAGTTTAAGATTCTGCTCAATTCTGTTTTATTAGTATTGCTTGTTGTATATGTTCTATTATATTTTATCCTTGCGTTGTGAGTTATACGACATGTTCTGCGTGTGTTATTCTATCATGATGGTTGTCCATAGCTACTTGGCACGTCTTTTAGCGCATTATCTCCCTTGTTAAGTGCAGAAGTTATGGGATGTCGTCACATTTGGTATCAGAGCTCTGGTTAATCGATTTTAGCCAAAGTTCGAAGACGTAATAACGTGTGAGAGACGTATTTGTAGATTTCGGATGGATGTATATTATAGTGTATAGTATAGTAGCGCTTGATCTCCATTTGCAGTTTTTCTCATGTGTGGACTAATCATTCTATTTTTCAGATTTAGAATTAGTCGTCGAACGTCGAGACATACTACTAGGGAGGAGATTGTTCCTGGAGGGGGTGATGGCGGTATACCAGATTACCCAGCTATTTTCGAGGCCATGATGGCAATGATCATGAGGAGGGTACCCGCTCCAGAGACAGCCGTGATAGATGTGGGGGTTCATGTGCAAGTACCTAGGGTTGTGGACTTCGTGAAGTAATGCAAATATTTCACTACTCAAGGAGGGAAGCCGTTTAAAGGGATAGAGCAGATCGTAGAGATTCAAGGGTGGCTTGATACTTGCATTCGGATTTTTGGAGACTTAGGAATTGATAATGCGATTAAGAGGAAGCTTGCATCGAGACAGCTACAGGGCAGGGCTATGGATTGATGGAACTCTATCACTTCAGAGACCCAGAAGAAGAGATCACATAGGATCATTTCTGTAACACCCCACGTCCATTAATGTCACTCACAAAGGGAATGCATTAACTTCCATGGAGCGTATTTAGTGTATAGAACAAAATATAATAAGACAAATATAAATAATGGTACTTGAAAATTTTAAAACAACTTTTATTGCAGCGGAGAAATAGTTTGATTACAACAACTTCATGAACCAAGTACACTTAATATCCATCTTGATAAATTGTTTCAGAGTACATAAAATAAAAAGCATAAACCCCAACACAAGTAGCCATAAAAGAGATGAGCTGAACTTTACTTTCAGCAATCCAAGCACTTCCAAAAGAGAGAGAAAGAGATCCGAGATCAAGCTCCACTAGTACTAGTTCTACCCGAAGAACCTGGGGGGGGGGGGGGAAAGGAAGAAAAGAGGCGAAAACAAGGGGGTCAGACATAAAGTCTGGCGAGTATAATAACTTTAACAATATAATTATTAAAGTAACTAGGATAAGGCATAAACTGGTAAGATAAGATATGACCATGAAACAAGTGGGCATGACAAAGCAATTAAGAGGAATATTCTGGCGTTAATCTTGTTCCTAATCACTTCAATATAATTACTATACTGCACCAACACTAGTCACCCTAAAAGTTGATCCCGCCTACAGAACTTAATAATGATAATGGTAGTTTCGTGTACCCTAGCTGCCTTCATAGGTGCCGTCTGCCCCTATCTCCACTAGTTGTACTCACTACCCCCATTCGATCGACTCCCTAACTCGTAGATACCTGTGCTGGTCCCACAGTGGGGGTGTATCACTCCCCAAAGTGGCAACCCGATACCACCAAAGATGCACAACTTATATCTACACGATGCAACAAAGTCTTACCTACTAGCCCGGGCCCACGCACGCACATAACTCCGTTGGACTTGCGTTGCCACCGCTAACCTGTTTTTACCTCTTACAATCAAATCTAGTAAGCGTGTCCCGTCCTCGACTTGGGTCGAGCTCACAAAGATACTTAATGGGTTACTGATTTGAAAAGGGCCCCCATGCTTGACACAAGCCTTCCACCTATGCTTGGTCCCCACTAAGATTTCCCCACTTAACCCCATTCTTATTCATGTCTTATTACATGTTTCAATCTTGGTTAAGTGCATCTAATCGTATTTCACATGCCACCCAAGGCACCCACTTAATTTCACATGCCACCCAAGGCACTCACTTAACCCCCCATGTCCCACCACATGTTTATCTGGTTAAGTGTTACTTAATTCATTAGAACCGTAACCTTGTAAAGACCTCCCACATTAGGCTGACATTTGCGGTTGCTGGATTTGCCGGGCGGGTCCGGGAAGTCTTTTACTGCAAACGAGCCTAACCTCGTGTCTTTACAATTGTTACGCATTTAATTCGTGCCTTTGACCTCTCACATTAGACTGGCATTTGTGGCTGCTGGATTTGCCGGGCGGGTCCGGGCAGTCTTACACCACAAAAGAGTCTAACCTCGTGTCTTAGGCGATTGATTATTACACATCTTTATTTAACCCCAAATTGGATTAATATCCCTATTCAATTTTGTCAATAAATTCCAAATTTATGTCCATAATTGTCTCTTAAAATTATGTCCATAAACACCAATTATGCCAATTAATGTCTCAAATTAATTATATGCCTTTTAAGGCCATTTTATGCCAATTCACAATTTATGTATATTCAATATTATCCCATCATCCCCACGCTATTCGTACGTTTTCATATGACATATGTTAGACTCGCAAATAGTCTAACTTATAAAAAGAAAAACAACATCACATAACACATAAAATAGATCTAAGGATCATGACATAAGATTACATAGCCAATAACTTGCATATGAATTTCATTCAAACTAGAATATGATACAAAACTAGCATAGGTAATGGGCATAAACTTGCATAACTTATGTACTGCTATAGATCCAAACATAAAGGTGTGAACTTGCATATGGATCTAAACATAAAGATGTGAACTTGCATATAGATCTAAACATAAAGATGTAAACTTACATATAGATCTAAACATAAAGATGTAAACTTGCATATGGGTCTAAACATAAAGATGTAAACTTGCATATGGATCTAGACATAAAGGTTAATGTCACATAAACTAGCATATGCATATAACATGTCTCATATATATTTTAACAACCCAAACTTGCATAAGATTCATACATAAATATATGATCCAATCATCACAAACTTGCATAAGATATATGATTCAACTTGCATAAGATTAACATAAGAACTAACATATGATCCAACTTGCATAAGACTAACATATGATTCAACACCACAAACATACATATAATTTACATCACATGATTCAAAATCATATTCTCATAATCCCAGTTATATCTTATCATAACTAAATTAATTAATTATTTTGTGAAAGCTATCATACTCACAATTAAAAAGAATAGTCTTGTCTTTCTGGGATCTGTATTCTGAAACTGAATTGCTCGCATGTGATGTAGACTAATCGTTATTTAGATTTGATTTGATTTTGATTCAAGCTTCTATCTTGCTTTAGGGTTGAAAGTGTATGGCGGCTACTCTAGGTTCTCCATTGACGGCATGGTGGCTCTTGTTATGAATTAATGTGATTAGGGTTAGGGGTTTAGGAGTGTTTTTATAGAAGTTTAATTTAATAAGAGCCGTCGGGTTAACCTAGGGATAACCAGAACCATCAGGACCACTCAGATGCCACGTTAGCCCTTAGGGTAAATCGGGCCACGGGTTGACAGCCAAACACCCTGGATCGACCCCCAGTCGACCCAGCAGAGCTCGGGTCGACTCCAAAAATGGTGCGGTTCAGCTATTCCCCCTCCCGATTCGTTGTTTTGAACTTTTTTTGAATATATATATATATATATATATATTTCTCTCATACGCATACAAACTTCAAGGCTTAATAACTTCTTCATAAGTTATCTGTTTTATGCAAACCAAATGTCTATCTTGACCCAAAGTTTTGAGATGAACATAATAACGCAACCCATTTCACTTAATTCTTCTTCTAAAAATTAAGTATACTTTAATTTGTGAATTTTAATGTTATAAAATTACGGGGTCTTACAATTTCCAAGTCCAGTTTGAGACGAAGTTTATTTATACCGTTCATAAGTCTATTTTGTATAAGAGATTCGTTGAACTAAAGCAGAATGGTAGACCAGTGTTGGAGGATGTTTCGGACTTTGAAGCTTTGTCCAAGTATGCTCGTTCGTATATTAAGACTCCTTATCAGAAGAACGAGAAATTTGTCATGGGCTTGGAGACAAATATCTTGGGAATCAACTGCTTAATCACTTGGATGACACTTATGAGAAGATCATGGAGAAAGCTATAAGACACGAGAGTTTGTTCCCAAGGAAGAGACTATTGTTGCAGCTAAGGAAGAACCAAAACCACAACAAGGTGGTATAATAAAAGGAGGAAGCAATAACACCAGAAAGGGAAAGATGGTCAGAAGAAGCAGAAAAGCGAGGTTATATGCTTTAACTGCGAGCAGAAGGGTCGTTATTTCAAGGATTGCAAGAATATGAAAGCTAAGAAGAAATACTTCAACCATTGGAAGCCTGGGCATAACAAGAAAGATTGTCCAGAACCAGCTAAGGGGAAGCAGATTGTAAAGGCGTATGCTTTGGAAGCTATGCCATTTTCTTCGAGGGCTCCTACGGCGGAGGAGAAAGGGAAGAGTGTCATCGTTCAAGGTTTTCTTTTCATAAGAGATGTTTCAGTTTGAGTGTTGTTTGATACTAGAGCATCACATTCTTTCATTTGTAATGAGCTTGTGTGCCGCTTGGGTTTAGAACCTGAGATTTGTGATAGAACATCGATTGTGACTAATCCAGTTGGGGTTTGTCCAGTTTGTGTATCATTTGTTGTGGTCTAGTGTTGTTGAGTCATGGTTGCTCATTTGTGTGTGATTGCTTTGTTTTGAACTTCGCTGGCTTTGAGATTATATTGGGTATGGACTAGCTCAAGAGGTATGCGGCAAAAGTGGATTGCGAGAAGCTCGAGGTGACAGTTGGAAATGTGGAAGGGCAAGTGGTTGTGATTCGATGTAATCCAGAAACCGGGGTCTTCGTAAGCTATTTATATTCGCTTGTGATTCCACGGGAAGACTTGTCATCTGTGCCAATCGCTAGTGAGTTCCATGATGTCTTTGATGAGGTCAAAGGGTTGTCGCCGCATTGCAAGATTGAGTTAATGATCGATTTGGTCGAAGGCGTTAGACCTATTGTCATTAGGCGGATGGCGCCTAGGGAACAACGAGAGTTAGCGCTGTATGTACGCGACCTTTTGGGAAAAGGATCCATTCGGAGGAGTGTGTCCGAATGGGGTTCACTTGTCGTGTTTGCAATCAAGGCTGATGGATCTTTGAGATTGCGTATGGATTACCGTGAACTGAACAAGGTGACCAAGAAGAACAAGTATCCGTTGCTAAGGATAGATAACTTGTTCGATCAGCTTTACGAGGCCCAGGTGTTTTCTCAGATGGATTTAGCAACGGGATTCCACCAGTTGAGGGTGGCAAAGGATAATGTGCCGAAGACTGCTTTTAGGACACCGTTCAGTTTCTTCGAGTGGCTGGTGATGCCATTCAGGTTGACTAACGCGCCAACGTATTTTGTGGATCTTATGAATAGGGTATTTAGAGATCAGTTGAACAAGTTCGTGCTTATGTTCGTGGATGATATTATGGTTTATTCCCGGAATGAGGAAGAGTATAAGACGCACTTGCGAGTTGTTTTGGAAATCTTGCGAAAACATCAGCTGAGAGCTAAGTTTTTGAAGTGTTACATATGGAAGAGTGAAGTGAGATTCTTAGGCCATGTTGTTTTTGGAAATGGAATAGCATTGGTTCCCGCTAAGGTGGCAGTAATCCAGGACTAGGATAGGCCTACGAATGCGACGGATGTTCGAAGTTCCCTTAGGCGGGATATTACCATCATTTAATCAAAGATTTCTCCAAGGTAGCTACACCATTAACAGCAGTGCCGACCCTGGGCAAATCGGGGCCCTAGGCAGAAAAAAATTCGAGGCCCCAAGATTTTGTATAGCCGTGAAAGGCAAGTGAATTAAGTAATAAAATGTTAACAAAACTAAGCACAACAAGAGCAGAAGTAACAAAATTTAAACAAAACTAAACGCAGTCATGGTGCAAACTAAAGCACTATAAGCAGCAATAATCAAATAAAGTTCCAGCCTCCATTGTAGAAGTCTAGTTTCTATCAACAACGATGACAAATTAGCAAACAACGCACAAGTTAGGTTGTCAAACTTTAAAAAGGAATAATATAATCCAATTCTTGTAACATTCAAAGTTTTGTGCGTAAACTTACACTAAAAACAGTCACTTACATGTTGAGCGAAAAAATGAACCAGAAGAAAAAAAAAGATGAAACAAAAAGCCAAAAAAACATATTCACATTGGAAGTCGACTAATGTAATCTTTAACAGAAGAGCATACAAGTGTGTTGATTGCCAGTAAAATTAGCAAACAAAGCACATGTCAAGTTGACAAACCTTCAAAAGAATTATACGACCAGGTTCAAAAAACATTCAAATTTAAACAAAACTAAACACAGCGGGCTTTGAACTCTGGTTGAACACCGGGAACCCATTCATAATACCACTGGACTAGCACACTTTCATTGCTCAATAAAAAAACGCAAAGTATCAGTATCTCTTTTCTAGAACTTTGAGGCCCCCTCTTCCCTTCTCCTCCTCCTCCCGGATCCGAGGCCCTAGGCGACCGCCTAGGTCGCCTATGCCCAGGGCTGGGCCTGATTAATAGGATTGACGAAGAAGAATCAAGTGTTCACATAGGATACAAAGTGTAAGCAAGCTTTTGGAATCCTGAAAGAGAGACTAACGAGTGCTACTATTTTGACGATTCCAAGTGAGAATGAGGAAATGGTGGTACACATCGATACATGCGGTACTGGACCAGAAAAGTCGACAGCTGAAGCCGCACGAGAGGAATTATCCAACTCATGATTTAGAGTTGGCAGCGATCAAGTTTGCTCTGAAGATGTGGAGACATTATCTGTTGAGAGTTTGATTCGAATTGTTTATGGATCACAAGTCGTTGAAGTATCTTTTCTCCCAAAGGGATTTGATTCTTCGGAGGTGGTGGTTAGTGTTTCCGACATCATGTGATTTTGGTATAGCCTATACTCCTGGTAAAGAAAACGCAGTTGCGTTAAGTCGAAGACACACAATTTTGGGGATGATGTTTTTGGAATGGAAGAACCTCGATTACTTGGTAGGATTTGATTTCATGCCTCGGTGTGAGTTAGTGCCTGAAATGTTGGCAGGCTTATCGATAAAACCTACTCTTATCGAAAGGATTGGCGAGAGCTAAAAGCGTAATGTAAAATTTGTCGAGATTATCCAGAAGTTGGAACCAGAGGATAAGGAGATTGAGGTCGATCGAGATGGTTGGCTTCGGAAACAAGGACGACTGGTTGTCCCTGATATTGATGGATTAAGAGATAAGGTTCTGAGGGAATGTCATTATTCGAAGTTGAGGATTCATCCTGGTGGTAATAAGATATTAGGACATGAAGCGAGCTTACTACTGGGAAGAGATGAAGAGGGATGTTGGAAAGTTTATTTCCAAATGCATGAACTGTCAGTTGGTGAAAGCTGAAAAGAAGAAGTCGAGTGGATTGCTTCAGCCATTGGAAGTTCCTACTTGGAAGTGGGAGCAGATATCAATGGATTTTATCGATGAACTACCTAGAACCAGGGCAGGAAACGAAGGCATTTGGGTCATAGTGGATCGTTTGACCAAAAGCGCAAGGTTTATTCCTGTCAAATCAACCAGGACAACATCGAAGTTGGCTGAACTATATATTAAATTGATAGTTTGATTCCATGGTATCCTAAAGAGCATAGTAAGTGATCAAGATCCATTTTTCACGAGTGGACTTTGGAAGAGCTTGTAAGAGATTTTGGGAACCGAGTTGTGTTTGAGTATGAATAATCATCCCCAAACTGATGGTCAAACCGAGAGGGTTAACCGAGTATTCAAAGATCTCCGTAGGGCTTGTGTATTAGACTTCGGAGGATCATGGGAAGACCATCTACATCTAGTTGAGTTTGTGTATAATAACAGTTACCAGTCGAGCATCACTATGGAACCATACGAGGCGTTGAATGGTAGACCATGTAATTCTTTGGCACGTTGGTTAGAGGCTGGAGATAAGTTGATACTTGGGCCAGAGACGATCAAAGAGACCTCAGATTGTATCGAGATCGTTCGGCAACGAACGAAGGCAGCTCAAGACCATCAAAAGAGTTATGCTGGTAAGCAAAGAAAAGATTTGGAGTTCGACGTTGGTGACATGATTTTCATGAAGATTTCACCGTTGAAGAATGTTGTTTGGTTCAGAAGTAGAGGGAAGTTAGCTCCAAGGTTCGTTGGACCGTTTCCGATAGTCGAGCAGATAGGAAAGCTCCCGTATAGATTGGATTTACCGAGAAGATGTCGAGTGTGCACAATTTTTTCCATGTGTTGTTTCTACGGAAGTGTGTGCACAATTCGAATGTAGTGGTATCTCCAGAACGGTACGAAGACCTAGAAGTCAAGTCCGTAGTTACGAGACCTCGTAAGCCGCTTCACGTTGTGGGGAATGACACGAAACAACTTAGGAGGAAGATAGCTAAGCTAGTCAAGGTACAATGGGGTGAGGATGATGATGATTGTATGTGGGAAACTGAAGAGAGTATGAAGACGATCCATCCAGAACTCTTCATTGGTATGACCCAATAGTGTCATGTCACCCTTACACTATTGTAACTTGCACTATTCGTTAGAATTCCGCGTGATATGTTAAGGCTATGGATGCATGGCTTGATGTGTGCTAGTTTGGGTGATAAATTGGCTGCTTCTGGATGGTAGGGCAGAATTGTTTCTGGTTGCTTGTGTTTGTTTGGGATTTCAGGGGTGAAATTCCTAAAGGGAGGAGAATGTAACGACCCGCATTTTACATATCAGAGGATCATAAAATACTTTTATTTAATTCTTTGAGGGTTGGATCATTCTTGTATTTTGATAAGTTGTTTATGGGGATGTGAGATATGTCCATAATTTTTACCAATTTTATTTGTGAACAATTTTCCCCTATCAATTTTGTATAGGGCATAACTTTTTACTGGGATCGAATCAGGCATTGAGATCAATTCCATTGGAAAGGAAATGATGTATCCAATTCCGTAGAGTGGTCACATTAAGGATTTGGTTCAGCGGTTTAGGAGGAATTGTTGTTTTAGCGTTACACAATTTCTGGATAGGCTAACTAGTCATTAGTGGGACATTTTGGTGTGGCCCATTAGTGGGCTAGTTAGATGGCTATAGATAGGAGGGTAGAGGCAAATAGAATTGTTTAGTTTCTTCATTTCTCTATTTGGTTGGGGTTTGAGAATCTCCCTAATCCAATCAAATACGTCTCCACTCCATTAATTTCATAGATCTAGATTATAAGATTGAAGGTCAACATCAAAGAAAGGTAGATCGCATCAAAGTCATTGATTCAGAGATCGTTCTTCACTGTCCGGATCTGTAGATCATTGAAAGCTAATTTGAAGATTTGGTGAGTGGTAAGCATCTTTCACATGGATTCAATCAAGTATATGGGTTGTTTGATCTTATTTTCATCATTTCAAATTGTTTTCACCTAGATCTACATCATGGTAAGTATAATTTTTATTTGAATCACCATAGGATCTAATCTTACAACTTATAATGGTAAATCTCATATGATAACTATGTATTAGATCTATTTATTGATTTGATCATTGTTAATCGTGATTTGATGAATTTTATTTCTTAATTGATGATCGTTTGATATGATAGTGTTTGGTGGATGATTGCTTGACAATAATGTTGAATGTTGTTCGAAAACGTACAAGATTGGAATTGAATTGGTTTCGAATTTGGATCGTTTCTTGTTTGCCAAGAAATGGTGGATCGGGTACGTGACAAGTAGGATGGATCAGATCAAGGCAAGATAGTGGATCGGGCAAAGCAAAAGCATGGATCGACATGTGTTGATTCGATTGATCGGATGTGCCAAAATGATGGATCGACAAGGCTTCAATTGGGTGGATCGACAACGTTCTAAATGCTATGGATCAGGTTAGTATATTTTGATTGATCGTCCACGTTCTAGAGATGGATCAGTCATGAATTTTGGCATGTGTCAGGCTTGGATACACGTGGTGGATCGACAACGTTTTAGAAACGCCGTGCACGATGGATCTGAAAAGTATGGATCGGGTATAATTTTTTTGATGGATCGGGTGTGCGCAACTCGGAGGATAAGATGGATCAGCAAGGCTCTGGGATGGACCAGAGGAATCAGATCAGGCAACTCTGGACAACATTTTGGAAACGCTATGAATTGATGTATCGGGCAAAGATCAGCCAAGTGATCAAATGGAGTGCGCATGTGGAAAAACTTGATCGGGCAAGGGGCGCTCCGATGGATTGTGTGATCGAATGGACTGGGCATGGTAGATAAACGACAACGTTTGAGAAACCCTGTGAAATGAAAATAAAACGTTGTGGATGTGACTCATAGCGAAAGTGTGAAACGCTGTGAATCGAATATCGACCAAACGGAGTGTGTTTTTTGTTCGATGTTGGTCATGGCTTCGAAGTGAATTCAAGACGGAATACTCAAAGTGTTGTGAAGTGTTCGGAGATCATCGAAATGCATCGAATGTGGAGACGACTCAGAGTTGTGAGTTCTTGGATAATGGTTGCTCGAGAAGTCGCTTGAGCTTATGGATAGTCATTAAGTTGGATGGCTAGAGATATTGAAGGCTGAGAGATTATCATTGTCGTAGGTTCTAGCGGGCTCAAAGTAGGGGTATAATGGGGATGCCTAAAAGACAAGTGAGACTAGTCGAGTACCCTAGGCAGTCATGATGGGCCTAGTTGTCTCGGGGAGGCAAATGTACGTGGGACGTGCAGTAGTCTGACTAGAACCGGGGTTACCATTAGCTCTTGACGGATGGCAAGGTCGGCCAATCATACGATTGACAATGGTTTTAAAGCAGGATTGGCGGTGATAGCCAGAGTCATGGATGATGGTTGTTTTCTTGTATCGTCTTGTGTAGATCATTCAACTCCGAAGGAGATGTCTCTTAGGTGCTTGGGAGATGTCAAGCTCGATTAGGATGGTCTACGCTTGATAACTGGTTGCCATGAATGTACTGGTTGTTTCTCTTTGATTGTTGTAAAGACTGTCACTATCGGATGTGGAGGAGACGGGTTGGGTTCTTATCTGACATTTTGGTAGACTAGTTGATAGATCTACCTATTTCTCATATACTTTATTGATGATGTTAGATTGTTGTTTATCGCTCATTAAGACTATTGTCTGACTCAAGGTTTTATGTCTCCCTCTTATTACCTTGGGTTGTTCATTCATGTGATGAATGGGGAGACTGAGTAGTAGGTGATAGGTAGTAGATCTTGATGAGGACGATGTTGCTGAGCGATGACAAGCAGGAGGTTGGCGTACTATTCCTACTATCTACTATTGTTGTTTTCCATTGTTTGATGTATTCTCTTAGGGACTTGTAATGAGTCATTTTGTATGAACACTTATGGTATATTCCAGTGATGTATAGATATTTCATGATGATATGAAAAGTTTAAAAATTTTCTTAATTTGCTTTACTAATATTGCTTATTGTATATGCTCTATTATACTTTATCCTTGCGCTGTGAGTGATACGACAGGTTCTGCGTGTGTTATTCTATCCTGATGGTCATCCATATCTGTTTGGCACGTCTTTCAATGCTTTATTTCCTTTTTTAAGTGCAGGTGTTATGAGCGGTCGTCACAAAACCCACCAAAAATCTAAAATCTCAAACCTTATTATATTTGAATTACTGTTGAGATGCTCTTCTAATCAATACCCTATGTGGCACCTTACATGTGGGTTTTGGAGTTTGACAACTTTTAAATGTTAAATATGTTTGCGTTCTTGTGAGATTCAAGCATCGTTTGGCAAGGAGAAGCATAATTAGAGTTTGGAATGGAAAATGGCACCAATGGCCAAAAACGGAGAGGGGTAAAATCTTGGTTCGTCACTTGTGTTCATCAACTGTAGTAAATAAGACATGCCATTATCGTAATTTATAGGTGGTGTTTGGACAAAATTAATGGTGTGTAGGGTAGAGGGAAATGGAAGAGGTGTTTGAAGCAACTCTAGGTTCTGTGTTTAGTGGACATATGTGTTTGTGGGGAGTGGGAGAAGTCGACGGCTATGGTGATGTTGCTACAAGCAGATTCGTGAAATTTAAACGGGAATGAAAAAGGATTAGCGCAGCCAAATCATTCTTAGTAGGGTAGTTAAATGTCAATGATGTAATCAGTGAAATACTGATTGTTATTCAAAATGTAGAACTTATGAAATGCATAACTTGTTCATGCAAGGTCGAATTCGAGAATGGGAAGTTGCGTTGTACTCGAAAGACCGAAACCTACATTCTGGAACTGGATTAGTCGTTCTCTAAGCTATTTGGAATTTTGTTTAATTTCAAATGTCGGTTTGAAATTAGATAAAATGACACGAAATCGTCGACTGAAATTGGATATTGAGTTAACTCTCATATTTTTTGGAATATTGTTGAATATTATTACACCACAATATTCATTATTGGTTGTACCAATTTTATTGTGTGTTTGGATGTTTTATTGCTTAACTAGTTGGTTGTGATTACATATTCCCGTGTGTGAATGGATGATTGTAATACCCTACACTTTTCTGAGCTTGAATTTCGAAAAAAACAAAACTCAAACTCATCCAAGCATAGAGAGTATAAATCTGGTACCTGCAAATAATGTGCATAGACATAAGCAGAGTACAATAAAACTAACTCACAGTGGAAACAAGATAGGATAACAAGTATCGACTTAGGCCATTACCTTAAAAGCAAATCGCCACACCAATACCGAGCATTAGAGAATAAGAACCGAAAACTAAACTTGATCATAAAACTGAATCCGAATGAACAAGAAAAAATTAAAGAAACTAAGATATCCATGTTAACTAAACAATTTCAATTATTTAAAATGAATCTGAATGAGTTTATCTTTAGTATGTACTGTAGGTTCCATAAGATTATGCATTCTCTAATAGCCTTGGAAAAGATATACTATGAGGAAGCTAAGTCAAAAAGATTCTGGATTCGTTAACTCCAAAATGGGATCAAAAGACTCTGGCGATTAAAGAGGCCAATGACATCACTGGGATGAAAATTGAAAAGTTAATTCGAAATTTAATGTCGTCTGAAGTCCAAATGCGGGGAGGAAAGAAAATAAATCGTTAGAAAAGAAAACAATAGCATTGTAACGACTCGCCTTTCTGCCCGTCTCGAGTTCATTCCAAGGTATACATATTATATTATCTCAATACAATAGGATTTTATTATTCAACTCATACCTTAGAATCACTTCCGAATTATATTTCTATATGGGTTAAGTAGAAGTTCGATTTTTTGACCGGTTGATCAAATTTGATTATTTCAATTGAAATTTAAAGTATTGAGTATATCTTTATAAGCTTGAAGGAAATCGAATATGAATGGGAATTTGGAAAATTAGTTCAATGTGGAATAAAATTGGAATTGGAATTTAAGTTTGAACTTAATTGATATCAAAAATGAAATGGAAACTCTAGTATTGAGCTGACTTGAACCTTGGGTCCGACTAGAATGTAAATGAATTGAATTTGAGTTTAAAGTGAGTTTAATCTCGAAATTGGAAACCGACAATAATTAGGATTTCGAATTTTGGAGGATTGATTCAGATTGGATTATTTTTGAAAGTAATATTCATTATAAAACTATTTTATTTGAAATTGTGGTATTAGATTTATTTATATTATTTAAATTATTTTGTTATAAGCTTAATTATCTTTGTTTTCAAACTTACTTTTCCAAAACTGATTTATTTATTTTAAACCATTTGCAAAACCTATATACTTATTTAACTTATGTTTAAACCCGGTAAGCTAATACGGTTCGCCATTTTGTGCGTCTTAAGTCGGTTTAATCACAGATTCGAGACGGGCAAAAAGGCGAGTCTTACAAGCATTAAATGCAGTAACCAAAGATTCAGACTTAGATAATGATAATGATGAAGAGGTAGCATTGATGACAATGAATTTTAGAAAAAATATAAAATACAAGAAGACGAATGTTGAATAATTTTAGAAGGAATGATAATAAAAATCTTGTAAAAGATAATGAGATTCCAAACAACATCAGATACTTCAACTGTGATGAACCATGACACTTGAAAAGAGATTGCCCATATCCAGAAAAACAAAATCATCCTTCAAATAATAATTCCTCAAAGAAAGGAAAAGGGCTTATGCTGCCACACTAGATGATTCTGATTCATCCTCCAGTGATAAAGAACAGGAAAAAAACAATTGAAATACGTGCTTCACGGCTATTGTAACGACCCGTATTTTAGTGATATAATAATTAATTAATTTAATTATATAAATAGTGATTTGGAGTTTTACATGGTCATTTAATTAAATGATATTGAATATTTAATTAATATAAATAATCGAATAATATATTTATTTCCGAAATAATTGGAAATAACGAAATTCACAATATTATGTGAATTGGACAATTTAAAATATACATATTTCAGTTTAGAGTTGAATTATATTAGCGAATATATTATTTAAACGATAGTTAAACATACAAATTATATTACAATTATAATCGAGCTCGAAATGGCGCGGTAGTTCGTAATTTGGCGATTCAAGCTTTAAACGAATATACAGAATCCATTTTAAGCCGGATTTCTGTGAAATAAGAAACTTTCGAAGCTGGTGAAGTATATTTTTCTAATGGAAGAGAAAAATCGAGATTTCATTGTGTAGATTTTGAGTTATGCCCAAATCAAAATTTTGAAAAGTCGCTATGGAATTCCTTTATAATTTATAACGATTTATTTATATTAAAAATGGATTTTCAATATAAATTGAACATCGATTCAACCGGGATTTGAATATCGAGTTATAAATCCAATTGGAGCTGTATGATATTCTAGTGTGAATATATACGATAATATTAATTTATTAATATTAAATTGAATTGTTTTTAAATATATTAATATTTAAATTGGTTTATTTTAAGTTGTAAAAATAGCCGTTTTTGCAAACGACCTTCGTTTTCAACGAAACTAATTTTGTTAAATCCGGAATATTAAATTATTGTTAGTTTCCAATTTCCGTGATTTTTGGAGTCAGTATGTGGCTGTACGGATTTTAAATGTGAAAAACAATCAGTATTTTGGCTTTTGTATGAGCAAACGAACTTGGAATTCAACGAAACATGTTTCGTTGGGTCCGTAATGTCAAACTCTAGTTGTTTATCCATTTTCATGATTTTTGGATGTTGTATGTGATCATAGGAATTTTTAAAGTGATAAATGGAGCTAATTATCGAATATAAATTAATATAAAAATCATGAAGCTTCTTCTAAAAGCCAAATACATACCCCATAAATATCCTATCCTAACCCTAACTAATGTATCCCGTAGTCAAAGGCTTTAGCGCCTCCAATTTTCTTCAACAACCTCAATATGGCAGCTTCTAAAGTCCACATAAATTCAAATAAAATTTCTGAAATTCCAAAGTTTATATATTTGAATTCATAGAGTCTAGCTCTACCTTCTGTGTCCAATTCGTGACTCGCGATGGTGGTTTGGGATACTGGGCATTTTCCTGTCGCGAGCTAGGTCATAGTTTTGGGTGTTTGGATGCGTTTTTGGGGATTAGAAGGTAATGTTTGTGTTCAAGGAGGAGCGTAGTGTCATGTGGGAATTTTTGAGGGAGTCCGGCATCATTTGGAAGTCGAGAGTTCCTGTCAACATGAACGGGGTGCTGAAGAACGGATTTCGATTTTGGCATTCGAGTTTAACAAAAGTGGTGTGGTTATGATAAGAGATTGATGGAGAATTTAATGGTGTATTTAGTTTGGTTTTTAATGAAGTGGAGAGGAAGGATGGTGGAAGCAAAAGGTTCGGTAATGGCCATTGCGTTGGAGCAGCGTTTGTTGCGATGATCACTTCTCGTCGGAGATAAGTGAAATGGTATTGAAGCCGAAGAGTTTGAGATGAGAAACTTAATGGTGGTATTAGTTTTAATTTTTGTGAAGTGTTCAAGGAGAAAAGGAAGATAGAAATTAACAGGAATGGACGAGTTGTTTTCCTGGAGATCCCATCTTTGAAAGAGGAAGAAGGAGATACTAACGGGTCTGGGTTTGGAAGTGGATGGGCCGGGAAACAAAAGGTTAAAGCCCAATAAATTCTATTAATTGAGTTTAAATTTAATTAAATAGTGTATTAACTTTACAATGTTATATCTGGTTCATACGATATTAGGATTTTGAATGGTTGGATCCGTAAGGATCGTATGGACGACAACTACACAACAAAACTGACTAGGAGTAAATTAGAGCTCGTTACAATTTATAACGAAATAAATTGTCTGTCTGAATCAACCGACAGTCATCATTATTTAACGATGATAGTCCAATGTGAGTAAATCTCACTAACTCTGCACAGTTATATTTTTATAACGTATTTTTAGAATTGACAAATGATTATTGATTGTCGTGTGATGATTATTTGGTTGAATTACTGATGTATTGGTTGAAATTATAGATAATGATATATATATATAAAAATCGTTAATCATATATTGATTATGTTTATCAGAATATTTCATATCGAAATGAAATCGATGCTATTATATTGTTTAACATCTGTGGATGCAGGGAAATAGGTTGGAGGAATCCAGCTGGATTCCTCAACATTTATTTTACTATTATCATATATTATGATATATGATGTGATATATAATCTGTTATTGGTTATGTGTGTTAGAATGATATTGATCATTGTTATTTGGTATTTTAAATACCATAAAAAAATACCGGAATGTGAAAAGGGAATTTTCAAAGTGTAAATTGAAAATAATATATTTATAAAATCAGAGAATTTTATAAAAGGAATATTTATAAAATCAACGAATTTTGTAAAAGGAATATTTGTAAAATCAAAGAATTTTATAAAAGGATTATTTATATAGAAAATAAATAGAAGTATAAAAGGATTATTTATATAGAAAATAAATAGAATTATAAAAGGAATATTTGATGAGATATAAAAGAATTATGATAAGAGTGTTTAAAGTGGATTTTAAATAGAAATCCATTTTAACAAATAGATTGAGAAGGTTAACTTATAAATAATGTTTTATAATTTAAATAAATTATTTATCATTTGATAAACGGAATATATAAGACTGAATTTATATAGAGAAGTAGAAATCAGTTTTAACACCGATATTTTAAATGGAATTTGAGTAGCGTTTATAAAGGTGATTATAAATGGGATTATAAGTGTTAGAAGAATAAAATGAGATTTTATATAAATAATTCTATAATCAGAAGTATAAATAGACTTTGGGTTTGGGATATTGTTTTAAATACGAAATCAAACTGTTTTGATTGCAAAGAAGAAATATTATTTACATTTAATGTGAATAAAGGATTTAAGTAAATATTTTGCTAATAAAATATTTATAAAGGAAATAGGCTTTGAAATAAGAATTAAAATGGAGTTAAAGGAATAAGAAACTGATTGTAGATTAGTTAAGTTGAACAGCTATCTGGGTATCGATCTAATGTTGGTTTCGGCCTTCGGGGTTTATACTTGGAAGTTGTTCTCTTACTAGTTTACAGTTAAAGACTGATAGAGGTGGGAAGATATTGATGCGTGAATCAGAAATGGAAACATTTTCCAAAGTTAATAATGTATATTTTCTAATTTTAGAAAATAAGGAATTGATGAATATATGGAAACGATAAATGGCAAATTGGGAAACGAAATGATGATTGATCGGTAAGATTTCCATTTGGGAATACGACTGTTGTTTGTACACATGTTATCCATTGATAGTTAAATCACCGACTATTAAAGATTTTGACCAGTTTCGTTGTCAATACGGAGAGACCGGAATCAGATATATTATCTGAAAACCACTCCATATGGCATTAGCATTGCGAATCAAATATGATGAAGATAATTGAAGATGGAGTTATGCAAGTGCTGTTCAGTAAATCCTAGGTAGAAATTGCCCAAGATGGATTTACAGAATAGTGCCTTCGGTTTGTCCAATCCCAGGACGACATGTATGGAAGAATGTCTGACGGAGTATATTTAATAGATCACATAAGTTGATCTCTTCAAATTTATTTACGTTTGGTGGAGGGGAAATTCGTTTCTCTTAGCTGTATACCCACGGTATTTTTGGGGAAATCAATTTGTAATTTGGCGGGTATGAAGATGTGACATTCAAAGTAATTAAAGGTGTGATCTATACGTTATGGCCTCTAGGCTCACAACCGGAAATGTTATAAAATCAGGTAGATCGCATGGCTAAGTGGTTAGCTGCCAATTAAGGTTTATTGTCACTTGATCCAGAGAAATTCCATTTACTTCTATAATCTATTTCGATGCTGTCCCTTTCGGGAAACGGCTGCTGATCCCAACCGTTGGTGATAATACATTCAGTACACTCAAGCAAAATGAGTGATCAGTCATGTTTAGCCTGAGTTACAAGATGTTCTTGTTGAACCCGGTGTATTCCTCTCTAGATGTACACTGTCAGAATTTGGTTCCATACCTTGCCAGTTGGAATTCATTAACCAATAAGCGCCCGCGGTTTTTGATTATATATTATGTATGTGGAACATGAGATGAAAGTGTTCTACTAGATGATTATTATATTGTGGTTGATAGACCTTATTATAATATCAAAACCGTTTTGATATAAAGATCATTGTTTCTTTCAAAAGGATTTTTGAATGTTAAATCAAGTGTTTTGGATTCTCATAAGGAAAAACCCGTTCTGTTATACGGCGTGGTCTTATGAGATATCGTTTATTTTCTCAAACTATTTTAAATTGTTTACTCACACCAGTCCCATGAATGAGCCGGAGTTTATTTTGTTTTGTTTTACCCTAAACTCTTGGGTGCCCAATTTTGTACGGGCAATCAAGTAGTCAGGATTTTACAAATACTGAGAGCTTGGAGCAGGAGGCTTGGGATTTTATAGAAATTTTTTATTTCTGCTGTGTTGTAAGTGTTGTACTCTGATAATATTACAGTATACATATACTGGTTTTATTTCAAAGTTATGTATCTGTTATATAGTGTTCGTTCCGCTGTGAGATTCGTGTTACTCTGATTCTAATATTGTATGTTCTTCTTTTTCTATTCTAATTTTCTATCTTATCTATCCTCACCCTCTAACTTCTTTCATTAACTATCTGGTATTTCCGATGTTTGGATAGTCGACATTGAGTTTATGTCTATAACCAGGATCATGAAAACCCGGGTCGTTACAGTGGCATCAGAGCTGAAGGTTAGGTGATTTACCTTAGCTCTGTAACGTAACTCAGTAGAGATAGGGTTAGCAATACCCTGAATTGAGTTTGAATGTATATATACGAGTGAACGTATTTGTTATTTGATATAAAATGGTTTTATATTATGGAAATTTATTGGTTGATTTGTTTATAAGTTCTGGTCGACCAGTTTGATCCACTGTATCGGTAGGAGTTTCTAAACACTCGAATACGATGAACCGACACAATATGTTTTGAAAGGATGATAAATGAAATAATTTTACCCAAATTTTATTTTGATATAAAAAGTATAGATATTGGAAATATTTTAGTATAGTGGATGTATTGGTTGTGATTACAATCAAATAAGATTAAATGGTTATGTAAATAACCAAATAGAATTCATATAAGTGAAATATATGAAATCAAATGAATTAAATCTGAATTTAAATCAAAATTGAAATTAAAACTTTGGAAATTTGGAGAAATGTTGTAAACGGATTTGGATTAGATATATGAGAATTTTAAAATCCTGGGAGATTTTAAATTGTTTTACGAGCATTGTGATGGATATTTTAAATTGATTTCAAAATGAAGTGTTTAGAAATGGTTTTAAAAGTGATATAGTATTGAACTCACTTCGATCGTTAGAAAATAGATTCCGATGATGACAGCTGCATCATCGGTGTTCATTTTCAAGTTGCTAGGTGACGGATTACTACCAAAGATTTTGTTTTTGAATTGTTTTGCGGATAACAAGTTGATTTGAATCCTAAAAAGGGATATCTGGTTTTAGAAAAGCTAAAATGTTTAAAAATTCCCTAGGGAAGATTGTTTGAATTAAAACAAATTAAATTAGAATTTGTAAGAGCAAACAGAAATAGAAACTGAATTGAAACCAGTTAAGTGGAAAATGAATTGAAATAGAGAATATCGAATTAGATTGGATTGTGAGATGGTAATCTGGAATTATATTAGACTGGTAAGTTAAGAGTTGAAATTGGTAATGGCATTTAAGTTGAGAATGAAATTTGGCTTGGATATAAGCAAATAATTATTTTGAGATTTGACTGATTGAAATTGATTGGAAATCGAATGGTATAGACGGATATATGATCAACAGGTATTGAGTAGAAGCGAGTGCAAGAAATAAAATGGTATGTTCAACAAAAGGTACATGTTTCATTCAGTTTGGTGATTTATGAGCCAAATTGGCAAGCCGCTTGGCTGTTTGATTTTCTTTTGGGTTGAAGAAGGCCTAGAGAGGCGAGTTGGAGTTTGAGCTATTGACCAGTACAAAGGAGGTGCTGGCGAAATTTTTCAAAAAGTTAAGGTGTTATAATATTTTCAGGATTTTGAAAATTTTCGATAGTAGAAATGAATAAATAATTAATTGAAATTAAATTGGTTCAGTTGAAACTGAAGTTAAAAAGTCGACAAATAAGTTCTAACTAGTCAATAGGGTTTGTTTTCTACCTTAGCAATTTCGAGGATGAAATTATTTTAAGGGGGGAAGAAAGTAACGACCCGTATTTTGGCGATATAATAATTAATTTATTTAATTATATAAATAGTGATTTGAAGTTTTAAATGGTCATTTAATTAAATAATATTTATGTTTTATTTCCGAAATAATCGAAAATAACGGAATTCACAATATTGTGTGAATTGGACAATTTAAAATATATATTTCAGTTTAGAGTTGAATTATATTAGCGAATATATTATTTAAACGACAGTTGAACATATAAATTATATTATAATTATAATCGAGCTCGAAATGGCGCGGAAGTTCGTAATTTGGCGATTCGAACTTTAAACGAATATGCAGAATCCATTTTAAGCCGGATTTCTGTGAAACAAGAAACGTTTGGAGCTGGTGAAGTATATTTTTCTAATGGAAGAGAAATATCGAGATTTCATTGTGTAGATTTTGAGTTATGTCCAAATCAAAATTTCGAAAAGTCGCTATGGAATTCCTTTATAATTTATAACGATTTATTTATAATATAAATGGATTTTCAATATAAATCGAATATCGATTCAACCGGGATTTGAATATCGAGTTATAAATCCAATTGGAGCAGTATGATATTCTAGTGTGAATATATACGATAATATTAATTTATTAATATTAAATTGAATTGTTTTTAAATATATTAATATTTAAATTGGTTTATTTTGAGCTGTAAAAATAGTCGTTTTTGTAAATGACCTCCGTTTTCGACGAAACTAATTTTGATGGACCCGGAATATTAAATTATTGATGGATTTCAATTTCTGTGATTTTTGGAGTTAGTATGTAGCCGTACGGATTTTTAATGTGAAAAACTCATTATTTTGATTTTAAAAATACGCTAAATGAGCAAACGAACTCGGAATTTGACGAAACAAGTTTCATTGGGTCCGTAATGTCAAACTCTAGTTGTATGTCCAGTTTCATGATTTTTGGATGTTGTATGTGATCATAGGAATTTTTAAAGTGATAAACGGAGCTAATTATCGAATATAAATTAATATAAAAATCATGAAGCTTCTTCTGCAAGCCAAATAGATACCCTATAAATATCCTAACCCTAACCCTAACTAATGCATCCCATAGTCAAAGGCTTCAGCGCCTCCAATTTTCTTCAACAACCACAACATGGCAACTTCTAAAGTCCACATAAATTCAAATAAAATTTATGAAATTCCAAAGTTTATATATTTGAACTCATAGAGTCTAGCTCTACCTTCTGTGTCCAATTCGTGACTCGCGATGGTGGTTTAGGATACTGGGCATTCTCCTATCGTAAGATAGGTCATAGTTTTGGGTGTTTGGATGCATTTTAGGGGATTAGAAGGTAATGTTTGTGTTCAAGGAGGAGCGTAGTGTCATGTGGGAGTTTTTGAGGGAGTCCGACATCATTTGGAAGTCGCGAGTTCCTGTCAACATGAAGGGGGTGCTGAAGAACGGATTTCAATTTTGGCATTCGAGTTTAACAAAAGTGGTGTGGTTATGATAAGAGATTGATGGAGAATTTAATGGTGTATTTAGTTTGGTTTTTAATGAAGTGGAGAGGAAGGATGGTGGAAGCAAAAGGTTCAGTGATGGCCATTGCGTTGGAGCAGTGTTTATCGTGATGATCACTTCTGGTATGAGATAAGTGAAATGGTGTTGAAGCCGAAGAGTTTGAGATGAGAAACTTAATGGTGGTATTAGTTTTAATTTTTGTGAAGTGTTTAAGGAGAAAAGGAAGATCGAAATTAACAGGAATGGATGGGTTGTTTTCGTGGAGATTGCATCTTTGAAAGAGGAAGAAGGAGATACTAACGGGTCTGGGTTTGGAAGTGGATAGGCCGGGAAACGAAAGGTTAAAGCCCATTAAATTCTATTAATGGAGTTTAAATTTAATTAAATAGTGTATTAATTTTACAATGTTATATCTGGGTCATACGATATCTGAATTTTGAAAGGTTTGATCCGTTAGGATCGTGTGGACGGCAGCTACACAACAGAACTGACTGGGAGTAAATTGGAGCTCGTTACAATTTATAGCGAAATAAATTGTCTGTCTGAATCAACCGACAGTCATCGTTATTTAACGATGATCGTCCAATGTGAGTAAATCTCACTAACTCTGCACAGTTACATTTTTATAACATATTTTTAGAATTGACAAATGATGATTGATTACTATGTGATGATTGTTTGGTTGAATTACTGATGTATTGGTTGAAATTATAGATAACGATATATATATATATAAATCGTTAATCATATATTGATTCTATTTATCAGAATATTTCATATCGAAATGAAATGATGTTATTATATTGTTTAACATATGTGGATGCAGGGAAACAGGTTGGAGGAATCCAATTGGATTCCTCAACATTTATTTTACTGTTTTCATATATTATGATATATGATGTGATATATAATCTGTTATTGATAATGTGTGTTAGAATGATATTAATCATTGTTATTTGGTATTTTAAATACCATAAAAAAATACCGAAATGTGAAAAGGGAATTTTCAAAGTGTTAATTGAAAATAATATATTTATAAAATCAAAGAATTTTATAAAAGGAATATTTATAAAATTAATGAATTTTATAAAAGGAAAATTTATAAAATCAAAGAATTTTATAAAAGGATTATTTATTTAGAAAATAAATAGAAGTATAAAAGGATTATTTATATAGAAAATAAATAGAATTATAAAAGGAATATTTGACGAAATATAAAAGAATTATGAGAAGAGTGTTTAAAGTGGATATTAAATAGAAACCCGTTTTAACAAATAGATTGAGAAGATTAATTTATAAATAATGTTTTATAAATTAAATAAATTATTTATCATTTGATAAACGAAATATATAAGACTGAATTTATATAGAGAAGTAGGAATCGGTTTTAGCACCGATATTTAAATGGAATCTGAACAACATTTTTAAAGGTGATTACAAATGGGATTATAAGTGTTGGAAGAATAAAATGAGATTTTATATAATAATTCTATAATTAGAAGTATAAAGAGAAATTGGATTTGGGATATTGTTTCAAATACGAAATACTGTTTTGATTGCAAAGAGGAAATATTATTTACATTTAATGTGAATAAAGGATTTAAGTAAATATCTTGCTAATAAAATATTTATAAGGGAAATAGGCTTTGAAATAAGAATTAAAATGGAGTTAAAGGAATTAGAAACTGATTGGAATTAGTTTAGTTGAACAGTTGTCTGGATATCGATCTGATGTTGGTTTCGGCCTTCGGGGTTTATACTTGGAAGTTGTTCTCATACTAGTTTACAGTTAGAGACTGATAGAGGTAGGAAGATATTGATGCGTGAATCAGAAATGGAAACGTTTTCCAAAGTTAATAACATATATTTTCTAATTTTAGAAAATAAGGAATTGATGAATACATGGAAACGAGAAATGGGAAATTAGGAAATGAAATGATGATTGATCGGTAAGATTTCCATTTGTGAATACGACTGTTGTTTGTACACATCTTTTCCTTTGATAGTTAAATCACCGACTATCAAAGATTTTGACCATTTTCGTTGTCAATACGGAGAGACCGGGATCAGATTTATTATTTGAAAACCACTCCGTATGGCATTAGCGTTGCGAATCAAATATGATGAAGATAATTGAAGACGGAGTTATGCAAGGGCTGTTCAGTAAATCCTAGGTAGAAATTGCCCAAGATGGATTTACATAATAGTGCCTTCGGTTTGTCCAGTCCCAGGACGACCTGTATGGAAGAATGTCTGACGGAGCATATTTAATAGATCGCGTAAGTTGATATCTTCAAACATATTTATGTTTGGTGGCGGGGGAATTCGTTTCTCTTAGATGTATACCCGTGGTATTTTTGGGGAAATCAATTTGTGTTTTGGCGGGTATGACGATGTGACATTCAAAGTAATTAAAGGTGTGATCTATACGTTATGGCCTCTAACCTCATAACCGGAAATGGTATAAAATCGGGTAGGTCGCATGGCTTAGTGGTTAGCTGCAAATTAGGGTGTATTGTCACCTGATCTAAAGAAATTCCATTTACTTCTATAATCTATTTCGATGTTGTCCCTTTCAGGAAACGGTTGCTGATCCCAACTGTTGGTGATAATACATTTGGTACACTCAAGCGAAATGAGTGATCGGTCATGTTTAGCCTGGGTTACAAGATGTTCTTGTTGAACCCGGTGTATTCCTCTCTAGAGATACACTGTCGGAAGGTGGTCCTATACCTTGCCAGTTGGAATTCATTAACCAATAAGCACCCGCGGTTTTTAGTTATATATTGTTTATGTGGAACGTAAGATGAAAGCGTTCTGCTAGATGATTATTTTATTGTGGCTGATAGACATTATTATAATATCAAAACAGTTTTGATATAAAGATCATCGTTTCTTTCAAAAGGATTTTTGAATGTTAAATCTAGTGTTTTGGATTTTCATAAGGGAAAAACCCGTTCCGTTATACGACGTGGTCTTATGAGGTATCATTTATTTTCTCGAACTATTTTAAATTGTTTACTCACACCAGTCTCATGACTGACTCAGAGTTTATTTTGTTTTGTTTTACCCTAAACTCTTGGGTGCCCAATTTTGTACGGGCAGTCAAGTAGTCAGGATTTTACAGATACTGAGAGCTTGGAGCAGGAGGCTTAGGATTTTATAGCAATTGTTTATTTCCACTGTGTTGTAAGTGTTGTACTCTGATAATGTTACTATATACATATACTGGTTTTATTTCAAAGTTATGTTTCTATAATATATTGTTCGTTCCGCTGTGAGATTCGTGTTACTCTGATTCTGATATTGTATGCTTTTCTTCTTCTTCTATTCTAATTTTCTATCTTATCTATTCTCACTCTCTAACTTCTTTCATTAACTATCCGGAATTTCCGATGCTTGGATATTCGATATTGAGTTTATATCGATAACCAGGATCGCGAAAACCCGGGTCGTTACAGCTATTCACGATTCAGAAGATATTGGAAATTATATCTAAAAATAGGTATCCATTTATATTAATTTGGTTGAAGTTGTTTGTTTGAATGGTTGTTTCTTTGCTTGTCCTATTTGAAATTTCTTGAATTTAAATTTAAATTCAAATTTGAAATTTGAATTTTAAAATTTAAAATAATATTTTTTTTAATAAAATATTAATATAAAAACATTATTATATTAAAAAGTATCTCAGGAATTATATAAATAATAATATAAGATATAAATAAATAAATATAAACAATCAAAAATAAAAAATACACATTTCCTATGTAGAAGACATGTCGATATGCCATGCCCTACATGTCGACATACCTCCTGAAATTTTCAATTTCAAAATTTGATTTTAATCTTTTGAATTTCCCTCTGCCTTTTCACCAACTCCAATATACTGAAAGGTTTCTCTTGACCAGAGAACACGTCTATAGATTCTCTATTCATCTATCTATCATTATCATCTCTTTCCACCTTTATTTCAAAATGCAAATTTATCTTTATTATCTTCTACTCTTCAAAAAAGTCTATAATGGCTTCCTCAGGCACTTCAAGCACTAAGAGGTTGTCTAAGGCTATCAAAGGCTTTCTTTTTAACAACCCAGAAGCCATCAAAGATTATATTAACTATTTAAACTTAGGTAAAGTCGATAGGGGAAATTTTGCTATTTTCAATGATTTTTGATCTTACGAACCTGAAACTCTCTTTAATCATAATGATGTTCTTAGTTTGATAAGTTCTGGGGAAAATGATTATGTTTGTCATCCCAATCTTGTCAAATTGTTTTATGCTAATTTGAATTGAGGCTTTTATGATGGAAATAAGAATGAAATTTAGAAAAACTAATCTTTAATAATTTTGTGTCCATCCAAAATTGGACATCAAAACCATATTTTGATTCTTCTCTGAATATTATTTTAATATATTCATTATTTCTGAATTGGAATCAGACTTAATCAATTAACATATAATTTTATTTATATGGATTCCATACATCGCATGTATTCATAAATAGTGATGAAAAACTATTAAACTTCCAATTCACATCCAGAGTGAAATCCACAACTGTATAAACATTAAATAATTAAATAACGCCTACTGCAGTCTGTTGATCAATCGATTGACATACAACTAAACACAAGGGAGTTGTGCTAAGTAATTATCATCCCCGACCCGTGTGGGGTTTTCAATCAACATCCAATGTTTATTATTTGCATACTTAAGCGATGTGTAAAATTATCGTTCCAATATCCGTGTGAGGTTTACATCATAATCCATGTGAACTTATATATTATTTTCACAGTTCAATAATGATAACATATGAAACTATAACATCCATCAACCACCAAACGACATTTCAACCACAAGCAATCAGTAAATATTCAGTTATTATAATAAATAACTGTACAAAATTTAGAGTGAGAGAGTTCTCACACCAGTCAATTGGAATCATATAGATATCCAACTTTCGAAACTCGAACATAAATGTTGATGATGAGATCTCAATGATCAGAATCATCTCTAGGCGACTCAAGTGTGATTCTATATTTACCCAGTATATTTAAGACTTTGAATATACGTTCATGACGCGTATATGCGAAATCTTGTTATACTCGATAGTCCAAAATCAAATAAAATACTTAAATCTTATAATAGGATATAATTTTCAAATCTAAACTCAATTTTATAAATATCACTCTTCAAGCTCATTCTAGGGCATTACTAACCCTATCTCTAATGAGTTACTCTTATAGGATATTACTAATCCTATCTTCGATGAATTCTTTCATTTGGTTCTAATGTGTCTTTTTCAGACACTTGTCGGTACCACTTTGAACATGTTTTCTAGGCAAATGTGCTCTGGTTTAGGATTGTGACGTCTGAATATTTTGGATCAGATGTCTGACCTGCTTCAAATAATTATAAAACATGAGTACCAGAATTCAGAAGTTTGAATTTTATTTTCAGACATCTGGCCCAAAAAATTTAGACATCTGAAATCGCTCAAAAATGAACTAAATCCTAGCTGGTTTAGGAAATTGCAAATTCAAATGTATAAAATTTTAATTTAGACATCTGAATCTTTTTTTGAACTGTTGCCCAGTAGGGACCACAGTCAACAGTTTAGATCCATCCAGGCTCTTTCCCTGCTGAGTTTCGGCCCATTTCGACTTCGTTTGTCACTTGTCAGTTTTTCTGGTTCGCAAATTTCTACAGCTCGATTTTTACGAAATCACTTTATAAATCATCAATTAAAGAATGACGGAGAGGAAATCAAAGGCGAGAACTCTCTTACTCTAAATTCTATGTAGTTATTTATTTTTAATAACCGAATATATATTGATTGCTTGTGGTTGAAATGTAGTTTGGTGGTTGATGGATGTTATAGTTTCATATGTTATCATTATTGAACTGTGAAAATAATATATAAGTTCATATGGATTATGATGTAAACCCCACACGGGTATTAGAATGATAATTTTACACATCACCCAAGTATGCAAATAATAAACATTTTATGTTGATTGAAAACCCCACACGGGTATGGGGATGATAATTACTTAGCACATCTCCCTTGTGTTTAGTTGTATGTCAATCGATTGATTGACAGGCCGTAGTAAGCATTATTTAATTATTTAATACTTATACAATTGTAGATTTCACTCTGGATGTGAATTAGATGTTTAATAGTTGTTCATCACTATTTATAAATACATACGATGTATGGAATCCGTATAAAAATTATATGGTAATTGATTGAGTCTGATTCTAATTCAGAAATAATGAATATTTTAAAATAATATTTAGAGAAGAATCAAAATATGGTTTTGATGTCCGATTTTGGATGGACATAAAATTATTAAAGATTAGTTTTGATGTCCGATTTTAGATGAACACAAAATTATTAAAGATTAGTTTCGATGTCCGAATTTGGTTGGACACAAAAGGAACTGAAATGGTTTTGATAACCAGAATTTTTTCCAACATATGAATTGGGATGGATTGAATGGAAATAATCTTCGGAATATTTTGATATTGGATTCCATGATTATATGGATATTGTTGAGGAACTTGGAAGATACAGATATTGATATTCCCAATACGATATCCGTTGGTTTTAGAATTTGATATTGAATATAAGCATATATAATCTCTAAATAGAGCCTTGTATTTAATATCAAATTGGATTTTGGGTTTTTCGTGAATGGTATTTTTAATAATACTATTCTTAAACCCATTTGAGAAATGAATAAATCTTTTAATTAAGTTTAATAAAGTTTTCCAATTAATAGTTAATTGGAATTAAATGGAAGTTGATTTTGGGGTTGATTGTGAACAACGTTTTAAATAACATTTGTTCTTTAACCTGATTAACAGTGAAGTTAAGATTTGGAATTTATAAATCTTTTTTCTAAGATTTAATGGGAATTTTTTTCCAAACTAAAGTTTTCCAATTTAATAAAAGAAATTGGAATTGAATGGAATTCGATTTAGTGATAATTGAGATGAGCTTCTACGAAGGAAAACCGTTACTATTTATGGAATTTAAAAGGCTTTGCCATTATTCCCTTTATAGTATTAGTCTGGTATGGAAATTTATATCGATTACGATTGATCTGATTTCCGTGAAGATTCCATTTTGATGGAAGATGATTTTGGGTTTATCGTCAACTTTGTTTTGAATGACATTGGTTCTTTAACCCAATTAAAGACATGATTAATTTTCCTAAAGTTGAATAATCACTAAGTAATGATTTTTGAGATTAAAACAAAGATGGAATTTTAATGAATCTTTAATTATATTGAAATGTGAATGAGGTAACTAAATTTACCAAATTCAAGAAAAATTCGAGAATGGAGTATCACCAGTTTTACTCCATGCGATAGTTAAATCTTTAATTAGATTTGAACGTACAAGTGTAATTAAATTTACAGAACACAATGGGTATTCGATATGGAGTACTACCATATTTGCTCCATGGGATGAATAGGTTGGGATTGGGATAATATATTAATGATTACTTGGTAAGGTTCATTAATCCCGACTAGTTGATAAACCTTAATTTGGTTTAGGTTGTGAAAGGATAATATAAAATCTTTTGCAATAGCTTTCAAAGAAAGATTTAAACAAGTGGTTTAAATGAATAAATCTTTGATAAGATTTGTAGGAATAATTCCCAAATGAAAAGAATATTTGAATAAAAGAATATTCTGGATTCGAATGAGGCATATGTTGTGTTTTTATAGCATTTGATTATAAGATACGCGAGTTATTCGGAAAGAACAGGTTTAACCCATTCTGAATAATTAATACGACGATTAAAAGTCAACGATGAAGACGGTGGTTGAAGACCAGAGATCTTCACATCGTTTGGATGATTACTGCTGTCTTGATTGGGATGTACACCCAAGACAAGATAATAAGTGGTGATCTTCCCGACGTACTTGGAGATCGACCAGATATGTGAGGGCCTCTCTTGTAATAACCCGTATTTTTAGAACCAATTTAAAATTTATTTTTAATTGATTTTGATAGAAATTAAATATTTTAGATGACGTATTTTGAGAATAAACGATTTAATTTTTTAGTAGAAGTTTGAAGGTATAGATATAAAATTTAATTAAAACGAGCTTGAAATGGCGTAGTAGTTTGAAAATTTGATTTTAAACTTTGAATGAATGTATAGAATTCAATATAAATCAGAATTCAATAAAACAAGAAACGTTGGAATATTTTGAATTGTAATTTTCTAACGAATGTAAGAAATTGAGATTTTACTTTATAAACTGTAAGTTATGTCTAAATTAAAATTTAAAAAAGTCGCTATGGAGTATATATATATATATATTTTAATATTATATATATATCCCTTAAAAATATCCATAAAGGTCATATTTTGCATATAGATGAATTTGGACTCGAAACCACTTCCATTGAGTTCAAAATGCCGTTTGCGTGTTCAAAACCTATAAACATCGGTACCTTTTGAGTTAGTGAGATTTGATCTTTTTCATTTGGGTGCATGACCAAAATATCACTTTTTACATATGAACGAATATAGACTCGAAACCACCTCCATTGAGTTCAAAACGTCGTTTAGGTGGTCGAAAACTATAAGGATCGATATGTTTGGAGTTTGTGAAAATTCGGACTTTGGTTGGGTTTGGGTTTGGATAAACCTATCCCACTCCATATAACCAAATTATCTCTCTCCCTCTTATTCACTTAGTAAGAAATAGAAAATTGGGGAAAGGAATGGGAAATTAAAATTCCTAAGCTAGGGATTTCAATTAGTAGCTCAAATCAAAGGGGAAATCAAAGAGGAAACCTTGGTAAGCCTCCTCTTCATCTTCTCCATCTTCTCTAGCTTGTCTCCTCTTTGATGTGTGATGATTCCTATGATATAACTCTTAGGAAATCTATTTATATGTGCTTATATTGGAGATTTGCATGCAATATTGGAAGAGACGTTGATTTTCCTTGCTATTGGGTCCATTCCTTATTTATAATCAAGCAAAGGTGAGATTCTCTATCATAATATGGGTTTTGAGAAACAAAAAGGGCTAGCATTAGCTAAATAATAATAGTTGATTAAGTTTGGGTTGATGAATTGACTATAGATTGGTCATATGAGTCTAACATGAGGATAAATGTTAAGTATTGCAATAAAAATCATTTTTATTTGATATAGATGAGTTATTCGTAACTCACCACTATGCCACAAGCTATTGGCTGGTAAAAGAGTAACTTAATGTTCATTTGGGTTTGCATATGCTAGTAGAATGGATATGGTAGTGTAACTTAGACAATTTCATGTATTTAAGTTGCATTGAGTTGAAAATTATGATAAGGATTGTCCATATGATCTAATCCATATGCTATGAGTGGATTTGGTGATCTTGTGAAGCTCCGTTGACGCACTAGCAAAGTCTTAAGTCTTCACAATCATTTGAATCGCTTATGTATGCTTTGATTTGGAATTTAGTTCACCTTTGAATTTATAATCAAAACCACTGCAAATCTCTTGTATGAATGTTTGTGCATGTGCATTTGGGTGTTGTAAGTTGTTTTGGCAAGTCTTAGAGGCCTCATATACATGTATATAACATCATAGGCCTTCGGGCATTTGTCCTCATTTTGAACATGTTTTCTAGGCTAATTGTGCTTTGGAACAGGATTCAGACATCTGAATTATTTAGGTAAGACGTCTGACCTGCTCCAAATAATTATGGAATCAAGCAGAGCAATTCAGACGACTAAAATTTTTAATTCAGATGTCTGAATTTTAATTCAGACGCCTGACCGAAAAAATTCAGACATCTGAAATAGCTCAAAAATGAACTAAATCCGTGTCGGTTCAGGAAATTGCAAATTCAGTCTGAATTTTTAATTCAGACATTTGATTCTTGTTTTTGGACTATTGACCAGTGGAGACCACGGTCAATAGTTTAGGTACATCCAGGCTCTTTCCCGGCCGAGTTTCGACCCACTTCGACTTCGTTTGTGACTTGTCAATTGCACTAATTCACAGATTTCAACAACCTCTGTTCGAAATCGTTTGATAAATCGTTTTCAACTTAATTTAAATGTTTTAAAATGTGTATAAACCAATTTTGCTTTGTTTGAAAATTAAAATGGTTAAATACGATTTGGCATGAAAACGTATAAAATGAATATTGGATATGATATGACTTAAGAATCTAATTCGATGACTGAATTAAATTCTCAACTAAACCTTTTTACATACGGTAATAAACGTTAAAGGCCAATGATTTAACCAAGGGAAAGACATCGGTTTGAAATTTAAGCGAGAATTACTTGCAAAGATGGAGCTAAATCTCATTTCAAATAATTAAACGACGACTAAAAGTTGAAGATATTGAAGACGGTGCAAAACCGACAATCTTCACATCGAATGGATTGCTACTGGTGCCCTTGATTGGAGTTGTTGACTTGAAGGGGTTATAGTGGTAGATGTTCCGACATACTTGTTGATTGTTTGGATATGCGAGGGCCTCTCTCATATATTGGATATATAGGACGAGGAATAAGGCGCCTCTAGTTTCATTCAGACCCAGAACGAACGTATGAATGGATTGTGTGTTTGACATTGTAATGTGTGCTATGTAGTTGGTATCTGCTAAATATATATCTGTTTGGTGGCGGAGAATTTATTCTCTTGCTTAACACCCTTCTCTGAGACATACAAGCTTATAGGTTATATATTGGTGGAAATCAATGACATGGTATGGATTGACAGTGTGACATGCCAAGATGCAAGTGATCAAGGCTTTTGTTGAAAAGCAGAGTCTTGTGGATGATGATCAAAGCACAACTTTAAGTAGCATAGCTTTGTGTATAACGTTAATTCGCGAGCTCCACACCCTGGTATGAGTCAAAAAGGAATGAGGACCTCAGGGAGGACATGCGTTTCTTTTTAGTTATGGGTGATGTCTTGGTATGGATCCTAGACATTTTTACTTATTTGGATGATGGATTGCAAGGTGCCTCGGATATAGAGTCGACTAAAAGGCTCGAGTGATAGGTACGATAGGACCGAGAATTGTATTGTTCAAGAATAACCAATCCTCAAAAGTAAGAGAGGACCGACCCTGATGCTAACCAACGGTTGGCCATAAGTGTGTAATCCTGAGGCATTTGCTAGAGTGTCTCGAAACCGATAAGGAAGACCCCTTGCCTCGACTCATAGATGGAAATCCAATTTCCAATACGACATCACACGGTTTTAATTGTAAACCTATATGGCGACATAATATATGGTGCCTATGCCGTCTATGATTGATACATTTATGTTGAAAGTGCTTTAAAACATCTAGACACTAGCAATAATATAAAATGATTTTTTTTATGTGTGTCAAGCATGTTTGGCCCTTATAAGGTAAAATTCTATCCTTCGGCTTGCGTTGCATTGTGTGATGGGACCTGAGTCTTATAGCGGCTTCATTTTTCTAAAAATCATTGTGATGTTTACTTGATTTACTTTGTTTAATGCACTGGCAATCTAATGGAGTAAAACCATTCCGTGACATATGGCGTGGTCCTGTGATTTGCCTTATACTTTAAATAATTTAAGTAATTATATAATTTCTCATACCCGTCCCATGACTAACTCGTAGTTTGTTTTTTCCCTTACAAACTCGGGTGCCCATATTTTTACACGGGCAGCCAAGTGAATAGGTGATTGGCTTTCTTTTGGATATGCACCATAGCATTGGGTGCTCTTTTGGCTGAAGATGAAGATTTGTCTTTTATCATTTCTTTTGAATTCTTAAACATTATCTTATGCATGTTTATATTTGATTCAACTATAGACATGTTATCTACTTGATGAAACTTGTTATGTACTAAGTATAATCCTGTATTTGTGTAACTCTGATGATGATTATGATTCCACGGTTATTATGATGTAAATCATTATCCAACTTCATGTATTATGCTATGTTTTGTATTCAGTTGGTGTGATTAATGTGTTATTTTCCAAAGACAAACCTTGACACCGTGGAGCGGGGGTTTGGTTCAGGTCAATAGTGTAAGAGGCACTCAAATTATTTTGGATCATGAAGTGTTAGGAAATATTGTAAGATCATGAGAATGAGTCCCTTGGATTTCAAAATTAATGAACATGGCCGAGAGACCTTTCACCGTATTTTTTAGAATGATGAACATTTGGAATTCAAAAATTGACATTTTCGACCAAAAGTAAGGACTATTAATCTACTTCTTTAACATACCATCGCACCTCACTTGGGATATTTCAATAACCCTAAAATGAAAGTTTGGAAAGCTCTATTTGCTATCTTTGGAAATTACAACATCAATCGGGATCAAGTTATTTGGATGAATTTCGAGCCAAAGATTTTTCAATGGGTAAAAATACGCTTTATCATTGTACCTCACACGTATATTTAACTTTTCAGGAGTTGATTTCAAAGGAGAAGAGTTTGTTTCTAAAAAAGTGTTTAATTCCCAAAAATATCTCTTATGAAGATCCCGTTAGTGCTTCAACCATATGAAATGCTTTCGGATAAAGAAGAATGATTAGCTCGAGAAGAAGAAAACGAGGGAGTTGACTTCAATTCTGATTGCATTTCATCTTTTGAGCATCTTAAAAATGAACTTGTCTCGGCTCCGATCATCTGCTCACCCAACTGGAAGCTGCCTTTTGAAATCATGTGTGATGCCTCGAATTTCGCTGTTGGCGCTGTCTTAGGACAACGCGTTGATAAAATTCTTCATGTCGTTTACTACGCGAGTAAGACTTTGAACGAGGCCCAAATTAATTATACGACCACTGAAAAGGAACTCTTGGCAGTTGTTTTTGCTATAGAAAAATTCAGGCCTTATCTAGTTGGCTCACACATCACGGTTTATACAGATCATTTCAGACTTAGGTATCTTTTCTCTAAAAAGGATGCTAAGGCTCGTCTCATTCGTTGGATCCTTCTACTTCAAGAATTTGACCTTACGATTAAGGAGAAAAAAGGATATGACAACGTTATTGCAGACCACTTGTCTCATTTTCCAAATGCCCCATCTTCTTCTCTTCCGATCAACGAGAACTTCCCGGATGAACAACTCTTTTCGTTGTCCACTGATCCTTGGTTCGCTGACATTGTCAACTACTTAGTCACCAAGCAGACCCCTTCTTTTTGGTCTAAGCAGGATAAACACAAATTCTTTTCCCAAGTGAAACATTTTTATTGGGACGACCCCTATCTTTTCAAGTATTGTCCCGACCAAATCATTCGAAGATGTGATCCTGACACTGAAACTCACAGTGTCCTCTCTTTCTGTCATGACCAAGCCTGTAGTGGTCACTTCGGACCCAAAAAGACAGTCGAAAAGGTTCTCCAATCGGGTTTCTACTGGCCCAACCTTTTCAAAGACGCGTACGAATTTTGCAAAACTTGTGATCGATGTCAATTCTTAGGGAAAATTTCTAAACGGAATATGATGCCCCTAAACCCCATTCTAGAGGTCAAAATTTTCGGTGTGTGGGGTATAGACTTCATGGGTCCTTTCCCTAATTCTTTTGGGAACCTTTACATTCTCTTAGCTGTTGACTATGTTTCCAAATGGGTCGAAGCTGTTCCATGCAAAACAAATGATAATAAGGTTGTTGTGCGCTTCTTGAAAGAAAATGTTTTCTCTAGGTTTGGCACACCTCGCATAATAATCAGTGATAATGGAACACACTTCTGTTATCGTTCTTTTGAAGCTCTCATGAGAAAGTATTCGATAACCCACAAGTTATCCACTCTGTATCATCCTCAAACTTGTGGGCAGGTTGAAGTATCGAATAGGCAGATTAAACAAATCCTTGAGAAAAATGTGAATCGAAATCGTAAAGATTGGTCCCAAAAGTTAACCGACGCTCTTTGGGCTTACCGCACCGCTTTCAAAACAAACTTGGGTATGTCCCCTTATCGGTTGATTTTTGGTAAGCCATGTCACTTGCCAGTTGAACTAGAACATAGGGCGTTATGGGCAATAAAAACTTTGAATCTTGATTTAGAGCAAGCAGGTGAACATAGGAAGCTTCAACTTAATGAACTTGATGAAATTCGAAATGATGCCTATGAAGATGAACGAATTTACAAGGACAGAACAAAAGTTTTTCATGATAAATCAATTTTACGTAAAACTTTCATGCCAGGTCAAAAAGTTCTATTGTATGACTCAAAACTGCATTTATTTCCGGGTAAGTTAAAATCTAGATGGACAGGACCTTACACTGTACGGACTGTTTTTCCATATGGTGCGGTAGAAATTGAGAATCCAACCGATGGATCATCCTTTAAGGTCAATGGTCAACGCCTTAAACCTTACTTGGAACCAATACCCAACCAAGAGGAAGAGCTCATGGTCCTCCATGAGCCACATTACATTCAGTAAGACACACTAACCCTCTTTTGTATATATGTAAATATTCTCTTAGTTGTTTTTCCCTTTCACTAAGATATGTCTGATTAAGACTGTGAGGACACAGTCACGCTCAAGTGGGAGGGGGGATTTACATTACATCAGCAATCAAATTTTATGAAGTAGGTCATTTATTGAACAAGGATTAACTTAAAATTCATAAATAACACCTTGGTTCTTGTTTGATAAGTTGAATTGTTGGGTGATGGGAATGAACATTATTTATTCATTGAATTGTAATGTGTCTTTTTAAGATGCTAGCTTGAGACTGTGCAGACGTTAGTCGTGTTCTGGAGTAAGCGCGTCAACCTTTGTATACATGTTAGAATGTGCAAGTAAAAAAAAAAAATGAGTTTGCACCTACATATGTTGGATTTTCTGAGTTCGTTTTCATGCATAATATTTTTCTCACTCAAATTTTCACACTTGTAAGTTGTAAATTCCACTTGGCCCAATTAAGGAGAAATGACTCATTGTAGCGTTCTTCTTCGATACCCCACATTACTCAAACCCAAGTTTTAGTCGATTTACATCCATGTTTCGATAAATTTTTCTTATATTGGTATACTCAAGAACCTTTTCACTGATTTATTTTCAAAGGTTAAATATGTCACTTTATATACCAATATTACACTACCCATTCCGTACTTGTTTTAAGGTAGGATAACCATATACCACATCTTATTTTATATGGGTTATCTATCTTACGAAAATTTGTTTATCATTCCTTTCAGCTTTTTGTATAACATCAATCCAGACTTGTGTGTTGAATTAAGGTTATAGAAGTAGAGTAACTAGGGCACAAAATTTTCCTTTCATGAAGTGTTGGTTTAGTAGAGGAGGAATCAAATGAAATAATGTACGGTATCATTCCATTCCATCTCCACTCATCATTCATCATGCAAAAAAAAAAAGGAAAAAAAGAGAGAAAAAAAATGAAATAAAGAGAGAGTCTCTCTGAATAAAATAGTCATTCATCATTCTTGACTATAAAAGCATTCAATTCCATTCCATCCACATCCATTCTACTGTACTTGGAAGTGAAGCGAGGATTGTAGTAGACGAGATGAAAGGAAATAAAAATGTTCATATGTTCCTTAGTATTACTTTATCTTTTGTAATTTGAAGTTCAACTAATACACTTGCCCTCTTATCTAGAATATTTTTAGAACTTACAAAATTTTCCTTCATCTATGCATAACTCATATCCAATACATTACAGTTACATTGGTGCAAAATCATTCAAGAAAAAAAAGGGATTAAAGAATAAAGAAATGATTGGGTGCACATTGTCGATGTGTAGAACTTTGGTTGACACCATGCTCTTAACCTTCAAGACAATTACAGTGTTATCAAGGAATTACGATTCAGCTTGAAATTTTTTATTCATTTTTGCACTAATTATGGGATGGACAATTTGGGGCTAAACCGTTATTATTGAAGTTAGGTGAAATCCTTGGAATGTGAAAGACATTAAATATATTATTTGATTAATCCACAAGGCTCTTTGGATTTTGTGGGTACTATCCGCTGAAAACCCTCACGAGACAACACTCGTCCTACTAGGGACACCTAGGGGTTTAACGGCTTGTTGCATACGCTAAATGCAATCGTGTTTCCTACGAAAGTGTGACATGTCTTAGTTTAGTTTATTCGAGGACGAATAAAAAGATAAGTGTGGGGGTATTTGATATACACGTAAATGTGTATATTTTATCCGCATATTTATCTTATTTTATCTTTTAAATAATTGATATTGTGCATTTATAGTTGTGTTTACAGATTATTTTTGATGAATGGATTAACGCAATTAATTGTTGAAAAGCTTGAAGAATTTGTGCGAGAAGAGTGTTGAATTTTAAAGCTGGATTAAAGCTTGAAGACCTGAAGAAAAGTTGCTATTCAATCGCCTTCTGCTGCATATTTCAAAGACAAGATTCAATGCTTTTCCATAACGATCACTTGGAGTTGTTATTCATTCTCAAGTCAATTGGAGTTGAAGCCCGCAACCTATTTTCCATGACATCTGCATGCATTCACATTGGTCTAGTTGCTAATTGGGCTAAGTTATTTGTCCCATATCATGTAATTTGCAAGGCTTCTCATTCATGCGCTGCATGCGTTCACGCTGAGCTACTTGATTAATGTGTTATTTTGAAAAAGGGGTTTTTGTCCCACATTATGGAATTTGCCAAGTAGCCTTGGCCAATACAACTATAAATACCTTGTATCTTATTCATGTAAAAACACACTTAGTTTTATTCTGTAATCCTTTGCTTGGAATAAACTCTTCTTTCTCTCTTCTATTTAGTTTTTATCTGCATTTTATTTATGTTCATGTCTGTTATTTTCTTTTTATTTTCTTTTCTTTTAGCCATGTCTAGCTAATCCTCTTTGATTAGGGGGTAATGACGCTAATAGATATGATTCAATATGAATCACATAGCCAAAATATTAGAACTTCATGTATGTAGATCTAGATTTGAACTAAGGGTTAGATCTGAACCTTCATACCCTGTGTCGTTTAAGAGCTGTGCTCCTTCACAGGGTATATTCGAGTTCGATCTAACACTTATCAGATTTAGATTTAATATTTAGGGTTTTAGAAATAAAATAGTGAATCTATCCTGATAGCCTATGGTTGTTTAAGAGCTGAGCTCCTGCATAGGCTATACTTGTTGTTATTTACATATTTGTTTCTAGAAACCTAATTATAGTTGATTCATGTTTGTGACAGAAACATGAATTCGATCTGTATTTATTCGATTGACTATTGATGAATATTAATCTAATCTATGTCATTATCACCTAATTGCTTTCTCTTATTGTTAAAACTCTCTTTTTGTTTATTTTCTATGTTTGCAACCAATCAAAATTCTGAATAACTTGATTGGATTTATTAATTAAAATATTTTTGGTCCCAGAGTTCGACACCCTCTACAACAATCCTTGTTGTTTAGGAAAACCGAACGGATTTTACAGTTGTTTACAATTGTATAATTTGTTCGCAAACAATTTCATATTAAAACCGTTAAACTACATCCTTAATCCCATCCTCCATAGTCAAGGTGACCTCAACTTACCCATCTTTTAATCAACGATGAAGGTTTTCCATTAGATGAGTTACCATGCTTGCCTTTTGGTATAATTGCTTTGTATTCCTATTATTCAACAATTCTTCACTTAGAACTCTATTGATAATAACCACAAGTTCAAGATTAAATTAAGATGTACTGCAAATATGAACCAATAACGATCTGAAATTTTGGAAACAATTTAAATTTTATTTTCAATTAATTTACAGGGATTTATAGCCAATTTTAAAAATTCGACAATTTAATATTATTTCGATAGTTTAAAAAGAAAAAATTTCAAACAATCTCAGAATTTGAAAAAACCAATTTTATTGGGTTCGAAACGATGAAAAATGGTAAGGTTTCAAATTTCATAATTTTCGGAGTTAGTATGTGAGCGTACGAAAAATAAACACGTACTGGGTCAACTAATCAAAATTAAGTAAAAACGTAGTAAAATAATAAGACGGATGGTCAATCATACTCCAAATCCGACGAGGCCTATTTCATTGGATCTGTAATTACAAAATACATTAGGATCAAAATTTCATGCCAAACGAATTTACTGTTTGATCATATGACTGATAGATGCGTGACAAAACTAAAAAAGGCTTAAAAGAACTTCTCATTTAAAACAAGGTAAAAGGACAAATGAGGTGTCACCTCCTTAATATATTAAGTTGTGTTTTATCCCTTCTCTTTATCTGTTAACACGTCAACAATCCAATACCATTTCATATCTATAAAAATCAAGGCATCTTCTTCCCTCTCATTTCCCTTTTTCCTTAAAACTAACCCCCTCCTTACTTCTCTTATCCATGGCTACCACCTCCTAGCCACCTCCAACCCACTTTTGCCCCTTCCTTCCTTCCTCTACCTACACAACACCCCCAAGCCTCCTCCCTTTGAGCCGTGGCCCCAGCTCCACCTAAAAACTCTAATTTTCCCTTTCTAAACCCTTATCTCTAGCTTAGCTCCAAAATACACCCAAATTCACACTTTTACACACCTCAGCAGCTCAGGCTTGGGCCCCCACCAATGCCCTACATCCAACTCTTCCCAAGGTCGAACCCTCCACAAGCCTAAACCTTGCCCCATTTTCTCCAAAAACCCAAATCAGTGTACATTTGTTTGTCTGGAAGTTTAGAAACTCCAACGCATTGAAAGTCTACTCAACTCAAATCCAGAAATCTTTATAGACGTTAGGAAGTTGCTGGAGTCATATGAGAGTGTTAGCATACCTTTCGCTTAAGAGATTGACGAAGTGGAACCTACGGTGAGAAACCATTAACTAATTAAGGGCTAATTTATTACCAGTTATTGTTAGTAAACTTATATGGTTTATGAAAATTCAAGTTTATTATGATGTTTAGTGAGGGATGGTAAGAGAAAAAAAATATCATTTTTAAGTGATATACGTGTAGTTGCTTGGGTATGTGACACTTAAGAACCAATAGTGTTGATTGGGAAATTATTTGAACCTTGAATGGTCATTTGAAAGTAATTCATTAACTATTGGTTAATGGATATTGACATAAACCCTACTTGGGTATTGGAATGATAATTGATTCATATATACCCTATTGATTGATATTGCGGTTAATCTGTTGATTGACAAACTCATATAGGCGTTAATGGTTACGGCTTGTATGGTGTATTCCACTATATATGTAGATTGGATGTTGTTTGATGGTTGATACAATGTTATATGATACACTGATTAAATATGACCAACAGATGTGATTATTGGTCCATTGGTTAAGTCTCCATCCAATAAAATGGTTTAATGAATATTTTGTTAGTATAATAATAGGCTAAAAATAAAAGTTTGAATTTGATGTCTGATTTCGGATGGACACAAAGTTTATAAAATTATGATGAACATTCATAAGTAAAATGAACTAATTTGAATTTATTTTCATATAGATATGGCCTATTCAAGTTTTATTTTTAAAATGAATAGTAACCGGTAAAAGTGAAGTTCGGTTAGGTTATCTAGGATGAGTTTTAAAAGGATTTCCTTTACAAAACTTTCTTATATATTTTTATAACGAATGTCAGGAGAATTTGGGTTTTAAAAAAATGAAGTTTGAAAAATAATATTATTTTAATGATTTAAATAATATTATAATACTTACATATTATAATAATTGATTTTGAAGTTCAAAATTGAAAATATAACTTCTAAAAAATATTATATATATTATATAAATTTTTTTGAAGTTATTTGATGTATTTTGTATTATACGTCGAATTATCGTCAGAATAGAACTCGTCGTGCAGCGGCAGTTCGCGAACTTTGACCTGTAGCTTCAGACTGATGTATCGGGAGTCCCGACCTTCAGATTTTCCCGAAACTGTAACTGTTGGGTTCATAATCAAAAGAGCTTTCATACGATAAGAAGAGCTTTGAAATATAATGGTTAGATTTTGAGAAATGTTTAAATCAAATTTTAATAAAAAACAACGTCAAGACCTATAATGGTCTGAAATTGAAATTGGTAAATATGGACTATTTTTATTTAAATAAAAATAGGAAAAATTATTATAAATGATTTGGAAAGAGTTTGAACCAATTTTATATGGTTTTGAATGTTAAAACTGGTTAAGTGGAATGGCTATTTTTGGTAACACCTTATAAATAAATTTTGAGTAATGTTTTGAAATAAGGATTTTGATTTGTAAATCGAATCTAATCCTTAACTAAACCTTTTTATAAGGTTAAAAGATGATTTTTGGAACCCAAATAACTTAACCAAGTTTGAGGATAAGATCCGAATCTTATTAAATGATTACCAATTAAAGGAGACTTAATTGGTGGATTGATAATCCGATAAAGATTTTTTTTTGACGCTAATTATTTGAAAAGACCGAGTTCAACCCATTTCAAATAATTATATGAAGAATTGAAGTCGAATATATTAAAGACGGTAGAAGACCAGGAGTCTTCACATCGAATGGACTGCTTGTTGATACCTTGGATATGGGTAGCTCTTGTTAAAGGGTTATAGTGGCAGTGGTCCGGACGTACTTGTTGATTGTCTAGATATGCAAGGGCCTCTCTCCTTAACTGGACGAGGAATAAGATGCCTTTACTTTCGTTCGGACCCAAAACGAACTTGTCAATGAATGTGTGTTTGACGTTGTATTTCATAATATAACTGATTAGTTACTATTGATGATATATCTGTTGTGGCAGAGAATTTATTCTCTTAGCTTAACATCCTTATTTGAGACGTATGAACTCAAAGGTTATATTATTAATAGAAACTGATCGTATGTGTGAATGGAAATGTGGCATGCCAAGTGTTGCTGGTAGATAAATCATTATTGAAAACAGAGCTTTGTGGGACGTTGACTCTAGGGCCACTCACACCCTGGAATGAGCCGAAAATAGGATGATGGATGCTAGAGAAAGGACATATCTTCCCTTATAGGAAAAAGTGATGCCATGGTATGAAGCCCAGACAATTTTACTTATGTGGATGTTGGAATCAAGATGCCTCGGATGATGATCAAATACGACACGAACGACGGTCAGATACGACCGGGGAATGTTATGTTCAGGAGTAACCCGAACTCACCGGGAATTGGTGGGCCGACTGTGCTGCTCTAAGGGCCACATGCGTGTGAGTCCTGGACATCTTGCTAGAGATAGCCCGAATCGGATAAGGAAGTCCTTTGTCTTGGTTCATTAATGGAATCCAAATTCCAATATGAGCTTTGCAGTTTTAGTTGTAAACCTATATGGCGACATAATCGGATGGGGTATTATGCCGTCTAAGATTGATACATTTACTTTTGAAAATGTTTTCCACACTTAGACACTAATAATAATAATATCAAATGATTTTCTCGTATCAAGCATGTTTGGATATTATAAGGTAAAACTCTATCCTCCGGTTTGCGTTGCATTGTGTGATGGGACTTGAGTCTTATAATGGCTTCATTTTTTACAAAGCTTTATGTGGTTTTATGTACTAGCATTCGTGTGGAGGAAACCCGTTCCGTGTTATACGACGCGATCCCGTGATATGCCTCACTTTAAAATAAATTAAGAATAACTGTAGGGTTTTTCATACCAGTCCCATGATTGACTCGTAGTTTGTTTTTCCCTTGCAAACTCGGGTGCCCATATTTTCACGCGGGCAGCCCAGTTCCTAGGTTATTAGCTTAGATCTTTTTGGAGTTGTGTATGAAAGCTATGGTAGCTGGTTATGGACTTAGAGCTTATAACAACATGCCTTTTCGAGCATTTCAAGTCTATAATAATACCAACTCAAATCATTCGAAACTGCAAATTGTTATTGCTATGGAGTTAAATATAAAATAGTCATAGAATCACATACACAGAAGCAGAATATCCCACAGAGGAATAAATGAAATACAATAGTTGTTCATGAAGCTAACATATACAAAATTTCAAAATAGTTCATAATATTAGAGTTACAGAAATAAGTACAGCGAAAGTCTAAATACAATGAATTTCAGATATACAAAATAATGACTAAAATAAAGAAAGAGATAAGGTCTTTAATCAATTTCTACCTCCGAAAGATGAAATCTCAAAACTACAATACTCGTTCTAACCCGAGTAATAATGCAAAAACGAAACACTTGTATCAGGACTAACATGCTCATGAAAATAAATCAACCCAAATGCACTATTTAAATGAAATGCATTAGTAACTTAAAGGATGTTTGGGATTCTCATCCTTTAAGGATCCATTAAACTAGATACATGTAATATAATACGCTATTATAATAGTGTCTATTGAGTAAACTAAAGTATCAAAATAGCGTAAGCGGGATTACATTTTTACCCTCACACCATTTATAAACTTTGTAGTCTATACAGTACTGTAAACTCCACCAAACCAGTGGGCTATCAAGGAGCACTCCATAGGTACAACGCAAAACAAAGTCGTAGTGGGAAAGGCACCGAGGAATACCCAACAATAGGATTCCACTGGATTGCGGGATCGAGCTGGTGGTAACACATAGTAGCTACTACCGCCCATCTCGAACAACCCTCCGATAATCGCGGGTGGCCACCAATCAAATCACAAAGTAATAGATATGGTATCGAAGAAGCATGTCCGATAGGAGGAGCGACCTTACTTTGCTCGGCCATGGCATTTGTTTTAGTCATTTCAATTATGTCCCGAAAGTCATGGCCATTCATCATCGTTCTCTTACTTCATTCCAGTATCGTTCACCAAACAAATTTACTTCATTCTAGATTCTCCACCACGTACACGGTTATTAAGGTGGTTCTTGCTATTGGCAGAGAGTATGACAATATCTGATCTCTTTAACAACCAAACATTTATTTCACACTGTGGTCATTAAATTTAAAACCATTTTCAAAAATCACAAATCAATTTACCTTCAAAAATTGATTTTTTTAATAATCATTTACATAAACAATTAAGTATTAGATTCAATTTAAATTTCAGTTTCATATTTTTGAATGGTAAATTTATCAAACTAAGATTTCGATTTAGATTTCTACTTCATAAATATCATCGTTGATTGAAACTGTTATCTTAAAGCAATTTGGACTTAACGAATCAGATTGGGAATAAATTATATTTAAAATGGTAAATTATATAAAAAAATAGTTTAAATTAAAATAGTTAAAATGTATACAAATTTAAATTTAATATAAGAATAGTTATATAAAAGGAGTTTTATTAAAATAGTTCTAAAAGTTATAATAGTTAAAAATATATAATACTTTGTTAAAATACTTGTAAAATTTTAATAAATAAAATAGTTGAAATTAAATAGTTATCAAAATAATAGTCATGAAAATAATTAGTAAGAAAATTTTAGTTTAAGTAAAATATTCGATATAAATAATAATTTCAAACAATTTAAAAATAATAATCCCATTTGAACCAAAATTTCATATTTCAAAATTCGATATATCATTTAAATCAGATTTCAAACTCCATTCAAAACAAATTAACTTTATATTCATAAATTCAATTTAAATTCAGGAAAATTATTTTTATTGACCAACAATTTCTATATATAATTTTCTAACCTACGGTCAAGTGAATCGATTATGTATTGTTTCAACCCCTTTAATTAAATTTCCGGGTATATATAATTTCTACCTGGATCCCAATTAAATGTCAAAATGACATAATGATTCAGATATATATCATTTCAACCCACACTGATTTTCCTAAATCTACGGGAACTTGTCGTGTGAGAGCAACAAAAACAAACATTTCTAAACATACACATACAAACAAATATCACTTGTGCAGATTCGTGTCGTAAATCATGTGTTAATAATGCGTGTCATATGTGCACAATATACATATCATATAATACAGTTTTCTACAAGCAATCCTAACATTTCAAATAAATCAGTTCAAATGTGCCAAAATATATTTCATAAAAATGTCAGTCAAGTGTGAGACAAACTCACCTTCCGTGGTACAGAGAAGAGGCAACAAACAAACATGAATGAAATGATGAAATCCGAGGATGACTACAATGAACAAGCTCGGCTCAATATCAGATCAAGTACAACAAGCTAGAATCGAACAACCAACTAAGATTTACTTTCGATCGAAAGCTTCAACACAACAAATAAAAAAACATGGCCAACACTTCAGCTAGGGAATGAAGAACAACACTTCAGCTAAAATAAGAAGAGAATTGAAGCACAAATTCATGACTCAACAAACAACAGCCGGATCTAAAAGCAGCAACTTTCCCTTTTTCCTTTTTTTCTAATGAAGGAATAGCAAACTTCTTGACTTAACGAAGAAAATATAATGGAGGGATGATGGTTTGAGGCTTGCAGTGATAGTTCCAGGTTGTAGCAGGATATATATATATATATATATATATATATATATATATATATATATATGAAAGTGGATAGCATGAACATGCGCATGCATTGGATTGTCACATTAGCAATTAGGAAGGAAAAGAATAATGCATGGAGAAAAGTTGCTATAGTCAACGCATACCTCAGGATTTAAGTTGCCACAGTACTTGTTTGCCATTTTTGTGGCATAAACCTTCTCTTTTTTTTTACAAGAGGCGATAATTGTTTCAGGAAGATTAAAAAACAAGAGAAGAGGAACAATGTAAAAGAGCAGCTAAAGTGGTTGACGTGAAAATTGCCCTGTACCCGTTCTTTTGCAGCAAGCTTTGGATCTTAAGTTTTCATTTTCTTTTACTATTTCAAACATAAAGTTGAACATGTCCGCTCAAAAATCAACGTGTAAAGTTAAAAGCGTGAAAAGTATAATTCCCTTTTTTTAATAAAGCAATGGGCACAAGCTTAAAAACGAAAGATAAAAGATGACAACGGAATGACGTGAAAAGAAAAATGATAGAAAAAAAGGAGTGAGGTCACCTAGATTTAGGTATCAATCAACATGGGTGAACATATTTAAATGACGTAAATGCAAGGTTACTTGGTCTTCTACCGCCACAAATTTTGAATCCACTTTTACTATTTCAAAACAAAGATTTTGAAAGTGAAGAAAAACTCAAATTCCAGAAACCAATAACGATCATGGGATGAAAGAAGGATAGAGTCATAGTGTATGGTCCGTCACCATTCCAACAAGACATGTGTACGGACACAAAAATCAAAACCTAACACAACATTACATACCGATACGATACGTGTGTTATTAATACGGACGTCCGTCGAACACCGAAATTCACAAGTAAGTATACTGCGATAATCAATGCGATGAGACGGCCGCAACATTATAAAGTTTGCAGTGTCATGATGCTCCGTTCAAAAATGCATTACATACCCCTTTAAATAAAAAATTTGCATGGGAAAACAATTAAATGGAGGTCAAAACGTCTGATTTTCGCGAAACCAATTGCAGATTAAACAATAGAACGAGGAAGAAAAACTTTTTTATGTTGGGACATTTTGGTTTCGAAAATATATTTATCGATACAAATTTCGCACTAGAAAATATTTTTATAAAGCTCGAAACTTTCGATTTTCGCGAAATAGATTGCACCATTGGATTCGTGTCAACAAATAGAATATTTTTCATGTTTGTCCATACTGGTTTCGAAGAGATTTTACAGTCGCTAAACTTTAAACTATTATGCCTAGCTTTTAACTGGAAATTGCAGGACGGTCAAACATTCAAATTTTCCGATGAAATTTTCATAGTTGCTACGTCTCACTGAATGTATCTAAAACATAAAATGTTGGAATCTAATTCATCTTTTAAGATTTTAACGTTAATTATGATATATCGGCTGTCGTTACCGTAAATTGACCATATAAATTGATTTAAACGGAGCGAGCAAATTTTATTGTTTTCATTATAGAATTTACAGGATCAATTTTATATAAAAATAGTATGTTTTAAAAAACATTTTTTTCAACATTTATTTTAATCAATTTTATGTCAGCTTCAAAACAAATAAGTTATGAAATAAAGATCGATCAATTTTATATTCAATATTAAACATATATGTTTTATTTTATATTCAAAAATCAAATACACACATTTCTTATAATTCAAAAATAAATGAAACTTTAAAATTTTAAGTAAAATCTCACTTAATCCCGTTATTTTAAAATCATCTAAATTTCCAGATCGTTACAGAGCAGGAGATAGATGTTTCTTTTGGACTCTCCAAGACTCTATTATGTCGATTATCGTTAATTTCGCTGTGTACTTATTTGCTATTTGAAACTGCTATGTATAATTAAGATCCCTGTGATGTTGTAAACTCTGATTTTAACCTTTGATGTAAACTAATGTACATTATGTATTATAATCCAATGTAATATCCTCTGTTGTTATGTTAATGTATTATATTCCAGTGACTATTTGTTCTTCCGCGGATCGGGAGAATAGGTCGTCGCAAAACGATGGTTGCATTTCAGTGCCATATGATACAAACTCTTTTTCAGAAGAAGAAACTTTCATCGAGCAACCGATGGTTGCATTTCAGTGCCATACAATACAAACTCTCTTTCATAAGAAGAACCATTCATCTGAGCAACTTCATTGTATACCATATCATGATTTTTACTCTTACTTATTTGGTTTATCCATAAATTGCCTCTTCTTTTGATTTTATAGGCATAAATAATATAATAGCAATTAGCCTTTGCTTTCTCCATTATTGCAGAAAAAATGTCATCATTGTCCGTTGAGAATACAAATAAAGGAAATCAATAAATATATGTGAGGATCTTCTTCAACTACTCCATTTTGTCGAAAAGAAGAAAGGTACTTTTCTAATTGTATGAGAATAAATTTGTGCAAGATCGAAACTGTGTCAAAACAAAGTAATTTATTTAATTCTTGGGCATTAACTGATCGTTACAAATTGGGGAATAAACCAGAAAAAAATAAAAATCGGGTAAAATAAGTTACTTAAACTAAGATATGTTAATAGGTTGATATAGTTAACCTTATTAACAAATCGAAACATTAACTCTATTTCCTATCGAGCATGTCTTTAATCATATTGTTTGCTGCAACCTCTAACGACAGCAGTAAGAAGAATATCTTCGCCAATTTTGGCAGCAATAAGTTAGTCTAATGATGAATAAGACCGTCAACGAAGATATAGCTTTACAAAAATAATTATTATTTTTATTTCTTCCTAAAAACCTGTAAAGGCCCGCAAATCCATACCATTTGAGTTGACTAAATATACCACATGTCTAACCCAAATTGAACAGAAATACGAATCATCATGGGTATAGAAGAAAATGATAGAAGAAGAATAGAAATAACAACACAGAATCTCACATCGTAGCGGAATAAAACATAATATATATAACAACTTTTAAATACAGAATTTTGTATCGTACATACATACCATCTTCAAAGTACGACACAACACATTACAATAGAAATAAACATTAGATATCTGACGTTGAAGCCTCCTGCTCCAAGCCCCTCCAAGGGTATTTATAAACATCTGAACTACTTGACTGCCGGTACAAACTTGACCACCCAAGAGTTTAGTGCAAAACAAAACAAATAGAATGTAGGTCAATCATGAGACTGGTGTGAGTAAACTCTAATTACTTGATCTAATTTGAAAATCCTTTCTAAAAAAAGATAATCATAAGACCGATCCATATATAAACATGGATGGTTTTTACTTTACGATAACCCAAAACATTCTTAACATCAAAACTATTCTGATATTATAATAGTGTCTAAATCAAATAAATAGCAATCTAAAGGAATGCTTACATCCCACGCTCCACACACATAATATACAATGAAAAACCACGGGCTTCTATTGGAGAATGGATTTCCAACTATGATATGGTATGAAACCACCTTCCGATAGTGTAACTCTAGAGAGGAATACATTAGGTTCAACAAGAACATCTTGCAACTCGGCCACGCATGACCGATCACTCATTCTGCTTGAGTATATCGAATGTATTATCACCAACAGTTGTGATCAACAACCGTTTCCAAAATCATACAACATCGATATAAAAGAAACAAATGATTTTTTTTCTAGATCAGGTGGTAATACACCCTAATTGGTGCGACCCACATGGCCATGTTGCATGCTCGAATTTTGTCATTTTCGGTTGATGAGGCTTGAGGTATGATTACCATTTTGGCTATCTCATTCACTTTGAATGCCACATTTTTAGATCTGCTAATTGATTTGCACAAATATACTTTGGGTGATAAGCTAAAAGAAGCTACCTTCTCCACCACCATAGTCGGTATATTTGTAAAAACCAATGTACTTAATCATTAGAAATATTCTATCAGACATTCATTCATACAAGTTCGTTTCGGGACCGAACAAAACCGAAAGCACTATCTCCATTAATCCATCTTAGGCAATTTCTACCTAGGATTAACAGAAAAACCCTTGCACTTTACTCCGTCTTCCATTATTCTCTAAGTAATTTGACTTGCAATGCTTATGCTAATACAGAGTGGTTTCAGATAATAAATCCAACTAGTCTCTCCATTTTGACAACGATAACATTTAATTAGCTAGAATTCCGATAGTCGGTTATTTAACTATCGAAGAAACAATCATCCATCCAAGTACCTTATTTTCAAAAGGAAATACTACTGATTTGCACCAAACAATCACTGAGCCATTTTTAATTAATATTTCATTAATTAAATTCTTCCTATATTCATTATCAAATCACCTTATCGAGATATTTTTCAAACACATGGAAAACATTTCCATATTTCACAAGATACATTTATTTTCTACAGTTAGAAAAATATTATATTCCAAACCCATTTATAAAATATTAGTTTAAAACCAGTAGGAATCCATTCCATTACTTCTTTTAAATTTTTAATAAACAATTTGAACTCTTATTCCATATGTAATCGATAAATCGATTTTTAGTAATTAAAATTTTTCTTACTTTTTAAATTTTCAAAAAAAATGTCGGTGCCCTCTTTACACTTCTCAATAGACACAACCACGAATTGTCTTTCTACGCCTTTTCCATTTAAAAAGAAAATAAAAAAGCCAAGCGGCTTACCCAATATGCTCATAAAATTCTCATACTCAATTAGATATGTACCTTTTTCGAGCATTCGATTCATTTTCTCTACGTTAACTTCATTTCATGCCTCTTTTACATATACTCAACCATTTCCAATTTATTCCAAATCAATTCAACACTTTTAATTTAATCACTTTCTACTCACTAATTAACTTTCTAATTAGCTCCTTTTCCTAATCCACATTTAGTTTGAACATATCACGTTCAAATATATTTTAGTTCGCTCATAAACCAATCGTGTTCCATTTTAAACTCAAGTTTCATATTCTATTTCGAATATAAATTCACAAACTCAATTTACTTAACCAAAGTTAAGTTCGATCCAAAACTCCATTTCTAATTTATTCAAATTAGTTTACTTCCACTTCATAACTCGGAATCAGATTTCAATTTCAAAAATAAATCCACTTTGTTCAAATTTATTTAATAATTCAAGTGTGGATAATTCTAATGGAAATCCGAATTTTATTCACTCAAAATCCTTCTATTTTCTTTAATAAATCGTTATGGTTTATAAACAATTATAACGCGATTTTTCAGGAAATTTAATTTGACATAACTCAAAATCCATAAGATGAAATCTACTTTTTCTCTTCCATTAGAAATATATAATTCAATAGATTCGGACGATTCTTGTTTAAAAAAGTCCAACATATGTTGAGTTATGTATACACAATTTAAGTTTGAAATGTAAAACTACAAACTATCGCGCTATGGGAATCGTGTTTTAATTAAATTTATACATTTAAACGTCGTTTATAAATAAATTTCAATCTCACACTTTTATATTCTAGTATAAATTAAGCTAGTTTTCCAAATCTAACCTAAAATTTCGAGTTGTCCAAAATCGTCGAAAATTCATAACTCGGTTGTAAATTCACAACTCTCTTTTTATATTCAATTTCATTACAACTTCCTTCTAAATTCGTAAGTTTTATTTCTTATGAACTCTACTTGCTTAGAAATCTGTTCTTTGCCTATAAGGAAAATCATCATAATATTTCAAAAAAATGCAACCAATTTCCTTTTACTTTTAATATCTTCCATTTATAAAAATTCTACTATAAGTTCAAATCCTTTTTAAGGCCTAACATCACTTATAGTATGGTTTATAATCCAATATCGACTTCAATCTATTTATAAAATATTGGTCAAAACCAATATAATTTGCCTCGTCCTATTTAATTGTATATTTATTTACTTTTTCATAACCTTCCTCTTTTAATACTCCCAAATTATCCAATGATAAGTTATTTCACTTCATTTATAAACATTGTTTATAAATTAAATTACTTGTTTTTATTATTGTTAACAAGCCGTTATTTTTTGTAGCCTATTCGAAACTCAATTTCTATTTTGGAAAAATATATTTTCCTTTTTAAAATCCAAATTCTTTTCCTCTTCATTCGAATATATTTTTACGGTATTTTTAAATGCTAATTTTTAGGGTCGGTGCTATTCAAGCATCCAAAACACACAATAATTTATCAAATTTATTCAACTTGTCACAAATATATATGTATATATGTAAACAGACAATAATAAATTTGAGGAATACAGTTGGATCCCTTTAACTTATTTTTCCTATATCCAAAGATGTTAGAAAAAATAAATAATACCAATCCTGCTTTAAGGCAGGATATCACGATATATAGGGTCATCCACTATTATGTGGGGAGCATAGGGACTCATCCGTTAAATTATGCGGTAATATCCAACTACCAACCTTAAATATAACTATATGTATAATAGGAATCAATTGATATTAATTTATCAATGCATACAAACAACCAACAAACAACATATATAACATATATATACTAAATTAAAATCTGTTTATTAAAATTATAAACGAATCGGAGATAGTGAGTTTATCCACATTGATTTTTATTTGATGATTTATCATTATTTTATATAATCTTAAACAACTATTTAAAATTAGACAAAAATCCCAATTACCTCTAAACTCCTGCCAAATCAGCTCCAAAGCATTGCCTACATGCATATGAGCCTAATGCGACCAACGACGTCATAATGGGGTCTATCATGTGAGAGTTATAGATTTTATAAGTTAACCATTTCATTGAATTATATTTAAATTCACCAATCACGTAATTAAACTAATTACCATCATTAATTAATCACCTCCCCTAACCAATCTTGTTCCCGGGTATCACTTTGATACCTGCTACTGTACACACTTCCCTATGCCGAACTCTTATCCAATGAATCCTCTTTCATTTTGTAATGAAACGGAAATTTGTGAAATCCGTTGAACTCTTCACTGTGAATTCTACCCGACTATGACCATCATTACACACTCGATCCTCCCTTCTAAGATGCGACGCCTGCTCCTCTTCGTACGACAACATGATGCGACTTCTATTAACACTGAAGTTCTCTAAAATCTCATATGAGGTGTTAAACTCCTCCACAAGATCGAATCTACTGCCAATTTCTGGAAACATTGATTGAAATCCCCAAAAATCATGTGCCTTGATGTCGACTTGTGTGAAGTCGAACTCTGGGAATTCGATCGCACCAGGCATTCAGGCCATGAAAAAGAAGCCCCATCCCATACGAGTTTGGAAATGCTTGATTTACAAATTTAGGGATTTTGTTTGATTTTTAAAAGAATTTTGAAGTGGAGGATTTCCGTTATAGGGGAGGTTGTTTCTTCGTGAAGAAGGAAAAGGAAATAGAAGAGGAGACTAAGGGAGGAGTAAGGGTATATTTATAGAGGATTTTATTTTTAAAATATTCTTATGAAACTTGCGCCCAAAATAACACGCTTAGACTATCAGATACGAGTTGCAATCGTAATAAAACTTGTAATCCTATGACAACTTAATATTTCATACACAATGGAACTGGTTTCATCGAATTCCAAGATCGTTTGTAAAACTTCCTTTTAATTTCTCAGTGTGAATCGATACTCGTTTAAACTGCGCAAAATCATAAAATAATTCCAATTGAGTTGAAACTGGAAATCTTACAACAATTAATCAGTATGGATTTTATAAAGATTGTTTCGTAGAAATCTGTGGTCGTTTGAAAAATGGCACTATTCACATATCAAATTAAATCGAGAAAATATAATTTAAATTCAAAACAATCAACTCCTCGATAATAAATTATTATTGTTATAATTTATATTCAAAAAGAATTTATGTTGATCATCTGAATCATTTCGATTTATTTTTAACTTTGAATACAATTATTTGGCATTTTTCCTATTATAATAATTCAATATATTCAAAATTAAATTTATCTCGTTTATTTAATTGATAATCGCGATATAAAAATCCATTTATATTATCAACTCAACATTTAAACAATGCTAAATGTTCAAAATAAATCGACTAAAAATCCGGTTCGTTACATTTTTCCCCTTTAAAAGGATTTCGTCCTCGATATTACTAAGGCAAGAAAGATGCTACAAACCCATTTATTTTTCAAAAACCCACTTATGTTGAAACTCAACTCTTCACAATTCTATAATTTTAGTTCCAACAAAACTTTTGGTTTTCGTTCATGCAAACCATCAATTTCATATTTCTATTTCAAAATCCGTTAAATTAAACCCAATTTGAAAATCTTTTCTTTTAGCTAACAAAAATTTTCAAAAATCTTGAATATTTTATAACTCCCTAAATTTTTGGAAAATTTCAGCAGAGTCTGCTCTCTATGGAGGAGCTTTTTCAATACACCAAAAGAGATTAAAAAAAAGATATACAGCGACCAATACGGTCGGAAAATAGTTCTTATAACCTAATTTGGTATGTTTACGTAGAACTACCTTATACAAGCGTTATTTATGCGAGCATCCTTAGCATATACGCAATCTATGCACCCAAAATTAAGCCAGGCAACTCCATGTACTTATATTTACTCAATTTAAACTCATAAGTCTCATAATATAAAGTTTCAACGACTTTCATTCATCTTAAATGGTTAAACACAGGGATTGAACACAATCGTGACATATTATGTATGTTTAGCACTTATGCTAATACAAGCCAATATTTAGTTTATACTACATTTCATTCATATTGCACACCATATAGCTATATTCATTAAATTCAAATGATCTACAACCAACACATTCACATCCAATTCATATTCCATTCATATGCATCCAAATTCATTCAATTTGATTCTAATCAATTTTTTTTATTTCGTTTATGACAAAGGAAAATTTTCTATGCATATTTGGTATTACTCGGTTAACTAAATAACCACTTATATCTCTGGCTATATTTTAAATTGATTCCAAATCAATTTATCCATTTAACTCTATTAAACTTGCGTAGGTTAAATTTAAATTCCAACATTCAAATTCCCTTATTTTTATTTCAAATCCTTTTGAAATCATATGAATATATACATATATCTATTTCCATCTCAAATTCAAAACATTTGAATTCATTTAAAACAACTTGTTATTTGAAATAAATTTCCATTGGAAATTTTACTATGGTACTATCACTTAGAAACTCGAAAATGAATACTGATGATGTTGCAGTCATCATTATAATTATTTTCCCACGACTGAAGTGAGTTCAATACCTTATCACTCTAAATATCCATCTAAAAAGATTTTTATTCAAAATTACTTCCAAAACAAAGCCATATTATTTTAATATACTTTAGAGAATATTTTTCCAACCTTTGGGGATTTAAATTCACTTGTCTGGTTTGAATCCAGTTTTAGTTCATCACATTTGTATACATTGTCCTTATACAAATTATATTTGGTTATATGTAACCGTTCAAACTTCTATAATCTCATTTGATTATAATAACAACCAATACATCCATATATTATAATAATTTTAGAAAATTATTCCGTTTATATCAAAATAGAATTTTGGGTAAAATTATTTTACTTACCCACTTTAAAATAATTTTATGTCGAAATTCTCCAGTCATAAGTTTATAAACCCTTATCGATCTCATGGCGTTGCATGATTCGACCAGAATTCATAAACCACACAACAGACAAGCAAATGCAATATAAAACAATTCCTATATTGTAACAACCCGCCCGGAATGGGTCTAAATTTTCACCCAGAATGTAACGACCCAACTATGGTTCGTTTGAAGAAATCAACGTACGCGATCCCTTTGGAAATACTCTGTCAGACATCCGTCCATGCAAGTCATCCAGGAATAGGATGAACCGAAGGTACTCTCCTACTGCATCCAATATAGGTATCACCCATGGATCAGTAGCGAGAAGTCCTCGCAATCCGTAGATTCCAACAACGACAGAACCACAGTTTATCTCTAGCCACTAAACCAGAGATTATTAATAGTTCTTCCGTGTAATGAAGATCTACGGCCTTCAATGCTCCATCTCGATCATCTTCTGATATCTTCACATATTTGTTGGTCGGAATGGTTTTTGAATATAAATTCGATTCCGGTCATTCCGTACCAACAATCGTATTGGACAGATTTGATAGTCGGTGATTTAACTATCAAAATAAAACAGTGTTTCAATCATGATAACCCAATGAGTTCACTGGTTCGGCATTCAGCACCACTTGGCCTATTAATTAAAAAAAATGTAAATTTATAACTCTTAGATACTTCGATATTTTTTCTCGCTTCTTTATTTATCATAAGACTTTTCTTTAAAACAAGTTCATACTTAGTAAAATCCTATATTATATTCAGTTTTCTATTTCCACTTTCAAAACATTAGCCACATTATTATCTCGTATTGGGAAATCAATTCAATTTATTACTTGTAAAACAACATTACGAGATATCTTTTATTCATTACTTGAAAACAAAATCCAGTGTTTATTCTTTGAGAATAAAACTCATCCTTTACATTTCCCTTTCTAACTCGAACATATCATTATATTTTCAGGCAACCCCTTTTTCTTCCCTTTTACTTTGGATTCATCATTATGTATATATATATCTTCCAACTTTCCCACCAAACATTTGTATTATTATTTCTCAAATGAAATAATAAACTTTTACTATCATTTTTACCATTACAACTCATATCATCTTCAGATAATCCTGAAGTCGTCCAAGTTGGGGTATTTTAATTACCTCTCAGACCTTGATCAACAACGTTCATATCTCAAGATGGATACGAGTTGTAATCCGAAACCCAATATTTCATTCTAATATAATTACAAATTCCATTTGACTGAACTATTCAAAATACGGTTTCATAAAACCTTCTTACCCTTGGAAATTCTCTTACTCGGATACAACCACTATTCCTTAATTTAATAATTAAGTAATCCTTTATAAACACCCCCTTTTTAACCTTTACCTTTTTTTAAAACCATTTCATTTCATAGTTCGGATTTGCTTACAAAATCCGATGACCCACTTCCTTTACCAAACTCAGTTTCACCAATTCCTTCTCTAATCCTTTCGATCATTTCCCGCTTTGAAATTCATATTTCAATTCCCTACCTTTACACGATCACATTATTAATTAACGTTAATTTAAAATTAACGATATAACACCTCATCGCTTTTATAAACCTTGTTTAAATCAATTCTGGTTTAGTCGAAACCCTTTTCATCTAAATTCCCCTTTTTGATAAACTTTTATTCAAAATATATATTTCAAATCTATCTTTAGTTATAAATAAATTTTATACTTTCATTTCTATCAATTCACCTGATGGTAAATTGATATAAATAAAACAATTTACTTTTAGGCCATTTACTGCCGATTACTTAACCAATACTGCCCATTGGTTAAAACCAAACACAGGTAGAATTTCCAATCAATGATCAATACTCAATCAATCACCCAAACATGACAGTTCGCATGTTAATATGAAAGTAAATAATATATTTGAGGAATCCGGTTGGATCCCTCCAACCTGTTCTTCCCTGTATACAAATGGTTATCTCCAAACAGATCGTTCAATTTCATTTAACTGATAATAATAAATAACGACCATTTAACCTCAACCAATTCATAAGCAATTCAAATAATCCAACCAATTAAACACGTTTATTTTATAAACATGACCAACAAGGTAAGTTACCTTTATTGGAACGAATCGTTAGAATAACGATTTGGTATTTCACTGAAATTAAACGACGGTTTAATTTCATCAATTAAATCTGCAAATAATATATAATTAGCAAACAGCCAACCATAAGCAATCAGAGCACTCAAGGAAAATTAAAATTTATATAAAATATAAATGGGAAGAAACTGAGTGAGTTTAACTCACCTTGATTTGGTTCACTGTTGAAATGGTTCAGTTACAATTAAATTAAACAGTCGTTTAATTTTAACTGTAAATCCCCGCTGTATCCAGCTCTTGTCCAAATTTACTCCATAATAAAGTGCTTCCCACCACGATCTTAATACAACTTGTTTCTTTCCATTCTGAGCATATATGTGAGAGTTATTAACGTTTGAATATATATACGATTTAAATTCATTATTAAATTTCCTAATTAACTTAATTAAATAACTTAATTACATTATTCTATGACACAATTCTGGGCCGATTTGTTTTGTTAACCTTCCTTTGTTTCCAAGCATGCTGCAATGATCCCATCTGTAACCTTATTTTAACCAATTATTAATCATATTATGGTTTTAAATTAATTACTAATTAAGATTTTACTAAACTAGCTTAGCAATACAAAGGGTCAGCCGATGGTCCTCTTTCCTCTTCGTATGATTTTAATTCCTCTTCACATATTGGTTCATGTATCAATGCACACCTTAGAATTAGGGTCTTAAAAAAGAAAATTCCTTAATTAAATAGAAAATTTAAAGTAGTAATTAAGTTAATTTTCTTTTGGCCGAAATTACTGCTTCGCTTGTGAATACTGTAGATTTATGTGGATCGAACTCACTACTTCCCCCCTTTTGTATGGTCTTCATTTCTTTACACCTCTGCCTCGAAAACGAAATGAGCATCGTCCCTTTTCACCAACGAAGCGCCCTCCCTGCCGCCACCTGAAGCGATCTAACGCCACCTTTCGAATCCCCTCAGCCTTGCCTATCATCGGACCCGGCCCCATCGATTCCGGCCACCCCATTCTCCAGCGTCATACCCTTGAACGCAGCGCCTTCCTTAACCAATTCCGCCTACTAGCGAATGCCACTGATGATCACAGCCGTTGGCTCGACAGATCTCCTCAAGCTGATCATTTTTGTATTATATAGTTTTGGGATTTAACGAGTGGATTTGTGGAGATCGGAGAAGAAAGGATGGAAGCAGGCTACCGTTGATTAATTCTATGGAGGCGCAAGTTTATTGTTGCGTTGACCACGCTGAAAGAAACCAGGGTTTTTGACCCAACGTTGATATATATAGTGAGGATTTTGGGACCAAATATCATTATTTTAATTAAAATGAAACTTAGCCGCGAAGTAACACGAAAAGCTAACCCCTATTGACTTCTGTTTTCTGATAAAAAAGCTGATCTTGGTGTAAAAAGATATTCCAGATCTAATGGGACAAGTTTCGTCGAAATCCGAGGTCGTATGAAAAAATTTCCTTTATAAAACCAGAAATAAACACGCATTTAATTTTTCCACGATCACCAGATAAATCAAATCAACTTGGAACCTTGAGATCCTAAAATAATTCTTCAATACGAACCTAATGGCACCAGTTCCGTCACATTCTGAGGCTGTTTCCCCAGTAGGCTACTTTTACGCGCACCGCGATGCCATTTTGAACACCAAATTACGCGGTCTCCAAAAATAACAAACTATATACCTATCCTGACTATAATCGACGATACGAATTCAACGAAATTGGTTTCGCAGCCTAATTCGATCGTCTGCTCAAGTTATACTCAAATATCTCTTTATTAAATGAAATTAATTTAATTACGCGCTACAGAAATTAACTGGGCGTTTACGGCTACTGTAGCCACATACGACATCGGTTTGCCATGCAATTTGATTTTCTTACAATAATTTAACGTTACGGTCCCAACAAAACTAATTTTGTCGAAAACGGCCTCTGTTTGCAAAATGGCCATTTTAAAGGCCGATATTTAAATAACGATTTTTTTTTTCACAGCGACCATTTTAAAATTTGATTTAGCCATAACTTACAATCTATAAAACGAAATCTAAATTTTCCTCTTTCATATGAAATTTATCATTAATACGGTTCTAACGTTTCTTGTTTCACAGAAATCCGACTTATATCGGATTTTGTATACTCAGTTAAAGTTCAGAACTCCATATTGCGAACTGCACGCCATTTTCAAACTCGATTTATATTATATAAACATATAGCGTTCGATCTCATTTTAAATAACAATTTAAATATTAAAATCCATTAATACTCTAAATAAAATATTTAAAATAATAAATTAAATAAAATATTCGGCTACCAAAATACGGGATGTTACATTCTTCCCCCCTTAAAATAATTTCGTCCTCGAAATTGCTAAGGTAAGAAAGAACGTTACAAACCCATTAATTTCCAAATCTATTTTACTTTAAAATCGAAAACGATTCGATACCGTATATAAATATCTTCAAAAATATCGAAAATTTTCTAACACCTTAAATTCCTTGAAAAATCCGGTAGAGTCTCCCTTGCACGGAGTGACATCTGTGATATCGCAGGATCAAATAATATATATACTTCGACCAACAGGGTCGGAAAAATTAAAAAACCAAACTCAAAACCCAAATAAAACCAAGATTTTATATTTTCGCATAGGCGTACCTTTTACGAGCGCTACCGAGCATATTTGCTCAACATGTACACGATTTACTCAACCCATATCAGTCTGCCTAGCCATTTGGCACCTGTACTTAACTCAGGTCACATATGAGTATTAAGTCTATGATATTCCCAAATAACATCTTATTGATTAGCAAATATAATTACATACATTTCCAAAAATTTAACACGAGTATTAATTCATTCACAAACACAGAATTAAATCATTTATTTCAATCATATGCAGTTCTAGCCCAGTTTTTAATTATACTGGAATTTATTCTTTAATTAATAATTCATCTAGTTCCAATATATTCGTTGATTATTCCATTCAAACAAACTACCATCCAATAAGAATAATTCACAATCAACAACCAATACACAACCAAATCAACTGAATTTACATTCAATATTAATATTTTACCATGGTTTCTCATATTTGACTATTATTTATTTATCAAATTTCCAATTTATTTAATTCCAATATCATTCTTAATTTAGTTTCACTTAATCGGGTTAAATTTCAATTCAAATTTTCAATTCGATTTGAATTCCATTCAAATCGATCAAACACACTAATATCTCAATAATTTGATAAAATTATTTCCTTTCTATACAAAAATATAACTTGGGTAAAATTATTTTATTTACCATCTTTTCAAAACAATACTGTATCGATTGTCAGTTCAAGGCTTCTTGTAACAACTCGTATTTCGATAACATGTTAAAACGAGAATCAAGGCAGAATTAAATTTTAAATTCTGAATCAAGTAAAACGGGCTATGCCATTGCGTTCGTCTCGGAAAAATACGCGAAATAGAGTCCGAAATTTTGTAAATCGGAGTCCGTATGACCCGGTTAAGGCCCAAAGAAGTTTTCGGGAAATTTGAATTTCGAAACATGCAGAGATGGGACCAGGCGGGAAAATTCCCGCCCAGACAAGTCGACTTGGCTGTCGACAGGGCTGTCGACATGCATGTCGACAGGCATGTCGACAGGGCTGTCGACTTGCCCTGTCGGCTGATTCTGGTCTGGTGCACCTATTTTCTATCTTGGCTAGGTTTTTGGGCCTGGTTTGAAATCTGACGGTTCAGGTTGGTCCTAGGGTTAATCTAAGGGTCCTAACTAGCCTAATCTTCTATAAATACACCCTAAACCTAACCTAAATCCCTAAAAATCAAACCTAGCAACTAAGTGCTGCCAAAATCTTCATTGATCATGGCCTCCATCTCCAATCCCTAGAGCCTATACATTCAAATCGGGTTCAAATCAAAAGGTGCAAGCTTGCTACACCAAATAGAGGCCAAATCAACGTTGCTATGCGAGTTTCATGACGGATCTTCATCAAAGGAGCCACCTTTCTTCGTCAAAACGACTCATGCTCCTAGTCCTCTTGCCACGCTATGTAAGTTCTAGCTACTTGTAGATTTAAACGATGATCTTGATGTGACATGGGATAAAATGCAAAGTAACATGAGTATGTTAGCCTATGGGAACCTAGTTTGCCCCTTTAGCATGAACATATGACTTTGAGTTATGTTGTAGCGACTAAACCATGCTATTCATGTTACATTGGACCTAGTTTGCCATGCAAGATTGGACCTTTGCTTGTGGTATGTTAGCATGCACACTTGAAAACCACTTTGACTCATGAAACATGTGCATGAATGTGACTTTGAGGCTATGCAAGTATATGAACTCGAAATCCCTTATGATAATATGCAAGTTTACCTTTTTATCACATGAGTAACATGGGCATGTTCATCCCTTCGTGATAGGTTTATGACATGAACACTTATGCAAGTAATCCCCTTTTATGCTATGCATGATTGTGGCCAAATCCCCTTGAGATACTATGCATGTTTGTGGCCAAATCACCTTATGACACTATGCATGTTTTGGCCAAGGTTGTGCATGTGGAAGCCAATCCTTTTTGGCATCATGCATGTTTTGAGGCCAATATGTGACGTAGTATCCTTACTATGTTGACTCGCTTTTGCTTGCGTTGGAAAACACGACTTTGGGGTAGTTAGATAAACATGAACATGACGCGAAATCTTGACTTGAATATGACATGAAAACTTGACTTGAGGTTACATGTGAACACGACATGTAAGTTGAACCAAAATGGGGGCATGACACGTGGGGTAAACTTGGGACTTGAAATTAGACACGTATGGGTTGTAAGTGTAATATAACACTAGACCAAACATGGAAGTGGCCAACTCGAGGTTGGGTTGAGTTTGTAGCATAAATCTACCCGGACCCGCCCGGCTTAACTAGTAGCTACAAACAATAGGATCCAATGTGAGAAGTTGGTCATGTCGCGCTTAAGACCCAAGGTTAGACTAAGTTGTGGTGTAAATCTACCCGGACCCGACCGGCTTAACTAGTAACCACAATAAAGTCTAATGTGAGAGGTTGAAGTTCATTAATTAAATTAATGCCACATGATAAGGTTAAGTAAATTTGACTAATGACACTTAACCGATATGACACGAATGGGTAGGTTAAGTGGGACCGGGCTTGATTTCTTAATGACACTTAACCATGCAAGGTGATTGGGGGATGGGGTTAAGTAATTTACACTTAACTAATCCGACTTGGTAATTAGACGGGGTTAAGTAATTAAGACTTAACTAATCTAAACATGGTAATTAGATGGGGTTAAGAAATTGATACTTAACTAATCCAACTACGGTAATTAGATGGGGTTAAGTAATCCACACTTAACTAATCTAAACACGGTAATTCGATGGGGTTAAGTTAAACACTTAACCAATTTAAACTTGGAAATTCAATGAGGTTAAGTGACCAATACTCAACCAACTTAACGTGATAATTTAATGGGGTTAAGCAACTTATACTTAACCAATTATACATGATGATTTGATGAGGTTAAGTAACCTACACTTAACCAATCTAATACGCGGACCTGATAGGGTTAAGTCACAAGACCTTTTTGGAATATACTTAACCATTGTAGTACGATTAGAGGATGGGGTTAAGCCAACCTATATTTAACCAATCCGACTCGATAATTTGATGGGATTAAGATAATCTATGCTTAATCAATCTAGCAAGATAATCCGATAGGATTAAAATAAACTGGTACTTGACCAATTTGACTCGATAGGGTTAAGTCATGAGCCTCTAGGTACACTTAACCAACTTGTAGGGCTAAGTCTTGAACTTAAATACTTAGCCAACTTGACACATGGTTTGTAGGGTTAAGTCTTGGACTTGGATACTTAGCCAATTTTGACATGGTTTGTAGACGGGCTAAGTTATGAACTTAAGTGACACTTAACCCATTAGATAAACCCTAATTCGGAGGATTAGGTAAATAACCATAGTTAACAAGGATTATGGAAATAAGGCTAAGTGGTAAACCTTAGTTAAGGGAAACTAAGTAATAATTCTTAGTCAAGGAAATTTGGACCATTTCTTAGATAGATTAGTAACCCGATACGTTAGGTCAACGTTTAAGTATGCGTGTAGGAGTAGGCTATCTGATTTAGATAAAGGCTCCAACGAACTGGGTAACGAAGCAGCGGCTTCGGGGAACGTGAGGATATTCTTGGGATCCCTCTGTGAGCTGCCAGGTCAATATACTAGGCTCACGAGAGGTTGAGGTCTGCGGTAGAAGAACCAAGAATATGCCTTGGTTGCTATGCGAGCGACCTAAAGACTGGGGTGGATAGCAGTGAGTCGACGAATACATAAGGTGCCCGAGATAGCAAGTTCGTCGATCATCTACCATCTTGAGTCAAGCATGTACGTACGGAAAGGCAGGGAACACCCAACAGACCATAATTGCTATCTAATTATGGGTGAGGTAGGCCGTAGGATGTGGGCTGGCCGGAGTGTAGTTCTCATGCAAGATTTTCTCTTGTGTTGCCTTTCACTAGTTGAGGGAGGGGTCTCGTGGGACCATAGCCACGTGTAGAAAAGCAGACCTTAGTATCTGCATCGGCAGATAAATCTAAAGCTCCCGACCGAGTCCTGTATTTCTTGTTTTGCCCTGTGATAGGACTCGGATGGCACGATGTGATACATGTGCATACAGTTATAGAAAAACGATTCACGATGAATGCGTGGGAAAAAGGGCGCGGTTGAGGGTTAGCGTAATCCCTAGTGGCCTAGGTGGTTTAACCCAAACCGAAATACGAAAGCGTGCAATAGGTAAGCGTAATCCCTAGTGGTGCTAGGTGGCGTAAGTCCTAGTAGTTCAAACGATGATTCATATGGAAGAGCCTAGCTAGAACAAGGGTGACAGTCCAAACGATTTCAAGGATAATACGACATGAGGAAGCCCGTACGAGGTACGGCAAAGGACTGAACTTATATACATGGAAAGAAACATATGATTTGAGTAACCTATATATGCGATATATTAGGTTGACATGGACCATTACACGACTTTGAGTAAGGGACATTCATGGTTAACACATAACAAGGCTGGGATACTAGTACGGAGGGTGCAAAGCAAATATACATGTTAGAACCAGGAAGAACATACGGAATAGATACCGTGGGATGTTAGACGGGGTAGATACCTTGGGATAGTATACTTGATAGAAATCTGACGATGTGATACCTTGATTTATCATGACACCGTAGTTTACCATGATATCTTAGTTTACCTTGCTACAGGAGTTCAGTCTGTTACCCTGGTTTAGTTCATCTATCTTGTAGTCATCCTTATATTTACTTTCAGTTTATGCATGTCATGTTACCTTTACCTGTTTTTATACTGGAAGTAGATAGGACTTACCAGTCTTTATGACTGACCCCGTTTTCTTTCGCCTCTTTGTCTTCCGTTTCCCCCCCAGGTTTCAGGGAGGAAATGATGTTGTTTAGTTCGGACTTCTTCTGTTGAAGGTCATCATGTATAGCTTGATGTATAGCTTGGTCTTCTCCTGGCTATGGCTGCTTCACCGCTTTATTATGGGGAATAATTTATGAAAAGGTTTTTATGCTTCTTTATTATTGCAAGACAGGTTTTTGATGTATTCTGATGTAAAAGGCTTTAGACCATATTTTTTAATGATATGAAAGTTGGTTTTACTTCCGCTGTTTTATATATGTTCTGTCTTGTAATATTTCTGTGCATGTTTACCAATAATACTCCTCCAAACCTAGTGCATTCCCTTTGTGAGTGACCCTAGCGGAGGTGGGGTGTTACACTTCTCAACACTTGAACTGATCAGCCAACACAATACAAAACATTTGTATATGAAATTTACAAATACGCTCTCATATGTATACACTCAATCTCGATCTAGGGCATTACTAACCCAATCTCTGTCGAGTTACACCACAGAGCCAAGGTTATTACTAAACCAATAGCTCTGATACCACTATAACGACTCAACTATGGTACGTTTGAAGAAATCAACGTACGCGATCCCTTTGGAAATACTCCGTCAGACATCCGTCCATGCAAGTCATCTAGGAACAAGATGAACCGAAGGAACTCTCCTACTGCATCCAATATAGGTATCACCCCATGGATCAGTAGCGAGAAGTCCTCGCAATCCATAGATTCCAACCACGACAGAACCACAGTTTATCTCTGGCCTCTAAACCGGAGATTATTAGTAGTTCTTCCGTGTAATGAAGATCTACGACCTTCAATGCTCCATCTCGGTCATCTTCTGATATCTTCAAGTATTTGTTGGTCGGAGTGGTTTTCAAATATAAATTCGATCCCGGTCTTTCCGTACCAACAATCGTATTGGACAGATTTGATAGTCGGTGATTTAACTATCAAAATAAACCGTGTTTCAATCATGATAACCCAATGAGTTCACTGGTTCAGCATTCAGCACCACTTGGCCTTTTAATTGAAACAAATGTAAATTTAGAACTCTTAAATACTTCGATATTATAAATATAGTTTTCTCGATTCTTTACTTATCATAAGACTTTTCTTTAAAACAAGTTCATACTTAGTAAAATCCTATATTATATTCAGTTTTCTATTTCCACTTTCAAAACATTAGCCACATTATTATCTCATATTGGGAAATCAATTCAATTTATTACTTGCAAAACAACATTACGAGATATCTTTTATTCATTACTTGAAAACAAAATCCAGTGTTTATTCTTAGAGAATAAAACTCATCCTTTACATTTCCCTTTCTAACTCAAACATATCATTATATTTTCACGCAACCCTTTTTTTTCCCCTTTTACTTTGGATTCATCACTATATATATATATATATATCTTCCAACTTTCCCACCAAACTTTCGTATTATTATTTCTCAAATGAAATAATAAACTTTTACTATCATTTTTACCATTACAACTCATATCATCTTCAGATAATCCTGAAGTCGTCCAAGTTGGGGTATTTTAATTACCTCTCAGACCTTGATCAACAACGTTCATATATCAAGATGGATATGAGCTGCAATCCAAAACCCAATATTTCATTCTAATATAATTACAAATTCCATTTGATTGAACTATTCAAAATACGGTTTCATAAAACCTCCTTACGCTTGGAAATTCTCTTGCTCGGATATAACCACTATTCCTTAATTTAATAATTAAGTAATCCTTTATAAACACCCCTTTTTAACCTTTACCTTTTTTTAAAACCATTTCATTTCATAATTCGGATTTGCTTTACAAAATCCGATGACCCACTTCCTTTACCAAACTCAGTTTCAGCAATTCCTTCCCTAATCCTTTCGATCATTTCCTGCTTTGAAATTCATATTTCAATTCCCCACCTTTACACGATCACATTATTAATTAATGATAATTTAAAATTAATGATATAATGCCTCATCACTTTTATAAACCTTGTTTAAATATATTCTGGTTTAGTCGAAACCCTTTTCATCTAAATTCCCCTTTTTGATAAACTTTTATTCAAAATATATATTTCAAATCTATCTTTAGTTCTAAATAAATTTTATAATTTCAGTTCTATCAATTCACCTGATGGTAAATCGATATAAATAAAACAATTTACTTTTAGGCCATTTATTGTCGATTACTTAACCAATACTGCCCATTGGTTAAAACCAAACACAGGTTGAATTTCCAATCAATGATCAATACTCAACCAATCACCCAAACATGACAGTTCGTATGTTAATGTGAAAGTAAATAATATATTTAAGGAATCTGGTTGGATCCCTCCAACCTGTTCTTCCCTGTATACAAATGGTTATCTCCAAACAGATCGTTCAATTTCATTTAACTGATAATAATAAATAACGACCATTTAACCTCAACCAATTCACAAGCAATTCAAATAATCCAACCAATTAAACACGTTTATTTTATAAACGTGACCAACAAGGTAAGCTACCTTTATTGGAACCAATCGTTAGAATAACAATTTGGTATTTCATTGAAATTAAACGACGGTTTAATTTCATCAATTAAATCAGCAAATATTATATAATTAGCAAAAAGCTAACCATAAGCAATCAGAGCACACAAGGAAAAACCCAATTTATATAAAATATAAATGGGAAGAAACTGAGTGAGTTTAACTCACCTTGATTTGGTTCGCTGTTGAAACAGTTCTGTTACAATTAAATTAAACATTCGTTTAATTTTAACTGTAAATCCCCACTGTATCTAGCTCTTGTCCAAATTTGCTCCATAATAAAGTGCTTCCCACCACGATCTTAATCCAACTTGTTTCTTTCCATTCTGAGCATATATGTGAGAGTTATTAACGTTTGAATATATATACAATTTAAATTGATTATTAAATTTCCGAATTAACTTAATTAAATAACTTAATTACATTATTCTGTGACACAATTCTGGGCCGATTTGTTTTGTTAACCTTCCTTTGTTTCCAAGCATGCTGCAATTATCCCATCTGTAACCTTAATTTAACCAATTATTAATCATATTATGGTTTTAAATTAAATACTAATTAAGATTTTGCTAAACTAGATTAGCAATACAAAGGGTCAGCCGATGGTCCTCTTTCCTCTTCATATGATTTTCATTCCTCTTCACATGTCGGTTCCTGTATCAATCCACGCCTTAGAATTAGGGTCTTAAAAACGAGAATTCCTTAATTAAATAGCAAATTTAAAGTAGTAATTACGTTAATTTTCTTTTGGCCGAACTTACTGCTTCGCTTGTGAGTACTATAGATTTATGTGGATCGAACTCACTACTTCTCCCCTTTTGTATGGTCTTCATTTGTTTACACCTCTGCCTTGAAAACGAAACGAGCACCGTTCCTTTTCACCAACGAAGCGCCCTCCCTGCCGCCACCTGAGGCGATCTAACGCCACCTATCGAAGCCCCTCAGCCTCGCCTATCATCGGACCCAACCCCATCGATTCCGGTCACCCCATTATCCAACGTTATACCCTTGAATGCAGTGCCTTCCTTAACCAATTCCGGCCACTAGCGGACGCCACTGATGATCACAGCCGTTGGATCGACGGATCTCCTCAAGTTGATCATTTTTGTATTATATAGTTTTGGGATTTAACGAGTGGATATATGGAGATCGGAGAAGAAAGGATGGAAGCAGGCTGCCGTTGATTAATTATGTGGAGGCGCAAGTTTATTGTTGCGTTGACCACGCTGAAAGAAACCAGGGTTTTTGACCCAACGTTGATATATATAGTGAGGATTTTGTGACCAAATATCATTATTTTAATTAAAATGAAACTTTTCCGTGAAGTAACACGTAAAACTAACCCCTATTGACTTCTGTTTTCTATAAAAAAGCTGATCCTGGTGTAAAAAGATATTCTGGATCCAATGGGACAAGTTTCGTCGAAATCCGAGGTCGTATGAAAAATTTCCTTTATAAAACCAGAAATAAACACGTGTTTAATTTTTCCACTATCACCAGATAAATCAAATCAACTTGAAACCTTGAGATCCTAAAATAATTCTTCAATACAAACCCAACGACACCAGTTTCGTCGCATTCTGATACTGTTTCCCGAGTAGGCTACTTTTACGCGCACCGCGATACCATTTTGAACACCAAATTACACGATCTCCAAAAATAACAAACAATATACCTATCCTGACTCTAATTGACGATACGAATTCAATGGAATTGGTTTCGTGGCCTAATTCGATTGTCTGCTCAAGTTATACTCAAATATCTCTTTATTAAATGAAATTAATTTAATTACGCGCTATAGAAATTAACTGGGCGGTTACGGCTACTGTGGCCACATACGACATCGGTTTGCCACGCAATTTGATTTTCTTACAATAATTTAACATTACGGTCCCAATGAAACTGATTTAGTCGAAAACGGCCTCTGTTTGCAAAATGGCCATTTTAAAGGCCGATATTTAAATAACTATTTTTTTCACAACGACTATTTTAAAATTTGATTTAGCTGTAACTTACAATCTATAACACGAAATCTGAATTTTCTTCTTTCATATGAAAATTATCATCAATACGTTTCTAACGTTTCTTGTTTTACAGAAATCCGACTTATATCGGATTCTGTATACTCAATTAAAGTTCAGAACTCCATATTGCGAACTGCACGCCATTTTCAAACTTGATTTATATTATATAAACATACAACGTTCGATCTCGTTTTAAATAACGATTTAAATATTAAAATCCATTAATACTCCAAATATAGTATTTAAAATGATAAGTTAAATAAAATATTTGGCTACCAAAATACAGGATGTTACACAGAAAAGGCCCATCGAAACTTAGAGCCAGTCTAAATGGGTCGTTGGTTCCTGTAAGGAATTACATTTGCATAGATATATATATAGACATTACGTTATGGAAATCTCACGCAACGGAACGATAGAGTATAATACTCAAATAAGATGTACCATTTTCGTCTTCGGTGTCCATCATTGCTTCGTCCGTTGAATCTACCCCACCTAATGACCTGTTGGATGTTAAGGAGTGGGGCCAGAACATAAAGTCCTGTGTGACTGAAATATAGTATTTACTTAGTGACTGAAATATGGTATTTACTTAAAGACAATACCCTACATTTAGTAGGCTATGTGTGTGTGTATATATATATATATCAAGGTATGTCTACGCAACACACAAACATTCACATGAACACAAGTTATCTAACCAATGAGGTGGATATCCGAGTCAATCACTTAAGATCTTCGTTAGTGGTAAAGACCCAACGAGGTGGGCATTCACGGTAACTTATGGCCCATACTTATTACTAAAGGTGGATTCTTATGATCTCTTATGACCCTAAGGAGGACCCTATCCCCTTAGAACCTTGTACTAAACGTTACCATTCTTAAGTCTATATTCTCATAAGTAATATGAGAAGTAGTATCTCACTACTTAATACCTCTTTAGGGTAGACCCTCATATAGCCATTTAAGACCCCTCCGGCGGATGTCACATGTTACTACTTAACTGGTATTACGGTAGAACATCTATGCCACTTAAGACTTCCCTTGGATAGTTGGGGAATTAAATAGCATTCTACGTACCACGTAAACCAAATATGTCTCTAGGTTGGGCCTTATAAGCTCCTAGAGGAAGTGGACATCCCCCGTGAACTACCCTACTCTGTTACCTCTATGCCTAACCACTTTCAGAGAAGGAGGACCCATAGACTTACTTCGAATCCAGTAAGGATGGTCCCATGACTTTGGAACCTATCCAAGGAATAAACCGTCAGAAAGGATCCTAGTCCTAACCACTTAAAACCCAAACGAGATAAGAAGAGAGCCATCCACTTAAGAACTTCTCAAGGCGTAGTAAACCTGCCTATTTTCACACATAATAGGTTTATATATTTGTAAATATATACACTATACCTCCCACATTAAATCGTCTACATGTAGATAATGGATATGCCGGGCGGTTCGGGTAGGCTTCTACTATAAGTGGGATTAACCTCATGTCATAGTGTACTAAACTTGAATGACCTATGACACCCAGATCTCTCACATTAGTCGGATCCACTTATGGTTGCTGGATTTACCGGTTGGTTCCTGGCAAACTTCTACCACAAATGACAACCAACACTACAAGAAATATGTCTATTGACAGCGTTGAAAAAACGCTGTTATATCCTTTAACATCGTTTTGATGAATGTTGTCTACCAGTGTGCTATTATCGGTCCCTGGATATATCACAGAGTTTTCAAAAATATTGTAGAAAATTGGCATATTACAGTGTTTCAAATGGTGTTGTCATTATGTTTATACAGAGTTTTATATTGTTTCAGAAATGTTGTTATCTTCCTTTTTCTACAGCGTTTAGCCACATACCATAGCATTTCTCGAAGTTACAAGTTCTTTCCTATCACAGTGTTTTGCCACATATCACAGCATTTTTGGAAGTTTACACGTTGTTCGCTATCACAACATTTTGCCACATATGACAATTTTTTTTGCATCTATTACAACATTTACATATTGTAGTATCAAAATACTCATGCACAAACATATCAACAACATGTAACATATATCAACCAACTAATTATATAACATAATATTCATACATAATTTCCATAAAAAAAATAACACCATAAACTAAATTTACATAATATCCGTCGAACAAAGTCACGATATCTACAAATAAAACAAAATTTCCATAAAACAAGTTTGCGCCGAATACCAATAAAATGAACATCTAAAAGTTACCGCTTTCTCTATAATCAGTTGTCGCAAGCGGTCTTGTTGTTGAGGGATCTTCAGAAGCGTCTAACGATATTCTGATTATAGCCGAATGCACAACAATGCCCATCTCCAATACCTATACACATGTGTTCATGTTAGCATGCATTTGGTCATGCTTACATAATAACAAGAAAACAATGCTCGACAATAAGAAAAAAGAATACAAGAAGGAGCAAGTTGAAGAATACTTATTTAATTTATAATTATTGCTATTATTATTATTATAGAATTCTTGGTAATATTTTATTTTTTTGTATACTTAGTTAACTTTTATAAACTAAACTTCTTAATTTTTATTAAATTAGTATACTTAGTTAATTTTTATAGTACTTAGTTAATTTTTAATTATTATTATAAAATACTTGGTAATAATTTATATTTTTATGTACTTAGTTAACTTTATAAACTAAACTTCTTAATTTTTATACAAATAGTAAACTTAGTTAATTTTTTATAATAGTTAGTTAATTTTTATAATACTTAGTTAGTTTTTAATTATTGCTTATTATCATAAAATATTTGGTAATATTTTATATTTTTATATACTTAGTTAACTTTTATAAACTAAACTTCTTAATTTTTATAAAATTAGTAAACTTAGTTAATTTTTTATAATAGTTAGTTAATTTTTATAATACTTAGTTAATTTTTAATTATTGCTATTATTATAAAATACTTAATAATATTTTATATTTTTATATATGTAGTTAACTTTTATAAACTAAACTTCTTAATTTTTATTAAATTAGTAAATTTAGTTAATTTTTTATAATAGTTAGTTAATTTTTGATTATTTCTATTATTATTATAGAATACTTGGTAATATTTTATATTTTTATATACTTTGTTAGCTTTTATAAACTAAACTTCTTAATTTTTATTAAATTAGTAAACTTAGTTAATTTTATATAATAGTTAGTTAATTTTTATAATACTTAGTTAATTTTTAATTATTGCTATTACTGTTATAGAATACTTGGTAATATTTTATATTTTTATATACTTAGTTAACTTTTATAAACTAAACTTCTTAATCTTTATAAAATTAGTAAACTTAGTTAATTTTTTGTAATAGTTAGTTAATTTTTATACTACTTAATTAATTTTATAATACTTAGTTAATTTTATAATACTTAATTAATACTTAGTTAATTTTTATAATACTTAGTTAATATTTTATAAAATTAGTAAACTTAGTTAATTTTTATAATACTTAGTTAATTTTTATAATAGTTAGTTAATTTTTATAATACTTAGTTAATTTTTATAAAATTAGTAAACTTAGTTAATTTTTATAATACTTGGTTAATTTTTATAAAATTAGTAAACTTTGATAATTTCGGACGTTTGAAACTATTTTCAGACATCTGACCTAGTTCAGACGTCTGAAAATAAGTTCCATACGTCTGAAATGGATTTCGGCCAACACCCTGAGACCATTTCAGACGTCTGAAATTTATTTCAGACGTCTAAAAATGTTCTTGGGCAATTCCTAGGCCTGGTACAGACGTCTGATACTTATTTCAGTCATCTGACCTGTTTGAACCCGCATACTTGATACCAACAATTGTTAACTGACCCGATTTGCAGTCGTATACCAAATGCAATTATCATACCAAATCCATAGTTTGATGCATGGAAAATCAAACATATCGCAGAGAGCATACCTGCATTTTCAGAAACATCTCCCGACCAAACATAGTTTTCTGAATGCCAAATCTGCACTGCTCTTTCCGAATGCCAAATATGAACTGATGTCTACCACCTGCTTGTGTGTGTGCTGTAATTAAGTCAGTAAATTTATATTAAAAACAAACGAACACATTTATTGTTAAACAAAACTCATAAATAATATGACGATGCCAATAATGGGAAATGATGTTATATGAAAGTATTATAGGCATAGGAATCAATAAAAATGAGATAACAAGATGCATTTGAAGTCTAAAATGAGATAACAAGATCCATACTTCTCAGCAGTCACTTAAGAACTCAAGCATCAACTACAAGTGCCACAACAAACTGACTACCCCAAAAATAATCAACTCCATGCAACAGGAAAGAAGACCATGCAGCAACAAACACACAAAAGACAAATAGTTAGAACCATGCACCAACAAAACCATCTCAAACTGTACCAAAACATTAACACTAAACGACAACAAAATAACCTAGAGAAGCCAACTAAAAATTGGTAAAAGAAGGGAGACTTACCTTTTAGATATCCCTCCGTTGATAATTCCACCATGTACTACTGTTCATGTCGGAATAAATCCAAGCATTCAATAACTGCAGTAAAGATAATTTTGAGCTGAATTTTAGTTTCAATTTCTAGATTATATACGACTCTTTCTTAAAAAATATGAATAAAATAAGAACTAGATGATTAATATAAATTTGGCACCTTCACCAACAAAATTTCAATATTTTTATCAGTATTTTACTATTAAAAACTGTAACATTGTCATTAGTGCACTTAATGGTATACTGACTGAGCATGAAAACAAAAACCAATCGACTCACACTGACATGGCAACGAGGGATTTACTGTTACTGATACGGCCATAGCAAGCAGTAAAATTTAGCAACTCGCTTATTAATTCAGTCTAGAAAGTCTGTATAGAGATTTTTAACAAAGTTAAATGTGTGCATATGTGTACATGTCACTGGGGCTGCAATTGTCATAGCTTCATTTGCATTTGTTTTTAAAGGGCATTCAAGTCCTATAATCACACTGTCAATTTTCGCCAAGCTAATGGTGTTAGGACTACTAGAGTAACTGTTGATCCCACTTTCAAAATTTCTTTTCTTCTCCTTTCTCGGTGAATAACTAGATATATCATACTCCTGTCAACTAAATACTTAGAGAATACATACCAATCCACAAAGTACATGTCAATAGGGGTCAAATATGGACCTTGAATGAAGATGTACAAGAAAAACTGTACTCGGTTATCAGCAATGATCCTTTGGACCCAAGTTTGACTACGATCCATTTTGTTCGTTCGCTATTCTACCCAAAGACCGAAATTCTTGATCAATGAAGGAACAATATTACCATTTTTGTTCAAAAAGATACCAAAGTGGATGATTGACTCATTCCATACTAGAAATAATTGCGGAAAATTCTTTGATAACACGGATTCCTATTCTCAATGATATCCCACGATCGAGACAATTGGCTGAATCCCGTGAAACCATACCCATTTTGGGAACGTCCAGTGCCAAAGTCACTAAATGGGTAAGTCGCCAATCCCTAAAATGTACTATGTAATGTACTTTATCCGCTGGGTTACGGGTACTGGTGGGTATTTTACTAGAGGTTTCTATCAATCTGCCCCTGTGTGATTCCTGTTGAATCATATACTCGGGGGGTGGCGCGGGGCGGACGATTTCCAAACGGACGGAAATAACATAGTATTGTCCGACTCGTGAGGATAGGTGTAAGTATATTTATTTATATAATAAGTACTAAAATGTCGTACTATGTTTTGAAAAACATTTTCAATTTGATATAAGAGATTCGTTGTTCCTGACCCTGCTTCACCTTAATTGTTATTTGAACAAAAAGATCATAAAAAACTTTTGGTAAAAGTTATGTCTTGGTCCGAGTGGGGATAACATTTCTTTTCTGCATGTCTATGGAGTTTTTAAAAATCCAAACATCTCAGAGATAGATATAGAGGTAGGAATTTATTGAGCGAACCGCACTCACTTGTTGAAGAGATGAAATAGAACCAAGGTCTATCTTTTTGATCAGAGGTTGAATCGATCATCAGAAGAAGAATTAGGCCAAAAACTAGGATACATTCTGGGAAAATGAAACTTCCATTGAAGAGAAGAAAATGAAACGCTTTCATAAAAATTCTCGTATAATCGCCGGAAATATGAAATTCAGACTCATGTGACAAGTCAAGGTTTCGAAATAATTACTAGGGAAATACCCCATTTAGAGGCTCATTTACTCCGAAATTTAGACAGAAATGGAATTGTAATGCTGGGATCTTGGATAGAAACCGGCGATATTTTAATAGGTAAATTAACACCTCAGACAGCGAATGAATCCTCGTATGCCCCCGAGGATAGATTATTAAATTAGCTCTTGTCCGGCAAGAATTGGATTTTGGATCCCTGTTAACGCCTCGACCTGATATTTCACTATAAAAGTGTTATGGAATAATACAAATAAAATCAGGTATTTCAAGCAATTGCAAATGAAACCAAATAAAGCTGGGTTGTTGAATGCAAGACTGCAGACGTAATTTCCGAGAAGCTAAGGTCAGGATAAGGCATGCCAAACCTATACACATCACATTTTCAATTGTGAGGTTTTCCATTCAGCACCTGCAGTTATATTAAAATGGATGATTTACAGGAAAAAAAGAAGATAATATATTGGTGTTAGAAATTTTCCTGGTATAACATAATACCTCCAAACTCTATAAGAAGTTGCAAAGTGTTTACTCTTTGCAAAGTTCTTACTCTTTGTATAGTGTGCATCCAGCGACCACATCCTTAAGTTGGCAACGCTCCAAGCTCTACTCTAGAAGGCATAATGCCTTTTGCTTAATTAAATTTCCGTAAGCCCCGTAAACAGCTCTACTCTAGAAGGCATAATATCATTCTCAATGAAATGTCAGTTAGAATTATCCAGCTTAACAGAAAATACAAATAGGATACCTGTAATAGTTTGGTTTTCGTAGCTTAGAATCCTCTTCAAGCTCGGAAGCTTCCTCCAGTAGAGCTTCAATTTCTGAAATCCTTGTTACTGCAAATAATATTTTCAAAAGAAACAGCTGTATAAGATGTATTATATAGCATTGGTCAACCTCTTATAGTCTGACTTCAGATTTTTTTGTCTCATTTCAAAAGCATGATTGTACATGACACACTCTAACTGGAAAATATTATCTTTGTATTCTTATAATATATGACGGTCTCCTGGACTTTCTAACAATCTGCTGTAAATCTGATCATTGTTTTCCCTTAACACATTCAGTACTGTAGATGTAGAAGGTGAAATTTTGGCCTATTGTTTAAGTGATTGCTTCATTTTTTTAACTTAGTTAAGAACTTATACAGATCATTGCCTGTACTGGCACCGGCCCATCTAGTACACTATCATTATATTCGAACACGTTAGTCCATGAATGTCTCCCCAAAAAGAGCGAACTAGAAGGCGACTCGACCACAAAGATAACCTCAAATTCCGATCAACGGAAAGGATTCAATTATTACTCTAAAATAATATAATGTTAATTAGGGACAAGCCCGTTTTATGGCATAATTATAATGCATAGAACATTGTGACTTACTGAAAGATATGGTGAACTAGTAGGCTATAACTTCACATCATTCTCCTATGTGTCAAAATTTAGATTTCAATATGAACACATCATATTGGTCCCATGATCGTAAAAAAACAGAACAAAATCTGATAATATCAATAATGATCCCACCATCACCTCTATACCTTGGACATCAGACTTCAACTAAAAGATTCAAAAGGCAACTCAGAAAAAATGTAGCTCACACTGATCATTATGAATAACTCGGACAAAATGTAGCTCAAAAGGCAACTCAGACTAATAAATTTATTTCATTGTTGGAGCAGAGATAGAGAACAAAACCTTAATTTGCATGCCAACCATCACAAGAAATAATTTCCAGTCAAAATTGCATAACTCAGAACAAATATCAGACCTAGAAATTCAGACCTGGGAAAAGTGCCAAGATTCACTATATTAGTTTTAAAAGGGTTCTAAGACTAGTACTGCACTTGTGAATGGAAAACAGATGAATGAAAATGTACATATTGTTATTTCTAGGCTGAACCGCAACTGGATTCTTATCATCTCAGCCATAGTACATATTAAAATTCCATATTCATAAGCATATTTTTATTTCTATGGCGAACTTATAACAGTATATAAATGTATTCATAAGCATATTTGATTTCTTAAGCTAATATAAAATCCATAGCTTAATAACGTATATAAAATTAATAAATTAGGCACTGACACTTCAAACAACCTCACAAGCATATGCATATATGAACAAATATCAAGTTTCTAGTTAATATGAAGATCATGTTCTCTGTATAACATAGTAAAACTTTTACTTAGCACATAGTGAGGAAATGGTTAAACATATGCCATAATAAAAGTGGTTAAACATCTACCAGACCAGCTTTGTCTGATGATAACATTGAAGGCAAAAATTAACTCAAAAGAAACAAAGAAATAAAAAATGCACCTTCCACATCATTACTTGTTTGCTGAGACAAAGTTCCGTCATTCAAGTCCTCAACATTGATGGATATCCTGAACATAAACAGAAAATCACACAAAATGTACTTGTAGCAAAAAACTGATTTAGACAATTATAATATCGATACACATGCACGTGTTCCATAAAATTGACGAATATCGATACACAACATTGATGGTCCATTTTTACTGAAGTTTTGTTGCCGGCTCTGACTGGGGAAGTACGCAGGCACACCTACCAAGTTAGCAAACATTGTCCTAGTCACCTTAAATCGTCGGTAAGTGTAATGTACATGTGGTTCAAACTGGTTTAAAATACAAATTGTTATTAGCTGATGTCATTGTCTAAACTAATTAATTAGCTTATAACCCATGCTTAAGAAATCATATGCTTATGTTTTTCTAGTTATATTATTATACACTACCAAACTGTAATATCAGCCGTAATATTAGTAAAACCAGAAGACCCCATCACATAAACCACTTATAAACTCCGAGAAAATCCTAGTATCCATTTTGAGATCCTAGAAATCATATATGAAATAATTTGGAGATAACAAAGTGACATACCCAAACTGCTTGACAACGAATAAGTACATCAAGCACATGTCTTTCCAAGTTCAAGGAAAACGTTAGAATAACAATATCTAATAAACATGCAAATACATTAATTCGTGATAGTAGTAAAACAGAAGCAGTAGTAAGACAGAACCAGGAAAGAAAAGCAATACTGGAATGTAAACTGCAGGGTGTCCAACAATTAGAAAATATACTTATTACCCCGCCTTTTGGAAGTCACTGGTCCTTCCTCCTCTACAGCCTTCTGCTCCGCTTCCAATATTGCAAAATGCAAGGTGTCCAACAATTAGAAAATATACTTATTTAGTTACAGCATACGGATTCACAAAACTCACCTTTTGCTCAGGATAACTCGATTTCAACTTCGATATCTCTTAGATGGCCACGGTGAGCTTCTTCCTGGGTAGCGGTTGTGACAGAGACGAGGCGTTTTAGATTTGCTGAGAAGAGGTAGAAGCGATTTAGAGAGGAGCCAATTAAGATATTTGCAGAGGGCAATTATGAATTGATGTCACAAGGGATTTACGTTTCTGTTTTGGGGAGAAAGGGGAAATGAATTTAACGCGGCAATGAAATTTTCAAAGGGAACGATGTTGAATAAATTTTTCACATGAGGATTTCAACATTTTGGCTCGTTGTTTTTGTTTTTTCACTTTGTATTTCACTTTGTTGAAGGTTCAACAATAACAAGCAGCCCAAAATCCTGTGTTTTAGTATTGTTGAAAGTAACTTTTCTTGTAGTGCAACATCGTGTCCGTGTGTCATTATTTAATCTACAGATAAGCCGTTCTATACGCAAACACACAAGCAATCAATATATGGGGACATTTCGAATTCAAATCTCATTCTATTCGCATTTAATACATCATTATTACGCTATTTTCATTAATTACGATATATAAGTAGAATATTTAGTACGTATAAATAACGGTAGTTTTCATATGAGCGAGGGAATGTTTTAACGAGGTAAAATTGTCAACTTGGTCTAAGTTTAAGGCATACAAGTTAATTTCCATATTCGACCGCTACATTCATGGCATGATGGCATAATTGCATAATTACAGATAGTCGTAATGGAAAAATACAACATACAATTACAACTTGCATCCTAGGCTTGTAAAGATAATTCTAGTAAGGAATCAAGAATAGGGTGTAAATTTCTTATATCATACATATCCATGTATATGCATACATACATACATACATACATATATGCAAACATATATATACACATATGAATAAACCTTTATTAATATAATTTACTCCTTATGTTGTACATTAAAATGTTCATATTTGATTGGCTTCAATACTGAATACGTTCGGATTATCTAATTAGAATAGAAACTCAAACCTATTCAAATAATAAATCTAATCAAATCTAAACCTTTTTACATTACAATCAAATATATAGATAAAAATGGTAAATCAAATAAAATAAAAGTGCATTACCCAATTGTTCTTTATCCGCTACTAAAAAAAAATCTACAAACCCAATATAAATTGACAATTCTTGCGAAATACATAAAAAATAGGATATTTGGGAGTTTTGAATGTGACGGCCCACCCTGCACCAGTCAACATTTCCACGAAATGCGCTGTGCCAATGCCCGAGTAGCACGGGAGGGTCGCCAAAGAAAGGAAAAGAAAGGAATTTGAACTAACAAGGACCCTGTAGCATATCTCACAGCGCATGGAATAAAATATAATAATAACATACTTTGACATAAAATAGGTGAGATAGTGCATAAGCTGAAAACTAAACATCGTAGCAGCGGAAAATCCAAATACAGCTTATGTTCCACTTCATCATTATTACAACTTTAAAACTGTCTCTAAAACAAAAGAAAGGAAAGGTACACTACTAATGCCCAAAGCAGTGACCAGCAACGACATAGGGAGAATATCTATATATCATATGTGGAAGCCTCATGCTCGTCTCCGGTACAGCTACTCGTGCATAAACACCTGAGCTGTCTCTAGTCTGCCCGTTTGAGAGTACCCAGAGTAATAAGAAGAGACAAAAAACTCTGGATCATACAAAAGTCTGGTATGAGCGATAAGCAGCAAAACAGAACAATAACAGGTATACTAAACCATACCTGAACCTGGACCTGCAACCAAAGAGTTAGCAAAACAAGATGTACAATACTCTAAGGTGACATTAACATATGGTGTAAAGATACGCGGGAGGGGTGTGCATGTCATACTGACATCAAACAATCAAGCATAACAACCATCCTCACATCTCTCACTCAGTGCGTAGAGCATACGATATCCACTACTTTGACCACCCAATTCCTTGCTATGATCACTCTGCCCCATGGAGTCATGGCGACTCCACTGCACTGATCCATAGCCACTAGTCCTTGCTATGTCCACTCTACCCCATGAAGTTCTGACGACTCCACTGCACTGGCTCATAGCCATGCTACGATCACTTTGCCCCATGGAGTAATAACTACCCCACTGCACCAATCTAACTTTCCTATGCAATCACAAATCATTCCAAACAGTAACAACAACATGCGTAATCATCCACAAACAGCAAAACAACAATTTAACATGTTTATACGGATCAAACATACCCAAAAACCCATGTTTTTCTCTTAACCCCCCTTAATCATGTTTAAGCATACAATTAGCAAAACTTATCCAAGTTACCCCAAATTTCTATCAGAGCCTTAAAATTTTATTTTAGAATTTTACAAATTTTTCCAGATTTTTCTGAGCCATAATTTTGCTAATTATCACTAATCACCCCAATTAGCCGTAATTAGTGAAAAACAATGCAAATCACTCACCTTAGCCACAAATAAACTTTAGATCTGAAATTATCTATGGTATAGGTCGAACTTCGATGCTTAGAAGCAACCCCAACTATGATTTGACACTAATCTTCCTTGATTTGATGTAGTTTTCTCTTAATTAGATTAGGAGGTGATTTGGGGTGTTTTAGAGGATGGAGGCCATTGCTAGAGTTGAAAGGATGTTAGTGGCGGCTGAAAAATGACAAAAAAAGGATTTTACTAATCCCTTTCAGGCTTTGTACAACCCTAATCCCGAAATCGCCCAATAGGCCTAGCTGCTAATCACCCGGTTAAGCCCAATTAAGTTGTTTTTCACCTTCTAAACCTTATTTCAGCCATATCTCCCAAACGGTAAGTCCGTTTGACTAATGTGACCACTCTACGGAAAGGTAAACCTTCATCTGGATCTACTGAAAGTTGTTTCAGATCAAAACTTCTTGCCAATCAAAAGTTATAGGCAAAACAAGTTTTGCCAAGGGCAAAACGGTTATTTAAAAAAAATCGAAAAAAATCATGAACATGGGAAATGACCCCAATAGTCGTCTCCCAAAGTTATATGGCTATACGACTTCGCATGAGAAAGAAATATTCTACGATCCCCTGATGCATAGAATGTGGGTCATTACATTCTTCCCCCCTTAAGAAATTTCGCCCCCGAAATTCCTCAACTAAGAAATAACCAATTGGTCCCGCATGGCTACCAGCCATATCTCACAATCAAACATACAAAACAAATAAAACAAATCTATCCTAGCATGCGGAAAGACTAAATCGAAATGAAAACCTTACCAGACAAAGAGTTCTGGATACTTCTCCTTAATGCTCTCCCTTGTCTCCCAAGTACAGTCATTCTCATCCTCGCCCCCACTGAACCTTGACTAGATTCACCTCTTTCCTTCGAAGTTTCTTCGTATCGTGCTCGACAATACGAATCGGCTTGTGGTTCACAACCGCCTCGGGTTCTACTTCGACATCATCCAACTGATCAGGTGAAATAGTCACATCGGGGTTGTGCACGAATTTCTTTAACTGGGAAACATGAAAAACGTTGTGAACTCCCGCCATCTTGTCTGGTAATTCAACTTTATACACCAAATTCCCAACTTGCTCAAGAACTGGGAATGGACCAACAAATCTTGATGCCAACTTTCCTCTCCTACCAAATCGAATAACATTCTTTAATGGAGAGATCTTGACGAATACTAAGTCATCCAGGTAGAATTTCAATTCCCTTCTGTAACACCCCGAATTTTCTATTAACACTAAAGTTGCTAAAATATTAATAAGTGTGTAAGAGAGGGGATGTATCTAATATGAATATAAAAATATTAATAAGTGTGTAAGAGAGGGGATGTATCTAATATGAATATAAAAATATTAATAAGTGTGTAAGAGAGGGGATGTATCTAATATGAATATAAAAATATTAATAAGTGTGTAAGAGAGGGGATGTATCTAATATGAATATAAAAATATTAATAAGTGTGTAAGAGAGGGGATGTATCTAATATGAATATAAAAATATTAATAAGTGTGTGAGAGAGGGGATGTATCTAATATGTATATAAAAACAATAATAAGTAAAGGGGGATGTATCTAATATGTACATTGTAGAAAATATATATATATATTTATGACATGAATAGAAGTTTATTAATATGCTGAGTGTTTGCTGAGTCACTTCTGACTCATTGCTGAGTCAACAAGATAAACCCCATCTTGTCTGAACGGCTGCGGTTATTTCTAGGTTAAATCTAATGGCCTAAATGAATTCTAAAATCTATAAATAAGTGGGTAGACCCTAGACCTAAATCACTTGTAAAATTAGAGAAGCTACCGTCATGCTGCTGCCATGGAGTTCAGCATAGCCGTCACAAACTAAGAAGAGGAAGCCTAATCATCTACAACTAAATCTACACAAATCAAATCAAAAGATCTCTCTTTCTCTAATTCTTTTCTTTTGTTGGTGAGTATGATGATTCTCACAAGACTATTACAAACTAATTTGACTCAGTTATGAATGGATCACAAGAAAGTGATGTGATTTGTAATTGTAAATTCTATATATTGTGGATCTCTTATTATGTTATTATGTTGTCGTATGATGTAAATTATATATGCTATGTCATGCTATGTTGTAAATTCTCTTATGCTATGTCGTGCTATGTTGAGAATCATGTCAAGCTATGTTATACTATCATACTATGCCATGTTATAAATCATGCTATATTATGTTGAAAAATCATGATGTTGTTGGATCATGCTTAAAGTTATGTTTTTTTTCTTAATTTAAATGGATCTTGTTTATGGGAATTTGCCTATTAGGTTAGGTGTACCCATAAACTAGAAACTATAATTAAATAAAACTTGATTATGGGAATTTGCCTATTGAGTTAGGTGTACCCATATAAAACCATGTTGTTAAAAAATTAGATGATGTTGATTCACACATGTTCATATGTAAGTTTATGAAAATTGATTGAGATCATATTAGGTGAATTTTGAACAAGTTGACACCTTTAGATCCATGACATGTATAATCTATGCAAGTTGGACATATGCAAGTTTCACCCCTTATTATGATTCATTTGGTCACATATACATGTTGTTATTATGATAATCTCTTTTATGCTATGAGTTAGGCTATTCGAGTCTAACATATATTTTGCGAATAAACGTTCAAACGTGGGGTAGGGGTAATATTAGGAATTAATAAATTGGGTGCAATTTTGTAAGATGTTGCATACCATGAATGAATGTCCATAATTGAGTCAATTATGGACATTGTTAAAAATTGGAAGTAATTAATAATTCAAGTAGGGAATTATTAAAATTGGGGGAAAGTGGATTATTATTAATAATCAATGCTTAGGACACGAGGTTGGACCCGTTTGTGATGTAAACCTGCCCGGACCCGCCCGGCAAATTCAGTAGTCACAAATGTCGGCCCAATGTGAGAGGTCCTAGGCCCAAACTAAAGCATAACAGTTGTAAAGACACGAGGTTAGACTCTTTTATGGTGTAAGACTGCCCGGACCCGCCCGGCAAATCCAGCTGCCATAAATGCCAGTCTAATGTGAGAGGTCTTTATGAGGTTATGGCCTTAATGAACTAAGAAATACTTAACCAGATAATCATGTAAGGTGGGACATGGGGGTTAAGTAGGTGCCTTGGGTGGCATGAGGAATCTGGTGGTTGCCTTTAGAGGCATTTGAAATACGATTAGACTTAACCAAACACACATGTAAATGAACATGACTAAGTGGGTTAAGTGGGATGGACTAATGGGGACAAGCTTAGGTGGAATGCTTGTGGTAAATAGTGGGGGCCCATTTCAACCAGTATCCCAAAACATATCTTTGTGGGCTCGACCCAAGTCGAGGACGGGACACGCATACTGGGTTTGACTATAAGAGGCCAAAACAGGGAGCGGTGGCAACGCAAGTCCAACGGGTTTCATATGCGTGTGTGGACCCGGGCTGGTAGGTAAGACGTTGTTGCATCGTGTAGGTATAAGCCGTGCATGTCCGTTGTATCAGGTTGCCACTTTAGGGGAGTGATACACCCCACTGTGGGGCCAGCACGGGTATCTACGAGTTAGGGAGCCGATCGAATAATGGGACGTAGGGTACACCTAGTGGAGATAGGGGCAGGCGGCACCTATGTAGTCAGCTAGGGGTACGTAAAGCCATTGGGAAAGTTTCTAAGTGAAGCTAAGTGGGATGAATCTTTAGGGTGACTGGTGTGGTGCAGTATAGTGTTTATCCTTTAGTATTTAGGAGCGCCTATAACGTTGCCTTTAGCGATTGTCTATGTCCTTAATCTGCTCTTCATAGACATTTTCTTGTTTTCCAGCTTATGCCTTAGTCCAGTTATTTTGGTAATAGTATTGTAGAATTATCATATTCACCAGACTTTATGTCTGACCCCCTTTTTTCCATCCTTTTTCTCCCTTCAGGTCCGCAGGTTGGGCCAAGTTCTAGTGGAGTCTAGTTGGATCGCTTATCTTCTGGAAAGCTTGGACTGCTGAAGTAAAGTCCAGCTTGTTATCTTTCTTTTTAATGGCTATTCATGTAATGGGATTATGTACTTGTTTTATCAAGATAGATATTGTACTTGACATTGAATATGGTGTTATGATGTAATCAAACATGTTTTGACTTCTGCTACAATGAAATAAAGTTTTTGAATTTCCAAGTACTATTTTATATCTGTCTTGTTGTAATTTTACTGTTCTATATTCACTTAAAACCTCCATGGAAGTTAATGCATTCCCTTTGTGAGTGACATTAATGGACGTGGGGTGTTACACGTGGTATCAGAGCATAAGGTTACCAGAACAGATAAAATTTTTTTTTAGAAATTTTTTTTTTCTAAAGTATTTTTGGAAGAAGTGCTTTCAAAAAAAAAACATGTTATTTAAAGAGAGTTTTTATGAAAAACATAATCCCAAATAGCCACATCCTTATCTTTATCTTTCGAATTCTCCATTTTGAATCTTTCCGTTTTCGTTTCAGCATGGCTGAAGATCTTAATCTCCCAGAAGGTGTGACGATTCCAGGGTGGTTTAGGAGATACTTGGAGGCTAGGGCCACCACTGCAGGCCCAGCGGATACTCCTCCACCCCTAGTTGCACCCATTCCTCCTCCTCCTCCTCGTGTTGACACTTTTGCAAAGACGTGCAAGGAATTCAAGGCTATGGGAGGAAAAACTTTTCAAGGGACTGAGACGTTTGTGGAGGCCAGAGATTGGCTTAAGGAGACTGATGAATTGTTGGATATCTTTGAAGTGGAAGATGGGAGGAAAGTCCGTTTATCTGCTTGGTTAATGAAGGGAGAGGCCTCGTTTTGGTGGGAGGTCACTAACGGGGAACGTCCAGTTGATTCATGGGCGGATTTCAGACGAAGGTTTGAGGCAAAGTTTCTTTCAAGGGCAGAGGAGAACTTAAATATGGAAAAATTCCTGGCACTAAAGCAAGGGAGCTCATCAGTAAATGAATATGTCAATAAATTTAATCAGTTAGCAAGGTTTGGCTTGGAGTTGGTGAACACGCCAGAGAAGAAAGCTTTGAGGTTCGTTAGAGGCTTGAATGAACTGTTGCAAGGGTTGGCTATGACCCACATCCCTATGGGAGCCACCTTTGAAAAGCTAGTAGAAATGGCACTTATGCATGAGGATAAGGCAGTTGAAAAGAAAGGGGATCAGAAGAAACCCCAACAGCAAAATAAGAAGGGTGGTAAAAACAATAATGGCAAAGGGAAGAAGAAATGCTTCAATTGTGGGACGCCTGGCCATCTCAGCAAAGATTGTAGAAAGAAAAAGAAGACTGGTTGTTTTCATTGTGGAGATGCGGGACATTTAGTGAAGGACTGTCCAAAGAAGGGGCAGAGGGCAGGGTCTACCTCGGGAGGACAGGTGCAGGCTCTTATGGCACCAGGGCAGGCAAGGGGGCAAGTTCAGGCTATTGCGGCCCCACCGCTGCAAGAAAGAGGTAGAACAATTTCTGTTGAAAGCTTAGTTTTTCTGTTTGATCATCCTGTCCGTACCTTATTCGATTCTGGCGCATCTCATTCGTTTATCTCTGCATCATTAGTTGAATCACTGCACTTGAACACCAGTTTAGTAGAGGATCCCTTGGTCGTTTCAAATCCAATTGGGGGTTCGGCTCATTTGACCATGATATGTTTGGATTTGAAAATCTCTATACTTAGCGTTGAATTTAGATGTGATGCTTATGTATTGGGCTTCATGGGCTATGGGCTAATTTTAGGAATGGATTGGTTGTCTAGAAATAGGGCCATTCTTGATTGTGAAAGGAGAGTAGTTAGGCTTGTGACTCGCCTTGGTAATGCTCTCGACATCTTTTGTAATCCCATAAATTCCGTTATGCTAAGTTATCTTGAATCGCTTGACGCGTCTGTAGAGAACCTGCGATCGGTAGAAGTGGTCCGGGAATATCCGGATGTGTTTGAGGAGGTGAAGGGCTTACCTCCAAAGCGGGAGATAGACTTTCGAATTTATCTTGTGGATAATGCTAAACCCGTATCTTTGCCAGTGCGCCACATGGCTCCTCGTGAAAGGAGGGAACTCAATAAGCAAGTAAAGGAGTTGCTTGAGAAGGGGTTCATAAGACGTAGTATATCGGAGTGGGGTGCTCCAGTAGTTTTTGCCACAAAGGCGGATGGGTCTCTTAGACTTTGTATGGACTATAGAGAACTAAACAAGCTTACTAAAAAGAACCGACACCCACTGCCGAGGATTGACGATCTCTTTGATCAGTTAGTTGGCGCCTCAGTGTTTTCGCAGTTGGACTTAGCCACTGGCTTTCATCAACTGAGAGTGGCTGAGGATAGTATAGATAAGACTGCTTTTAGGACTCCTGACGGATTCTATGAATGGCTAGTGATGCCCTTTGGTTTGACAAACGCCCCTGCATATTTTGTTGATTTGATGAGTAGGGTGTTTAGGGAATACCTTAACAAATTCGTGGTAGTCTTTGTGGATGACATCTTAGTCTTTTCTAAGAATAAAGAAGAGCACTCCCTACATCTTAGGGAAGTGTTGGAAACCCTTCGAGCGCATAACCTTAAGGCAAAATTTTCTAAGTGTCACTTCTGGAGGAAGGAAGTACGGTTCTTAGGGCACGTGGTTTCCAAAGAAGGGATAGCAGTGGATCCCGCAAAGGTGGTGGCCATCCAAGATTGGAAGGTCCCTAAAAATGCAACCGAAGTAAGAAGTTTCTTGGGGTTGGCTGGCTATTATAGGAAGTTTATCAAAGACTTCGCAAAAATATCAGCTCCATTAACACGGTTAACGAAGAAGAACCTGGTTTTTACGTGGGACAAAGATTGCGATGATGCGTTCCAACGTTTAAAGAGAGCCTTAACTTCAGCCCCAGTCTTAGTGCTGCCAGACGGGAATAAACCGTTTACCATCTATACCGATCCTTGTGGGACGGGACTTGGCGCGGTCCTCATGCAAGAGGGAAGAGTAATAGCCTATGGTGGAAGGCAGTTGAGGGTTCATGAAAAGAATTACCCAACGCATGACTTAGAGCTAGCCGCAATTGTTTTCGCGCTTAAGTCTTGGCGTCACTATCTTCTTGGTGAGAAATTCGAACTGTTCACTGACCACAAATCATTAAAATACTTATTCTCTCAGAAGGATTTGAATTTAAGGCAGCAACGGTGGATGGAATTCTTAGCCTCCTACGATTTTGAAATAGCATATACCCCGGGCAAGGGTAACATGGTGGCAGACGCCTTAAGTAGGAAAAGGTTGTCCTTGAGTCCGTTGTTTGTTGAACGACAAAGCTTAGAATTCATCTCTATGTTTGACTTTAGACCCTCCGTTGACTTAGTACCCGGTCTGTTAGCATCCTTGGAGGTTAGACCTACACTTCTAGGACGGGTTGGTGAGGCACAGCGAGACGACCCACAGTTGGTTGAGATAGTAGAAAAGCTCAAAGGGGGGGAGTCGTCAAGCCATCTTCGTAGGTATACCCTAGACGATAAGGGTTGGTTACGAAGAGATAATAGACTTTGTGTACCACAAGACGAAGACTTAAGGAAGGCCATTCTTGATGATGCTCATCGCTCAAAAATGACCATTCATCCCGGCGGGGATAAGATGTACAAAGATATGAAGCGGGTTTTCTTTTGGGCCGGTATGAAAAAGGATGTGGCCGAGTACGTCGCTAGATGCTTGGTGTGCCAACGAGTTAAAGCAGAACAAAAGAAACCCGGTGGGTTGCTTCACCCATTTGAAGTTCCACTATGGAAATGGGAAAGCATCTCAATGGATTTTGTGGATGGATTACCAAGATCAAGGAAGGGTAACACGGGGATTTGGGTTATAGTAGATAGACTTACTAAAAGCGCCCATTTTATTCCCGTGAAAAGTAAGAGGACTGCTCCGTGGTTGGCTTCTGTATACATTAAGGAGATAGTTCGTTTGCACGGTATTCCTTCTAGTATAGTAAGCGCCCGTGACCCCATCTTTACTAGCGAATTTTGGAAGAGTTTACAAGAGGTGGTAGGGACTCAGCTATGTTTGAGCACCGCATATCATCCTCAGACAGACGGCCAGACCGAGAGGGTGAATCGTATTCTAGAGGATCTTTTAAGGCTTTGTATCCTAGACTTTGGGGGTACATGGGAAGAGCACCTTCCGTTAGTAGAATTCGCATATAATAATAGCTTTCAGTCTAGTATTGGCATGGCACCTTTCGAAGCTCTTTATGGAAGGCCTTGCCGTTCGCCTACATGTTGGTGGGAATCTACCGATAAAATCCTACTTGGGCCCGATATGGTTAGGGAAACCTCGGAGAAGATTGAGTTGATTCGAAGGAGGATGAAAGCAGCACAAGATAGGCAAAAATCGTATGCTGATAAGAGGAGGACAGATCTTGAGTTTGACATTGGGGACATGGTTTTTATCAAAGTATCTCCGTTACAGAATGCTGTTCGCTTTGGGTCCGTGGGGAAATTAGCACCAAGGTTTGTAGGGCCGTTTCCTGTAAAAAACAGGATTGGGAAGATGGCATATAGGGTGGAGTTGCCTGAGAAACTTAGTGGAGTACACGACGTATTCCATGTATCACATTTGAGGAAGTGTTTGCACAAGACCGCGGAGGTGGTAGAGCCGAGCTTGCTTAAAGAGGTGGAAATAGAGCGTGATGCAACAATTAGACGAGCTCCTACATGCATTCTTGGGTCGGAGATCAAAAAGTTGAGGAATCGAGAGGTCAGACTGGTTAAAGTGCAATGGGGAGACGATGAGAGCAACGCAACTTGGGAGACAGAAGAGAAGATGCGTTCGTTGTACCCTTTTCTTTTTGAGGGTATGTCTTTTAATTTCTCCTTTATCGCTTAGCTTATCTTATCTTATCTTTAGTATGTCCTCTCATTAGTATCTTTGACCTTTAGTTAGGATAATCCTATGGTTGAAACATGTGTTTGAGACATGTTATGTATGATGGATGCAAAATGGATGCAAGTGTTTGCTAGTGGTTGCTCGTGGATGCATATATACACACACTTTAGGCACTAGATCGGCTCAGTCACTTCATATTGCATATTGCATATATATGGATGTATTTAGTATAATGGATGTATAATGGTTGTACCATCATATGGATGCTGCATTCGGTTGAATGGGTGTGCACGCATATAGAAGTAGTATGTAAGCAATTAGGATCTTTTGCATACATAATGGACGCATGGCACGATCATAGTTGCATTAAGGAGGTCAACTGAATCAGTGGACCGCCTGATTTTGCATTAGATACGGACATATACACACACTGTGCATTTAAACATGAAAGCATTAGAAGTCTGTAAGGACAATGGATGCTTGTGTATGATGGATGAGTAGATGGACGTTTGGATGGTAGGATATACATTCTTCCAGACTTGAAGATTTCGGGGACGAAATCCTAAAAGGAGGGGAGAATGTAACACCCCGAATTTTCTATTAACACTAAAGTTGCTAAAATATTAATAAGTGTGTAAGAGAGGGGATGTATCTAATATGAATATAAAAATATTAATAAGTGTGTAAGAGAGGGGATGTATCTAATATGAATATAAAAATATTAATAAGTGTGTAAGAGAGGGGATGTATCTAATATGAATATAAAAATATTAATAAGTGTGTAAGAGAGGAGATGTATCTAATATGAATATAAAAATATTAATAAGTGTGTAAGAGAGGGGATGTATCTAATATGAATATAAAAATATTAATAAGTGTGTGAGAGAGGGGATGTATCTAATATGTATATAAAAACAATAATAAGTAAAGGGGGATGTATCTAATATGTACATTGTAGAATATATATATATATTTATGACATGAATAGAAGTTTATTAATATGCTGAGTGTTTGCTGAGTCACTTCTGACTCATTGCTGAGTCAACAAGATAAACCCCATCTTGTCTGAACGGCTGCGGTTATTTCTAGGTTAAATCTAATGGCCTAAATGAATTCTAAAATCTATAAATAAGTGGGTAGACCCTAGACCTAAATCACTTGTAAAATTAGAGAAGCTACCGTCATGCTGCTGCCATGGAGTTCAGCATAGCCGTCACAAACTAAGAAGAGGAAGCCTAATCATCTACAACTAAATCTACACAAATCAAATCAAAAGATCTCTCTTTCTCTAATTCTTTTCTTTTGTTGGTGAGTATGATGATTCTCACAAGACTATTACAAACTAATTTGACTCAGTTATGAATGGATCACAAGAAAGTGATGTGATTTGTAATTGTAAATTCTATATATTGTGGATCTCTTATTATGTTATTATGTTGTCGTATGATGTAAATTATATATGCTATGTCATGCTATGTTGTAAATTCTCTTATGCTATGTCGTGCTATGTTGAGAATCATGTCAAGCTATGTTATACTATCATACTATGCCATGTTATAAATCATGCTATATTATGTTGAAAAATCATGATGTTGTTGGATCATGCTTAAAGTTATGTTTTTTTTTCTTAATTTAAATGGATCTTGTTTATGGGAATTTGCCTATTAGGTTAGCTGTACCCATAAACTTGAAACTATAATTAAATAAAACTTGATTATGGGAATTTGCCTATTGAGTTAGGTGTACCCATATAAAACCATGTTGTTAAAAAATTAGATGATGTTGATTCACACATGTTCATATGTAAGTTTATGAAAATTGATTGAGATCATATTAGGTGAATTTTGAACAAGTTGACACCTTTAGATCCATGACAGTATAATCTATGCAAGTTGGACATATGCAAGTTTCACCCCTTATTATGATTTATTTGGTCACATATACATGTTTTTATTATGATAATCTCTTTTATGCTATGAGTTAGGCTATTCGAGTCTAACATATATTTTGCGAATAAACGTTCAAACGTGGGGTAGGGGTAATATTAGGAATTAATAAATTGGGTGCAATTTTGTAAGATGTTGCATACCATGAATGAATGTCCATAATTGAGTCAATTATGGACATTGTTAAAAATTGGAAGTAATTAATAATTCAAGTAGGGAATTATTAAAATTGGGGGAAAGTGGATTATTATTAATAATCAATGCTTAGGACACGAGGTTGGACCCGTTTGTGATGTAAACCTGCCCGGACCCGCCCGGCAAATCCAGTAGTCACAAATGTAGGCCCAATGTGAGAGGTCCTAGGCCCAAACTAAAGCATAACAGTTGTAAAGACACGAGGTTAGACTCTTTTATGGTGTAAGACTGCCCGGACCCGCCCGGCAAATCCAGCTGCCATAAATGCCAGTCTAATGTGAGAGGTCTTTATGAGGTTATGGCCTTAATGAACTAAGAAATACTTAACCAGATAATCATGTAAGGTGGGACATGGGGGTTAAGTAGGTGCCTTGGGTGGCATGAGGAATCTGGTGGTTGCCTTTAGAGGCATTTGAAATACGATTAGACTTAACCAAACACACATGTAAATGAACATGACTAAGTGGGTTAAGTGGGATGGACTAATGGGGACAAGCTTAGGTGGAATGCTTGTGGTAAATAGTGGGGGCCCATTTCAACCAGTATCCCAAAACATATCTTTGTGGGCTCGACCCAAGTCGAGGACGGGACACGCATACTGGGTTTGACTATAAGAGGCCAAAACAGGGAGCGGTGGCAACGCAAGTCCAACGGGTTTCATATGCGTGTGTGGACCCGGGCTGGTAGGTAAGACGTTGTTGCATCGTGTAGGTATAAGCTGTGCATGTCCGTTGTATCAGGTTTCCACTTTAGGGGAGTGATACACCCCACTGTGGGGCCAGCACGGGTATCTACGAGTTAGGGAGCCGATCGAATAATGGGAAGTAGGGTACACCTAGTGGAGATAGGGGCAGGCGGCACCTATGTAGTCAGCTAGGGGTACGTAAAGCCATTGGGAAAGTTTCTAAGTGAAGCTAAGTGGGATGAATCTTTAGGGTGACTGGTGTGGTGCAGTATAGTGTTTATCCTTTAGTATTTAGGAGCGCCTATAACGTTGCCTTTAGCGATTGTCTATGTCCTTAATCTGCTCTTCATAGACATTTTCTTGTTTTCCAGCTTATGCCTTAGTCCAGTTATTTTGGTAATAGTATTGTAGAATTATCATATTCACCAGACTTTATGTCTGACCCCCTCTTTTCCATCCTTTTTCTCCCTTCAGGTCCGCAGGTTGGGCCAAGTTCTAGTGGAGTCTAGTTGGATCGCTTATCTTCTGGAAAGCTTGGACTGCTGAAGTAAAGTCCAGCTTGTTATCTTTCTTTTTAATGGCTATTCATGTAATGGGATTATGTACTTGTTTTATCAAGATAGATATTGTACTTGACATTGAATATGGTGTTATGATGTAATCAAACATGTTTTGACTTCTGCTACAATGAAATAAAGTTTTTGAATTTCCAAGTACTATTTTATATCTGTCTTGTTGTAATTTTACTGTTCTATATTCACTTAAAACCTCCATGGAAGTTAATGCATTCCCTTTGTGAGTGACATTAATGGACGTGGGGTGTTACACCTTCTCCTTATATCAACATAATTCTTTTGCCTATCTTGGGCGGCCTTCATTCGCTGTTGAATGATCTTGATCTTGTATGGGGTTTCTCTTAGCACATCTGGCCCAAGCACAAATTTCTCACCAGTTTCTAACCAACATAACAGTGAGTTGCACGGTCTTCCGTACAAAGCTTCAAATGGATCCATTCCAATACAAGATTGTTGATAGCTATTATTATATGCAAACTCAACCAGATGCAAATGGTCATCCCATGATCCACCAAAATCCAATATACAAGCCCTCAAGATTTCTTCTAATACACGATTCACCCTCTCTATTTGACCATCTGTTTGAGGATGATACGCAGTACTGAGATATAACTCTGACTCTAGAGCCTCTTGTAAGCTCTTCCAAAACCCACTAGTAAACAATGTGTCTCGGTCGCTCACAATGCTTTTAGGTACTCCATGGAATCTCACTACCCATTTCATATACAGTTCTGCTAACTTAGCTGCCGTTCTATTTGATTTGATTGGTACGAACCTTGCACTTTTGGTCAGTTGATCTACAATCACCCAAATACTATCATGACCTGATTTAGTCCTCGGTAGACCGTCAATGAAATCCATCGAGACTTGTTCTCATTTCCATTCGGGAGTTTCTAATGGTTGCAACAAACTACTAAGTTTCGTTTGCTTGGCTTTAACTAACTGGCAGTTCATGCATTTGGATATAAACTTCCCAACGTCTCTTTTCATCCCTTCCCAGTAGTAGGTCTGCTTCATATCTCGATACATTTTGTTACCACCGGGATGTATAGTCAGTTTTGAGTGATGATATTCTCTAAGTACTTCATCTCTCAATCCATTGGCATTGAGCACAACTAGTCTTCCATTTTTTCTAAGCCATCCATCTCGATCAAGCCCATACTTGTTCATCTCCTCGTCGATACCCATCTCTAACTTGGAGATGTTTTCCAATAGGTTAGGATCGTCCCTCGGACTGGAACCAATCCGCTCAATCAAAGTGGGTCTAATCGTCAAACTTGCTAACATCTCTAGACCCAATTCGCACTTTGGTCTGAAATCATACCCAGCGATATACTCCAGTTGCTTCTATTCCATAAACATAGCCCCTAAACTGGCATGTCTTCTACTCAATGCATCAGCTACTGCATTGCCCTTCCTTGGTGTATATGCGATATCAAAATCATAGGAAGCCAAGAATTCTAACCATCTTTGCTGACAGAGATTTAGATCCTTCTGAAAGAAAAGATACTTTAATGACTTATGATCAGTAAACAACTCGAATCTTTCTCCCAAGAGATAATGTCTCCACATCTTCAACGTGAACGCAATCGCTACTGATTCCAAATCATGGGTGGGGTATCTTTTCTCATGCGGTTTCAGTTGCTGAGCTACAACCCTACCGCCTTGCATCAGTACAACACCTAGTCCGGTACTACCTGCGTTCGTGTATACTGTCATCTCTTCATTCCCTTTAGGGAATGACTAACACTGGTGTACGTGTCAACTTTTCGTTTAGACTCTTGAATGCATTCTCGCACCTTTCGTCCTAAACAAAAGCTTGATTCTTTCTGGTCAACGAAGTCAACGGTGCTGCTATCTTGGAGATGTCTTGGATAAACTTGTGATAATATCCAGCTAATCCCAAGAAACTTCTTATGTCCGTTGCATTTTTGGGCGTGGACCAATCTTGTACCGTAGCCACCTTCACAGGGTCCATAGCAATACCATTCTATGAAACAACATGGCCCAAGAATCTCACTTCCCTCCTCCAGAAGTGACACTTAGAAAACTTTGCTTTCAATTGGTTTTTTCTCAACACCTCCATCACTATCCTCAAATGTTCCTTGTGTTCTTCCTATGTCCTCGAATATACAAGTATATCATCCACGAACACAAGAACAAACTAATTCAACTGATCTCTTAATACCCTATTCATAAGATCCACAAAATATGTTGGTGCATTGGTCAACCCGAATGGCATGACCAACCACTCGTAAAATCCAGACGGCGTCCAAAATGCCGTTTTAGCTATACTCTCAGCTTCCACTCTAAGCTGATGAAAACCTGTCGCGAGATCCAACTGGGAGAACACTCTCGCGCCACTCAACTGATCAAACAAATCATCTATCCGCGGTAGAGGATACTTATTCTTCTGCGTCACCTTATTCAACTCGCGGTAGTCCACACACAATCGAAGGGAACCATCTGCCTTGGTAGCAAACACAACTGGTGCTACCCACTCAGAAACAATTCTACTGATAAATCCCTTCTTCAAAAGATAGCTCACTTGCACCCCGAGCTCTCGCTGCTCCCTTGGCGCCACACGACGAAGTGGCATCACTATAGGTCTGGCATCTTTCACTAAATAAATAAGGAACTCAATCTCTTGGTGTGGTGGAAGTCCGGTCACTTCCTCGAAGATATCCAGATACTGGCCAACAACGGGAATTCTTGCTAACTCATCCTACGGGATGTCGAGGGAATTTAGAAAACTAGCCATCACCTCATCACTAGGTAGGCCACCAAACACTACCCTCCACCCATCACCCGCCCTAATAGTTACCGAAAATCCCTTAAAGTCTACCACTACCTCCATATCTTTGGAGCCAATCGACTCCCAAAATAATGCCAAACCCAGTAAAGCCCAAAACAAAGCAATCACAAGCAAACATGCATCCATGACTCGATAATACCAAATTTCGACAAATCATGCTAAGGCTAGTCGAACCACCAATCGGGTTCGTCACCGCTAAAGGTCTATCGACTATCTCGAGTTCCAATCCCAACCTATCTACCAGGTCACTAGATATGAAGGAACGGAAGCCCCGGTATCAAATAGTACTCGAACAGGAACATCATAAATAGAAAGCTTACCTTGAATGACGACATTCTTTCCCTTCTCCGCCGCAGTCGGGGCATTCAACAAAGAACGAATAGCATTAATAGCATATGCTTTCACAATATGCTTTTCTTTAGGGGGTTGCGGACACTTATCCTTGTGATGTCCCACTTGGCCGCAGTTGAAGCACTTCCTGTCCGCTGGCTTTGCTCGACATTATTTAGCATAATGGCCCTTCTTGCCCCAGCTAAAGCATTCAACATCTTTCTTATTCTTCTTCTTCTGGCCATCCTTAGTCTGATCCTACCTTCTCTTATTCTGAGAACCATTCTTGCCTCCACCGCTTGCTTGCGGCTTTGGCTCTTCTGCAGATGCAACTTCAGTCTTCGACTTAGGGTATAGACTCTCTGATCTCAAAGCTTTCCCCACAATCGATTCAAACGTCTCATCGATGTAGTTAATATGCCTTTCCCCTAAGTACTGATCTAAGCCTGTTATGAACTTCTCATTCTTCTTCTCGGGAGTGTCAATGAGGGATAATCCATACTTCGACAAACTATCGAACTCAGCAATATACTCCGAGACTGCCTTACCATTCTGCTTAAGCTCCAAGAACTTCATAAACAATTCTGATTTCTGAGCAGCTAGGATGAACATGTCACTAAATCGGGCCTTAAACTGATCCCAAGTAACTTGATCCTCTGGGGTAGCTACCTTAATAGTGTTCGACCAATTCATCGCTCATCCTTGCAGCTGACGGGATGCTAGCTTCCTCTTCATCGCATCCTCGATACCCAAATCTTCGAAGATGCACTCACAGCTATCAAGCCAATCCTGAACATCTGTAGCTGACTCCGTTCCGTGGAACGGTTTCCCATCAAGACTAGTGTAGTCCTTACAGAGCTTGGCGAAATCGGCCCTAGGCGCCTGCACCGCTATACCACTACCATTTGCAGCATTAGGATTTGCCCTCTGAACATCTCTAAGCATCTCTCTCATGAAGTCAGTGAACATCGTCCTCATATCTGGAGCATTTCCATTATTAGCTCCTCTACCAGTACCCCTCGTATGCTGGCTCATCGTTCAATCTGCAAGGAGAAAACGATTAACCATCTCTTCAGTGGTGCCAGTGCAGTGCGACTCCATCCTTAGATATACTAATAGTATATATATATATATATATCGTTTTGAAAACCAAAATATCACAAATATGCGCTCTTATATACGTACTATCTCTCTAGTGTCTTTCCCTAGATTAACTACGCAACCTAGAGATCTGATACCAAATGTGACGGCCCGCCCTACACTAGTCAACATTTCCCTGAAATGCACTGTGCCAATGCCCGACTAGCATGGGACGGTCGCCAAAGAAAGGAAAAGAAAGGAATTTGAACTAATAAGGCCCCTGTAGCATATCTGACAGCACATGGAATAAAATATAATAAGAACATACTTTGACATAAAACAGGCGAGACAACGCATAAGCTAAAAACTAAATGTCGTAGCAGCGGAAAATCCAAATACAGCTTATGTTCCACTTCATCATTATTACAACTTTAAAACTGTATCTAAAGCAAAAGAAAGGAAAGGTACACTACTAGTGCCCAAAGTAGTGACCAGCAGCGACATAGGGAGAATATCTATATATCATACGTGGAAGCCTCCTGCTCGTCTCCAGTACAGCTACTCGTGCATAACCACCTGACTTGTCTCTGGTCTGCCCGTTTAAGAGCACCCAGAGTAATAAGAAGAGACATAAAACTCTGGATTAGACAAAAGTCTGGTATGAGCGATAAGCAGCAAAACAAAACAATAATAGGTATACTAAACCATACCTGAACCTGGACCTGCAACCAAAGAGTTAGCACAACAAGATGTACAATACTCTAAGGTAACATTAACATATGGTGTAAAGATACTGGGGAGGGGTGTGCATGTCAAAGTGACATCAAACAATCAAGCATAGAAACCATCCTCACATCTCTCACTCAGTGCGTAAAGCATACGATATCCACTGCTTCGACCATCCAAATCATTGCTATGATCACTCTGCCCCATGGAGTCATGGAGACTCCACTGCACTGCTCCATAGCCATTAGTCCTTGATATGTCCACTTTGCCCCATGAAGTCATGACGATTCCACTGCACTGGCTCATAGCCATGCTACGATCACTCTGCCCCATGGAGTAATAACTACCCCACTGCACTGATCTGTAGCCTAACATCTGTCTTGGTGGTGAATCAAAGTTATGGACGCCGATAAGCCCTTAACACATGTCCTGCAGCAAAGTCCAATCATGAAGTTAACTCGTTGGTTCCCAACTGGATCCTGAGTTACAACCTCTCATTTGGACTACCTTTGCATCTCGGGTTTGCTCTCCTCCGGATCAGTTCGGTTCTTCACTTCACTTTGCTTCCGTTCATCCTTCCTTAAGTGGTTTGTACATCATGTTGCTCACCGGTTCGTGATTCCTCTTCCTTAGCACCAGATCGGTTCGTCTCGTGACTCTATCTCCTGTTCGGTTCGGTCTTCCCTTGCTCGTGGTCAAGCTCCCAGTTCGTGGCACTTCGTGGAGGCATCGGTTCGATTCGGGGTAATGCAATGGTTCGGGATATGAGCTCGGGTAGGTTCGGAGCTTCTGGTTCGTGGTGCTAGAGCTGGAGCAGTTCGGTTCGTGGCTAGACTAGTGGGTCATGTCGGAGAACTTTAGATGTGAGCGGGTCGGGTTGTCCTCCACCGATTCGATCCGGTTCCTGCAACTTTTCCAGCGATTGTTTTACGCCATACGACAACGTTTTCAACTAATCTAACTTTCCTATGCAATCACAAATCATTCAAAACAGTAACAGCAACATGCGTAATCATCCACAAACAGCAAAACAACAATTTAACATGTTTATACGGATCAAACATACCCAAAAACCCATGTTTTTTCCTTAACCACCCTTAATCATGTTTAAGCATACAATTAGCAAAACTTTTCCAAATTACCCCAAATTTCTATCAGAGCCTTAAAATTATATTATAGAATTTTTTAAATTTTTCCAGATTTTTCTGAGCCATAATTTTGCTAATTATCACTAATCACCCCAATTAGCCGTAATTAGTGAAAAACAATGCAAATCACTCACCTTAGCCACAAATAAACTTTAGATCTGAAATTATCTCTATTATAGGTCGAACTCCGACGCTTAGCAGCAACTCCAACTCTGATTTGACACTAATCTTTCTTGATTTGATGTAGTTTTCTCTTAATTAGATTAGGAGGTGATTTGGGGTGTTTTAGAGGATGGAGGCCATTGCTAGAGTTGAAAGGATGTTAGTGGCGGCTGAAAAATGACAAAAAAAGGGTTTTACTAATCCCTTTTAGGCTTTATACAACCCTAATCCCGAAATCCCCCAATGGGCCTAGCTGCTAATCACCCTGTTAAGCCCAATTAAGCTGTTTTTCACCTTCAAAACCTTATTTCAGCCATATCTCCCAAACGATAAGTCCGTTTGACTAATGTGACCACTCTACGAAAAGGTAAACCATCATACGCATCTAATGGAAGTGGTTTCAGGTCAAAACTCCTTACCAATCAAAAGTTATAGGCAAAACAAGATTCGCCAGGGGCATAACGATCATTTAAAAAAATCATCGAAAATCATGAACATGGGAAATGATCCCAATAGTCCTCTCCCAAAGTTACATGGCTATACGACTTCGCATGAAAAAGAATTAAATATTCTACGATCCCTTGATGCGTAGAATGCGGGTCGTTACATTGAAGTTTGATATTGTCGTGATACCAAATCTCCTCTGGCATACAAATCCATATAGCAATCTACAAATGTAGAATATGCCTAAGTAAATACTAATTCCACTCACAGTGATTGGAAACATCACAGATCTGATGTTGTTGTGCCTATTTGATGCAAACTCCAATCCCTAGATATATATAAGAATCAAATAACTAAAAATCTTATATACATAAATTATGTGATTCCAAATCTATATTCTAATCCTATAAGAATAAGAATATTAAAAAAAGAAGGATAGATTTGTAAGAGAAGAAGAAAACCTATTCCTGGAATCAATGGTAGCAGAGTGGAGGCACAAACAGAGAGAGTGGCTAGGTTTAGGTATGGAGTCTAGAGGGTTATTTTTAGGTGCTTGTGTAAGCAAGAACCATAGGATTATTAAGATATAATCATAGCTGTTCATTTATATAAATTAGCCTCAAAAACCTGACTAAACCAAGCCTTATTGGGCATTTACAGCGCCAGGCGATCGACCTACTCCTAGAAGAGCGGCCGACCCATGGTCGACACCTCTTTTGGTTGGGGGGGAGTGGGGGAAGGGGTTCGACTCCTTCGTCGTTGTTTTGGCCAATAAGTGCTATGAATGGTTGAAAATATTTATTATATATAACATTATTCAATTAGATTATTTCTTACCTAATAAAGATTATTCTTGTCCTCTTATCTTTATCTGCTCGTTTAAAATTCAATTTTATCCAATATAATACTATTCTTATCCAATTTATTTATCCCTTAGATATATATATATATATATATACACACATAATTAATTAATTAGACCACACATATATATGCGTTTACCATCTGACTTCATTAATTGTAATTTCTTCATACGATTACCGTTTTCAACATATCATATATGAAAATGAATCATAATTTCGCCACAAATCCAAATAAAAGATTTTCATAGCCAAATTCTTAATGCCGTAAAATCTCATTTTTTAGCATGTTTGTGTTTTATTGTTTATTTTCTTCTTATTATTATTATTTATAGTTACATTTTTTGGGGTATTACATATATCAACTAACAAATACACACTCATATATACACTCAAACTCATTTTAGGGTACTGCTGACCCTATCTCTAATGAGTAAACTCCATCAAAGCCTAGATGTTCGCTCAACCTATGCTCTGATACCAAATATAAAGGCCTGCAAATCTGTACCCTTTGACTTGACCAAATACACATTTCGATGTTGGATTTCGTGATTATACAGATATAGTTGTGGATATTTGAAAGATATATTTATATCGTTGTTTCCAATACGATATTTGTTGGTTTCAGAATTTGATATTGAATATAAGCCGATATATTTTCTATTCAGAGCCTTGTATTTAATATCAAATGGGATTTTGGGTTCGTTGTGAATGGTGTCTTAAATAACACTGTTCTTGAACCCAGTTTAGAAAAGAATAAATCTTTTAATTAAGATTTAGTGAAATTGTCCAGTTAATTAGTATTTAATTGGAATTGAATTTAAATTGATTTTGGGTTTATCGTGAACCGTGTTTTAGATGACATTGGTTCTTTAACCTAGTTAAAGACAGGATTTTGATTTTTGGGAAGATTAAAACTAAGTGGAGTTTTAATGAATCTTTAATTAGATTGAAATGATCGAGAATGGAGTACCACCAGCTTTGCTCCAAGCGATAGTTAAATATTTAATTAGATTTGAACGTGAAATGGTAATTAATTTTACCGATAGCACCGTGGTCTTAGATTATTACCAGTTTTGCCCCATGGGATGAATAGGTTCTGATTGAGAAATAAAATAAATGATTACTTTGGTGTTGTTCGCTAATCCCGACTAGTTTGAAAAACCATAATATGGTTTGAAATGATATCCAAAGGAAGATTAAAGAATAAATTTAGAAGAATTTATCTTTCATAAAATTAATGGGAACCTTTCCCTAAGAATGTGAATATTTGAATAAAAGAATAATCTGAATTGGAATGAGGCGTATGTTGTGTTTGTGTAACACTTGTTTATTATATACGCGGGTTATTCGGAAAGGCCGGGTTTATACCCATTCTGAATAACCGATACGACGATAAGTCAAAGATGAAGACGATGGTTGAAGACCATAGGTCTTCACGTCGTTTGGATGATTATTGGTGATCTTTATTGGGCCGTACACCCAAGAGGAGGGAATCAGTTGGTGATCGTCCAGACGTACTTGGAGATCAATGGATATGCGAGGAATAAGGTTCCTCCAGTTTCGTTCAGATCCAGAACGAACTTGTAAATGGACTGTGTGTATGACATTGGATTTTATTCTGTGTGATTGATTTCTATTAAATATATATCTGTTTGGCGGCAGATAATTTATTCTCTTGCTTAACGCCCTTCTTTGAGACGTACGAGCTCAGAGGTTATATATTGATGGATATCAATCGCATGGCATGAATTGCCTGTATGGCATGCCTAAGTGGCAAATGATCAAGGCTTCTGTTGAAAAGCAAAGTCTTGTGGTTGATTATCAAAGCACGGCCTATGTGGCATAACTTTGTGTATGGCATTAATACATGAGCCTCACACCTCGGTATGAGTCAAAAACGGGATAAGGACCCAAGGAGTGCACGACGTTTCTTTCTAGCTATGGGTGATGTCAGTGACCTACCAGCCCTGACATATATATTATTTTTACCTGTATGGTTGTTGGATGCGAGGCGCCTCGGATATAGGTCCTATAGGACCGGGAAACGTGTAATTTTTGGGACTCCAAATGATGCTCTCACGTGTATTCACCCATCCTCGGTTAAAACACGAAATAAGCCACGAAAATGGCGGCCTTAGTTGAGAAATAGAAATGGCGATTAGGGTTTAATTCACCTGCCTCCTTCTCCTCATCATCTCCTTTCCCCTTTCGCTCTGCCTCGCCACTCTGCGACTACCTATCCTCATATCCTAGATCTCGTCACTCTATTATGTTCCCCGCCACCACCTCATAACCCTCTTTGCTTTATCGCTTGGATCTACATCGCAAAATTTTCCCATACCTTTTTCACAAGATCTGGAGAATATATGATAGTAATTTCTAGCGCAACTACTTTGTCCAATCATTTGTAAACATAGCCGATTTCGTTCCCAATTAGCTGGTGTGGAATGGATCCATGGGTGAGTTTGTTTATGTTCTAGTCTAGAGTTTATTGTCGTTGAATTTTCGTCTTCTTGTGGATGGGTGTAGATCTGATTTCGTTGATTGGATCTGGTATGGTTAGTTGAAAGAAAAATAAAACAGATTTATATTTTCATCGTTTACTATTTTAGATTTACTAATTATTTGCAATTATTGTTTTTTTCTATTGTTTTGCCTTCTGTAATTTACTAGTCTGCTCGAGTAATCATATGCCAGTCAATACTACTAAATGGAAATATTTATTTTCTTGAGCATGCCTTTACTTGTGTTTACTTATTTTCTATGTTAATTAGCTATTAACAACGATTTGGTTTGGTTTGATAAAATGGGTGCTAAACGTCATCTGATTGGGTTTTGTTTGTTGAGTTTGTTCTTAGGCTAAATTTCATCTGATTAGTGTCAAGTGGTTTTGTTTGTTGGGTTCTTAAGCTGTCACATGTTAAAAACAAGCCGCATCGCAGCTTCTTCATTTAACAAGGAAATATAAATTAAATTAATTAAATTTTATAGATCAAGGCAACATGACAACAGTTGGCATTAAACATTATAAACAAATCGAATTATTGTTGCTTGTATGGTCAAATTCGTCAAACAACTAGAAATCAAGTAACTTGTATGGTAACTGCATGATGTGGTACTGCTATGATTCATTCCTTTTATTCTCTAACTCATTCTATCCTTATATGCCTAAACTGTTATGTTTGTGTTTTTAAAGGTGTGCACAAGTGGGATCAAAGACTATTACGCAGAAGAAGACGTGACCATGTACAAAGAGGGTAGAGGCAAATTTGATAGTCTCAAAGAAGCAGCTGCTAAAATAAAATGAGTTATAATATATTTTACATGGCTGTTGGTAGTTTGGTTGATGAAATGAAGGAGGAAGGACGAGGTATAGTGGCAAAAGGGTGTGAAGTTGGTCGATTATTGTTTTGGTTTGCTTCTGACATGTGGAAGATGCATTGAAATGTGGAAGAGGGACGTGTGATGAAGTACAGTGACGGGCAGAGGTAGGGAGGTGTTGTGTTAGTATTTAAGGTGAGTTGGTTGTTTATTGTTTGAAGTTGTTTTGGAAGTTCTCTAGTGAATTGGTAGTTGCTGAAGGAGGCATAGATCATATTTTGAAACAAAGAGAGAACGTGGAAAAATGCTACAAATTATTATGTTTTGGACAAATTTTATCCTTCATATGTACATTTTGGGTTGAGTCGATGTATGTATTTTTAAATGGTTATGTTTTTTGTATGAGTTTAGTTGGTTATGTATTTTATTTTGATCGAATACTATGATACTTAATATATATGAATGATTTTGTTTAGTTATATTTGTTGCATTGATATATGAATCATATTATTATTAACATATGAATGAATTATCAATGGTTGGAAAGAGTTATAAAAATTACGAAGTCACAACAGTAAACATCAGTTGTAATAGATATTACTACAACTGTTAACTAACAGTGTTATATTAGTTTATTACAACGGTGGAAAATTGTTGTAAAATACACATTTTACAATGGTGTCGCAACGGTGCAAATAAGTTGTAAAAGATTATAGTCTATTACAACTTCTTAATAGACGACGGTTGCTCTACCATTGTAAAAAGTCTTTTACAATAGTTTTCCACCGTTGTAATATGGTCTTTTTGTTGTAGTGGGTCATCGTTAGAATATAAATAATTTATTTTAATTATATAACGAGCCTGAAATGGCGCGGTAGTTTGATAATTCGATTTCAAAATTCAAATGAATGCACATGATTCAAAATAAACCGGATTTTAGTGAAACTAAAAAAATCAGAATCTAATTGAGAATATCTTTCCAACGAATCCGAAAAATTGAAATTTCAAAGCGGGGATAAAAAGTTATGCCCAGTTGAAAATTCAGAATAGTCGCTATGGAATTCTGGCCTTTAAAAATGGAAATTTTGCAAACGACCTCGGATTTCGACGAAACTACTTTTGTTGGATCCGTGATGTCAAATTATTGCTAGGTTCCAAAATTCGTAATTTTTCGAATCAATATGTGAGCTGGCAAAGGAAAACGCGATTGACCAGTTTCAGTTGATTTTAATCGACTGGAAAATGGTCATTTTTCAAAACGTCTCAGAATTTGACGAAACTAGTTTTGTTAGGACCGTATCATCAATACGAAGTTAGAAAATATTTTTTAGGAATTTTTAGAGTCCGTATGTGACCCCAGTGAATTGAAATTCGTATTCAAATTCAATATATAGTGTTATATGTTGATTTTGACGGAAACTGGTTGAAACAATCGAATCAGCCTAAGAAACATATCCCATTGTGTTCGTAATGGAGGTAATTAGCTATGGACGACAGTCGTTAGGCCTCGTTTGGGGCTCGAAAGAAAAGTCAACTTTAATTGAATAATAAAATAAAATAAAATATATATATTAATAAAACTTACCCCTCCTCTCACTCCTCAGTTCGATCTGAAAGAAAAAATAAAATAAAATAAAAAACCCGCCGCCTCCCTCGAAATCGCCCCTCCCCCCCCCCCCCCGGATGCAACCATCGGAGGCGCGCGCCCTACCAGCCAAGGCGCCGCCCTCCCCTCCACTTCCTCCTCCCTCCAAGGCCGATGCCTTACCCCCTTCTTTCCCCGTTGAGACCGAACCCCCAAATCAACCCAATCGAAGCCACCACCTCAGTGAACCCCAAGGCGCCGCGCCCACTGTGCCTCTGCCACCCCCACCGCCGTCAGCACTCCAGCGCCGCTCCTCCCCTGGCCGTGGGCCCCCCGCGAGCATATAAAAAAACAAAGGTAAACTCTTACTTTTATTTAATTATTTCAGTCTTTTATTTATTTATTTTTCTTATGTAGTGATCTGAAATAGAAAGGATAGATTTTAAAAAAACAAAAAGAATTGATTTTGTTTAGAAAAAGATCGTGTCTTTGAAATAGAAAAGGTCGGATTTTTATATAGCAAATCGAATAGAAAAGGTCGGATTTTTATATAGCAAATCGAATAGAAAAGGTCGGATTTTTATATAGCAAATCGAATAGAAAAGGTGGATTTTTATATAGTAAATCGAATAGAAAAGGTCGGATTTTTATATAGTAAATCGAATAGAAAAGGTCGGATTTTTATATAGTGAGAAGAGTAAAAATAGAATTCTTATCTATATGGTAGCGATGTAAAAATAGAATTTTTATCTATATAGTAGCGATGTAAAAATAGAATTTTTATCTATATAGTAATGATGTAAAATAGAATTTTTATCTATATAGTAGCGGTATAAAAATGTGATTTTATCCATATAGAGCGAATTAAAAATGTGATTTTTATATATCTAATGGCTACGGGCAACGAAAGTGACAAAAGGCGAGCGACGAAGATTTTCTACATTAGAAGAGTCATGGCGTTTGGTTTAGGTTTTCGGTGAGAACTCCTCACCTTTAATTTATTTCTAGTTTGAAATATATACTAGAATGCAGACGGTGTTTAGTAGCACCCGACACCCATCGTCCACAGACCATGAACGGCTTGTTTGCTTGTTTGTTTGATTTTGACGTGTAGTTGATTGTGTGATGTGATGTGAAATGAAATAAAATATTTATATACTTGAAATAAAATATTTTATAATGGAAAATATTTTATAGTTAAAAATAGAATTTTTAACGTGTATATGAATTGAAATAAAAATAAACAAATCGGACGATTTGTTTATACACACACATTTGACTGATATTGATTGGGACGATAAATTTTACACATCGTCCAACTGCACAAATAAAATCTGTGTTTGATTGTTTGAAACCCCACACGGGTATTGGGATGATATATGACGTACACTAATCCCAACAATTAGTAGTATGTCGATCGATTGATTGACAGACTGATATAAGCGTTGAATATTTATATTTGATGCTTATACAGTGTAGAATGCACTTTGGATGATGGTTGATTATTTGTCGTTGTTGATATATACATGCGTTGTATGGAAGTCCATAGAAATAAAATCTATGGTAATTGATTGGGCCTCATTCCAGTTTTGAAATAGAATATTTGAAGAGAACTATTTGAATAAAATATTTGAATAGAAATATTTGAAAAAGAAATATTTGAAATAGAATATTTGAAAATAGAAATATATAAAGCCGTGTTGATTGGATATGCGCTATTTGGACGCGAACGATATTTATATCGATTATATTCGTTTTTATAATGAATATTGAAAAGTGATTTTAAAATCGAATATTTTGAAATGAAATTCGAATTAAAATGAGTTGAAACGAATTAGAATTCGAATTGAATTGAAAAAGAAATGAATTTGAATCGAATTGGAATCAATTTGAAATGAATTTAAAACGAATTTATAAGGAAAAATTATATTTTGATTTGAAATGAAGTTGAAATCGTTTCGAAAATGAATTTAAAACGATTTATAAAATACGTTTTGAAACGAAATCGACGAAATATATTTAATATATATTATATATACATATAATGGCCTGAATAGAACGCGCCGCGCTGCGGCAGTTCGCAAATTTCGACCATTGACTTCGAATTGACGTTGCGGGAGATCCAACCGTCGGATTCTCCTAAAACCGGAACCGTTGGGTTCGTATCAAAAAGAGCTTTCTAACGAATATTAGAAATTTGAAATCTAACGGTTGGATTTGGAATTATGTCCAAATCAAATTTAGAAAAGGTCGCTATAAGTGCAGTTCAATGGCCGTTGATGGAAATCGACTGTACGGGCCTTGATAAAATTATTAAAAATAGTAATAATTTGTGTAAAATCATAAGAAATGCTTTGGGAAGAGTTGGGATGAAAAACTCCATATTTTAAAAGATAAAAATAGATTTTCATCGAAATGAACTAGTTTTGTACTAGAATTATGATTCTATTTATTTTTAAAATAAATAAAGTGGATTTGAGAGGGTTTTGAAAATAACCAGAATTTCTAATACGTGAATTGGAATGGATTTGAATCGAAATTGTCTTCGGAATATTTCGATGTTGGGTTTAGTGATTATACAGATATTGTTATGGAAATTTGAAAGATATGTCTATATCGTTATTTCCAATACGATATTTGTTGGTTGTAGAATTTGATATTGAATATAAGCCGATATATTTTCTATTCAGAGCCTTGTATTTAATATCAAATGTGATTTGGGTTTGTCGTGAATGGTGTCTTCATTAACACTGTTCTTAAGCCCAGTTGAGAAAAATATTAAATCTTTTTAATTAGATTTAATGAAGTATACCAATTAAATAATATTTAATTGGAATTGAATTGGTATTGATTTTTGGGTTTATCGTGAACAATGTTTTAAATAACACTTGTTCTTTAATCCGATAATTAATGGAATACGATTTTGGGTTGTCGTGAACGGTATCTTCAATAATACTGTTCTTAGGTCCAACGGAGTTAAGAAAATCAGAAACTAACTGGAGATTAGTTAAGTTGAATGGTTTCTGGGGTATTGATCTGATGTTGGTTTTGGCCTTCGGGGTTAATACTTAGGGAATTGCTCACTTGCTAATTTACGGTTAGGGACTGATTGAAAAGATCGAGAATGGAGTATCACCAGTTTTGCTCCAGGCGATAGTTAAATCATTAATTAGATTTGAACGTGAAATGGTAATTGAATTTACCGATAACACCGTGATGTTAGATATGAAGTATTACCAGTTTTACTTCATGGGATAAATAGGTTGGGATTGGGAAATAAAATAAATAATTACTTCGGCGTGGTTCGCTAATCCCAACTAGGTTGAAGTGATTTCCAAAGGAAGATTAAAGAATAAATTTAAAAGAATTTATCTTTAATAAAATTAATGGGAACCTTTCCCTAAGAATGTGAAATTTAGAAACTAACTGTAGGTTGGCTAAGATGAATGGTTTCCGGGGTATTGATCTGATGTTGGTTTCAGCCTTCGGGGTTAATATTTGGGGAATTGTTCTCTTGCTAATTTATGGTTAGAAACTGATGAATTGGAATGAGGCGTATGTTGTGTTTTTGTAACACTTGTTTATTATATACGCGAGTTATTCAGAAAGACCGGGTTTACCCCATTCTAAATAACTGATTCGACGATGAGTCAAAGATGAAGACGGTGGTTGAAGAACGGAGGTCTTCACGTCGTTTGGATAATAACTGATGATCTTGATTGGGCCGTACACCCAAGAGGAGGGAATCAGTTGGTGGTCGTCCAGACGTACTTGAAGATCGATGGATATGCGGGGTACTAGGTGCCTCCGGTTTCGTCCAGACCCAGAACGGACTTGTAAATGGACTGTGTGTCTGACATTGGATATCATTCTGTGTGATTGATGGATATTGGTTGCATAGAGTGGTTTGCCTGTGTGGCATGCTGAGATGCAAATGATCAAGGCTTCTGTTGAAAAGCAGAGTCTTGTGGTTGATGATCAAAGCACAGCCTGTGTGGCATAGCTTTGTGTAACGTTGATTCGCGAGCCTCACACCCCGGTGGTGAACCAAAAACGGGGGAGGACCTCAGGGAGGACATGCGTTTCTTTCTAGCTAGAAGTGGCGTCAGTGGTTTTACACGCCCTGATGAGTTTGACTTATGTGGTTGTTGCTGTTGCGAGGCGCCTCAGATATATCGATGACTATGTGAAGCCGATGGAGTCATTCGTTGGCTCATTTATGCCCCAAAGGGATGGGAAACGCAGTGTTCAGGTATTTTAATCCACATCGGTGGACCCGCCCTGACGATCCAAGGGTCGATGCGCTCTGACCCTGAGGCTCGGGCTAGACAGTCTCGAAGTCGGCGAGGGCTATCTTTTGCCTCGGTTCACAGATGGAATTCCAACTTCCAATACGTGACGTTTCGATTTTAGTTGTAATCCTATATATGGCGACATAGTCGGATGGGGCGCTTATGCCGTCTATGATTGATACTTATGATTTGAAGTTGTTTTAAACACTATGCACTTATTATAGTATCAAATGATTTGTTTTAAACGTATCAAGCATTCTTTGGCTATTATAAGGTAAAAACCCTATCCTCCGGCTTGCGTTGCATTGTGTGATGGGACCTGGGTCTTATAATAGCTTCATTGTTCTTTATTTAGCATTGCGCTGTTGTTTTATACACTAGTGTTCTTGGGAGGAAACCCGTTCCGTGTTATACGTCGTGGTCCCTTGATTTACCTAACTTTAAAATAAAGATTAATAATTGTTTTAGTTCTCACACCAGTCACATGACTGACCTGGAGTTTATTGTTTTAACCTAAACTCTGGGTGCCCCTATTTTCCGCATGGGCAGCTAGTAGTTTTGTTTTTGCAGATTTATATTCGCAGGATCCTGGTTTACAGCCGGAATGATATCCGGAAAGCTTTGTATCCGTATATTTCCTTCAGTTGTATATTGTATTATTTTCCGCTGCTATGTCATTTATTGTAATCTCTGATATTTGGTAAATTGTAATATTGATTTATACTATGTATATTCTTGTAGTCTGATGGAATTGTTGTAATAAGCAATGAAATGTTCTTCCGTCTGCGTTCTATTTTGTCGTATTCTCAAAACAATCACGCGTTTCGAACGGTTTTGATCGGTTTAGCGACTGATTCAGATCGATCGAAAAGTCCAGTCGTGACATCGTGGTATCAGAGCTTTGGTTTACAAAGCTCGGAGAACAAGGCACATTAGAACCATACGAAAGAATTCATCAGAGATTGGATTAGTAATATCCAATGAGAATGACTCGTTAGAGATGGGGTCTGTAGTATCCTAGAACGAGTGTGAAGAGTATATTTTAAAAATGAAAACAATTTTGTTTTGAAAATTTAAATTTTATTCAACGTATTTGAATATTTATTTTAAATTGATTTGGACCATCCGATATATAAAGATTTTGCATATGTGCCTAGCTAGCGTGTATACGAAGTTTTAATGTACTGGATAGTTATAGGATCACACTCTAGTTACCTGGGGATAATTCTGGTGATGGGGCACCATCGCCAGTATTTATTTTCGGGTTTCGAAAGTGAGATTTCTATATATTTCCAATTGACTGGTGTGAGAACCAAAATTAGATAGGGCTTATTGTTGTGATTTGGCATCAAAATGTGATTTTTGACTATGTATCAAAATTATGAGTTTGAAACGATAATCAACTAATTGATTGCTTGTTGTGTTGTTTGATTATTGTCTGTTTAATTGAATGTTTAACCTTTAGTCAAATTGAACCAAATAGTATATTGTATTGAAAATTAGTCGCATTTGCATGCATATACATGTGCTTACATTGAACAGGTCATAGCAAGGAGGCTAGAGCAGAGAATAAAATTTGTTTGCCCGACAAATAGGTACATGTTTACCATAATTTACTGTTTTGTGTAGGTGATGATGATTTTATGAGCCGATTGGCTAGCCGCTTGACTTTTTCTTTTTCTTTTGGATTGAAGAAGGCCATGGGAGGCTATATGAAATATTACGAAGTCCCTGGTGCAGGGGAGGTTATGGCGAAATTTTTCGAAAATTTAGGGTGTTAGCCAAATTTTTTGAAAAATTTGAAAAGTTCTTAGAAACTGTAAAGTTGAATAACTTAGGCCGTAATAAAAATAATGAAAGTTGAGTTGATTGGTTAAACAACTTTCGACTTCGTTCCTTTTCGGGGACAAAAAGTTTTAAGTGGGGGAGATTGTAATAACCCGGAAATCCGAGCCAATTTAAAATTTTTATTTTGGCAATTTTGGTAAATTTTGAATATTCAAAATGAATTATTTTAAATAATAACGACGAAAAATTTATTTTGAATAAAATAGAATGTATATTTTTATATAGATCGTTGTTAGAATATAAATAATTTATTTTAATAATATAACGAGCCTGAAATGGCGTGGTAGTTCGATAATTCGATTTCAAAATAAACCGGATTTTAGTGAAACCAAAAAAATATCAGAATCTAATTGAGAATATCTTTCCAACGAATCCGAAAAATTGAAATTTCATAGCAGGGATAAATAGTTATGCCCAGTTGAAAATTCAGAATAGTTGCTATGGAATTCTGGCCTTTAAAAATGGAAATTTTACAAACGACCTCGGATTTCGACGAAACCACTTTTGTTGGATCCGTGATGTCAAATTATTGCTAGATTCCAAAATTCGTAATTTTTCGAATCAATATGTGAGCGTGGCAAAGGAAAACGCGATTGATCAGATTCAGTTGATTTTAATCGACCGGAACATGGTCATTTTTCAAACGGTCTCAGAATTTGACGAAACTAGTTTTGTTAAGACCTTATCATCAATATGAAGTTAGAAAATATTTTTTAGGAATTTTTAGAGTCCGTATGTGACCCCAGTGAATTGAAATGCGCATTCAAATTCAATATATAGAGTTATATGTTGATTTTGACGGAAACTGGTCGAAATGATCGAATCAGCCTACGAAACATATCCCATTGTGTTCGGAATGGGGGTAATTAGCTATGGACGATAGTCGTTGGGCCTCGTTTGGGAATCGAAAGAAAAGTCAACTTTAATTGAATAATAAAATAAAATAAATTATATATATTAATAAACCTTACCCCTCCTCTCACTCCTCAGTTCGATCTGAAAGAAAATAAAATAAAAAATCCTCCACCTCCCTCGAAATCGCCCCCTCTCCCCACGATGCAACCATCGGAGTCGCGCGCCCCACCAGCCAAGGCGCCGCCCTCCCCTCCACTTCCTCCTCCCTCCAAGGCCGATGCCCTACCCCCTTCTTTCCCCGTTGAGACAAAACCCCCAAATCAACCCAATCGAAGCCACCACCTCAGTGAACCCCAAGGCGCCGCCCCCACTGTGCCTCCGCCACCCCATCGCCGTCAGCACTCCGGCACCGCACCTCCCCTGGCCGTGGGCCCCCCTGCGAGCATATAAAAAAACAAAGGTAAACTCTTACTTTTATTTAATTATTTCAGTCTTTTATTTATTCATTTTTCTTATGTAGTGATCTGAAATAGAAAGGATAGATTGAAAAAAAAACAAAAAGAATTGATTTTGTTTAGAAAAAGATCGTATCTTTGAAATAGAAAAGGTCGGATTTTTATATAGTAAATCAAATAGAAAAGGTCGGATTTTTATATAGTAAATCGAATAGAAAAGGTCGGATTTTTATATAGTGAATCGAATAGAAAAGGTCGGATTTTTATATAGTAAATTGAATAGAAAAGGTCGGATTTTTATATAGTGAGAAGAGTAAAAATAGAATTCTTATCTATATGGTAGCGATGCAAAAATAGAATTTTTATCTATATAGTAGCGATGTAAAAATAGAATTTTTATCTATATAGTAGCGATGTAAAAATAGAATTTTAATCTATATAGTAGCGGTATAAAAATGTGATTTTATCCATATAGAGCGAATTAAAAATGTGATTTTTGTATATGTAGTGGCTATGGGCAACGAAAGTGACAAAAGACGAGTGGCGAAGATTTTCTACATTAGTATAGTCATGGCGTTTGGTTTAGCTTTTCGGTGAGAACTCCTCACCTTTAATTTATTTCTAGTTTGAAATATATACTAGGATGCAGACGGTGTTTAGTAGCACCCGACACCCGTCGTCCACAGACCATGGACGGCTTGTATGCTTGTTTGTTTGATTTCGATGTGTAGTTGATTGTGTGATGTGATGTGAAATAAAATAAAATATTTATATAGTTGAAATAAAATATTTTATAGTGGAAAATATTTTATAGTTAAAAATTGAATTTTTAACGTGTATATGAAATGAAATAAAAATAAACAAATCAGACGATTTGTTTATATACACACATTTGACTGATATTGATTGGGACGATAAATTTTACACATCGCCCAACTACACAAATAAAATCTGTGTTTGATTGTTTGAAACCCCACACGGGTATTGGGATGATATATGACGTACACTAATCCCAATAATTAGTTGATCGATTGATTGACAGACTGTTATAAGAGTTGAATATTTATATTTGATGCTTATACAGTGTAGAATGCACTTTGGATGATGGTTGATTATTTGTCGTTGTTGATATATACATGCGTTGTATGGAAGTCCATAGAAATAAAATCTATGGTAATTGATTGGGCCTCATTCCAGTTTTGAAATAGAATATTTGAAGAGAACTATTTGAATAAAATATTTGAATAGAAATATTTGAAAAAGAAATATTTGAAATAGAATATTTGAAAATAGAAATATATAAAGCCGTGTTGATTAGATATGCACTATTTGGACGCGAACGATATTTATATCGATTATATTCGTTTTTATAATGAATATTGAAAAGTGATTTCAAAATCGAATATTTTGAAATGAAATTCGAATTAAATTGAGTTGAAACGAATTAGAATTCAAATTGAATTGAAAAAGAAATGAATTTGAATCGAATTGGAATCAATTTGAAATGAATTTAAAACGAATTTATAAGGAAAAATTTAATTTTGATTTGAAATGAAGTTGAAATCGTTTCGAAAACGAATTTAAAACGATTTATAAAATACGTTTTGAAAGGAAATCGTTGAAACATATAATATATATTATATATATAATGGCCTGAATAGAACGCGCCGCGCTGCGGCAGTTCGCGAATTTCGACCATTGACTTCAAATTGACGTTGCGGGAGATCCGACCGTCGGATTCTCCTAAAACCGGAACCGTTGGGTTCGTATCGAAAAGAGCTTTCTAACGAATATTAGAAATTTGAAATCTAACGGTTGGATTTGGAATTATGTCCAAATCAAATTTAGAAAAGGTCGTTGTAAGTGCAGTTCGATGGCCGTTGATGGAAATCGACTGTACAGGACTTGATAAAATTATTAAAAATAGTAATAATTTGTGTAAAATCATAAGAAATGATTTGGGAATAATTGGGATTAAAAACTCCATATTTGGAAAGATAAAAATAGATTTTCATCGAGATGAACTAGTTTTGAACTAGAATTATAATTCTATTTATTTTTAAAATAAATAAAGTGGATTTGAGAGGGTTTTGAAAATAACCAGAATTTCCAATACGTGAATTGGAATGGATTTGAATCGAAATTGTCTTCGGAATATTTCGATGTTGGGTTTCATGATTATACAGATATTGTTATGGAAATTTGAAAGATATATCTAAATCGTTATTTCCAATACGATATTTGTTGGTCGTAGAATTTGATATTGAATATAAGCCGATATATTTTCTATTCAGAGCCTTGTATTTAATATCAAATGTGATTTGGGTTTGTCGTGAATGGTGTCTTCATTAACACTGTTCTTAAGCCTAGTTGAGAAAAAGATTAAATCTTTTTAATTAGATTTAATGAAGTGTACCAATTAAATAATATTTAATTGGAATTGAATTGGTATTGATTTTTGGGTTTATCGTGAACAGTGTTTTAAATAACACTTGTTCTTTAATCCGATAATTAATGGAATACGATTTTGGGTTGTCATGAACGGTATCTTTAATAATAATGTTCTTAGGTCCAACGAAGTTAAGAAAATCAGAAACTAACTGGAGATTAGTTAAGTTGAATGGTTTCTAGGGTATTGATCTGATGTTGGTTTCGGCCTTCGGGGTTAATACTTAGGGAATTGCTCACTTGCTAATTTACGGTTAGGGACTGATTGAAAAGATCGAGAATGGAGTATCACCAGTTTTGCTCCAGGCGATAGTTAATTCTTTAATTAGATTTGAACGTGAAATGGTAATTGAATTTACCGATAACACTGTGGTGTTAGATATGAAGTATTACCAGTTTTACTTCATGGGATAAATAGGTTGGGATTGGGAAATAAAATAAATAATTACTTCAGTGTGGTTCTCTAATCCCGACTAGGTTGAAGTGATTTCCAAAGGAAGATTAAAGAATAAATTTAAAAGAATTTATCTTTGATAAAATTAATGGGAACCTTTCCCTAAGAATGTGAAATTTAGAAACTAACTGTAGGTTGGCTAAGATGAATGGTTTCCGGGGTATTGATCTGATGTTGGTTTCGGCCTTCGAGGTTAATATTTGGGGAATTGTTCTCTTGCTAATTTACGGTTAGCAACTGATGAATTGGAATGAGGCGTATGTTGTGTTTGTGTAACACTTGTTTATTATATACGCGAGTTATTCAGAAAGACCGGGTTTACCCCATTCTGAATAACTGATACGACGATGAGTCCAAGATGAAGACGGTGGTTGAAGATCGGAGGTCTTCACGTGGTTTGGATAATTATTGATGATCTTGATTGGGCCGTACACCCAAGAGGAGGGAATCAGTTGGTGGTCGTCCAGATGTACTTGGAGATCGATGGATATGTGGGGTACTAGGTGCCTCCGGTTTCGTTCAGACCCAGAACGGACTTGTAAATGGACTGTGTGTTTGACATTGGATATCATTGTGTGTGATTGATGGATATTGGTTGCATAGAGTGGTTTGCCTGTGTGGCATGCTAAGATGCAAATGATCAAGGCTTCTGTTGAAAAGCATAATCTTGTGGTTGATGATCAAAGCACAGCCTGTGTGGCATAGCTTTGTGTAACGTTGATTTACGAGCCTCACACCCCGGTGGTGAACCAAAAACGGGAGAGGACCTCAGGGAGGACATGCGTTTCTTTCTAGCTAGAAGTGGCGTCAGTGGTTTTACACGCCCTGACGAGCTTGACTTATGTGGTTGTTGCGTTTGTGTGGCGCCTCGGATATATAGGTGACTATGTGAAGCCGATGGAGTCATTCGTTGGCTCATTTACGCCCCCAAAGGGCGGGGAAACATAGTGTTCAGGCATTTTAATCCACATCGGTGGACCGGCCTTGACGATCCAAGGGTCGATGCGCTCTGACCCTGAGGCTCGGGCTAGACAGTCTCGAAGTCGGTGAGGACTATCTTTTGCCTCGGTTCATAGATGGAAATCCAACTTCCAATACGTGACGTTTCGATTTTAGTTGTAATCCTATATATGGCGACATAGTGGGATGGGGCGCTTATGCCGTCTATGATTGATACTTATGATTTGAAGTTGTTTTATACACTATGCACTTATTATAGTATCAAATGATTTGTTTTAAACGTATCAAGCATTCTTTGGCTATTATAAGGTAAAAACCTATCCTCTGGCTTGCGTTGCATTGTGTGGTGGGACCTGGGTCTTATAATAGCTTCATTGTTCTTTATTTAGCATTGCGCTGTTGTTTTATACACTTGTGTTCTTGGGAGGAAACCCGTTCCGTGGTATACGGCGTGGTCCCTTGATTTACCTAACTTTAAAATAAAGATTAATAACTGTTTTAGTTCTCACACCAGTCACATGACTGACCTGGAGTTTATTGTTTTAACCTAAACTCTGGGTGCCCCTATTTTCCGCATGGGCAGCTAGTAGTTTTGGTTTTGTAGATTTATATTCACAGGATCCTGGTTTACAGCTGGAATGATATCCGGAAAGCTTTGATCCGTAAATCTCTCTCGGTTGTGTATTGTATTATTTTCCGCTGCTATGTCATTTATTGTAATCTATGATATTTGGTAAATGTGTAATATTGATTTATACTATGTGTATTCTTGTAATCAGATGGAATTGTTGTAATAAGCAATGAAATGTTCTTCCGTCTGCGTTCTATTTTGTCGTGTTCTCAAAACAATCAGGCGTCTCGAACGGTCTTGATCGGTTTAGCGATTGATTCGGATCGAGCAAAAAGTCCGGTCGTGACAACATATCTACATTTCGTATCGTTCAAGATCAAATGTAGCATGTGATTCTGACAATGTTCCTATTGAAGAATGATGTGAAAACCCCTAACTTCCCCGTAAAGGAAAGTGGCGGATAGTTCGAGAACAAGCCACAAAATAGAACGCATACGGAAGAACATTTCATTGTATATTACAACAATGCATCAGATTACAAGAATATACAGAGTATAAATAAATAAATATTACACAGAAATATCAGAGATTTAAATTACATTTAAATACATAGTAGCGGAAAATAATACAATACACAACTAGAAGAGATATACGGATACAAAGCTTTCTGGATATCGTTCCAGCTGTAAACCAGGATCCTGTGAATATAAATCTGCAAAACCAAAACTACTAGCTGCCCGTGTCGAAAATAGGGGCACCCAGAGTTTAGGTTAAAACAATAAACTCCAGGTCAGTCATGTGACTGGTGTGAGAACTAAAACAATTAATCTTTATTTTTAAAGTTAGGTAAATCAAGGGACCACGCCATATAACACGGAACGGGTTTCCTCCCAAGAATACCAGTGCATAAAACAAACAACGCAATGCTAAATAAAGAAAAATGAAGCTGTTATAAGACCCAGGTCCTATCACACAATGCAACGCAAGCCGGGGGATAGGGTTTTCCCTTATAACAGCCAAAGAATGCTTGATACGTTTAAAACAAATCATTTGATACTATTATAAGTGTATAGTGTATAAAACAACTTCAAATCATAAGTATCAATCATAGGCGACATGAGCGTCCCATGCCACTATGTCGCCATATATAGGTTTACAAATAAAACTGCAAATGTCACGTATTTGGAAATTGGATTTCCATCTATGAACCGAGGCCAGGGATCGTCCTCTACCGATTTTAGACAATCTAGGCCATGTCTAGGAACAGCCGCAACTGCCCCTTGGATCGTCAGGGCCGGTCCACCGATGTGGATTATTATGCCTGAACACTACGTTTCCCCGCCCTTTGGGGCGTAAATGAGCCAACGAATGACTCCATCGGACCCGGATCGTCCGATCAAACCGAGGCGCCTCGCAACAGCAACAACCACATAGGTGAAAAGTATATAAATGTCAGGGCTGGTAGGTCACTGACACCACCCTAGCTAGAAGGAAACGCATGCCCTCCCTGAGGTCCTCTCCCGTTTTTGGTTCACAACCGGGGTGCGAAACTCGCGAAGTAAACGTTACACAAAGCTAGGCCACAAAGGCCGTGCTTTGATCATTACCACAAGACTTTGCTTTTCAACAGAAGCCTCGATCAATTGCCACTTAGGCATGCCACACAGGCAAATCACTCCATGCGTTTGATATCCATCAATATATAACCCCTGAGCTCGTACGTCTCAGAGAAGGGCGTTAAGCAAGAGAATAAATTCTCCGCCGCCAAACAGATATATATTTAATAGAGATCAATCACACGGACTAAAATCCAATGTCAGACACACAGTCCATTTACAAGTCCGTTCTGGGTCTGAACGAAAACGGAGGCACCTAGTACCCCGCATATCCATCGATCTCCAAGTACGTCTGGACGATCACCAACTGTTTCCATCTTCTTGGGTGTACAGCCCAATCAAGATCATCAGTAATCACCCAAACGACGTGAAGACTTCCGGTCTTCGACCACCGTCTTCATCTTCGACTTATCGTCGTATCAGTTATTCAGAATGGGATAAACCCGGTCTTCCCGAATAACTCGTGTATACTTTAAATAAGTGTTACACAAACACAACATACGCCTCATTCCAATTCATCAGTCACTAACCGTAAATTAATCAAGAGAATAATCCCCCAAATATTAACCCCGAAGGCCGAAACCAACATCAGATCAATATCCAGAAAACCGTTCTGCTTAGCTAATCGACAGTTAGTTTCTAAATTTCACATTCATAGGGAGAGGTTCCCATTAATTTTATCCAAGATAAATTTCTGGAATTTATTCTTTAATCTATTTTTGAATATCAATTCGAACTAGTCGTGATTAGCGAACCTTACCGAAGTAATCATTTATTTTAATTTCCCAATTCCAACCTATTCATCCCATGAAGTAAAACTGGTAATACTTCATATCTAACACCACAGTGTTATCGGTAAATTCAATTACCATTTCACGTTCAAATCTAATTAAAGATTTAACTATCGCCTGGAGTAAAACTGGTGATACTCCATTCTCGATCTTTTCAATCTAATTAAAGATTCATTAAAACTCCACTTAGTTTTAATCTTTAACGGGGTTAAAGAATCAGTGTCATTTAAAAACACTGTTCACGATAAACCCCAAGATCACATTCCATTAATTATTGGGTTAAAGAACAAGTGTTATTGAAAACACTGCTCACGATAAACCCAAAAATTAATTCGAATTCAATTCCAATTAAATATTATTTAATTGGTACACTTCATTAAATCTAAATAAAAAGATTTAATCTTTTCTCAACTGGGTTCAAGAACAGTGTTAATGAAGACACCATTCACGACAAACCCAAATCACATTTGATATTCAATACAAGGCTCTGAATAGAAAATATATCGGCTTATATTCAATATCAAATTCTACGATTAACAAATGTCGTATTGGAAATAACGATATAAATATATATATCTTTCAAATTTCCATAACAACATCTGTATAATCACGAATTCCAACATCGAAATATTCCGAAGACAATTTCGATTCAAATCCACTCCAATGCAATCATTGGAAATTCTGGTTATTTTTAAAGCCCTTTTCGAATTCAATTTATCTATTTAAAAATAAATAGAATTATAATTCTAGTTCAAAACTAGTTCATTTCGATAAAAATCTATTTTTATCTTTTCAAATATGGAGTTTTTCATCCCAATCCTTTCTAAATCATTTCTTATGGTTTTACTCAAATTATTACTATTTTTAATAATTTTATCAAGGCCCGTACAGTCGATTTCCACCAACGGTCATCGAACTGCACTTACAGCGACCTTTTTCAAATTTGATTTGGACATAATTCCAAATCCAACCGTTAGATTTCAAATTTCTAATATTCGTTAGAAAGCTCTTTTCGATACGAACCCAACGGTTCCGGTTTCAGGAGAATCCGACGGTCGGATCTCCCGTAATATCTGTTCGAAGTCAATGGTCGAAATTCGCGAACTGCCGCGGCTCGGCGCGTTCTATTCAGGACATTATATTAAATATATAATATATATAATATATACTTCGTCGATTTCAATTCAAAACGTGCTTTATAAATCGTTTTCAATTCATTTTCAAAGCGGTTTCAACTTCATATTCAATTTCAAATCAAAATTGAATATTCCAATATAAATTCGTTTTTAATTTCATTTCAAATCGATTTCAATTCAATTTGATTTCCAATTCAATTTCAGTTCGTTTTCAATTCAATTCAATTTCAATTCGAATTCATTTCTATTCCATTTCAATTCGAATTCATTTATATTCAATTTCAATTCGAATTCGTTTATATTCAATTTAAATTCGAATTCGTTTATATTCAATTCTTTTCAAAATATCAGATTTTGAAATCACTTTCGATATTCATTATAAAATGAATAAAATCGATATAAATATCGTTCACGTCAAAATGGCGTCAATCTAATCAATACGGCTTCATATATTCCTATTTACAAATATTCTATTTCAAATATTTCTTTTTCAAATATTTCTATTTTAAAACTGGAATGAGACCCAACCAATTACCATATAATGTTAATTATATGGATTTTCTACAACACATGTAAATATCAACAACGATGAATAATCAACCATCATCCAAAGTGCGTTCTACACTGTATAAGCATCAAATATAAATATTCAACGCTTATAGCAGCCTGTCAATCAATCGATCGACATACAACTAAACAATCGGGATTGGTGTTCTTCAAATATCATCCCAATACCCGTGTGGGGTTTCAAACAATCAAACACAGATTTTATTTGTGCAGTTGGGCGATGTGTAGAATTTATCGTCCCAATCAATGTCCTTCAAATAGGTGTACATAAACAAACCGTCCGGTTTGTAAATGAATATTTATTTATTCACATTCACGTTAAAAATTATATTTTTAACGATCAAACTATTTTATTCAACCTATGAATATTCTATTCGGTTCATTTATTAAATAAAATGTTATCTTTATTTTTCTAACTTATTTTTAGAAAATTTCGGCGGCATAACGGCACGATACTAGAAATGGGACAAGGCCTAGCCTTATCCCCGGCCTAGTGAAGGCCCACGCCATTCACACATCAATCAAATCAATTCCATTTCACCAAACAATTCAATTCAAACCAAATAACCTAACCAACTACACAACCAAACAATTCAACAAACAAGCCATCCATGGTCTGTGGATGACGGGTGTCGGGTGCTACTAAACACCGTCTGCATCCTAGTATATATATATATAACTAGAAAAAGAAATTGAAAGGTGAGAAGTTCTCACAGATAGCTATCCAATCATCTTGACTCTTCTTTGATAGAAATCTTCATCGTTATCGCATTTTTGTCATCTTCGTTGCTGTAGCCACTACATATGTAAAAATCGAATTTTTACTTCGCTATTCAATATATAAAAATCGAATTTTTGCTTTGTTATTCAATATATAAAAATCAAATTTTTACTATGTTATTCAATATATAAAAATCGAATTTTTACTTCGCTATTCAATATATAAAAATCAAATTTTTATTATTCTATATAATCAAAATCATATTTTCTCTTCGCTCTTCACCATATAAAGATTTCGCCTTTTAAAAATCTAATCTTTCGCCTTTTAAAAATCTAATCTTTCGCCTTTTAAAAATCTAATCTTTCGCCTTTTAAAAATCTAATCTTTCGCCTTTTAAAAATCTAATCTTTTGCCTTTTAAAAATCTAATTTTTCGCCTTTTAAAAATCTAATTTTTCGCCTTTTAAAACTCTAATTTTTTGCCTTTTAAAAATCTAATTTTTCGCCTTTTAAAAATCTAATTTTTCGCCTTTTAAAAATCTAATTTTTCGCCTTTTAAAATTCTAATTTTTCGCCTTTTAAAAATCTAATCTTTCGCCTTTTAAAAATCTAATCTTTTGCCTTTTAAAAATCTAATTTTTCGCCTTTTAAAAATCTAATTTTTCGCCTTTTAAAAATCTAATTTTTCAACGATCTTCATAATAAAATAAAAAAAAACGCACCTTTACATGAATAAAAACCATAACTTTTCCTAATTTAAAAAAAAACAATTCTTTTTCAAATTAAAAACCTATTCTTTTTCATTTTAGAAATATAATCTTTATTTCATGTAAAAATATAAACTTTACTTCCTATGACAATAAATCGGAATTTTATTTCATATAAAAATATAAATTATAAATTATAAAACTTACTGTAATTGGTTTCTTCTGAGGAGGAGGTGTCTGCGTCGCGGTTTAGGTCGAGAAAGGGGAGAGAGGACGTCGGAGAGGGGAAGGGGTCTCGTCGTGACCTACTGGCGGCGCCATGGGGCTGGCGGCCTAGGGTTTTGGGCTAGTGGCGGTTTATGGTTCGGGGAAGGCCAGAGGAAGAAGGGGAGATGGCGAAGCTTGGCGGAGGGTTGGAGGACGGGGCGACGTTGGTTGCTGAGGCCAGCAGTGGGCGGCGGTCCTCCAGGAGCGGCGACTCCTTTTGTTTTTTTTCTTTTCTTCTTATTTTTCGATCTGGGTTGAAGAATATACGGGGGGGGGGGGGGGGGGGGAGGGCCAGAATGATTTAAGGAGGAGAGAGAGGAAATTTTTATTTTTAATTATTTAATTATTTAATTTCTAAAATGGTACTTTTACATACGACCTCGAAACGAGGCCCATCGCCTGTCATCCATAGTGTTTCACCCTCATTCCGAACACAATGGGATATGTATCGTAAGCTGATTTGATCGTTTCGATCAGTTTCCGTTGAATTTACATTTAAATCACTATATTGAATTTTAAACGTACATTTCAAATTACCGGGGTCACATATTAACTCGGAAAATCACAGAAAAATATTTTCTAGCTTCGTATTGACGATACGGTTCTAACAAAACTAGTTTCGTCGAATTCTGAGGCCGTTTGAAAAATGGCCATTTTTCAATCGATTAAAATCAACTGAAACTGGTCAAACGCGTTTTTCTTTGCCACGCTCACATATTGATTCGAAAAATTATGAAATTTGAAACCTAGCAATAACTTGACATCGTGAATCCAATAAAAGTAGTTTCGTCGAAATCCGAGGTCGTTTGCAAAATTCCCATTTTTAAGGGCCTGAATTCCATAGCGACTATTCAGAATTTTCAACTGGACATATCTTTTGATTCCCGCTATGAAATCTCGATTTTTCGGATTCGTTGGAAAGATATCATCAATTAGATCCTAAAGTTTTTGGTTTCACTAAAATCCGGATTGTTTTGCACCCGGTACATTCATTTGAAGTTTGAAATCAAATTATCGAACTACCGCGCCCTTTTCAATTCCTTTTATAATTATATATAATTATTTATATTCTAACAACGACGTATATAATATATACGCTCTAATTATATTCAAAATAAATTTCTCGTCGATATTATTTAAAATAATTCATTTTAAATATTCAAAATTCGCTAAAATTGCCAAAACAAAAATTTTAAACTGGCTCAGATTTTCCGGGTTATTACAATCTCCCCCACTTAAAACTTTTCGGCCCCGAAAAGGAACAAAGTCGAAAGTTGTTTGATTAATCAACTCTACGTTCGATCTGGGTTCCATTCTCCAACTTTTCAGTTTCTGAGAATTTTCAAATTCTTCAAAAATTTGGCTAACACCCTAAATTTTCGAAAAATTTCGCCATAACCTCCCCTGCACCGGGAGCCACGGGAAAATCCCGAAATTGCCATACAGGCCTTCTGATCTCAAAAAGAAAAAGAAAAACCAAGCGGCTAGCCAATAGGCTCATAAAATCATCATCACCCAAACAAAACAGTAAATTATGTAGTAAACATGTACCTATTTGTCGGGCAAACAAATTTTATTCTCTGCTCTAGCCTCCTTGCTATGACCTGTTCAATGTAAGCACATGTATATGCAAGCAAATACGACCAATTTTCAATAATATCGAATATTTGGTTCAATTAGGCTTAATGGTTCAAAATTATTAAACAAATAAACAAACAACACAAACATCAATCAGTTAGTGAATTAGAGTTTCAAATTCATAAATTTGATACATATACAGAAAATCATGTTTTTGATGCCAATTCACAACAATGTGTTCTAGCTATATATATAAGTTTTGTTTCTCACACCAGTCTAATGGAAATATATAGATATCACACCTTCGTCACACGAATATAAATTCTGACGACGAGTACTCAACCATCAGAATCATCTTCAGGCCACTAGAGTATGATTCTATATCTATCCAGTATATTAAAACTTTAAATACACGTTTGCAAGGCGTATATGCAAAATCTTTATATACTGGACTGTCCAAAGTCAATATAAATAAATAATCAAATACGAATAATTTATTTAAATTTTCAAAACAAAATTGGTTTTATTTTAAAAATATACTCTTCACACTCGTTCTAGGATACTACTGATCCTATCTCTAACGAGTCATTCTAATTGGATATTACTAATCCAATATCTGATGAATTCTTTCGTATGGTTCTAATGTGCCTTGTTCTCTAGCTCTGTAAACCAAAGCTCTGATACCAACTGTGAAATAGCCGACGAAATCCGGTAGGCTTTGCAACCATCCCTTCATCCCCCAAGCAGCAGGTAATACCCACCGTGGCTCCCACATGGTCCCCCAGTCCCTTGTTTTACGGCGACCCTCTCGAGTCTCGCGCCTATTGGCGAACCAACGCCCTCCCCAGCGACATGTAGGGGTAAGAGTCTCCTGTTCGCCACCAAACCGCGAAGCGAGAACCCCCTATCATGCGTACCCGGCCTACTCAGGGCCAGCAACAAGAACTGGTGATACTCCATTCTCGATCTTTTCAATCTAATTAAAGATTCATTAAAACTCCACTTAGTTTTAATCTTTAACGGGGTTAAAGAATCAGTGTCATTTAAAAACACTGTTCACGATAAACCCCATGATCACATTCCATTAATTATTGGGTTAAAGAACAAGTGTTATTTAAAACACTGCTCACGATAAACCCAAAAATTAATTTGAATTCAATTCCAATTAAATAATATTTAATTAGTACACTTCATTAAATCTAAATAAAAAGATTTAATCTTTTCTCAACTGGGTTCAAGAACAGTGTTAATGAAGACACCATTCACGACAAACCCAAATCACATTTGATATTCAATACAAGGCTCTAAATAGAAAATATATCGGCTTATATTCAATATCAAATTCTACGATTAACAAATGTCGTATTGGAAATAACGATATAAATATATATATCTTTCAAATTTCCATAACAACATCTGTATAATCACGAATTCCAACATCGAAATATTCCGAAGACAATTTCGATTCAAATCCACTCCAATGCAATCATTGGAAATTATGGTTATTTTTAAAGCCCTTTTCGAATTCAATTTATCTATTTAAAAATAAATAGAATTATAATTCTAGTTCAAAACTAGTTCATTTCGATAAAAATCTATTTTTATCTTTTCAAATATGGAGTTTTTCATCCCAATCCTTTCTAAATCATTTCTTATGGTTTTACTCAAATTATTACTATTTTTTAATAATTTTATCAAGGCCCGTACAGTCGATTTCCACCAACGGTCATCGAACTGCACTTACAGCGACCTTTTTCAAATTTGATTTGGACATAATTCCAAATCCAACCGTTAGATTTCAAATTTCTAATATTCGTTAGAAAGCTCTTTTCGATACGAACCCAACGGTTCCGGTTTCAGGAGAATCCGACGGTCGGATCTCCCGTAATATCCGTTCGAAGTCAATGGTCGAAATTCGCGAACTGCCGCGGCGCGACGCGTTCTATTCAGGACATTATATTATATATATAATATATATAATATATACTTCATCGATTTCAATTCAAAACGTGCTTTATAAATCGTTTTCAATTCATTTTCAAAGCGGTTTCAACTTCATATTCAATTTCAAATCAAAATTGAATATTCCAATATAAATTCGTTTTTAATTTCATTTCAAATCGATTTCAATTCAATTTGATTTCCAATTCAATTTCAGTTCGTTTTCAATTCAATTCAATTTCAATTCGAATTCATTTCTATTCCATTTCAATTCGAATTCATTTATATTCAATTTCAATTCGAATTCGTTTATATTCAATTTAAATTCGAATTCGTTTATATTCAATTCTTTTCAAAATATCAGATTTTGAAATCACTTTCGATATTCATTATAAAATGAATAAAATCGATATAAATATCGTTCACGTCAAAATGGCGTCAATCTAATCAATACGGCTTCATATATTCCTATTTTCAAATATTCTATTTCAAATATTTCTTTTTCAAATATTTCTATTTTAAAACTGGAATGAGACCCAACCAATTACCATATAATGTTAATTATATGGATTTTCTACAACACATGTAAATATCAACAACGATGAATAATCAACCATCATCCAAAGTGCGTTCTACACTGTATAAGCATCAAATATAAATATTCAACGCTTATAGCAGCCTGTCAATCAATCGATCGACATACAACTAAACAATCGGGATTGGTGTTCTTCAAATATCATCCCAATACCCGTGTGGGGTTTCAAACAATCAAACACAGATTTTATTTGTGCAGTTGGGCGATGTGTAGAATTTATCGTCCCAATCAATGTCCTTCAAATAGGTGTACATAAACAAACCGTCCGGTTGGTAAATGAATATTTATTTATTCACATTCACGTTAAAAATTATATTTTTAACGATCAAACTATTTTATTCAACCTATGAATATTCTATTCGGTTCATTTATTAAATAAAATGTTATCTTTATTTTTCTAACTTATTTTTAGAAAATTTCGGCGGCATAACGGCACGATACTAGAAACGGGACAAGGCCTAGCCTTATCCCCGGCCTAGTGAAGGCCCACGCCATTCACACATCAATCAAATCAATTCCATTTCACCAAACAATTCAATTCAAACCAAATAACCTAACCAACTACACAACCAAACAATTCAACAAACAAGCCATCCATGGTCTGTGGATGACGGGTGTCGGGTGCTACTAAACACCGTCTGCATCCTTTTAAAAATCTAATTTTTCGCCTTTTAAAAATCTAATCTTTCGCCTTTTAAAAATCTAATCTTTCGCCTTTTAAAAATCTAATCTTTCGCCTTTTAAAAATCTAATTTTTCAACGATCTTCATAATAAAATAAAATAAAAACGCACCTTTACATGAATAAAAACCATAACTTTTCCTAATTTAAAAAAAAAACAATTCTTTTTCAAATTAAAGACCTATTCTTTTTCATTTTAGAAATATAATCTTTATTTCATGTAAAAATGTAAACTTTACTTCCTATGTCAATAAATCGGAATTTTATTTCATATAAAAATGTAAATTATAAATTATAAAACTTACTGTAATTGGTTTCTTCTGAGGAGGAGGTGTCTGCGTCGCGGTTTAGGTCGAGAAAGGGGAGAGAGGACGTCGGAGAGGGGAAGGGGTCTCGTCGTGGCCTACTGGCGGCGCCATGGGGCTAGCGGCCTAGGGTTTTGGGCTAGTGGCGGTTTATGGTTCGGGGAAGGCCAGAGGAAGAAGGGGAGATGGCGAAGCTTGGCGGAGGGTTGGAGGACGGGGCGACGTTGGTGGCTGAGGCCAGCAGTGGGCGGCGGTCCTCCAGGAGTGGCGGCTCCTTTTGTTTTTTTTCTTATTTTTCGATCTGGGTTGAAGAATATACGGGGGGGGGGGGGGGGAGGGCCAGAATGATTTAAGGAGGAGAGAGAGGAAATTTTTATTTTTAACTATTTAATTATTTAATTTCTAAAAAGGTACTTTTACATACGACCTCGAAACGAGGCCCACCGCCTGTCATCCATAGTGTTTCACCCCCATTCCGAACACAATGGGATATGTATCGTAAGCTGATTTGATCGTTTCGATCAGTTTCCGTTGAATTTACATTTAAATCACTATATTGAATTTTAAACGTACATTTCAAATTACCGGGGTCACATATTAACTCGGAAAATTACAGAAAAATATTTTCTAGCTTCGTATTGACGATACGGTCCTAACAAAACTAATTTCGTCGAATTCTGAGGCCGTTTGAAAAATGGCCATTTTTCAGTCGATTAAAATCAACTGAAACTGGTCAAACGCGTTTTTCTTTGCCACACTCACATATTGATTCGAAAAATTATGAAATTTGAAACCTAGCAATAACTTGACATCGCGAATCCAATAAAAGTGGTTTCGTCGAAATCCGAGGTCGTTTGCAAAATTCCCATTTTTAAGGGTCTGAATTCCATAGCGACTATTCAGAATTTTCAACTGGACATATCTTTTGATTCCCGCTATGAAATCTCGATTTTTCGGATTCGTTGGAAAGATATCATCAATTAGATCCTAATGTTTTTGGTTTCACTAAAATCCGGATTGTTTTGCACCCGGTACATTCATTTGAAGTTTGAAATCAAATTATCGAACTACCGCGCCCTTTTCAATTCCTTTTATAATTATATATAATTATTTATATTCTAACAACGACGTATATAATATATACGCTCTAATTATATTCAAAATAAATTTCTCGTCGATATTATTTAAAATAATTCATTTTAAATATTCAAAATTCGCTAAAATTGCCAAAACAAAAATTTTAAACTAGCTCAGATTTTCCGGGTTATTACAAATGAGTCAATGACTAATATTTACAAGTACACGAGGCATGAAAAACAGTTCCAATATACATGAAAGGATGACAGAATAAGGGTGCGTTCTTTTGGGCCAAACGGTTCGTTTGCCCAACGGACGCGTTGGGTCCCAAACAGCCCAATTTTGAGTTGTTGGGTATAAATTTTTTATTTATTTATTTAAGTAATTATTTTAAGTTTTTATAAATTTTAAAAATTAATAACTTGTGCATATGAGATCCGTTTGAGACGTGGTTTTTTGCGTTGCGATCATATCGAAATGCTCTACATAATGGAGTTGGTTTGAATTGAATTGGAGCAACTTATAATTTTTCAATTTTTTATTTAATTAATTTATTTGTGTAAATTATTGATATATATTATTTATTAAAAACAAATGATAAATTAATTAACCATTGATTAATTAAATTACAAAATAATAATAAAATGGTCCGCTTAAATACTTCGCTTAACTCGCCAAACGCATTCTCCGCTAACTACGATTCTCCGCTTCCGCTTGCGCCGAACACACCCTAAGTCTCCCTTCTCCTAAACAAAGTTTTTTCAGTATTTCTCTTGGCACTCAGTTTTTCTACGGTTCTTTTAAACTACTTTATCTAAGAAAATTATATCTTTTGTAAGTGTGAAGATCACATATCAGACATATGCAGGTCACATGCAACGATCCAACATTTAAATCAAATAATAAATTTGAAATCTAAATAGATCATAGGAAATACCTTCCAAAAATCAAACAGGACGCCATACTCTGTAAAAAGGAAAAATAGATTTAGTCAATTACAAGAACATTCGTATAATTTAATCATTGTGAAAGAATCCGTAGATTAATGAAAATTTGTGGCATTAAATTGGAAAGAAAATTGAAAATTAAAGAGTAGCAAAGCCCTAATTTTGAATTAGAATATTTTGAAAATCAAATATCGGAAGAAAATAGGAAGATATCGCCAGAAAGTAAAAAAATGACATCAATCAATCCTTCATCCACAAACAGTTCGAGAGATCCGAACGACCATTTTTGGTACGGAGAAAATAGAAAAGAGGAAAGTTGAGAATATATGAATGAATTTTCTTTCATCAGAAGAAATGAGGAAAAGCGAGATGGAACGCTAGATTAACATCTGAACCGTTGGGTTAATAACTTATCTAACGCCAGTCGAAGGGAGGCATCAAAGGTTTGGATGGGTAATGGATAGAGGACTGTTATTTTGCTTTGTTAACTATTCTGAAGTCATTTTGCGTTAAGATGGACAATGGATAGAGAACTTATATTCCGACGTCATTCTAATGACATTATAACTTTTGTTGATTAAATAAAAGACATCGCAACGACGTCGAAAATCTCTGACGTCATTCCGATGCCTTTATATTGTTTTTTTTTTTGGATAAATAAAAGGCATCGTAATCGTAATGGCGTCAAAAATTTCCGACGTCATTTCTATACCATTTTTGTATCTTTATAATTATTTGCGGACAACAAATGGCGTCGTAATGGCGTCGAAAGGTTCCGACGTTGTTTCAATGACATTGTTCTAATTTACGAAATTCTGACGCCTTTTTGACGCCCCGTGTTTTGGCATTGCAATGGCGTCAGAAAAATTCATAGCTATTTCAGCCTTCTTCCAGTACTGATATAATATAATATGAATATAAACAACATATTTGAGAAATCCTGTTGGATTCCTACAACTTTTCCTTCCCTGCATCAGAATGGGTTATCTCAAATTCAATACGATAATATATTTATCACGGTGAACAAGAATAAATAGTTTAACTAATACTAGTTAACAATCAATTAAAACGTCCATTCAAACAACCAATTATTTAATTAATACGTTTATATTAGTATAAACGTAACCAACAAGGTAAGTTACCTCGTTTGGAATCTAATCGTTAAAATAACGATTCAAATTCGATTAAATTAAACAAACATTTAATTTAATCAATGAATATTAAAAATATTCAACATATATGCAACCGGTCATCATCAATCATAAGCAAACATTGCACACAAAATAAAAATCGACTTATAAACATATAAGTGGGATAAACTGAGTGATTTAAACTCATCTTGGATTAACTCGTCGAGTAAACGGTTTGTTTCCAACTGCGTCCAGCTCTGAACAAACCAACTCCATATATTGTGCTTGTTAACAGGGTTCCTATGTCCCTTTCTTCGTCCAATTCCCTTGCTCTATGACCATATTATAAATTAAATACGTTGTTCACTATTTAATTTAATATTATTATAACCATGTTAACAGTTTATTAATTAACTATTCATTAACGTTATAAACCTATATTAGGCATATCACATGTGATCAGTCACGTCCAATTTTACTTACGCATATTATAAAAAATAGCGAGACACGTTATACCCTGGTTTACCTTTTTCCTTGTTTACGTTAATTAGACCATGTAAACAAATATAATTAGGCACATCTAATACACCATTTGGCACAATCAAACTTATTTAGGCACAATACTAAACCAGGTTAGCACTCTAAACCTTATTTAGGCATATGTAATAAATTTCTAGTCTGCCACTTTACTTTATAATAAAAATTGGGTACATTACCATTATAGGATTTAACACATATAGGTCAGGCATTATAAAAATTTCTAGTGCTTGCTATTCAAACCGTGTATAAAATTTTGTACAGTCAACTCGTAAAAAAATAACCTATGAATGCGGTAACAAAACTTAATTGAAATTTAAAATATGTCCTTACTTTAATTCGATTCGGCCAACGCATGAATTAACGCAGCCCAATTTCTACTGTAACATCATCTTCCATTATTCACATTTCGTTCCCACATTCTACAGTGCACGCCAAGTATTCCTCACCACTGTTTCACCTCAACCTATTCCCCAACCTGAATCACCACCGTGCGTGTTGCCACCAAAACGCAACAGCAACCTTCACTTCCTCGGCTCACCACCGCCCGCTAACTCTCCTCCTGTACCACTCCACTACTGTTCCCACTTGCTTCTACCCCTCCTACCACGTTTGCTTCAAATATGTATTTTTTTTTCATGCCTACTTCATTTATTTTCTTCTCCACTTCGAATTATGTTTCTTTCGGAAGAATTGCAAGGTCCACTACCCTTCCCCACGTATAATTCATGCTCCAGTATATGCTTCAGCTCGTCATGCACCCCAGCTTGCTCCATACTCCATCTTCCCATCCTCACGCTGTATACTCTCCTCACGCTACAATTCTACTCCATAATATGCCCACCTTTTATACATGCATGCGCCCGTTTATATTTATTTTTTTTCATTTTTTTCGAAACTGCAGTTAAAACTGCTAACTTTCTTCCCTACTATACTACTTCAAACACATACCCTGACCTCCCCACCCCACTGCTTCATGCTCCATCCTTATTTTATAGTGGAAGAAATGAGACAGGGTACTCGGTTTAAATTCCATAGGGGAAAATGAGAACTAACCACACGTATTTATAAAAGAAAAAGGAGAGGATAAGGACCCCGTTAGTTCCAAAGGGTATAGGTTGCGGTGACGCTTGCATATATAGAATACAGGCAAGGGATGTGAATACAGGTAGGGGATGTGATGTGAAAACTCATGAGAAGAAGTAGGTTAGGTTGTGTGATTGAAAAGGTCGGGAGGCTGTACATGGTTACTTGCTAATTTGATACATCAATCAATAGGGTGCGGCTGTACGTATATAAATAAGTTAGGCTGTTTGATGTAATCTGACGGGGACGACGGACAAAACGAAATTTCCATAGGTAGGGTACTGCATTATTATTATTATTAATTTCTTAGCTTAGGCGTTAAGCTATCCTTTTATTTTAATATGGTTGGTTATATAACCAGTATTTATCCCTAACAGTTAAAATACGCATCGCCACAACCGAGCTCCAAAGGTAATGAAAATGGGCACGCTGCTATGTTTCGACATTCCGGACCCAATGAAACTAATTTCGTTGGAAACGGACTCCGTTTGCAAAAACGGCCTTAATTTTATTTCGGTTTATTTATCGATTCACCCTTAAATTTCGACTACTGACAAAACAACTCCAATTGACTCCAAACTATAAATTCAGCAACGACTAGCACTACGCATTCCAATAAAATTTGGTTTGTCAAAAACAGAGGTCATTTGAAAAGAAAATTATTTCTAAGGCCTATATAATATCGATAAAATATATTTAAAATTCTAAAATAATTCAATTAATAAAAATAAACCAATATTATCGTATATACCCAAATATAGTATTATATAACTTCAAAATAACACATACGGGTTTCAAATTCAACATTTAAATTTTTTATCGTTATATTGATATTCAAATATGTATAAAAATCCATATATATTTATTAAATAAACATCGTAGTTTATTAACGAATTCCAAAACGACTATTTGAAAATTTGAATTGATCATAACTTGAAATTTATAATATGAAATTTCCATTTTTCTCTTTTATTAGAAAAATATAATTAAACAGATTCAAACGTTTCTTGTTTCATAGAAATCCAACTTATATCCGATCCTGTATATTCAATTAAAGTTCAAATCAAAAATTATCAATAACCGTAGCGTTTCGAGCTCGTTTTAATTATATTATAAATTTGTATATTCTATCTCCATTTTATTGAACAAATTCGATATAAAATCCGTTTATATCACGAATATAATATATGAAAAAAATTAAACATTCAAATTTAAATGGCAGAAAAATTTGGGATGTTACACCAACGGTCTATGCTCACACGGGCAACTATATATAGCCCCTCATATCACACTATGAAACCCTAATCATTCTCTATCCCTCCCTCCATGCTACCTCTCTACCATTACTAAATTTTAGAGAAAAATAAAAGAAAAAGTTAAGGATTTCTTCTATTCCGCCAATCCTATTCTTAATCTCTCTCTATTCTAATTCATATTAGTTTAGTATTCTAGAATTTGGTGTAGACATATATATATATATATATGTATGTATGTATGTATGCATAAGATTCTAATACATGTCTCTTATATATATATATAATTAGGAGGATTATTAGAGCACATTTGACCACAAAGAATCAGTGCAGATCTAGATCTACTTCAGATTTCTCTTTGTGTATCCCAAATCTATGAGTGGAATATAGTTTACTTAGGCATATTCATATATTTATTAGATTATCATGTTGAAAGATATGCCAAGGAGGATTTGGAAATTCGATAATATAAACACTAAAACCTCCAAATCCTCTATCTTGTATTTGTGTATGAATTGTCATGATTATTTGGGTTTTGTGGACTTTTGATTTTAATATTGGATTAAAGGTGAAAATGGGTGTTGCTACTATTATTTCTATTTTATGTTATTCACCTTTATTTATCATTTGATTGTAACATAAAAAGGTTTAGATTTGATTGTTTCATGATACAGGTTTGGATCCTACTTTTAATCCAAACGCATACATATTTGAAAAAGGTCAAATGTAAATGTTTTTATTTGCATAACACCAAATCGGGGGTGAATTAGATGAAATAATAATTATAAACATACATGTATGAATGTATGTAATACTCTATTTTTAATTCAGTATTGAAATCCTTTCTACAAGCCTTGGATACAAGTTGAGATTGTATGTATGTACATTTTCTATCCACTGCTATTTGTAATCTTATCATTATGCCATTATGCCAATGTTGTAGCGGTAAAAGCATGGAAAACCGAACTTGTATACCTTGAATTGGACAAATTGATAATTGCCATCTTGTTAGAATGTTTCACCGTTTATACGAATATATACGTTATTTAGGCATTATTATTATTATACTTATATAAAAGTAATCAACGAAATTAACGTTGTATTAGTGTAATAAATACGGCTAGGTTAGAATTCGAATTTGAAATGTCCCCAAAGTAATTATATGTTTGATTGTTTGTGTGTGCATATATAGAATGGTTATATATATATATATTAATAGTGACACATAAACACCGGGTTAGTTGACATTTGTGGTAGAAGTCTACCCGGAACCGACCGGAAAATCCAGCAACCATAAGTGGGCCCAACTAATGTGAGATGTCTAGGTGCCATGGGCCATTCAAAAACTTAGTACATTAGACACAAGGTTAAACCAACTTGTAGTAGAAGTCTACCCGGAACCGACTGGCATATCCAGCATCTACATGTGTACATTTTAATGTGAGAGGTCTAGTGTGTATATATATAACTATATATATATAAGACTATTGTCTATGAAAATAGGCAGGTTTACTACGCCTTGAGAAGGTCCTAAGTGGCTGACTCTCTTCTTATCTAGTTTCGGTTTTAAGTGGTTAGGACTAGGATCCCTCCAAAGGTTTATTCCTTGGAGAGGAACCAAAGTCATGGGACCCTCCCTTATTAGATTTGAAGTAAGCCTTTAGGTCCTCCTTCTCTAAAAGTGGTTAGGCATAATGGTAACGGAGTAGGGTAGTTCACGGGGATGTTCACTTCCTCTAGAAGCTTGTAAGGGATCAACTAGGAACATATTGGTAATTTAATGATATATGGCCATTACATGCTCACCAACTGTCTAAGGGAAGTCTTAAGCGACATAGATGTCCTATCGTGTAATGTTAGTTAAATAGTAACATTCGCAATACTACTTCTCATATTACTAATGAGAGTATAGATCTAAGAATGTTAACGTATTAGGACAGGGTCTTAAAGGGCCAGGGGTCCGCTTCAGGGTTATAAGAGATCATAAGGATCCACCTTTAATATGACTATAAGTGACCAGAATGCCACCTCGTTGGGTTTTTACCCTAAAAACACTAATGGGCGATTGACTTGGATATCCACCCCATTTGTTAGATACTTGGTATTTGTTTAAATCTTGTGTGTTAAGTAGACATACCTTGACATATGTACCCTGCTAAAATTATTAGGTATGTACATTAAGTAACACCATATTTCAGTCACACATAACTTTATGTTCAGAACCCTCTCCTCAACAACTCCAACGGTTCAGTAAATGTGGTAAAAGCCATGGAAGAGGTCATGATTAAAGCTGATGAAGAAGACGAAGTTGTTATGCTATTATTAGTAATTATGTCTTTACTTCTTTTGGAAACTTGTGTGAATGAACTATTTTATGTACCCTTTGAACAGATATAAATGTGCTATTGTAATTCTGAGATTTTTAAATAAATGGTACATCTTATTTCGGTATTATATTTTCTCTTTCTGCTGTGTGAGATTTCCAATCGAAGTATATGTGTATATATATTCTGTGCAAATTTAGTCCTTACCGTAACAAAAGACCCGTTTAGAATGGATCTAACTTTCAATGGGCCTTTTCTAGGTCAAAATTTAGGTCCATTTTGGGCAGGTTGTTACACGTCTCCTATGTCCATACGAGCCTAACGCGACCAACAACGTCACAATCAGATCTAGCATGGGAGAGTTATAGATTTTGTAAGTCAACCATTTCATCGAATTATATTTAAATTCACTCATCAAGTAATTAAAATAATTGCCATCATTAATTTATCACCCCCTCAATCAATCTTCTTCCCCTGTATCACTTCGAGACCTGCTAGTGTACACACTTCTCCATTCCGAATTCAGATCCAATGAATCATTTTTCATTTTGCAATGAAATGGAAATTCATGAAATTGGTTGAAACCTTCACTATGAATGCTACCCGGCTCTGACCATCATTACGCACTTGATCGTCTCTTCTAAGATACGATGCCAGCTCCTCCTCTACGTATAGCAATAGGGTGCGGTTTCTATTAACACCGAAGTCCCCTAAAATCTCACATGAGGTGCTAAACTCCTCCACAAGATCGAATCTACTACCAATTCTGGAAACAATGATTGAAATCCCCAAAACTCGTGTACCCTAATGTTGACTTGAGTGAAGTCAAACTCCAGGAACGCGATCACACCAAACATTCAGGCCACGAAAACGAAACCCCATCCCATACGAGTTCGGAAATGCTTGATTTACAAATTTATTGATTTTGTTTGATTTTTAAAAGAATTTTGAAGTGGAGGATTTTCGTTATAGGGGCGGTTGTGTCTTCGAGCAGAAGGAGAAGGAAATGGAAGAGGAGAACGGGGGAGGGGGGAGGAAGGTAAGGGTACATATAAAGGATTTTAATATTAATATATTCTTGCGAAACTTACATCCAAAGTAACAAACTTAAGCGACCACATACGAGCTCCAATCGCGATGAAACTTGTAATTCTATAGCAACTTAATATTTCAGACACGGTGGAACTGGTTTCGTCAAATTTCGAGTTTGTTTGTAAAACTCCCTTTTAACTTCTCAACGATCGATATGCATTTAAATTGCGCATGATCACAAAATAAGTCCAATTGACTTAAAACTAAAAATCTTACAATAATTAATCAGTACAGATTTTATAAAATTGGTTTCACTGAAATCTAAGGTCATTTGAAAAATGGCTCTTTTCACATATCAAATTAAATCGAGAAAATATAATTTAAATTCAAAACAATCAATTCATCGATAATAAATTATTATTATCGTTTATATTAAAATTGAATTTATATTGATCATCTGAATTGTTTCGATTCATTTTTAACTTCGAATTTAATTATTTGGCATTTTTCGTATTACGATAATTCAATATATTCGAAATTAAATTGTATCTCGTTTATTTAATCGATAATCCCGATATGAAAAATCCATTTATATTATAAAATCAACATTAAAACAATATTAAATGTTCAAAATCAATCGAATAAAAATCCGAGTCGTTACATTCTTCCTCCTCAAAAGAATTTCATCATCGAAATTTCTAAGATAGGGAAGATACTACAAACCTATTTATTTTTCAAAAATCCACTTATGTTGAAACTCAACTCTTCACATTTCCATTATTTTAGTTCCAACAAAGCTTTTGATTTTCATGCATGCAAATCATCAATTTCCTATTTGTATTTCAAAATCCTTCAAATTGAACCTAGTTTGAAAATAATTTCTTTTATCTTAAAAAAAATCATAAATCTTGAAAATTTTCAAATTCCCTAAATTTTTGGAAAGTTTTGGCAGAGTCTCTTATATACGGAGGAGCTTTTGCAATATACCAAAAGAGATCCAAAAAGGTATACCTCAACCCATGCGGTCGGAAAATAGTTCATATAACCTAATTTGGTATTTTTGCATAGGCCACCTTATAATAGCGTTGTTTAAGCGAGCATGCTTAGCATAAACACCATCTATGCACTCAAAATCAAGTTAGGCAACTCCATATATCTGTACTTACTTAATTTTAATTCACTAGTCTCATAATATTACGCTTCAACGGATTTCATTCATCTTAAATGGTTAAACACATGGATTCAACACAATCATGACATATTATGTATGTTTAACACGTATGCTAATACAAGTTCCAATATTTAGTTTATACCTCATTTCATTCCTATTGCACATCATACACTCATATTCATTAAATTCAAATGATTTACAACCAATACATTCACATCCAATTCATAATCCATTTATATGCATTTAAATTGATTCTAATAAATTTATTTATTTCGTTTACATTAAATGAATTTTTTTATGCATATTTGGTATTATTCGGTTAACAAGTAACCATTTATCTCTTTGGCAACATTTTAAATTGATTCCAAATCAATTTATCTATTTCAATCCATTTAACTTGCTTAAGTTAAATTTAAATTCCAACATTCAAATTCCCGAATTTTTATTTCAAATCCTTTTAAAATCATTTAAATATAAATATATATATAACCATCTAGAATTCAAAACATTTGAATTTTTTCAAAACATCTTGTTTTCTAAAATAAAATCCCATCGAAAATTTTACAATGGTAGCAATCATAACTTAGAAACTTGAAAATGAATACTGATAATATTGCAATCATTATCAGAATTATTTCCCAGCATCTGAAGTGAGTTAAGTGCTTTATAACTCAAAAATCCATCTAAAATGATTTTTATTCAAAAATCTTTCCAAAAAAGCTATATTATTTTAATATACCTTAGAAAATATATATCCAACCTCCCAGGCTTTAACTTCACATTTTTGGTTTAAATCCAATTTTAGTTCATCTCAGTTGTATATATTGTCCTTATACAAATTATATTTGGTTATATATAGCCATTCAAACTTCTATAATCTCATTTGATTATAATAACAACCAATACATCCATATATTATAATAATTTCATAAAATAATTCCTTTTATATCAAAATAGAATTTGGGTAAAATTATTTCGTTTACCTACTTTAAAACAATTCTGACGAGTTTCTCTATCCAAGTATTTAGAAACCTTATCGACCTCATGGAGTCCGGCGATTCGAACAGAATTCATAAACCACTCAACAAATAAGCCAACACAATATAAAACAATTCTTATATCAACTAACAGATACGCGCTCGTATATACATTCAAACTCATTCTAGGGTACTGCTGACCCTATCTTTAATGAGTAAACCCCCACCAAAGCCTAGGTGTTCGCTCAACATAAGCTCTAATACCAACTGTAAAGGCCCGCAAATCCGTATCTGTTGAGTTGACTAAATACACCACATGTCTAACTCAGATTGCGTAGAAATACGAAGCATTATGGGTAATGAAGAAAAGGATTGAAGAAGAACAGAAATAACAACATAAAATCTCACATCACAGTGGAATATAATATAATATATATAAGAACTTTAAATACAGAATTTTGTACCATGTACATATATATATACCATCATCAGAGTACAACATAAAACCTACTGGTCCAAGCTCCTCCAGGGATATCTGTAGACACTTGAACTACTTGACTGCTCCTACAAATTTGGGCTTTAGGGTAAAACAAAACAAATAAACTCTAGGTCAGCCATGGTACTGGTGTGAGTAAACTCTAATATTTGATTTACTTTGAAAATCCTTTCTAAAGAAAAGATAATCATAAGACTGATCAACACATAAACATGAATGGTTTTTACCTTAAGATAACTCAAAACAATCTTTGTATTAAAACTATTCTGATATTATAATAGTGCCTAAATCAAATAAATAACAATCTAGCGGAACTCTCGCATCTCACGCTCCACATAAATGATATACTATCAAAATCCGCAGGTGCTTATTGGAAAATGGATTTCCAACTATGACAAGGTATGGAACCACATTTCGATAGTGTATTTCTAGAAAGGAATACAATGGGTTTAACAAGAACATCTTGCAACGTGGCCACACATGATCGACCACTCATTCTGCTTGAGTTTACCGAACTTAATATCTCCAACGGTTGTGATCAACAATCATTTCCGAAAGCATACAACAATGATAGAATAAGAAACAAATGAATTTTCTCTAGATCGGGTGATAATACACCCTAATGGGTGCAACCCACATAGCCATGCTGCCTTCCCGATTATAGTCATTCCCGATTGATGAGGCTTGAGCCTATGATTACCTATTTGGCCATCTCATTCACTTTGAATGCCACATTGTCAGATCTGTCAATCACTAATTTATTTGCACAAATATACTCTGGGTGTTAAGCTAAAAGAAGTTACCTTCTCCGCCACCATACTTGGTATATTTGTAAAGACCAACGTACACAATCATTGGAAATACTCTATTAGACATTCGTCCTAACAAGTTCGTACCGGGACTGAACGAAACAGAAGGCACCATCTCCATTAATCCATCCTAGGCAATTTCTACCTAGAAATAACAGAAAAAACTCTTGCACTTTACTCCGTCTTCGATTATCCTCGAAATAATTTGATTCGCAACGCTTATGCCAATACGGAGTGGTTTCGGATAATAAATCGAACCAGTCCCTCCATATTGACAACGGTAACATTTAATTCTCCAGAATTCCGATAGTCGGGAATTTAGCTATCGAAGAAATAAACATTCATCCAAATACTTTATTTTCAAAAGGAAATACTATTGATTTGCACTAAACAATCACTAAGCCCTTTTTAATTAATATTTCATTAATTAAATTCTTCCCAATATTCATTATCAAATCACCTTATCGAGATATTTTTCAAACACATGGAAAACATTTCCATATTTCACAAGATACATTTATTTTCTATAGTTAGAAAATATTAAATTCCAAACTCATTTATAAAATATCAGTTTCAAACCAATAGGAATCTATTCCATTACTTCTCTTTATATTTTATTAACCAATTTGGTTTCTTATTCCATATGAAATCGATAAATCGATTTTTATTTATTAATTTTTTTTCTAACTCTTTAAATTTTCGAAGAAATTGGATAGAGTCTCCTTTGCGTGGTTCAATCGATATAACTACAAATCGCCTTTCTAGGCCATTTCTATTAAAAAAGAATCAAAAATCCAAGCGACTTGCCTAATAAGCTTATAAAATTATCAAACTCAATTAAATATGTACCTTTTCGAGCATTCAGTTTATTTTCTCTTCATTCACTTCATTCCGTACCTATTTAATATATATTCAACCATTTCCAATTTGTTTTGAATCAATTCAACACTTTTAATTTAATCACCTTTCATTCGCTAATTAATTTTCTAATTAGCTCCTTTGCCTAATCCACTTTTAGTTTAAAAATATCACATTTAAATATATTTTAATTCGCTCATAAACCAGTCAAATTCCATTTTAAACTCAAGTTTCATATTTAAATTCGAATTTATATTCACAAACTCAATTTATTTAACTAAAGTTAAGTTCGATCCAAAACTCCATTAACTAATTAATTCAAATTAGTCTGCTTCAACTTCATAACTTAGTACTGGATTTTGATTTCAAAAATCAATCCACTTTGTTCACGTAAGTTCAAATTTATTTAATAATTCAATAATGAAATTTTCTAAAGGAAATCCGAATTTTATTCACTCAAAATCCTTTTATTTTAGTTAATAAATCGTCATTGTTTATAAACAATTATACCGCGATTTTTCGAGAAATTTGATTTTGACATAACTCAAAATCTATAAGACGAAATCCATATTTTTCTCTTCCATTAGAAAAGTATTATTCAGTAGATTCGGACGATTCTTATTTCAAAGAAATTTGACTTATATTGAGGTCTATATACTCAATTAAAGTTTGAAAAGTAAAACTGTGAACTACCACGCCATGACGAGCTCATTTTAATTAAATTTAAATTTATACGTTTAAACTTCATTTATAAATAAATGTCAATCTCATCCTTTTATATTTTAATACAAATTAAGCCAGTTTTCCAAATCAACTTAAAATTTTCATTTGTCCAAAATCGTCAAAAATTCATAACTCGGTTATAAATTCACAACTCAATTTTTATGTTCAATTTCATTACAATTTCCTACTAAATTCGTAAGTTTTATTTCTTATGAACTCTACTTACTTAAAAATCTATTCTTTTCCTATAAGGAAAATCATCTAAATATTTTAAAAAATGTAACCAATTTCCTTTTACTTTTAATATCTTTTATTTATAAAAATTCTATTATAAGTTCAAATCCTTTTTAAGGACTAACATCACTTATAATATGGTTTATAATCCAATATCGACTTCAATCTATTTATAAAATATTGGTCAAAACCAATGTAATTTCTGTCATCCTATTTCAATGTATATTTATTTTACTTTTTCATAACCTTCCTCTTTTAATACTTCCGTTTCAGAAAATATTTTACCATTATAAAACTTATATATAAAAATATAGAATCTAAATTATATTTTTAAATGTTGAAAATGCTAACTTCTTAAAACATTAAATTTTAAATTATAGTTTGAATAAATAAATTCAAATTTCCATTCTGAAAATAATCTATTTTTATAAAATTTGACATAGTCGAATTCCAATTATAAATATCTATGGATTTATTTCAATTCAATTTACATTCCAAACATCAAAATAAATTTCATTGTTTCCTTTTGAAACGATTCCCAATTTCCCTTTTCAAATTCACATGTAAATTTAAATTCCTATATTATCCAATGATAATTTATTTCACTTCATTCATAAACATCATTTATTAATTAAACTACTTGTTTTTATTATTAAAAACAAGCTATTATTTTTCCTTACCCATTCAAAATTCAATTTCTATTTTGGAAAAATAGACTTTCCTTTTTAAAACCCAAATTCTTTTCCCTTTCATTCAAATATATTTTTACGGTATTTTTAAATACCAATATTTAGGGTCAGTGCTATTTGAGCATCTAAAACACACAATAATCTATCCAATTTATTCAGCACGTCACTCACACACTAATACAAACACACACAGAGAAAGATAGATATACATATACATATATGTATGTATGTATGTATGTATATGTATGTATGTAAACGAACAATAATAAATTTGAGAAATCCAATTGGATCCCTCCAACCTATTTTTCCTGTATTCACAGATGTAACACAACATAAATAATACCAAGCATGCTTCAAGGCAGGATATCTTGGTATAAAGGTTCATTCGCTATTATGCGGAGTGCATAGAGTCTTATCCGCTAAATTGAGTGGGAATATCCAACTACCAATCTTAAATATAACTATTTATATAATAGCAATCAATTGATAATAATTAATCAATCCATCCAAACAACCAACAAACAATAACATTATATACTAATTTAAATTTCGTTTATAAAAATTATAAGCGAACCAGAGATAGTGAGTTTACTCACCTTGATTTTTATTCGATGATTTATCGTTGTTTTATCTAATTTTAAACAACAGTTTAGAATTAGTTAAAATTAGATAAAAATCCCAATTAGCTCTAAACTCCTGCCAAATTAGTTCCAAAGCACCGCCTACATCCATACGAGCCTAACGCGACCAACGACATCACAATGAGATCTAGCATGTGAGAGTTATATATTTTATAAGTTAACCATTTCATTGAACTATATTTAAATTCACCAATCAAGTAATTAAAATAATTACCATCATTAATTAATCACCTTACCTAATCAATCTTATTCCCAGGTATCACTTCGAGACCTGCTATTTTACACACTTCCCCATGCCGAACTCAGATCCAATGAATCCTCTTTCATTTTGTAATGAAACGGAAATTCGTGAAATCCGTTGAACTCTTCACTGCGAATGCTACCCGACTATGAGCATCATTACACACTCAATCCTCCCTTCTAAGATGCGACGCCTGCACCACCTCTTCGTACGAAAACAGGGTGGGACTTCTATTAACACCGATGTTCCCCAAAATCTGATACGAGGTGTTAAACTCCTCCACAAATTCGAATCTACTACCAATTTCTAGATACATTGTTGAAATCCCTAAAAATTGTGTGCCCTGATGTCGACTTGTGTGAAGTCGAACTCCAGGAACGTAATCGTATCAAACATTCAGGCCATGAAAAAGAAGCCCCATCCCATCTGAGTTCATAAATGCTTGATTTACAAATTTAGGGATTTATTTTGATTTTTTCAAAGAATTTTGAGGTGGAGAATTTCTGTTATGGAGCAGTTGTGTCTTCGAGCAGCAGGAAAAGGAAATAAAAGAGGAGATTGGGGTGGGTAAGGGTATATTTATAGAGGATTTTATTATTAAAATATTCTTTGAAACTTACGCCCAAAGTAACACCCTTAAACGACCATATACGTGCTCCAATCGGGATGAAACTTGTAATCCAATAACAACTTAATATTTCAGACACGATGGAACTATTTTCATTGAATTCTGAGATCTGTAAAACTTCCTTTTAATTTCTCAACGTGAATCGATACGCATTTAAATTGCACACGATCACAAATTAACTCCAACTGACTTGAAACTTAAAATCTTACAATAATTAATCAACACAGATTTTATAAATTGGTTTCACTGAAATCTGAGGTCGTTTGAAAAATGCCTCATTTCACATATCAAATTAAATCAAGAAAATATAATTTAAATTCAAAACAATCAACTCCTCAATAATAAATTATTATTATTATTATCGTTTATATTCAAATAGAATTTATATTGATCATCTGAATTGTTTCGATTCATTTTTTTAACTTCGAATTAAAATATTTGGCATTTTTCGTATTATGATAATTCGGTACATTCGAAATTAAATTGTATTCGTTTATTTAATTGACAATCCCGATATAAAAATCCATTTATATTATCAACTCAACATTTAAACAATATTAAATGTTCAAAATCAATCGACTAAAAATTTTGAATTGTTACAAAACCAGTATTTTATTAACTATTATATTGTTAAGTGCTTATGTACAACATAATACAAACACTTATGCACTTCCCTTTCAAAACACAAGCCCATGAACCTCTACATAGAAGAATCAAACCAACCATAAACCTCAAAAGAAAATTAAAAACATGAGTTATACATGCAATATTGTATCCCATGGATCCCTACAACTTATGCTTTTGACATGCACGGTATCCTATGTATGAAATCCAGTATCAACTTTTCTTCTTAACTCTTTACACAACAACCTCGAATCATACACTCACCAATATTTAATATACATATATCCAACTATATAGCTGCCCGTGCCGACTCTTAGCCTGGGCAAATTGGGCGAGAATGTAGGTCCTTAGTGGCCTAGTGCATTATTAAGCTACAATATATATTTTTATTAGGTCGGTCTTTACAAAACACTAAAGTTCAGATGGTGCAATCAAACAAGGAGCTAAAGTCACATTTATTGTTTTACTATTTTCATCATTGCTTTTCAATTACCAAGAAACCTACTTTTCATTCAACATTAAGCACGGTTCTTTCAGTTCTACTTTTGTTGGCTTGCTAAGGTTTTTCTTTCCAGGAAAAATGGAAAAAAAAGAAAGATTTTTATCTTATTGTAAATCAAATCACTTAATTTGGATTCAAAATCAAAAATTAGTAAACAAGAGATCCAAAAATTTAAAGGCGAGTATTTTTTTGTTTCTTTTTGTAGAATGTAAATATGGTGTCTTCATCCGATTTTCTGACAACTTCAAAGGCTCAAGCTATTGTTTTTAAAATTCAATTACTTATAAATCACATTTAAATATTAGCATAAAATAATTTGATCTAATTGCCTATTTGTGTTAAACTGTATATATATATATATATATATACACACACACACACACACACACACACACACATATATATATATATATATATATATATATACACACACACGTATATGTTTGTGTAGGGGACAACTATTTAAATATAAAACTTGACACAAATTGAAAGATACAGAATCTTGATCGTTGTATTATTCTGATCTTTTATGAAGGAATGAAATTCATGGAGTGATCCAATGGTGTAGATTTATTGTGTGACCAATTATGTCAAAATTGTGTCTAAACAGACTTTCATATATATATATATATATATATATATATATATATATATATATATATATATATATTAGTGTGTGTGTGTGTATAAGGTAGGTTCAATGACACCCGAAATAGTGGAGCATCCCTTGGACCTTCCTATTTTCCACCACATTTCTTACCTCTCTCCTTCCACTCATTCTCTCACCTCTCACTCACTTATTTTACTTTAAATACTTGGTGTAAATCAGGGAGCATTTGGAATGCTCCATTTTTTGGGTGCAACCGAACGCTTGCTTGTTTGTGTGTGTGTGTGTGTGTGTGTATATATATATATATATATATATATATATATATAACAAAAAATTATTTTTATACTTCATATATCTTGCATTATAAGTTGGATTATAAATTTCAATGTTGCATTTTCCACTAGACAATATGGATTTAATCAGATTTACTTCACTTTTAAAGAAATTAATGTAAGTTTTCCATTCAATGTTAATTAGGGAAAATGTATTATGGTTCATCCCGACAAATAATAGCAGTTTATCCCATTTCTTTTGATTAAGTTAATTTAAAAAAAAAAAAAAAACAAAAAACAAAAAACAAAAAACAAAACGAGGGATTTCATAACCAAATTATTGCATGCTTTTATTTTACTTGTAATCTTTTTCACGCAAATTATTTTTTGTTTTATCTATGTGACTTGATTTTCTTTTAGTGCAAATGAAAAATATATTATGTGATATAGACTAACAATTATTCAAATCCTGAAAGTTATATTCTATTAATAACAATTAATTATTTCAAGTGTCTATGTTAGGTTTCTGTCCGGAGCCACATATGATATAAGACCGGGCCTGATAGCTGCTATCCCAGAATTCCTATTGTTACTAAATATCTCCATATTTCTTTGTATTCTCGACTATATATTTGTCACGCTACAACTGCACGTCGTCTAAAGTACGATACAGATAAACCTCCAGAGAACAGCCTTTCAATATCAATTTTAAGCTCGTCCAAACTTAAGCAGTAGCGATGATCTTTCAATAAAAGCTATAAGCATGCTATAGTTAGTTCGGTACTTCTACTGAATTATAGGAAATGTGCTTACAATTTCTTTGTGTTGTTCATGCCTGAAGTTGGTAATGTATTAGAGTTGTTGATATTCTAGCTGTAAATAAGGTCCATTATCATACCAACATGCAAAAGTATTGCAAATCTGCACAAAAACCAGCTCAATAAAGACCACTAATATAAGCAATTATAACAAGAGTACAAAAGCATCATACCCATGGGCATTAGATAAAACCCTGATTATGATATTTGGTTGTTCATTGCACTCCATTGAATAATCATCTGATTCTAATAGTTGGCAGCATTTAGAAGTTCACTGCACTTGCATTTATAAACCAAGTTGGATACGTTTTCTATAAAATTTATCTACCCAAACATAACGCCAGCATCCAATAACATAGGTTTAATTTTTACTATGTTATCCAACTAAGCAACTCCAGAAATAAACGCATTGATTGCCTCTCAAACAGGCGAAATATAGAGTTCATGTTCATGTCATTGAGCAGTATCATGGAATTGTCGATTTTATATGGATGATTGTTTCTGCCCCCATTTTCCTATTTCTGGAATCTTAAAATACAATAATCAACGAATTAAATTAAAATCAAAATAAAAAACAAAAATAAAATAATAAATGTTCAGAAAGATGTCACCAATTAGAGCTAGAAACTCAAACAGGACAGTAAGCAACGAAGATAGAAGAGGCGTCGACCAAATAGAAACACTAAATTGGATTTTGTCATATAAGTCAACTAATTTTTCTCTCTACATTGATTAGAATCGGCAGAGGAAGTGAAAAGTATCAAATTAGGTGGGTTAAACGAAATAACGGGTTAAAACCATGTAAACCTTGCATTTAAAGGGGTTTAATGGTTTAGCCCAACAAACCCATCTAAATATTCAGGTTAAGTCGAATTAGGTTCGGACCAACCCAATTATTTTGCAGTTAATTCAGTTGGATGTATTTTTGGCACCCCTAACTATGGTTCATTGCTAAAGTGCAGGCTAGTCAGTAGGAAAGTAGAACAGTTCGATGGCATTACATAAAGAACAAAGAGGAAGAATCAATAAAAATAATTTAACTCCAAACGAAAAATGTCCAAACTCCAAACTCCAAATGAATCTATTAATAAATGAACAATAAAATAAAAATATATTTCATGGTAATCTTAATATGGCATAATTTAACTCATTGAACCATCAGTCAATATTATTATTGACCCCCTTTTTTCCACAAATCCATTCATGATTCAGAAAAATTAGGAAGGAGAGAAGGCAAGAAAATAAAACCAGCAAACCCAGTAAAAAATAATTTGCGTAAAAACAAATACTTCTGATGTGAGTAGCAAAATGTAAAACAACAAGGAACCAGAATTATTAAACGCCGTTACTCGTTAACATCAAAGCATATTTTCCAACTTCCAAATTCATAGTGTTTTAAGTCAAATTGAAGCATACTATTAACAAAGATTATTTTGTGTTATAAACAGTCACATCAAAAAAAAAGTACTGGTACGGTTCTGTGCTGAAAGGAAAGGAAAAAACTATAAATGAAAAGGAAATGAATTTCTAATCAGGAGAACTCTATGATAGCGAAGAAAAGTTTATCAATTTGATATGCAGCAGCATAAATGATCAGGAAAAGGAAAAGCCCAAAGCCCTAAGCAAGAAATTTGAAAAGGATAGCATGTGCATATGAGATCAGAAATAGTTATGGTATCAACACCACCCTACGTACTGAGTAAATTAGATCATTATGTACTAGGTAGATACCAGCTGATGAACCCATATTCACCATTGCTACTAGGTAGACTAGTGTGTAACCCGTGCGTTACACACGTTATTTTTTAAAATATAATATTTGCATTATTAGTGATAAAAAAAATAAAAGTTTATTATGCATCATACAATGATTTAAGCAAAACAACTGATTTTTAGATATTTTTTTTTTAAAAATTATGATGTATAAATTTATGTTTATATCTTACACATTGGGCTTTAGAAAGAAAATATCTCAGTTATTTTTACTTATTTAATCAAGTAAATTTTCCAAAATATGTTAAAGTTTTTGTTATGTTATCCGTTTATGTAGTTGACTCAAGTGTGAATACTAAAAAAACAAAAAAAGATTAGTAGAAAATTAAATAGTATGATATTATTGTTCACGTTAATATTTTTGTTATGTATTAATTAAGTTTTATATTTGATTGAAAAATTAGTTTTGTCTTCTTGGTTAATATGAAAGTGGCATGCAAATTGAAATTATTGTTTTTGAAATAATTTATCAAATAAATTAATATAGATAACTTAATTACTTTGAATATGTAACATTTTGTAATTTCTAATTAAATAAAATATATTTACCTAAGTGTCAAAATTCAAAAGTGAGTTGTGGAGAACATTCTTAATCTACGTTAGAATGTGGGGTTGAAGAAGTAGTTCTCCATCAAAAGAACTATATTTGAATGGCGTTGATCTTACAAAAGTGTATCACAATACATGTATTGAATTTGCATTGATTATTTTTTTTACAATGATTTGCCATAATATTTTAATTTATGAAATAATAATAATAATCATAATCATAAGTTTTAGTTAATACTATTTTTGGATAATTAAGCTAATTAATTACCATAAACTAAGGTGAAACCATGCTACAACATGGACTCCTCTTGGAACTTGATTGGTGATGCGTTGTTTGATATCTAAATGTTTGAACATGCAACTTTCTTGGGTTCTAACTTCATTTTTTTGTCACCTTATAATAGTCATTTGCTCGAAGTGTAAATCGAAAATTGAATTCTTTTAAGTTGTGGAATAGATAATTTTAATGCTAATATGTTGTACTATACTACATTTTAGAATTTTGACACAAAATAATGCATAATGGCTAATAGTTGACCATTGAAGGTAATAAATATGTCACATGATGCTTGTTAATTTGATCCCCAAATTATTTATCGTGTTACCCTTAATATTCCATTTGTAATATTAAGTGTTTGTAGTTGAAAGACAATAGGTATTCTATGTAAATTGGGTTACGTTGCATGCTTTATATGTTATACCCGAATAGAAAAAGAAAAGAAACCTTAGACATCTCCTCAATTCCATACATATATTTGCTGGTGGTAGCTAAAAATAAACCACTTCACCTGTGTCAGAATGCAGGAAAAGAATGAGTAGATAGTGAAATGCTAAAAAGAAATAAACGACCATTACATCCAGAATAATGCATTGGTCAAAGTTTCAAAAACTCAAAGTCTTGCTTAGTTTTTTAATTTAGGTTACTCTTTGCTACCATGTAACGTACTGCTGCTACTACCATATAGTAAAACCATTCATGTCAGCGCCCATTTGTTCATGCATTCCAAAAGAACTTATTACTCATGTAATTAGGTTCAGTAAAAATGTGAAATTATTTGCAGTATTAACTATAAACATTTAAAGTTTTAACGACGCATTATTATTATGAAAACATGCATTTAGCACCGAAAATATATACTGCATAATTACAGACGTATCCAGTGAAACCTGCTTTTCAAGAGTAGTCGCTAAATTTGAAAATAAAAAACATATCCATATTTCTAGCAAAAAATAACAATCCTCTTACTAATTCATAATCATAAATATCATGATATTAAATAACGAAAAATACATCGAATATGCCTAAAAATGGAACTGACACAGTATATGTATACCTCTGAAGTAGCATGTTAAATTAAACATTTTATAAGCATCACACAATGAAATGAAAAGAAAAATATCTGGTGAAATCCATGGAAAGATGATCCTTCTCCAACTCCATAAAAAAGGAAGATAATCTCAAAATTCTGTGCAAATGCAAGTTTTGATTGTAGAACTCATGTCTAAATTGAGCGATAAAAGTTTTTCCTTCTATACCAACACACGGAGATGCTTGGCTTTTCTACAGGATCAATGAGTTTGGAGTTTATTTGGGAACTTCAATACTGCAGTTACAATTAATACATGCTTCACCAACATTGTGCAGCCAGTTGGTAGTTTCCTTTTGATTTTCATCAAAGCATCGCAAAACCACTGTAACTATGACAAATGCTTTGAGCCAGTATTAGTTTGTATTAAACCTTGAATTATACTCATGTCCATCTGTGTTTTGTTGTTTCCATGAACAATGCATATTCATATGATATTATTATCAGTTATATCCGACATAACTTGGTCTGTTATTTAAATGCCAATGCTAACTTAACTGTCATGCATATAAATATGATCCAATCAGCAATAAGATTTTATTTATTTATTTACAAACTAATACTATAGCAAGCAAACATTTTTGTAGTGATCTTGGTTAGCCATTTGAAAATACCAATTGGTAGAAATAAAGTTATCATCATACAAAAATGAATTTGGTCCACCAATCGACATTTCAGAATAGTGTATCAAACTTGTGGGTGCGAAAAAATTGTATGTCATTTCCAAATGTATAAAATTTCCAAAATACTGTTAATAAATAAACATTTTTTGAACGATGGTGCAAAGAACATTTTTTGAATAATGGTGCTACATCATTAACAACAAATTGAGATGATCACAAATAAAATTCAAAATTTCCAATATAACAAATTGATGCTTATAGGTATGGAAGCAAACATGTACCATGTGTATAATTGGAATTCATACTATAAGGAGTTAGTTGTACTGGAAGGATAGTTGAAAGAAGGAAAATATGACTGCAATAATTATTATCATCAGTTTTCGGTTAGGAGATAACAATTAAAAATATAATGAAACATATCATAGTAAAAAAATTCATACAAATAACCACGAATGTAAAGTTGCAAGATAAAGCTTACGGCAGGTAGGGATAAGTTTAGGCATGCTCTAATATCTACCGCACCAAATATTATTTCAAGATTACCATGCCCAACTACATTATCACCCACATACAACGTTTTATTGCATGTATAAATATAGGATATTGTTAATGCGCGCTTTAAGGTTACGTATTAAAGATTATATTTAAATATCAAAGGACAAAAGTATTTATATCAACTACTTAATTTGTTCATACAACATAAGAAATAAGTATAATTAACATTATACCCAATAAATCTAGATTGAAAAACTAAAATATGTTTGCAATTTGAGCTCTAATGGCAAGTTACACTATCTATAATATATGCAAAGTTGCCAAATAGTTTACTAAATGTTGAATGTTGGGAAATGTAAGAAATATATGCTTATAATATTACACATGACTTTCCTCATTTGATTGTAGCTGTGCAATTTAGTTTATACTAATGGAAAGTGAAAATAACCAAATACTGGTATCATGTAGAATAATGGAAAAGTATAATTTAAAAGCTACATAAACAATAAAAATATATGGTCATGAGTCAAATAGTACCTTTATGATTACATCCTACAATGTGAAATTCAATAGAAAAATCAATGAAGATAACAATATCTGATGATTTCAATATCAATATTGAAGATGCCGGTTGGCTTTTGCACACAGTCATCAAAAGTTCTTGCAAATTAGATTTTTTAATGATGATATAACAGACAATTTTATAAATGCGGATGGGCAATGAGGCAACATAATAAAACTAATATACCTTAATCAATATATAGGAGGTTAAACTGTTACTATGTCTTCTTGTTGGGATAATCAAACATGCACAACCGTACATGAAGAGCATTGTCACACCCTTATCCTCTATCATAAGAATGCTAAAATTCTGGAATATGAAAAATAACAACTTTAACATGAAGGAAATTCATATGCAAGAAAGTAACATATAAAGGAGAAGCTATGATTCCTCTGCCATGTTAAGAATAGTATGCATCACCTATGAAATGAAATTAAAGCTAACTAATATTTCAAACATCTAATACACTGAAGTTCCAGTTCAGTTATTATTTCATAGAGTTCACAATACCTAAGCATATTGATAAAATTAGCATAAGAGTTATACAGGTCATAATAGATGAAGTTTATGGCAATTAGTGAGTAATCAAAGTTATAGTACATAAATCACACTTTTATTTTAACTACAATGATAAGTAAATTGAATCGAATATATACATGGCAACAAAAGCGGTACACGGAAGAAATAATGAACTTATAAGTTGACTAAGTTGAAGAAATGGATACAGATAGCACCATTGTGCTTGTCTTATTGCACTGGTATTCTCTATTTTCAGCAAGCTGAAAGGATCCAAAAATGTTGTGAGGCCCATGCTAGTGAAATCTTGGAAATAAAAAGAATGATAAATTTTGGTTGAATTCTTATTCAAATGTGAGCCTGGCAGAGAATAAAAGAAATCACATAGCGAGAAGAAGTATATGGCTATAGAGATTAATATATATTTCGTTTAACCATTCAATTTATTGTCATACCAAATGACATAGATAAATAGTAACGACAACAACAAAAAAATCAAAAGTTTGTTTTTAGGATGAACCAATGCTTCGCACACATCAATATCAGTCAGTATTTGTATTAGCAGTGTCAATAGGTAAACATGTATTATAAAATTAAAAACCAACTTAATAGCATGACTCATAATCACATTTTATATTTGAAGTTATGAAAGATTTTCTTTAATTTGAAATGAACATATTGATGGTTGATTAATAAAAATAGTGAACACTACAACTACTGTGCAAAACTCTATAAAAAAGGGCGTAAATAACATACCAATTCACAAAATGAGAGAGACTAAAAAACGTAGTAAATGATATGAAAGTACAAAAATTAAAAGACTATCTTAGATTTTAGATTAAAAAATTACAACAGCAGTCTAAGGCCAAGCTGAGTTTAAAAGAAATATTGAAATTTCTATAGAATATTTTTGTTGATTGAAGTATTATCAACTTGATCTTAGAGGATTTGCATATATGCAATATGAGCTCAGCCATCATAATACTACTTCAGTTAAAAAAATGAGAACTTTATTGTGTAGATATAGTGAATCAAAAGCCCAAAAGGTACGTGTTTGGTGCAAGGACAAAGCTACAATCACCATAATGTCCAATTTAGCAAATTTTGGAATTTGAAGTCAACAAAAAAGAAAACGTATTTTGATTTTTTTACTTACTAATAGAAATTACAGATGAATAAAAATGCCAATAAATAATTGATAAACATGAAAATAATTGATGAGTGGCCTTAGATGTCACTTAGTACCCATAAAGAGAAATGAACGGCAATCAAAAATTATCTATCTTCACATGAAAGTTAACAATGAAGGTTAAAGTTAGTGTCTATACAAAATATTACAGTTAGTTAAGAAGCCGAAAAGTTAATGAGATGAAGCTTATTAATTCAATAAATCGTAGAGCATCTAATAATATAAAAATTAGCTACTACTAATAGTATACATAGAGAACTAAATATTAATCTTCATGAAGAAGCAAATAAATACCATAAATTTCAAGCTAGCACATAGAAACTTTCTTAGGTTGGTTACACAAAAAAGTGGCACATGAAATTTTAACCAAGGCTGACATGTTAGCGTGTACTAAAGAGAGCTGGTGAGATTAGAAGGCAAAACATTGTTTCGAGTTCACCTGCGTACTCAAGATGGCCCACCAAAAAGCAATCATTGTATATTTTTTTTTCCCATCAAGTACTGTCAGATGTGTGATACAGTGAATATTCACCGAAGGACGGGCATCAAGTACTGTCGGAAGTTCAAATCAAGATATTGGAAAATTGAATGCTCCTTAATTTTGGCTAATACAAAACTACACACAATGCTACTAAGTAGAGAAACCATTTAACTCAATCTTTCTTGTCAATGGAAGACAATTAATGTGAATATAACTATTATCTCACATTATAAATTTCAAAGGTTCTACTCATAGAAATCAAAGAAAACTACACTATATACGTATATGTGCAACAGTGCAAGGCAGGATCCACTGTCCCACTTATTTTGCATTTTTATTACCAAAGTTTCAAAAATAAACAAAATTTGCAAATACAGACTATTTTTAACCAAAATCATATGGAAAAAAAATAGGATTTTGTTGAAATATTTATCACTTCCATAATTATCACGCACTTATTCTAGTAAACAATATGTCAGAAAATCATCGCTGAAACGTTGACCTATTGTGATAAAAAACCTTCAGATGAAGTTTAAATATTATACTAGATTCAATATTTATGCAAGAGAAGATGCCGTGCAAAGCCTAGTTCAGAAGATTTTCTTGAAATAAAAAATTACAAACTACCTTACTGAATAATATAGGAATTTATAATAAATGATGACATGAAAACTGTAACAAATAGAATACATATCTATTGTTCCTTGTATGAAATTTTAACATGTGGATATGTTAAAAAATGAAGATACGGTATTACAAATTTTATAAGATGCAGCAACTCAATTAGATAGTATCCACATGATATAAAAAGCTCAATGCCCACTTTAAACTAAGGAAGTAAATTCTATGAGAAATATTATCAAATAAGTTATGTCGAACTGCAGTATTAGTCAAAAAGGTAATACAAAACAAATAATTGAAATCTGATGCTAAATATATGTTTCCTCTAAAATATAGTTGTGTACGGTATCCTCAAATCATCAGATATTTACTTCAGTAAATGAATATAGTCAAAATCATGATTAAAATTGAACCAAATCATAAAATTCATGCAATATATTTGTGTATTTTTATTGTTCTACCTGGTATAAATAAATAAAAAATTGAGGTTTGTTCAAGTTGATCGTGTAACTCCTTAACCCTTGATTCAAGACAAACATCACATAGGCTCATTTGAACTATATCCTTAAACTACATTGATACTTATGTATACATATAAGTATTTTCAACCGAATAATTAAATTATGACAAACTAATGATGTATAATCTATCCCCTGTAAAAGAACAATTGAAGAACTTAATTTATTTACCAGTTACATTCGTGAGCAACAATAACCGCCTCAGCGTTCAACAAAAACCAAACATTAACAGAAAGAAGAAAGGAGAACATGTGGAATGCATTTAAAACATATAGGTATGTACATCAGCAGTGGGCTGGTAACTACCCTGGCGAACCATCTACATCTAGGTGACAACCTATCAGGTGTTTGAGGAAGAAAGTCACTGCAGATGATGGGATGATAAAGATAGCTCGGGAAACAATCTTGTCAAAAATAAAAATACAGTAATGATTTCCCAAAAAGCTAGCTTGATTCGTAACATGTTAAAAAAAATTAGTTGTTATTGGTCTACTTGTATCTAATTTAATGGTTCATCCAAAAGAGAAGAAATGCAAAAAAAAAAAAAAAAAACTAAAATTTCATAAAGCAGATAATATGATTGCTTCCAAAAGGTTAAAAAAACAGAATAAAACTTGTTTTCCGCTATCAGTAAAATGGACATTACAGTAGTTATTAAAGGCGATGGTCACCTGATGCCACAAGTTATAGAGAGAAATTCTGCCACAAGTTATAGAGAGAAATTCCTTGAAGAAAAAAACCCAACCTTCTCTAAAAGAGCAAATAGAAAAATTAAACATTTGTAAATAGAAACATCAAAATTAACTCAAAGATTACCATTACTTGAAATTTAGAAACATTGCTTGAAAAGGGGGGAAAATACCTAACGATGGGGAAAGAGACGAACCAAGGACGAAATCACCCATGGGTTCGGAGAAACAGACAGGGAGGGAGTAATTCACCGAAGGATGGGCATGAAGAAAGTTGGGGAGAAGGTGGCAAAGAGCCACCGCTAAGATCAGTTCTCTAAGCCGTAATATTTGTTTTCACCTTTCCGCTTTCCGCCTTTTAGAATAGGAAGAAAAGCCGTATAATGAGATAGTTAAACAACAACGCGGAGTAGGATGAAAGACCGACCTTCAGATCTAATTTTCTCGGTGATTTATATTGTTGTATAATTTTGATTTAATAAAAATATCTTTAGAATTTTAAGGAGAATTAAAAGAATTGAGATAATTAAGGAGAACCGAGAAAATTGAGAGAATTAAGGACAATGGAGAGAATTGAGAGAATTAAGGAGATAGCAGGAAATTCTTCTGCTTTACTATTATTTAATAGATACCAGCTGATGAACCCATATTCACCATTGCTCCTGGCTTCTGATACCTCCATAGACCCTACAGTGCTCTAGTGCCAAGCGGACAAGTTTGTTAAAGCGTTGCCTATATAGTGTATGCATTGGTAAATTAATAGATAAAAAAAGAGCATTTTTCATTTCTAACCTCTTTTTTTCCCTCTTTTAGCCTTCTTTTGCAAAATATTTCAAATATAGCCCCTTTTGGCCACGAAGGAGAATGTTAAGTCTGTTCATTTATACTGGCACAATCACAGATTGCACCAATATGAACAAACCTTTGGGGCGCAATCCAGGATTGCATCCCAATAGATTTGCTTCAATCTCTCAGTCAAAGAAGACACTGTTTTGCTTTTTGTAGGCAACACCTACTATGCTTTTGCAATTTTGACCAAAACCTTGGGTTCTTGTCCTAATTCAACATTCTTAAACCATTTACTCCTTTATGTATCACCTCATTCTCTTATATTTCTTCATTATCTTATATCACCTCATACAAAATGCCTACTTAGCCATCATCTGTAGACTCCGACGAGCAGGCGTATGAAGAGATGAGACTACAAGAGCTCGCGGACGAACTCGACTTCCTAATGGGACTTGGGGAACAATCACCGAGCGAACGGACGAACGTACTACCTCAACATAAAGATCAAGTGCCACAAGTTCAACTCTCGTACGAGCAGACGGTCCCTCAACCATTGCTCGAAGTTGAGGCATATCGAGTATCATATGTTGATCCGTGTCCGGTCCGTTGCTATTGCGGTTATACCGTTGTAGTTGCGGTTCGAGTGGAAGGCAACAATATAGGTCGGCGCATGCGGACATGTCCAGCCTACCCAAATGGATGCACTTACACAGAATGGATAGATGAACCTTTGTGTCCAAGGGCAGTATTATATGCAAACGAGCTCGAACAAGAGATCAGACGTCTCGAAAATGTTATTGAACAATGTGGTTAGGGGATAATTAGTAGTTTGTTTACCTCAAGTGCGATGGTGTACTAATTTTAGGTCGTTTGAATGGTTGGAATTAATGTATTTGGAATTGTATTGAATGGTTGGAATTAATGTATTTTGAGTTTGTCTTGCTTTGTCGAGAATTGAGCAATTTCCTTTCATATTGTAGATGAGTCGAGAGCCAAGCCGAAGCCAAATTTATATCCCGGATTCATATTGTAGACAAACAGGGAGAAAAATTGCTCTCGGCTTCTCTTCGCGCAATCAACAATCGCACCAAGAGAAGTCGAGAGAAATTTCATGTTGCAATCCTACATGGGGCGCAATTACGGATTGCGCCCCAGGTAGGATTACAACATGAAATTCACTAACACAAGCAGAAAAATAAACCAGATACAATCAATATCATAAGTCAATACACTAAGCAGACTAACACTGTCATTCAACTCAAGCAATACCATAAGTCAGTACAAACCGATAAAGCAATACAATCATTCAATACAAACAGAAAAACAAACCAATTAGAACCAAAAAAACAAATTGGAACCGACTGCACAAAACCATTCATTCCAACCATTCAGTCCAACCATTAAGTTCAACATTAGTTCAAACGTGCTACAACCACTAATACTTTCAAAACGACCCCCAAATTAGTTCGAAGTACATGCTAAAATGTAAAGTTAAAACAAACCAAAATGCAACAACTAATTTCTTGTTTCCTTATGCACTCCTACTTTCCATCTTTGACCACTGGGAAGCCTAGGAGTTGGATCCTGCGACTGGGTTGGCTGAGATGGACCGGGCACGTGTTCCATTTGGGAAGGCTGAGAAGATGAAGCTAAAGCCTTTTTCGCCTTACGAGTGGACCTACGAGTGGGAACCGCGGGAGGACGTGCAGATGGAGGCGGTGACGGTCGTGCAAGCTTGTTCTTCCTTAAAATCGTCTGGAGAATGCGTTTGATGCCCAAGCACTTTGACTTCGATGGCTCCGGCACCTCCGTCACTAACTCGTCAACCAACTCGGCCGCATGGTATATTCCATCAGTCTGTAATACACAAATTATGAGCATGTCTATTTATATACGGTTTGATGTTAAACAAAATATACATACCAGACTTCACTCAAGCGGCGCTCTAAGGATGTATGGTTCCGTGCCTTGAGGAACATCTAGAGGCGGGTCTACGGGTATAACAATATAACGGCGCGTGATGTTCCAATACAATGTGTAGTATTCCATCTCGGATACCGCAGCCGCACGTTGCTCTTGCACATGATCATAGCGATGGTTCCATGTATTGATTTCCGCTTGATAGGCCTCGTTGTTCTCGGCTTCAACCATGTAGTGCGGTGGGTTCTCAGGAATGTGTTGTAGCAAGCCAAACTATCTCATTACTCTATCTGGTAGATGATTCGAGATGTCCTGAAAAAAATTAGCGGCACGCGTGCTGTTCAAAGCTGGATAGAAGTAACGCACAATGAAGGTAGACGAGAAAATGCCTCGGTGTAGGGGTCCATGAAACAACATCGTAATCGAGTACATCGAACTCGTTACGATAGAACTTAACATTGTGTCTGGGTGTCGACAACGAGCTCTTCGGGCCGACCCACCTATTAAAAACATTCAAGATTTATTACCGCAATTTAAAAAATAACCATCTGCAATTTATAATTGTAGTAATAGTACCTCGAAGCAAAAGGCAAATAAAAATCAATTTCTGACCTCTTCATTGTTATTCTCCCAACTGGGAGATACGACCAAGATCAAGTCTGTAAACGGGTATACGTATAATAAAACCTAAGATGCGTATGTGTATAATAGAACATAAGATGTATACGTGTAATAAAACATAAGATGTAATACCTGCACCAATGTTAGACAACCTCCAATGGAATCGCCCCGCCCTAAAGTCAACCGTGATAGTTCCGCATACATGTAGCCAAGCACGGCGCTATCCCAAGCATACTGCCAACATACATCAAAATCCTCCAAGTAATGTAGCCATCTAAGACACACCCGAGATTTCGAATGGTCACATACCAAACGTGATGTGATAATGTGAATTATAATCGCACGCGCACGCTGCTTCACCTGTATTTGCGAAGCATCCTCAGGAACGTCCACCGCTAGTTGTGCCCTAAACCACTTCATAGTAATCATCTCGGACCCCCACCACGCATCTCCTGGAGGAGATAATACTAACAGTCTCTTGCACATCTCGGCATAAACAGTTGGTTCAGGTAGGGTGAATGGATGACGATCGATTGGTATGCCAAACAGAACCGCTACGTCCTCCAATGTGATCGACATTTCACCACATCTGAGGTGAAATGACAATGTCTCAGGTCTCCATCGATCAATCAAAGCCGTTATGAGATGGCCGTCAATTTGTATGGATCCAAGTCGATGTATCAAAAGAAAGCCCGCTCGTTCAAGAAGTGCTAACACACCGGCATGAATTGAAGTGACCGACTTTAACGAAGACGAGTACTCTGTGGTATCAACATGATCTTTGCCCTGCCACACAATAACAAAATTGATTTTTTTAACTAGTTTAACACACACAATAACATCGAAGGGATGAGTGCTCTATGCTTACCGACATCAATTCCACATTGTTTGAACGATGTTCAGACTATAAATATAAGACGCTCCCGTTTACAGGTCCGGCCAACATCCCCGCGTAATCTACAATAATTCAATACTGACAAATTTAGTATTATGTTTCTCCAAAACAAATACATGAATACCAATCTTCAATTCCACACAAACTCAGTATAATGAAATCATTTAGCAATCTTCAATTCTACAAAACTATCATGGCATTCAATTTCTATGACTACCAACAACCCTAAACCTAATTTCTTCGAATCTCAATAAAACTATCATGAAATCCACTATTGTATATATTAGAAAACAATAGATCATCATTAACTAGTAATGAATCAACTGTGCACAAAATCCCAAGGATAATCAAAAAACCCTAAATCCAATTTCTGAAAGAACAAAACAAAATTAAAAGAGATTATTACCTAAAGCTTCTTCTTATGTCGAAGAGCTTGCCATTTTAATTGAGAACTTGAATTTAGTTGAAGAAATTTGGGTTTTGGTTTAATTGAGGTATAGGGGCTTTGGGTTGTAAGTGGAAGAGTTTGAGAAATGAGGAGGAAAGGGTACGTCGACTATTTAAAAAAAAACAAATCTATCGGGGCGCAATCCTGGATTGCACCCCAAAGATTTGTTCATATTGGCGCAATCTTTGATTGCGCCAGTATAAATGAACAGACACAACATTCTTCTACGTGGCAAAAGGGGGCTATATTTGCAATATTTTGCAAAAGTAGGCTAAAAGCGGGAAAAAAAAGAGGGCCAAAAATGAAAAATGCACGGTAAGAAAAATGTTATGAAAAATATTCCTTCCTTTCCAATATCCTTCTTCTCCTGCTAATATTTCTACTTTATTCACTGCACTACTTTATTCTTATCATTTTGGTGCTTTCACCATTTGATCTCCCTCCTCTTCTCTTCTCTTAAACCATTTCTTTCAGCCATGACCCAATTAGATTATGTCCTTCAACAACTGATATTATTTTCTTTAAGCCACCACCCAAACCGACCATGGTTCAGTACTAAAAACTCAACATGCTGGTACTATTGACATCAAGACTACACTCCATTACCTCCCCAAATCAATGGCCGATATAAACCAAAAACTAGACACTCAACCACCTATTTCTCCACGCATCCAAACATTCACCACCGTTGCACATTAACCACTTCCCGTTAATCCCCCATATTATCAACTCCTACATCCACCCGAACATCAAAATGTACCTTATCATCATTCGACGGGTCTAATCCACACGATTGGATATTTCAAGCGAATCGTTTTTTTTGTCTACTACTCAACACCGGAAGACCAACAAGTTGACCTCGCAAGTTTCCTTATGCAAGGCCAAGCTCTATTGCGGTTTCAATGGATGCACCGCAATAGGAAAATCTCTACATGGCCACCACTAACCAAGGCACTTAAACAACGTTTTGGCCCTCCCACCTTCCTTAATCCGCAAGGCACCCTATTCAAACTCAAACAAATATCCACTATTGAAAACTACCTATCCACCTTCGAAACCATTTGCAACCGTTTCACCACTTTATCCAATGATTCCATCCTCCATTGCTTTATATCCGACCTTAAAACCCACATCCAAAACGAAATTCACATACTCAAACCTACCACCATCTCCGAAGCAATCGACGCAGCTAAACTCATCAAGCGGAAATACGTAGACCAAACAAAACGGCCATACCCTAAATTCCAACATTCTTCCCTTAAACCTACCAACATAGTAAACACCCCACAAACATTTCCTCAAACATAATCAGCCCAACCATCCAAACATACCATCCCAATCAAACAATTATCCCAATCGGAAATGAACATAGGCAAACAGAAAGACTTATGCTTTAGCTGCGACAAGAAGTATCAGTTTGGGCATCGTTGCAAACCCTCTCGCATACTCATTATCTTACCAGAAATTAACTCAGACAAAATCGAACCATCATTGTCTCTACCCATGCCTCAAGAACCAGATCCCCCACCACCTATAATCACCGAAGACGACCAGATCGACCCTCTCAAATCCAATCGTAGGAATTCTCCTTCCATGCGTTGATTGGATCCTCCCACCCTTACACCATTCGACTGCCCGCAACTATCAACGGTAACCCCATCTCCATTCTCATTGACATTGGCTCCACACACAATTATATCCACCCAAAGGCAGCCAAATTCCTCGGCCTCAAATCAGTCCAATCCGAGTCATTCGTCGTTACAGTAGGGAACGACGAATAATTAAGGAGCTCAGGAAGCTACGCTAATGTCGACGTCGATATTCAAGGTCACCCATTTGTGATCGATTTCTATTTATTGGAGAGATCTAGATCTGATGCTGTTTGCGGGATACAGTGGTTAGAAACACTAGGCCCTATAACGATTGACCATAAGAATTTAACGATGGGCTTTATTTTTAATTGGCAACCGATTACCCTAATTGGGCTAGGCCCAAATTCAAAGCCCGCTCCTATATCCGTTTAGTAATTGAAACATATGGAACATACGTCAGCTATTTCCACGTTTCTATTTTTACAATTGAAGCCAATCACACCATCACCAAACCCAAACCAACCATCCATTGATGATCCACAACTCAAAAAAAATCCTTGCATCCTACTCCCATATATTTTCCCAACCCGTCGAACTCCCACCACATCGTGCCCTAAACCACCATACAAACCTTAATCCAAATTTACAACCCATGAACACTAAACCATATCGCTGCCCCTATTTTCAAAAAATGAGGTCGAACGACAAGAAATGTTGCACTCCAAAATTATTTAACCTTTGATTAGCCCATTTTCTTCAATCGTACTATTAGTCAAAAAGAAAGGCAGCTCGTGGTGCTTTTGCGTTGACTATAGAGCCCTCAATACCGTCACTATAAAAGACCATTCTATGATCCCAACAGTTGACGAATTATTGGATGAATCATTTGGCACAACTTTTTTTTTCAAGCTTGATCTTCGAAATGGATATTTTCAAATACGAGTTCACACTCCCGATGTCCCAAAAAACAGCCTTCCGCACACACAATGACCTTTTTGAATTCCTAGTAATGCCATTTGGTTTGACAAACTCCCCATCCATATTTTCAAGGCACCGCGAATAGCATTTTCCAACTATATCTACGAAAATTTATTCTCGTATTTTTTGATGACATCCTTGTTTATAGCCCGTCTTGGACCTCTCACCTAGATTATTTACAAACCACACACCACATTTTAGACCATCACAATTTTTTTGCCAATTTTAGCAAATGTGCATTTGGGCTTACAGAACTTAATTATTTGGGCCATGTCATCTCTGCTAAAGGCGTGCAAGTGGACCATTTGAAAAATGGATGCCATGATCCGATGGCCACCTCATACCTCCATCACCACAGTTTGTGGGTTTTTGGGACTCATCGGTTATTATCACTAATTCATTAAACAATACGCCTCCCTAGCAGAACCATTAACCAATATCCTCAAGAATAATGGTGTGCGGTTTGCGTTGATCCCAAGAAGCCTTTGAAAAATTGAAATAGGCTATTTCACATACCCCTACCCTTTCCCTTCCAAACTTCTCACAACCATTTACAGTAACAACCGACACATCCTCAATGACTATCGGAGCTGTCCTCTCCCAAACCAAACATCCCATAGCCTTTTTCAGCCTTAAACTACCTCACCACCTTCAAAAAGCATCAACTTATTCATGCGAAATGTTCGCAATCACCACATTAGCAAAAAATGGTGACACTACCTTTTAGGGTGTACGTTTCATATCTACACTGACTCGTAGTCTTTAAGAACTGGCCTATTCAAACTTCTCACAACCTTTTAGAGTTTGAATTTACGATCCACTATCAACCAAGCACGCAAAATCAGGTAGTTGACGCTTTGTTCAGGTTCACCGATGAAGCAACTGTGACCGCAATTTCAGGTCCGACATTCACTTTGCTACATGAGATTCGCACCGCCATGTCTAATGATCCCAAAATTCAACAATTAATCCTGTAGTTACGCACATGTACATGCCCTAATCCTAAACATCAGTTGCGAAATGAGTTATTAATTTGGAGTTCCTGTCTTTATGTCCCTGCCAACTTCGAACTATAAACCAAAATCATTTCTGAATTTCACGACTTTAAGACTGGAGGACACTTTGCATTAAAGGAACGATTGCTCGTGTTGCCAGTAATTTTTTTGGCCAAAACTTGCTTGCTCCTTTCAATAGTTCGTCAAGCAATTCCCCACTTGCCTCCAAACCAAACCTGGCAATACCCCATACAAAGGTCTCTTATAGCCACTTCAAATACCTTCCTAAATTTGAGAAGATATCACTATGGATTTCATCCCCAACCTACCGCCATCCATGGAGTAAACCATGATTTGGGTTATCATAGATAGACTCTCCAAATATGCCCACTTTTGTGCACCACCCACCTCATTCTCAACCACACACACCTAGCCTCTCATTTCATTCAAGAATACTCCGTCTACATGGTTTCCCTTGCTTCATTGTTTCTGATCGTGACCGCATTTTTACAAGCCAATTCTGGAGAGAGTTATTCTAGTTGCATGCAACTAAACTTCGAATGAGTAGTGCATATCACCCGCAAACCGATGGTCTATCAGAAGTAGTGAACCGCTGTCTCGAAACATATCTACGTGCTCTTGTGGGTGACATTTCTACTAAATGGGCAATGTGCCTTCCTTAGGCCAAATGGTGGTATAATACAACCAGACATATTTCCCTCAGTCTATCTCCATTTCAAGTTGTCTACAGCCGACCACCACCCATCCTATCCAACTACATCATCAACACCACCCAAATACCTGAAATGCGAACATGGGCCCTCTCTTGAGACCAACTCCTCCACACTATCAAATTGACCCTCAAAAGAGCTCAGTCACGAATGAAAATCCTCACCCATCAACACCGTACTAGCAAGGAGTACAATATCAGTTCATGGGTGTTTGTCAAGTGTTGTATATAACAGTTCTATGATTTTTGTTTGATTATAACAAAAGTTTATATATATATTATTATAAATGTGTTTTTAATTGTACTATTCTACTATATCACAGACAAAATTAAATATTTATAATAAAATAAAATACTACTGCATAATAATTCAAATATTCAAACAGTACTTTATTGAAATATAATATTTTATTCCTACGTTGAATAGTACAAATTTAGAACTCCACTATTTGTACATCTCACTGTAATACAATATATTCAATTTCTTTTGATACATCAGTTCCTCACTACAACACTATGTCACTCATTTACATCACTCGGTTGTACAAATATATTCATATATAGTCACCACTCATATACAGTTACACTCACTCTTATCTTTTGCTCGCTTCAATCAGTCCAGTCTTCTGCATACCTATCATAGAAACACACACATGTGTGTCTATATACATATATATATATATATATATATATATATATATATATATATATTTAAATACTAAGTAGATATAATTTTATTTTAAAATCTATTTTCCTCAGAATTTTGGTGTGTTTCTCATCATATTTCGTGACTTGATCTGATATGTATATATATATATATATACATATACATACACACACACACACACACACACACACACACACACATATATATATATATATATATATTTATATCCATCTGTGTCTAGACATCTTGTGATATTCATAGTAGTTCACTGTAAATACCACAAGGTAGACAATATCTCTAGTGCTCACACACACACACACATAATATATATATATATATATATATATATATATATATATATATATATTATGCACATACATGTACGCAGGAGGCTAGTAGCAACAGAAATATAGGTGATAACCGATTTCAGAACCCACTTCACAACAAGATGACATGGAAGAGGGATCATTTCAAGAGCAGGACAAGAGCATTGTCTAGGTGAAAAGAACAGCTTAAGACAGGTGACCAAAATAGTGACATAACCTACAAATTTTTGGCTTCAAATTGTAGCGCTCATTGACATAAATGGAAAGATGAATGTAAACAGGTGCATATATATGTGTGTTCATGTGCAAATGGATATTGACAATAAAACAAAAGAATGTACTAATACATAAATATCAGGTCCAAAGTGCACAAGACCACACAAGAGCACATGTCCATCCAGTAAGCATGCAGTTTCAAACTAATTTGAAACAGGTGAAACATATGTGGCATATACACATCCAGTTTGACAGTATAACACAATTATATATTGTACAACATTATATCAATGCAAGCATTGTATACATATACACACACTTGTGTGTGTGTGTGTGTGTGTGTGTATATATATATATGTGTGTGTGTGTGTGCATTGGAAAACAGTCATGAAAATGGGCATGTCAGAAGCATTATTTTATCTGTGGAAAAAGTTGAATTCAAGACTATCTAGAAATGAAAATCAATTCACAATTCAATGATTCCAGAAATTACGCAAGAGAAATTTACATAGTTAAATTACAACAGGGATTTTACAAAGAGAAAGATTTTTCTTTCTAGGTCGAATAAATGGAAACAAACAATCTCATGCATTGACTGGCGCAAAAAAAGAATAATATCAGTGTGACATATACTAGGAAACAATTTTCGCATGTGGAAAATTTGGTAGGATTATAGTTCACATGTGCAAAGCGCTTTCAGATGCATTCAAGAAATTCATTTAGGGCAAGAACATTTTTAAATGCTTTCCAGTAACACTCAAGCATGTCATTAAGGACCGTAAACCAAGTCATGTTTTCAGAAATAATTAATGGGAAGTGATATTTCAAGCATGTGATGAAATATTAAATTGGAGAAATAAATTTGTTTCCAGAATTCTTTTACACAGTCAGGATAAGGGATCAATCATGAGACATATCAATCGAAGACTTTTTTTAGGAAAGAAATAACCCCAGTATTTCCAGAAATGATTCAGATATTCATGACATCTCTTTAATCGTGGAAACAAGGGTGAAAATCACGCACAATCAAATCGAATATCATGCCAAAATCAATGCAAGCAATCACGCAAGAATCGCAACAAATCAGACAAAGCCATTTTAGGAAATCAGAGAATGATTTAGGGATTTCTAAAGCCTATATAACACAAAAATCATTACTGGCAAAAATATCGAAAAACCAAAGCAACAATTCGAAGAGAAAACAAATTAAAATCAGAATTACTTACGGTTTTTTATCTTAAGGGACAAATCAAATTGAGCAAGAACAGACGACTTCGAAGATTATCATTGAATCAATCTATAGGCATAGGAATCTTGATTTGGGCAGGAAAAACCTAATTTGGATCGGCCGACACTTTAGAAGCCAAACAATTTAAAGAGATATCAATTCGTTTAAATAACTTTGGGTCCCAAAAAGAAATAAAACAGTATTAATTAATTTTAATCAAATTTGGTTTTTTTGTGAGTTGTGTAAATCATTTAATGACTCATTTATTTTTCGATTTCCAATCTCAAAATGTTATTATAGCCTGAAGTGGTATATATATATCTATGCAACATATGTGTAGCTACCTAAATTTTCAACCATTTGCACCAAAAACACATGATACAAACATGCAAATACACACTCATATGTCAAAAAGATTTAGTGCATCCTCAAAAATCTGATCATTTTATAACTACATGAAATTTTTTCCCCATTAGTATGACTTGCTACATAATTTAGCAAGAACAAAAGGAAGAAGTGAAAAATAAAGAGGAGTCTACTTGCATTTTGAGGGTTATAATTTGAGAAGTCAGAAAATTATCACAAGCATTAAAGGTATGATATATGATTACTATATCTTTTTGGTATTGCATGTCAATTTAATTAATTCTAGGATTTTTTTCTAATTTAGACGTCTTTCTAATTAGCTAACTACCGACCTTTAAAAATATATCAATATGAAATTTTAATTAAACGTTGAGAACTAATTACTATTTAGTTTATTCACAAAAAAGATTCTTCACATCATGGTTATGTAAGATATATTACATAAGGTATATTGTATATGAGGTATGTATATACGATTATACCAAGGTATATTACACAAGATTATAACCATTTAGAATTAAAAAATACTTTTATTTACACAAAATATGCTTTATATTAGGCAAATTGAGGATAACAAATGATGTTACGTGCGTCGAGCGTTAACTAAATAAGTCAACAATTTTTTTTAATATCCTTTGTATATAATACACATTAGTATACATATGTACAACTCACAAAAAAAAAATCTTCCAATGACTTATGCAAAATTATCTACGGAAGACATTATGAATCACTATATTAATATATTGAAACAAGCCAGGCATCAAAAAGTTGACTACCATTTAGAATTTATTCATCCAAGCAATGAAGAAATCAAATCATCATCCAGATTTTAGACATGTACAACACTTCTTATGGTGGTGCTCATAGTAACACTAATTATATTCTACACTCATACATCATATGTTGTTTTTTCCTATAAATAAAAATAGATATTCTTAACAATAACTATAAATGCTAATTAAGTTCAAAAATTATAAACTGAGAATACAATCTTTCACAAACATATTCTTAAATAATATTGATATTTATATTATTTACTTAGTAAAAAAGATTCTTATTTATTTCTTATATTTGAACACATAATACTAAAACTTAAAACTTTTTGACGTTGTGTAGACTTAAATCTCAATTCAATTACTGTAATGCATTTTACTTTGTCTAAAGCCTAGGTTTAACTGACAAAAATGTGTTGGAATTACCAATTATAGTCTATATATTTAATTGAATGTAGTCATATTTTGTCTGTTTACAATACAGCTGTTTTCTTTTCATCATTTGTACTGTTAGCATTGTTTCAATCTTTATGTAACCAACGAGTTTCTGAAACAAATGGTTTAATTTAAGAATAATTTCTTCATGTCTTTATCTATCTAGAAGTTACTTATGTTTGTAAGTATATAAGCCAACATATACCTGATGCCACATGAACGTTATTTTACATATTTGATGCATAGTACATGTTTAGTAAAAAATCAGTAATAAAGGAAAGATGTGATAAAAGGAAAGCTTGCATGGATATGACAAAAGGGAAGATGTGATAAAATGAGAGCTTTGCGTGTACAATATATTTCTATATCAAATATTACCACATATAGCATGTACAACGGTCACTTGCACTAATAAAGGAAGTGTGATAAAAGGAAAGCTTGCCTGTACAATATATTTCAGTATCAAGTATTGCCGCATATAGCCTGTACAACGGTCACATGCACGAAAGCTTGCGTGTACAATATATTTCAATATCAAATATTGTCACATATAGCCTATACAACGGTCAACTGTACTTGCCTATTTTTACATCTTTCCTTTTGTTTTGTATATGGGCTATACAATTTATTCTACTTTACATTATTATAAATAGAGGATACAACTCTATACAACTTGTATCAATATTCATTACAATTATGAAATAATAATAAAACTTTTCTTCAATGTTGCCTCCGTTGTTCTTTACTTCTTTCATAGTATCAAAGCATTTTTAAGGCTTAACAACAATCGATTCATCTCTTCTTCAACTCGAAAGATTTCCGATCATCTTTACAGATGATTCATTGGTTGGTCATCATGGCCAAAGATACTTCTTCATCCGCTTCTGATAATGCCACCGGGACTATCGAAAGTCTAATAGTTGTAGACAAACTCACCAAAACAATAATTAGTCCACAATCACAACAAATTACTATATGATTGGATGAAAATAATTATTTATTGTGGAAACTACAAATCGAAACTGCAATTCAAGGGTATGGCCTTGAAGGATTAATTCATCATAGGCACCTTATCTGTTCCCCCAAAATTTATCACCGATAAAGAGAACAATTTTGTCAACAACGAAGAATATATGAAGTTTCATGGGCAAGATCATTTAATTAGTTCATGGTTGTTATCATCTGTTAATCAAAGTCTACTGCCGCAAGTAATTGGCTGCAAAAGTGCTAATGAGATATGGACAACTATAGAAAAAGCTTTTAAAAATCAGTAAGCTGCTAAAGTAATGTTTTATAAAAGGTAGTTATAGAAGATAAGAAAGATAATACCACCATGAGAGAATACTTAAGTAAAATCAAATCTATTTGTGACATGTTAGAGGCAGCTGGTCATAAAGTGCAAAAATCTGAACAAATTCTAATAATACTCAATAACTTCGGCGAAGAGTACGAGGTTGTCAAAGCTATAGTCTCTTCACAAAAGGAATTTTCTTCTCTAGATGAAGTACATTCAATTCTTTTAGCTCATAAAGCTAGACTTGAAAGCAAGAAATCTGAAGAAGGTGACTTCACTATCAATTATGCAGTCAACAAAAACAATTATAACAACAACAATCAGGCAAATAATAGTAGTAGAAGTAAAATAACATTTTAAAGAGGAAACTTCACCGCCATAGGTGGAGGTGGCAGAGGAAAAGGACGCTGGAGCAACAATAACAATCGACCAAAGTGCCAAATTTGTGAGAAACTTGGCCACACTGCCATTAAGTGCTACTTTCGATACAATTCAAACTATTCAACAAATCAAGGCAGCATCAACAGCCAAAGAAACACCAACTATATTGCCAATGTTGCTTAAGCACATGGAGGAGCAACTAGTCATGTTGATATTAGCAGAAATCAGAATGAACAAGCCAGAGCTGAGCATATTCAAGATAATACATGGCACCCAGATTCAAGAGCCAGTAATATTATTACCAACATTCTGAACGATCCGAACCTTGGAAACAAAGAATATAATGGTAAACAAACTATAAGCGTGGACAATGGTAAGTGTCTTAAAATTTCACATATTGGTACTGGTAGTAGTATAACTGGCAATAGGCAACTATTTTTACATAACTCATTAAGAGTTCCCACTATTAAGAAAAACCTAATTAGTGTGTCTCAATTTGCTAGGATAATAACGTATATTTTGAATTCTTCCCTAAACATTGTGTAGTTAGAGACATACTAACTAGGGAAATTCTTCTATAGGGTAATGTTGTGAAGGGACTCTATGAATTCAATCTCATCAACTCTAAACCCACTATCAATGATCACCCATATTGTAATTTGACTTATATTACCGAAGAAAGTCATACTAGAAACACCTTTGATTTGTGGCATTATAAATTTGGGCACCCTAGTACTAGTATTATAACTAAGATTCTTAATGATAATAAAATAAAATTTATTTCTGCAAAATTACCATATGTATGCACTTATTGTCAGATGGGAAAAAGCCACAAATTACCATTCTATGATTCTATAACTGAATATTCCAAACTTGGCCAGTTAATTACTACAAATTAGTGGCGTCCATCTCTAATTTTTTCTGATTATGGATATAAATATCATATATGTAACGACCCGTGTTTTTCGACCATTTGAATATGAATATTTAAATTAGTTTTAATATTATATTGGGAATATTAATGAAATTCAATATTGAATTCGCTATTTAAAAATGAAGTTGAACGTTATATTTATATATAATATAAATTGAGCCCGAAATGGCGCTGCAGTTCGTAATATTTGGTTTTGAACTTCAACTGAGAATACAGGATTCGATAAAGGTCGGATTTCTGTGAAACAAGACACGTTGGAACCGTCTTGACGATAATTTTCATATGAAAGAGAAAAATCCAGATTTCGTGTTGTTGATAGTAAGTTATGGCCAAATCAAATTTTGAAATAGTCGCTATGGAAAATCGTTATTAAATTATAGGCCTTTAAAATGGCCGTTTTGCAAACGGACTCAGATTTCGACGAAATCAGTTTCATTAGAACCGTATCGTTAAATTATTGTACGGTGGTGAGTGGCGTGAAAAACCGATGTCGTATGTGGCCACGGTAGCCAAAAACGCTTGTTCAAATTCTATAGCGTGTATTTAAATAAGTAAATGGATATTGGAGTGTAACTTGAGCAGATGATCGAATTAAGCCACGAAACCAGTTCCGTTGAGTTCGTATCGTCGATTAGAGTCAGGATAGGTATATAGTTTGTTATTTTTAGAGATCGGAAAATTTGGCGTTAAAAAGGGTAGGGCGGTTCGGGGTAAAAACAGCCTATCGGGCAAACAGTCTCAGAATGCGACGAAATTAGTGTCGTTGGGTTCATATCAAAAAGTTATTGTCGATGTTCGCAGTTTCAAGTGGATTTGATTTATCTGGTGACTGTGGAAAAATTTAACGCGTGTTCATTTCTGGTTTTATAAAGGAAAAATTTTCATACGACCTCGGATTGCGATGAAACTTGTCTTATTGGGTCCGGAATACTTTCTAATACCAAGATTAGCCTTTTTATCAGTAAACAGAAGTCGTTTGTGTTGGTTCCTGCGTGATACTTCATCGTCAAGTTTCACTATAATATAAAATACATAGTTAAACCTTAAGAAATGAAATAAGAGGCTACCCCTATTTTTCAGCTATTATGCAGGCCTCTTATAAACACTGAACGTTGATTTCCTTTTTGCTTCAATCCTACGATATGACCTTTCTTTTCAGTACCCTGTATATTTCTTGTCTACCCATTTGCATACACCATGCCGACCAAGCTTTATTTTGAGAATCCTACACTGTGCCGCTACCATATTTAGCTACAGCCCTACCTTTTGTATTTTCTTTTCAGCATTAAAACATGCCGACCAAGCTTTTCTTGGAACCCACAAAAGCATACAGCTACATATCTATGGCTCGCAACCCTATATACTCTAAACGACTTGGCCACCACGTCGTCCACTCCTATATAATGGCTCGCTCCATTCGTTTCTTGCTCATCTTCCAGAAATGGCAGAAAACAAATCCTCCTCGCACTCTTCCTCTAAAAAAAAAAAAAAAAAGAAGAAGAAAAAGTAGAGGATATAAAACGAGTAGAAGGGGAACTATAAAAAGGAAAGTGGAAAGTATGGAGAGGGTACTTATGCGTGTGGAAGTATGGGGCTGGAAATGAAGGTGCACGATGGTGAGCAGCTCAGGCGGTGGTTGGCAGTCCAAGTGATGAAGCAGTGGGGACTTGCGAGGCATTGAGGAAGGCACTGCGTAAGGGGAGCAAATGTGAGAGTCAGGACGTGGCGGTCTTGGATTCATGCTTGGGCGGTGGAGTTCAAACAAAAAAAAAAAGGGGGGATAACGTAAAGAAAGGAAAGAACAGGAGGGGTGTAGGAGCGGAACGTATGAGAAAAGGAAGCAGGCGGTCTCGTGAAGAAGGAATTGTGAGTACCTGGAACCGGACATTCAAAGCAAATACAAACGATATCATTCAGCCTAGTTACCCATTTCGAAAGTAAGTAATGCTTAAGCAATATTAGATTAATTAACTAAATTTCTAGATTAATTCTAATTAAAGTAAGGTAATTTTATTTCATAAAAAAAATCATACTGGTATCGGTTGTGAACAAAGTACTTTGGGAACGAGAAGCAACTCTCGAACAAAGTGATGATGAGAACAAATGAAGAAACCATATCGACCAGATTTATTTCCAAATTATAAAAGTAATTAAACGTCAATTTAATCATAAGGTAGGAGATAATTTGTTAATATAAATTGTATGTTATAATTGTATTATCTCGTATATATATTGACAGAGTTGTACCAAACAAGATGCACTGGAAATGTATTGACGAATACGATATTTTGGAACGGACTTGGACATGACGGGAAGCAGCAGTAATTACCGGTTTAATGGGGACCAGACGCTTTAGCGACAAAACCAATCAAAGGTGAGTTAAACTCACTCAGTTACCCTTTTTATATTTTATATAAATTGGGTATTTTTATTTTGTGTGCCCTGCTTGCCAATGGTTGACTATTTTGCTAGTTATACATTGATCTGTTGATTTAACTGATGAAATTAAACTGTGTTTAATTTCAGTGAAATACCAAATCGTTATTTTTAACGATTGGTTCCAATAAAGGTGACTCACCTTGGTTGGTCACGTTTATTTATAAACGTGTTTTAAATGGTTGAAACCGTTTGAATTGCTTATGGTTGATGTTAAATGGTCGTTATTTAGTTTATCAGTTAAACAAAACTGAACCGTCTGATTTGAGATAACCATTTGAATACAGGGAAGAACAGGTTGGAGGGATCCAACCGGATTCCTCAAATGTATTATTTATTTTCATATTATCATATATGAACTGATCTGTCTGTGTGATTGATTTGATGGTTGATTATTAATTGAATATTCAACATCTATTTGGTTTGAATCAATAGGTGATATTGGTTAAGTGTTGGCAGAGTATGGCCTTTAAAATCAATCGGGTTATAGACAGTGATTCACCGTCAGGTGAATCGATAGAGTTGAGGTTATAAAATTTATTTTATAACCAGAGTTAGATTTGAATTATATTATTTGAATAAAAGTTATTTAAGAGAAATAAATAAATATTTTATTTGTTTAAGACTTTGATTTGTTATGAATTTATTTTGCAAAGAAAATGCTGACGATAATCAGATTTACCAGTTGAAGAATAAGAAATGAATTAAATGGTTAAACCTTGGAAAAATTGTTTTGTAAAGAAAACAAATAATTAGAATTTATCTAAAGTAATTATATTTTTAATTAATTTAAAGTGAGGATTGTTGAAATCGGTTAATGAGATAATCAAGTTTTTGAGTTAATTAAATCGACCGTTTGGAATTAGAATTGTTTATCAAGCTAATGTGTTTTGACTAAAATAGTTAAATGAATATTGTTTGAATTTAAATAAGGATTTAAAAGGGATTTAATATTTAATTTAGTTAATAAAGGCATTAACTACTAAAGTAGTTAATGTTTGAAATAAGTTATTATTTTAATTAATGATAAATTTAGGAATATATTTTTAAATGGGAATTCATTTAAAAAGTTACCGAATGTGAGATGCAAGCCAATTGAATGGTGAAAGGAAATAAACGTACTCAATTATATGAATTAAGTGAAAGGAGATTACGATAAAAGGGTTTATTATAAACCAGCGGTTTTAAGTGAGATTTAAAGTGTAAAGCGTTAACTTTACATTAACGTTACGTGAGAGTGAAATCAAGTAAAAATGGGACAAGGGAAATAAGATCTCCAAAGTGGATAAGGATTGAAAATAATTGAAAGGGGATCGATAGAAAGTGAAATTTGGGGATAAAGAAATGGGTCATAAGATTGTACAACTAAACCCAATTTATAAATGGGATTTGTTTTGAGACTAGAGTGAAATTTTGGTGTTGGATTATAACTGATATTTATCTGAAGATTTGAACGTTGTTGATCAAGGTCTGAGAGGTAATTAAAATACCCCAACTCGTTGCTTGCTGTGTGCTTGGTCGCATGATAGGGGGTTCTCGCTTCGTGTTAGGTGGCGGACGGGAGACTCTTACCCCTACATGTCCCGAAAATGTGGGTTGGTTGTGAAGTCGAAAGGCTGGCCGTAAAATGAGTTGGTGGGGTACCATTGTAAGCCACGGGGGGAGGTTAGCCCTCTAACTTGGGGGTTGGAGGGATGGTTGAAAAGCCTACCGAAAATCTCCAGTTCGTTACAGTGGTATCAGAGCTGAAGGTTAAGTGATTACCTTGGCTCTGTGGCGTGATTCAGTAGAGATGGGGTTAGTAATACCCTAGACTGAGTTTGAGTGTATATATACGAGTGAACGTATTTGTAGATTTTATAAAAATTGTTTTATATTGTGAAGATTTATTGGTTGAGTTGTTTATGAGTTCTGATCGATCAGTTTGATCCACTGTATCGATAGGAGTTTCTAAACACTCAAGTACGATAAACCGTCGCAGTATGTTTTGGAAGAGGGTAAATGAAATAATTTTACCCAAATTATATTTTAATATAAAAGGATGATTAATATTTGAAGTATTATAGTATATTGGATGTGTTGGTTGATTATAATTGAAATGGTTATATAAATAACCAATTAGAATTCGTATAATATAAAAGCAGATTTATTAAATCTGAAATTAAAATCAGAATTGGAATTAAAATTCCCAAAAAGTATTGTAAATAAACTTGGATTGAACTGGGAGATTTTAAATTTGTGACAAGCATTGAAAAGGGATATTTTGAAATGGATTTCAAAATAAAAGTGTTTAGAACTGGTTTTGAAAGTGACATAGTATTGAACTCACTTCAATAGCTGAAAAATAGATTCCGATGATGATCCGGACATCATCGGTGTTCATTTTCGAGTGGTAAGTGACGGATTACAACCAAAGACCTTGTTTTGAATTGCTTTGAGAAAAACAAGTTGTTTTGAATCCTGAAAAGGAATATTTGATTCTTGAAAGGTTTGAACTATTTAAAAACCCCCAGGGAAATTGTTTGAACAAAAGGCAAAATTAAATAGAAATTTGGAAAAGCAAACATGAATTGAATTGAAACCAATTAAATGAAAATTGAATCAGGAGATAATATATCAAGTAGAATCAGATTTTGAATTGTGAGACGGGGATCTGAAATGGTGTTGGATTGGTAATTTAAGAGTTGAAATCAATGATGGATGGAAGTTGAGTTAAGAATGGGATTTGGATTGGATGCGTGAAGGATTTGGTTTTGAGGATAAAATTGGAATTTTGTTCGGAAATGCATTTGTAAATGATGGCAAGGTAGCAGACGGAGATGATATAATGATATGCCCGACAAAAAGGTACACGTTTATTTCTATATGGGTTTGGTGATTTATGAGCCTATTTGGCAAGCCACTTGGCGGTTTCATTTTTCTTTTGGATTGGAGAAGGCCTAGAAAGGCGGGTTGGAGTTGTACCGATTGAGCCGTACAGAGGAGGTGCTGGCAAAATTTTTCGAAAATTTAAAGTGTTAGAAAATTTTCGATATTTTTGAAAATATTTATTCACAGTATTGAATTGGTTTCTAATTTAATATAAAATTAGATTTGAAATTAATGAGCTTATAACGTTCTTTCTTACCTTAGCAATTTCGAGGACGAAATTATTTTAAGGGGGGAAGAATGTAACGACCCGTGTTTTTCGACCATTTGAATATGAATATTTAAATTAGTTTTAATATTATATTGGGAATATTAATGAAATTCAATATTGAATTCGCTATTTAAAAATGAAGTTGAACGTTATATTTATATATAATATAAATCGAGCCCGAAATGGCGCTGCAGTTCGTAATATTTGGTTTTGAACTTCAACTGAGAATACAGGATTCGATATAGGTCGGATTTCTGTGAAACAAGACACGTTGGAACCGTCTTGACGATAATTTTCATATGAAAGAGAAAAATCCAGATTTCGTGTTGTTGATAGTAAGTTATGGCCAAATCAAATTTTGAAATAGTCGCTATGGAAAATCGTTATTAAATTATAGGCCTTTAAAATGGCCGTTTTGCAAACGGACTCAGATTTCGACGAAATCAGTTTCATTAGAACCGTATCGTTAAATTATTGTATGGTGGTGAGTGGCGTGAAAAACCGATGTCGTATGTGGCCACGGTAGCCAAAAACGCTTGTTCAAATTCTATAGCGTGTATTTAAATAAGTAAATGGATATTGGAGTGTAACTTGAGCAGATGATCGAATTAAGCCACGAAACCAGTTCCGTTGAGTTCGTATCGTCGATTAGAGTCAGGATAGGTATATAGTTTGTTATTTTTAGAGATCGGAAAATTTGGCGTTAAAAAGGGTAGGGCGGTTCGGGGTAAAAACAGCCTATCGGGCAAACAGTCTCAGAATGCGACGAAATTAGTGTCGTTGGGTTCATATCAAAAAGTTATTGTCGATGTTCGCAGTTTCAAGTGGATTTGATTTATCTGGTGACTGTGGAAAAATTTAACGCGTGTTCATTTCTGGTTTTATAAAGGAAAAATTTTCATACGACCTCGGATTGCGATGAAACTTGTCTCATTGGGTCCGGAATACTTTCTTATACCAAGATTAGTCTTTTTATCAGTAAACAGAAGTCGTTTGTGGTGGTTCCTGCGTGATACTTCATCGTCAAGTTTCACTATAATATAAAATACATAATTAAACCTTAAGAAATGAAATAAGAGGCTACCCCTATTTTTCAGCTATTATGCAGGCCTCTTATAAACACTGAACGTTGATTTCCTTTTTGCTTCAATCCTACGATATGACCTTTCTTTTCAGTACCCTGTATATTTCTTGTTTATCCATTTGCATACACCATGCCGACCAAGCTTTATTTTGAGAATCCTATACTGTGCCGCTACCATATTTAGCTACAGCCCTACCTTTTGTATTTTCTTTTCAGCATTAAAACGTGCCGACCAAGCTTTTCTTGGAACCCACAAAAGCATACAGCTACATATCTATGGCTCGCAACCCTATATACTCTAAACGACTTGGCCACCACGTCGTCCACTCCTATATAATGGCTCGCTCCATTCGTTTCTTGCTCATCTTCCAGAAATGGCAGAAAACAAATCCTCCTCGCACTCTTCCTCTAAAAAAAAAAAAAAAAAAAAAATAAGAAAAAGTAGAGGATATAAAACGAGTAGAAGGGGAACTATAAAAAGGAAAGTGGAAAGTATGGAGAGGGTACTTATGCGTGTGGAAGTATGGGGCTGGAAATGAAGGTGCACGATGGTGAGCAGCTCAGGCGGTGGTTGGCAGTCCAAGTGATGAAGCAGTGGGGACTTGCGAGGCATTGAGGAAGGCACTGCGTAAGGGGAGCAAATGTGAGAGTCAGGACGTGGCGGTCTTGGATTCATGCTTGGGCGGTGGAGTTCAAAAAAAAAAAAAAAAGGGGGATAACGTAAAGAAAGGAAAAAACAGGAGGGGTGTAGGAGCGGAACGTATGAGAAAAGGAAGCAGGCGGTCTCGTGAAGAAGGAATTGTGAGTACCTGGAACCGGACATTCAAAGCAAATACAAACGATATCATTCAGCCTAGTTACCCATTTCGAAAGTAAGTAATGCTAAGCAATATTAGATTAATTAACTAAATTTCTAGATTTATTCTAATTAAAGTAAGGTAATTTTATTTCATAAAAAAAATCATACTGGTATCGGTTGTGAACAAAGTACTTTGGGAACGAGAAGCAACTCTCGAACAAAGTGATGATGAGAACAAATGAAGAAACCATATCGACCAGATTTATTTCCAAATTATAAAAGTAATTAAACGTCAATTTAATCATAAGGTAGGAGATAATTTGTTAATATAAATTGTATGTTATAATTGTATTATCTCGTATATATATTGACAGAGTTGTACCAAACAAGATGCACTGGAAATGTATTGACGAATACGATATTTTGGAACGGACTTGGACATGACGGGAAGCAGCAGTAATTACCGGTTTAACGGGGACCAGACGCTTTAGTGACAAAACCAATCAAAGGTGAGTTAAACTCACTCAGTTACCCTTTTTATATTTTATATAAATTGGGTATTTTTATTTTGTGTGCCCTGCTTGCCAATGGTTGACTATTTTGCTAGTTATACATTGATCTGTTGATTTAACTAATGAAATTAAACTGTGTTTAATTTCAGTGAAATACCAAATCGTTATTTTTAACGATTGGTTCCAATAAAGGTGACTCACCTTGGTTGGTCACGTTTATTTATAAACGTGTTTTAAATGGTTGAAACCGTTTGAATTGCTTATGGTTGATGTTAAATGGTCGTTATTTAGTTTATCAGTTAAACAAAACTGAACCGTCTGATTTGAGATAACCATTTGAATACAGGGAAGAACAGGTTGGAGGGATCCAACCGGATTCCTCAAATGTATTATTTATTTTCATATTATCATATATGAACTGATCTGTCTGTGTGATTGATTTGATGGTTGATTATTAATTGAATATTCAACATCTGTTTGGTTTGAATCAATAGGTGATATTGGTTAAGTGTTGGCAGAGTATGGCCTTTCAAATCAATCGGGTTATAGACAGTGATTCACCGTCAGGTGAATCGATAGAGTTGAGGTTATAAAATTTATTTTATAACCAGAGTTAGATTTGAATTATATTATTTGAATAAAAGTTATTTAAGAGAAATAAATAAATATTTTATTTGTTTAAGACTTTGATTTGTTATGAATTTATTTTGCAAAGAAAATGCTGACGATAATCAGATTTACCAGTTGAAGAATAAGAAATGAATTAAATGGTTAAACCTTGGAAAAATTGTTTTGTAAAGAAAACAAATAATTAGAATCTATCTAAAGTAATTATATTTTTAATTAATTTAAAGTGAGGATTGTTGAAATCGGTTAATGAGATAATCAAGTTTTTGAGTTAATTAAATCGACCGTTTGGAATTAGAATTGTTTATCAAGCTAATGTGTTTTGACTAAAAAAGTTAAATGAATATTGTTTGAATTTAAATAAGGATTTAAAAGGGATTTAATATTTAATTTAGTTAATAAAGGCATTAACTACTAAAGTAGTTAATGTTTGAAATAAGTTATTATTTTAATTAATGATAAATTTAGGAATATATTTTTAAATGGGAATTCATTTAAAAAGTTACCGAATGTGAGATGCAAGCCAATTGAATGGTAAAAGGAAATAAACGTACTCAATTATATGAATTAAGTGAAAGGAGATTACAATAAAAGGGTTTATTATAAACCAGCGGTTTTAAGTGAGATTTAAAGTGTAAAGCGTTAACTTTACATTAACGTTACGTGAGAGTGAAATCAAGTAAAAATGGGACAAGGGAAATAAGATCTCCAAAGTGGATAAGGATTGAAAATAATTGAAAGGGGATCGATAGAAAGTGAAATTTGGGGATAAAGAAATGGGTCATAAGATTGTACAACTAAACCCAATTTATAAATGGGATTTGTTTTGAGACTGGAGTGGAATTTTGGTGTTGGATTATAACTGATATTTATCTGAAGATTTGAACGTTGTTGATCAAGGTCTGAGAGGTAATTAAAATACCCCAACTTGAACAACATCAGGATTATCTGAAGATAGTATTAGTTGGTAAATCGTAAGTGACGTTAGTGGATATGTTTTGAAAATCTAAACAGCGATTTTAGCGTTGTTGTTATAATATATGTTTTGTAAATCTAATATAGCGATTGTAGCGCTTTTGCTATAGTAAATGGGTTGTAAACCTAAACGGCGATTATAGCGCTGTTGTTTTGTAAATCTAAAGAGTAATTATAATGCTATTGTTATAACATATGTGCTATAAATTTCTTTGTTAAAACTAGTGGGTTTCCGAATTTAAAAGATGATTTGAAGGAAGAATTAAGTGGGGAAATTGAATATAGTTATTCGAGATAGAATTAGCCAAACCTAATTATTCGGCTGAGTTGCCATTGCGTACGACTGCTAGCGTAATTCGCAGGGCTGCAGATAGCCTACGGCGGTCGGATGTTTCCTGAGGGAATCAGGCGTAACCATTGTGATCGCTGCGATCTAGAGTCAAGCGAATGGAGTTAAGACGAATGTTAATTCATCAATTAGAGTTATTCAAATATCGTATTTGTGAATATTAAAAGAATTGGAAGTTTCAATTTAACAAAAAGGAAATTAGATTGTCAAAGGCCAAGTAATGCTGAATACTGAATCAGTGAACTCATTGGAGTGTCATGTTTGAAACACTGTATATTTTGATAATTAAAACACCAACTATCAAACCTGTCCAATACGATTGTTGGTATGGAAAGACCGGAATCGAATTTATATTCGAAAACCATTCCGACCAACAAATACGTGAAGATATCAGAAGATGTTCGAGATGGAGCATTGAAGACCGTGGGTTTCCATAAACGGAAGAACCACTAATATTCTCTGCCTGGCAAGCAGAGATAAACTGTGATTCTGTCGTTGTTGGATTCTACGGGTTGCAAGGACTTCTCGCTACTGATCCATGGGGTGATTCCTATATTGGATGCAGTAGGAGAGTGCCTTCGGTTCATCCTGTTCCTGGATAACGTATATGGACGAATGTCTGACAGAGTATTTCCAAAGGATCACGTACGTTGATTTCTTCAAACGTACGATAGTTGTTGGCGGAGAATTGCCGCTCTCTTAGCTTACTGCTAGAGTATTTTTGTGGACGTCAATTAGTGATATCTGACGGATCTGACGATGTGGCATTCAAAGTAAATGGCGACCAGATGTCAAGAGTTAATTCTGGCCTCAAGCCTCATCAACCGGGAAATGACAAAAATCGGGCAGGTAGCATGGCTATGTGGGTCGCTCCCATTAGGGTGTATGATCACCTATCTAGAGGAAATCCTATTTGTTTCTTAAATCTATGTTTCGATGCTGTCCCTTATCGGGAGACGGTTGTTGATCCCAATCGTCGGTGGTATACATTCGATACACTCAAGCGAAATGAGTGGTCGGTCATGTGAGGGCCGGGTTGCAAGAAGTTCTTGTTGAACCCAGTGTATTCGTCTCTAGAGATACACTATCGGAAGGTGGACCCATACCTTGTCAAGTTGGAATCCAATCTCAAATAAGCGCCTGCGGTTTTGATTGTATACTATATATGTGGAGCGTGAGATGCAAGCGTTCCACTAAATTGATATTTACTTGTATTTAGACATTATTATAATATCAGAACAAGATATTGGTTTCAAACTGTTTTGGGTTATCGTAAGATAAAAACCGTCCGTATTTATGTGTGGATTTGATCTTACGATTATCCTTTTCCTTTGAAAAGATTTTGAACTTTAAAATCATGATTGGATGATTCACCCTTATTACTGTGCGAGTTTATCTCACTCTGGTTCACCAGACTGACCCGGTGTTTTGTAAATGCTCGGGTTAGGCCGGGTTGTACAGGTTCAGGTTACCGACTGCTATGAAGAGACGAGCTGGAAGAGTCCAGACGTATGATATTACTAGTATTCCGCTGTGTGTTGTATGAGGACAGAGTATCACTGTCCAGATGTTGATGTACTCTGGTATTGTAAGTATTTTCAAAGTTCTCAATAAAGATTTACTTCTGTATTATATTTTGTTCCGCGGCGATGTGAGACTCTGGGTTGTGTTGTTTCTTCTTCTTCTATTCTAATATTTCTTTCTTTCTTATCTCACCCTCTAACTTCTTTCTATTAATGATCTGGAATGTTCGATGTCTGAATGGTCAACACGGTAGTTTGATGTTGATTTTCGGAGTCGAAAATCCCAGTTCGTTACAATATATCATTTGTAGATGCTTATACTAGGTATACTTTGATATATTTCTTAAAAACTAAGTCTGAAACTAAAAATGTTGTCATAAATTTTATCAAAATGTTTGAAAACCAAGTAATCAGTCTGATTAAAATTATACAATCAGATGGAGGATTAGAATACAAACCATTAGCAGATTATTTAAAAAATAAGGGCAATATACACAGAGTGACACACCCTTACACTTATGAGTGGAATGGTATAGTAGAAAGAAAACATAGACACATAGTTTAATCAGGTTTAACATTACTAGCTTAAGCATCTTTACCTCTTAATATTGGGCCTGATGCTTTCAGCACTGCTGTATATCTAATAAATAGAATGCCCACTAAAGTGCTGAAAGATACAGCTCCTATAGAAAAGTTATTTAATGTAAAACCTGATTACAACAATACGAAAATCTTTGGTTGTCTATGTTTTCCTTATTTGAGACCTTATAATGCTCACAAGCTTGATTATAGATCTAAACCTTGTACATTCATAAGCTATTGCAATAATAAAAAAGGTTTAGATGTATAGACAAGTCTAGTAGAATATTTACAAGTAGGCATGTTATTTTTGAAGAAAATACTTTTCCATATAGCAGATCAGATATACAAAGCATAACCAAAATATATAATCCAAATGTTAGTATACCTAATCTACACAATATCACTGACATGTGGCAACAAGAGAATTGATGATAAGGCTGCTTATAGCGACTCTAAAGGCCATTAGTAATGATGAAATTGATGATGATCTATCAGAGAAAACAAGCCACGCCATTCGTTCACCTACAAGATCAGATTACAGATAATTAGAAGCATTGAGGCAGGAGATCAGCAATGACAATAATCAAACTATCAGTAGCAGACAAAATGACTTACCACCTCAACAACCATAACCTCAAATTGGACATCCAATGATAACCAGGTCAAAAAGAGGCATATTTAAACCAAAGGTTTACATTGTAGTGTTTAATGAAGAAGAACCAAATAGTTATCAACAAGCAGTCAAATATACAGAATGGAGAAAAGCAATGGATGAAGAATATCAAGCACTAATGAATAGCTATACATGGAAACTTGTAAACCCACCAAGCAATAAGAATATAATTTCGTGCAAGTGGGTATACAAACTTAAAAAGAATCTAGATGGATCCATTTAAAGATACAAGGCAAGACTGGTTGCAATGGGGTCCACACATGAATTTGGTTTTGACTGCAATTAAACATTTTCACCAGTTGTGAAACCCTCAACTATCAAAGTTAAATAGACCATAGCCTTGAGCAACAATTGGAAAATCAAACAGTTAGATGTCAACAATGCTTTTTTAAATGGGAATCTACATGTAGAAATATTCATACAACAACTACAAGGTTACATACAGGACCCAACACTTGTATGCAGATTAAATAAAGCTATTTATGGACTAAGCAGGCCCCCAAAGTATGGTTTAAAAGACTCAACGCAAGATTAACAACACCGGGATATGTTCCTACTATATCAAGCACATCATTATTCACAAAAATTATGGAAACATCTACTACTTATATATTAGTATATGTGGATGATTTCATTATCACAGGCAGTAGTGAAATTGAAATCAAAAAATTAGCAGACGATTTTAACATTCAGTTCTTAATAAAAGACTTGGGTGAACTATCCTATTTTCTTGGAATAGAAATTAAGAGAAAATCAGACAAATAAATTCATCTTTGCTAAAGAAAGTATATTACAGAGTTGCTGAATAGAACAAACATAAATGAAGCAAATGGACAACCCGACCACTCCTATGGTATCAAATCAACATTTATCAAAGAACAGGGGGAAGCTATTTTAAATATTAAACAATATAGGAGTGTTGTAGGAGCATTACAATATGCTACTATAACACGACTTGACATCTTTTTCAGTGTTAACAAAGTATCTCAATTTTTTCAGAAATCCAGAAGTGAGCATTGGACAACAGTAAAACGAATACTTAGATATTTAAAGGCTATAATCAACTTTAACATATCATTAAAAGGAAGCAAAAGTTTGTTACGACCTATTCAGATGCAGATTGTGCTATAGATATAAATACTTAAAATCAATTTCCGGTTACTGCATTTACGTAGGGGAAAGCCTTATTTATTGGTGTTCTAAAAAAGCAAACAACCATATCAAGATCAACCACAAATGCAGAATATAAGAGTATGACTAGCACTAAAGCTAAAATCTTATGGTTATAATCAGTACTAAAGGAATTAAAACTATAATCCAGTAAGAATCCAATCATTTTATGTGATAATTTAAGTACAATTTATATGACAGCAGACCGTATTCAGCATAATCGAACTAAACATATAGAAATCAACAGTTATTGTGTTCGAGAGCAAGTCCAAAAGAAGAATTTACAAGTGAATCACATTCTAGCTTATTAACAAAGGGATGACATGCTAACAAAATCACTCCCAGCTAAAAACTTTCATAGATTCAGAGAAGCACTTGGAATGGGAGAATTGCAAACAAATATGAAGTAAAATGTAACAACCCAGATTTTTTTGACTGTTCAAATCGACAATAAACAACATATGTCGACCCAAACAAATCGCAAATGCAGGTAGTTATTGGGAAAAAAAAGAAAGAAGAGAAAAACAATCACAGAATCTCACAGCGGAAGGACAACAAATAATAAACAAATAATGGCTCAAAAGCATTTAAAACATATACATTCGAGTTACATCTTTCAGTCATCAGAGTTACACTAATACAAGTACATACAGTAATGCAGAGGAAACAAAATGCAGTGGGAATTATGTATATATATAATAGGTAAATACCAAATCTTTGTCTTCGCTTTCCAAGGCAGAGTGATCTTCACTAACTGCAAACTTCTGCTGACCCGAGCGTATTGCATTAAAATAAAACACAACAAACACTCGGATCCGCACTAAATCATTCTCCTGTTAGTCAAATCAAAATACGAAATAACTTGAGTGTCATGGGTGCAGTAACTCAAGAGATGTTACGGGATTTTCCATCTCTCAAGGATCCGTTAAACTAATACATACATAGTATAATACGCTATTATTGTAATGTCTATTCAGTAAAGTAAACATAATGAAAACAGCGTAAGCAGGATTACATTTTTACCCTTACACCGTTTATAATACCGTAGTCTATACAGTACTGTAAACCCACCGTAACCGATGGCATCAGAGGGCACTCTGTAGGTACGATACAAATCAAAATCGTATGGGGCTCGATAAGGATAAATATGACAAGGCACTCGAGGCATTGCCCAGGGTAGGATTCTACCAATTGCACTCCCGGACCGGTGGTAACGCATAACAGCCACTACAGCCCACCTCGGATCACACTCCCATCAAAAGGGCCCAAATCATCATCATAGTCATAGAAATAGTATTGGAGAAGTGTGTCCGATCAAAGGTGCTACCTCAATTAGTCACGGTATAGCTCCTGTTTTAGTCATTTCAATTATGACCCGAAGATCAAGGCTATATTCGTTATTGTTCATCTTCTTCAATCCAACAATTGCCTCCAAGTCATCATATTTCATTCTGGATACGTCATAACGTTCACAGTTGTTAAAGTGGTATCGACACTGACAGAGAGTATGCCATTTTCCGACTCCCGTCTCTTTAACAACCAACGTTTATATTTTCCACATCGGCCGGTTCTTTTACTTCTCACAAAGGTTCGCTTTCATATCAAAATATCATATTTTGCTTCGAACCCACTTTATATTCAAAAAGAATATAACTTCATATCAAAATATCCTAATCATTCCCAAAACATATTATATTCCAACTAGAATATATTTCATATCAAAATCATAATCATTTCAAAAATTGATTTATGGTCGGAAATCCATTCATATTCAAATAGAATATATATTTTCATTTCAATCTCTTAGGAGATCCATTTATATTCGAGTAGAATATAAATTTACATTTCCATATTAATGTCAGTTTAAAAATCGATTCATATTCAAATAGCTTTATTCCAACTCTACAGAACCAATGGTTTAAATCCAAACACTTTCCAATCGGAAGAAATTTAAAATTCACAAAATATAATTTTGAAAAATAGATGCTTATGAGAAAAATCTTTATATAAAATATATATATATATATATATGTATAGTATAATGGTTAGAATTAGATAAGATAATTTAGATAACTATGTATATACATATAATAAATTTTTTACTAACTATTTTAAGTAATAATAAAAATATAAGGAAGAATTTAGCTATAACAAAATAGTTTGTAAGTAAAAAAATTTGTAAGTAAATTTTAAGAAAAGAAATAGTTTATTTGAATCAAAGTGTGTGTGTATATATATATAATAAAATTCTTTAAATCATAATTGTTCCTTCCTTCCGAATTTCAAATACTTGAACCTATACTCCAGTCTCAATGGAGTTTACATAGTTCAATATCCTTTTTCAAACACCATTTAAAACCAACCATTCGACTTGATGGATTCAAATTCATATTCATGCCAAATTCGAGGTAATTTTCAAGTATCCTCAAATAACTTCCATTTCCAACTTAATTTATAGAGAATTTATAAATTTCACATTTACTATAAATTTGAGACTTCAAGATATACCTAAATTCCATTTTTCAAATCTCAATTTGTTTGGATAGTTCCCTTGTCAAATTCATAATCATTCAAAGTTTAGGTTTAAAGGAAAATAGTATTTATCGAAAATCGATACCTTTCCTTTAAATAAAAATTTTCATCAAATAGGATTTCGAATATTTAAAAATCATTTAACCAACCGATGTCCATATATAATTTGCTATCCTATGGCCAAGTGATTTTTAATTTTCGATATTTCAGGGATGGATGTATATCATTTCAATCCAAATCAGGGTCACTGATATTTATCATTTCAATCTGTGTTCTTAATATATTTTAAATCGATAAATCCCGGGTTTATTCGATGCTCGTAACATCAAGGGTGAAAAATGGGATTTATCGTCAAAGTGAACATACAACATCCATATACTGAATAAAGGAACATTTCATGTAACATCAATTCAGTAATCAAATCAACTAAGGCATCCATCATAACCATTTTATTCCATGGTAAATATTAAATCATTTCACTGGTTAACAAATATCGGGATTTCGACTAGAAATTTAATTAACCACCATAACTAGTTATCACCCTAAATTTGTAGATTACATACTTGCATGTCAGTTTTTAAGCAAACAAATCATCAGTCAACACAACCATGCAACCAAACTTATTTCACAATTTAATTTAATAAATATGGGAATAATTTAGTTAGTCGTGAGTGAGAAAATCACTCACCTTTGGGTCTTTAGTGGATCGAACATCCAGCTAAAGCCCAAAAATTTATAGCCTCCAAACGTAGCCAAACCAGTGTCAGAACGTCCGTAATTTCACCATGCAGTAAACCGCACTCAAATTCGACCTCGTATGTAGAAGTTATGGACGTTAGAATGTTCGATACATACATACATACACACACACAAACACACACACACACACACACACACACACACACATATATATATATATATGTATGTATATATATATATATATGAGGAGCGTTCAATGGAACCCCAATTAGTGAGCATCCAATTTGCCCCCCTCTCTCATCCTCTCATTTAATATAAATTAAGTTAGTGGAAGGAGAGAGAAGTAGTGGTAGGAGAGAGAAACAGATTGTGTGGTGGAAATCAGAGGGGCATTTAGGGTTGCTGCACTGTTTGAGGTGCCATTGAACGCTCGCCTATATATATATATATATATATATATATATATATATATATTAATAAAATAATTCTCACCCAACCTCCGATTGACACGTCAACTCGCCCAAAAGCCTTCTTCCCGCTCAGCACTCTCGTGCTACAGTAGCAACGTGCAAAAGAACCCAACTGCAGCGAAACTTTGACTGCCAACCACTACTTCTATCGGCCGAATTAGCCTCGCCGGCCATCACCATATCTAAGCTCCTTCCGAGGCGCATCTACCAGCACCGGAGCCACCACCTCCGGTGGTCTCCTTCGTCGTCGCCAGCTCAAAACCCGTAGCTATTTCCGCGCCCTAAACACCAAAATTCCACCTCCTCCGATCGATTTCAACACCAAGATCAACATCAACCCGTTCCACTAGCCGCACCCAACAATACCCAGATCATAGTTTCTTTGATTAACTTGTAAATCGAAAATCCCCAAATTCAATTCTAGGGTTTCGAATTTCAGTAACTTTGATTACGAATTCCAGCCAAACTACCCACTGCATGTCGAAATAGAGAGTACCCGTAGCTTCGTATCGTCGAGGCCTTTGATTTGATATATAATTTATTAAGGTTTAAGGAGATTTGATTTTGAAGTTGAAAATTTTATTTTAGCTAGAGTTTGGAAATATTGTTTCAGCCACTGGAATATGGTTTTGATGAAGAAAAGTGAACGTATAGTGTAAATGGGCTGTTGGGTGGAGGAAAGGAATTTCATTTATATAAATATAGAAAGCCCAACATAAGGAACAAACAATTATCATACTGCCTTGATTCCATTCGCATTTTCTCCCGTACGATCAAATTACAAGTCCGATTTTAATAAAATTGAAATCCTACAATAATTCACCGTTCCAGATCCAATGGTGCCAGTTTCGCCGAATTACGAGATAGTCGCCAAAACAGTTAAATTTCATAGTTTATAAATTAATAAAACATCCAAAAATTCATTTAACTGTTTTAATTCAATTTAAATATTTATAAAATTCCTTTTAGATCAATTTATAACTTAAATAAAATTTTATAATCAATTTCACATATTTTAAGTTCCCAAATCTAATTATTTATCCATTTAAATTTATATTTCATTTATTTATTTATTACACAACTCAACTTTTCTTAAATTATAAATATTCAAAATTCCAAATTCTTTATCAACATAACTAACTTAAAATTCCATTTTATACTAAATCATTAAACCATTTTTTTATGAATATATTCCTAATATTTTAACTCCAAATTTAGTTGATAAAAATGTAACATCTAAATTCAATTATAGACCAAATTTATCAAATCTTATTCAGTGGTCCTGTTATTACTTCAAAGCTCAACATTCACTAATATATGCTAAATCATAATTTTATATATGTTCAATTCAAAAAGTTAATTTTCTCAAAATCACAAAATTTACATTTTAATCATTCTTGTTAAATTTATTTACACCAAAAGTAAATTTTAATTATATGGAAAATCATGGGCTGTTACATAATAGATGGAATGTTTCTCGGCAAATTAGGGCAGCAAAACCTAACCCTAATTCGAGGGGCGGTAATAAAGGAAAGATGTGATAAAAGGTAAGCATGCGTGGATATGACAAAAGGAAAGATGTGATAAAAAGAAAGTTTGCGTGTACAATATATTTCAATATCAAGTATTATATTGCCGCATATAGCCTATACAACGGCCACCTGCACTAATAAAGGAAAGATGTGATAAAAGGAAAGCTTGCATGTCCAATATATTTCAATATCAAGTATTACCGCATATAGCATGTACAACGGTCACCTGCACCAATAAAGGAATGATGTGATAAAAGGAAGCTTGCGTGTACAATATATTTTAATATCAAGTATTACCACATATAGCATGTACAACGATCACCCGCACTTGCCTATTTTTACATCTTTCCTTTTGTTTTGTATATGGGTTGTACCATTTATTCTACTTTACATTATTATAAATAGAGGATACCACTCTACAATTTGGATCAATCTTCAATAGAATTATGAAAAAATAAAAAAATTCTTTAATGTTGCCTCTACTGTTCTTTATCTCTTTCAATCAACGTTGTTCGTAGGCTCTGATAATAAAATCAGTTTGATTAGCCTGATTCAAGCAGAGTAACCTGATGGTGATGACAAAAATAATAAAAAAGAAACAAAATGAAGGAGAGTGGAAAACACAAACTATGTTTCCTCTGTAGCGACAATAGCATCGGAGTCGGTGCAAATATGGGACTTACCTTGGTCGAGAGTTAATACAAGGAGCCTTCATATAAATGATACACTTCATCTGTTAAAATAAACCAATTTCGCCTACACACTGTTTTTCATTAACTTGCTGTGTGATAATTTGTGTTCAGGGTAATGATAAGATTTGAATAATGTATTTCAGTTTAGTGATTGTGTGGTTGATCTTTTTGTGCATATTGTTATTCTTTGTTTATTTAATAGTTGGATGTTGCGTTAATGTTCCAGCTCTTTTATAACTATAATTTCTTCGTCGGATTGCTTCATGCAGTCTGTTATCATGTATTATATGATATCATGTCAGTCAAAAATATTTTTTATGTTATCTTATTCAATTGCTCTACACTATGGTGTTATAATATTGATCTTATTTCATCTTTATATTATGTTATCCCAGCCTATTCAAATAAGTCGCGCATGGTTGCTCACCAAGATGCATGAATCAATATGTGCCTTTTACATGGTTTCTCATTCTGCTCAGCTGATTAAACGTGTATTACAGTACAAATCAACATATATTCATATTTTTAATTTGACAAACTGAGCGTTATATGATGAACCAGTGTGTATTCATTATTAGAACCTATATAATTCTTATATATACACAAAAGCCAACAAATGCTTCACATGGCCAAAACATTTAGCAAATTATCATAAATGGTCAAATTTTGCATTCCTGCATCCCACGGGCTTTGTACTAGTTTTTAAATGAAACTTATGGGTTAGATCCTATTTTTAAGTATCTAATTGTCTTTGTAGAATAAAATTTTAATTGATAAGTAAAATTTATTTGTTAGATCATACTTTAGTAAAATTAAGATTTAATAATGTTTAAAGAGGTATATTCGATAGTTCACGCTTATATTAAAAAAGTATGACATCAAAGTTACTACAACTATTAATAACTATTAAAAAAGTATGATATCAAAATTATTCAATTGCTCAACACTATGGTGTTATAATATTGATCTTATTTCATCTTCATATTATATTATCCCACCCTATTCAAATAAGTCGTGCATGGTTGCAGGGGCGGAGGGATGTTTGAGCTGGTGAGGTCATGTGACCTCACCAGAAACGCGCAGCCCATTAGAAAAAAAAAAAAAACTCAAAACGCCAAAAAAAAAAAAAAAAAAAAAAAAAAAAAAAGAGAGAGAGAGAAAGAAAAAGACGGAAAAAAGAAAATGGGTTCTCTTCTAACTTTCGCTGCTTCCATCCAATTTAGGCATCTCCACTTCAGCGTCCTTCCAATAATTCTTCGCACAATCTACAATGACGGTTAATCAGCCAACCCTATTTACAATTTCTACTGATTTGAATTTGATTTGTTAGGGTTTTTCATGAATCGGTTATGCAATCAATTGTAGCTACTGATTTGAACTTGGCAAGTGATTTTTATCTGATCTGAGTAAGCTGAATTGATTAAACTAGGATTGGATTGATATTTTTTCTTGAAAATTTGCTGAAAAATAAGTTGAATCAATTAGGGTTACTGTTTTGTTTTGTTTGAAATTAGGATAGGATTGGACTAGATTGATTCAATCTACTAATTATATTAAATTTGAAGATATAATGAATGTGACAATTTAAAAAAAAAATCATTTTTTAATTCTAATGAATCTATTTTTTTTTTTTATTTGTGAATATTTTTCAAAAGATCATTTGAAAGCATCTCAAACGAAGTTGGTTCTTCTACAATTTCTACCTCAAAGGATAATGTTCCTAAAAATAATAGTCAAAAGACTGATCGTTCGAGATTCTAATGAGCCATTTTCAATGCATAACAAAAAATGAATCAGAAGACAAAATGTAAGTAACTCTACATGTACTCTTAAAAAAAAATCGTGGGCTATTGCCCTCGAACCCCCTCGCATTTTCCTATTGTGACCTCACCAGCGCTAATTTCTGGCTATGCCACTGCATGGTTGCTCACTAAGATGCATGAATCAATATGCGCCTTTTACATGGTTTCTCATTCTGTTCAACTGATTAAATGTGCATTACAATACAAATCAACGTATATTCATATTTTTAATTTGACAAACTGAGCGGTATACGATGAACCAGTGTGTATTCATTATTAGAACCTATATAATTCTTATATATACACAAAAGCCAACAAATTCTTCACATGGCCAAAACATTTAGCAAATCATAAATGGTCAAATTTTGCACTCCTACATCCCACGGGCTTTGTACTAGTTTTTAAATAAAATTTATGTGTTAGATCCTATTTTTAAGTATCTAATTGTATTTGTAGAATAACATTTTAATTGATAAGTAAATTTTATTTGTTAGATCATACTTTAGTAATATTAAGATTTAATAATGTTTATAGAGGCATCTTCGATAATTCACACTTACATTAAAAATATATAACATCAAAGTTATTACAACTATTAATAAATATCATTATTTTTTACTAATTAAAAATAAAAATAAAAATTTAAGCTAATTAGAAATCAAACATGCAAACTTAGAAATGAAAATCCAACCTAATTACATGCTATTTAAACGTAAAAATATAACTAAATATTCGTATAAATCTATATATATATATATATATATATATACATATATATATATATATATATACACTAAAAACATAATTGACGAATAAAGCATGCATCTTGATCAAACGCTCCGTGTGTAAAGATGTTCGTCTGAAATAACGCCTTGAGTAAAAACTGAAACTCCTAAAAACAAGGACAATGAGTAGAAGGTGGAAATGCCACAAAAATGACAAAAACACAAGATAACTGAAAAGATAAAATTCACTTCTTTATTGTAGTACCTTAATAAAACCAAAAAGAACATTACACAAACAGCCTCACAAACATCACCACCCATGCACTACACGCAAACACATACACAGAAAAGAAAACCCTAAATCCCCAAATTAAGTACGAAATTCAGTACGGACTCGTCACTTTCCAGCGCCAGTAGCATCATGAGCGCGGTTCTGAATTCCCTGCCCGACGTCCTTCGTCCTCTGCCCCATGTGCCCGACCATTTCCCCCGCCCGCCTCTTCACGTGCTCCACCCCTTCCGGCACGGAGGTCGTCAACCCCTTCAGGTAATTCACCATCCAGCTCAGAGAACTCACCCCCGTGAGCCCGAACGCGCCGGAGGCCAGGAATCCGGTCACGGCCAGGCCGATCAGCAAGGCAGCGGGCACCAGGACCGGGCTGAAGATAATGAAGACGGGGGTGGCGAGCGCGAGGCTGATGGTCGTGCCGGTCAGGATGATGCCGGAGAGGGCGAGCAGGAGGCCGCCGATCGGGAGGAGGGTGATGACAGACATCACCTGGGAGGTTGATGGTGATTTCTCCTGTAACGTTGCTTTTATTCCTTCTGGTTGTTGCCTATCTGCCATGGTTGTTGATGTTAATGTGACAATGATGGAGGAGGATGGTGATTTGAGTTGGTTTATATGGGGAAGGTGCGAGGTGACACGTAGGTGGATGGGGGTACGCGTGTGAGCGGTGGTGTGCTGCATGGGTTACAGGTTGTGCTTGAAAGGTTTTGTTTCTTTTGGTTTTTTGTGTAGTAGTTGTTGGAGTAACTTAGGTGTGCAATCCAGTTAATAATTTGCCGACACTGTTGATTCTAACCTTTTGATGGTGCTTTTTCATTCGGAAAGAGTGCGGATCCTCTGAACCGAATTTTTCGTGATCCCGTGTACCAAAACAATCCGGGTTCTCGATTTCGATGAGACCCACCTGAAATCAGAGGACCAGATTGTTTTGGTCCATGAGACCACAAAAAATTGGGTCTTGTGATCTTTTCGGTTGAAAAACCAAGTTAGCCCGATTTAAGGGCGGTATTTGTGTAGAGGACAAACTGAGCTTTTATCTCCAAGGTTAGCACACTTCCTCGGTTCAACCTAAGAATAGCTTTTTAGTTTAACTTTTGTATGGGCCAGTATGTGGAGATTGGGTCTAGATCAGCCTTTTAGAAACATATAAATCAAAGCCCTAATTTTAACGGAGCCGTCCTCTACAAATACATACCGGATGTCAAAAAAAATATCTCATCAGCATCACAATAGTCGCTCCACCACATTATTATTTCCAAAAGTTCGTCAATCGCCTTTGTTTCATCAAAATAAGGCCTAGCTCTGTTGCTTTACTGAGAAAAATAAACAGAAATTAGTAAAAATGAGAAAGTAATTAAATATATATAAAAAATACTCGAAAACAATGAAATTCTAGTTTTGGTTCTTCTTGCGAATTTGTGTTTGTTGAAAGTGTTGCAAATTGTTAGAGAATTCTAAAGAATGAAGAAGCAACAAATTTCTAGAGAATTCCAAAGATATTAATAAGTTGTCTGATGTATTGTTGTTAAATATGTTACTCGATAAATCTAGAATATTGTATCAAGAAAACTCTATTGATAAAAAATTATTGTAAGATGCCTATAAATAGAAGAAGAGGCACATTGTAATGTTGTACCAAAATCTTCAAAGCAATAAAATTCTTCCATTACAAAATCTTTGAAGCCATTTCTCCATTAAACACTATTTCAACTATTTCAACTACTCAACTATTTCAACTATTCAACTATTTTTCACTACTACAACTACTAACAGTGGTATCAGAGCCACTACAACTACTAACAAGTGGTATCAGAGCTTCGTTCGTTCGCATATTGGGCGGGAAAAAAAATTCCAACCATTACAAGCTATGGCAATTCTATTTTTTTTCATCATCGTTTGTTCTTACAAAAGAAAACTTTGAAGAATGGAGTAACAAAAAGAATTGATCTCCAAAAGGCTATGGGGGATCGTTGAAAGTGGCTATGAATGGCCAAAAAATATCAAAGATATGACCGAGGAAGAAAAAGAATCATTTACAAGGTTGAGACGGAAAGATCTTCAAGCTCGTGTTGTGATGAGTCAGAACGTCGATGAAGTAGCATGAAATTATATTATTGGAGAATATACAACAAAAGATTCGTGGAATGTATTGAAAGAAATATATGGAAAGAATGACATAATTATAATAGAAGAAATCAAGAAGAATAGTGAACTGGAGACTGATATTAAAGCTGAAAAGCTGGGAGTAGAAGAGGAGAAGAAATTCGATAAAGAAGAAAGTATACTTGCAAAAGCTACGGATCCTGTTGAAAAAAGTGCAGTGCAAAACAACGAAGAAAAAGAAGCACCTGCTAAAGGGAAAGTAACTGCTGAAGAAATGCAAGTGACTGCAATGAAGAATATTGCAGGTTATGTTCATGAGACAACAGTAGAGATCAAAGAAAAAATTGATTTCAAAATTGGACAGGACAGTCTTAAAACTGTAACGGAGGAAATAAGTCTCTCAATTGGTGCAAAACACAATACAACGTTATGGAAAATGATGTATGCTTGGAAAAAAGAAAAAAGAAATTGGGAAGACATAGTAAAATCTCCGATACGTAGCTCTACCCGGTTCTCATATGCACCAGGTATAACTATAAAATGTACAGTGCATAGGCGTGCGCTGCATGGTAAGTTGATGTCCCCACCAAAGAAGAAGACAAAAAAGAAAATCCAGATAATATCTCTATTTTTACCGAAACATGTGAAATATAAAGATTGGATAGCAATACGAAAGAGTACAAGTACTACAGGACAGAAGAGCAAGTTGCAGACATTTTCACAAAGGCATTGCGAAGAGCAAGTTTTGAGCAACTTCGAACTATGCTTGGAGTACCCGAAATTTGCATCAAGGAGGAGTGTTGAAAGTGCTGCAAATTTCTAGAGAATTCTAAAGAATGAAGATGCAACAAATTTCTAGAGAATTCTAAATAATGAAGATGCAACAAATTTCTAGAGAATTCCAAAGATATTAATAAGTTGCCTGATGTATTGCTATTAAATATGTTACTCGATAAATCTAGAATATTGTATCTAGAAAACTCTATTAATAAAAAAATATTATAAGACGCCTATAAATAGAAGAAGATGCACATTGTAATGTTGTATCAAAATCTTCAAAGCAATAAAATTCTTCCATTGCAAAATCTTTGAAGCCATTTCTCCATTAAACACTATTTCAACTATTTCAATTATTCAACTATTTCAACTATTCAACTATTATTCACTACTACGACTACTAACAATGTTATTATTGTTGAAATAAGCTTGGATCATTCAGAGGCACTAGATATTTTAAATGAGTTGCTATTTGATGTCAAACCTATGCGTTTTCGATTAAGGGATATAATTTCAACGGTGTTTACAAGAGTAAAAAGAAGTATGCTTAGAGCATCTACGTCTCGTAATATTACGAGACGTAATATTAAGAGGAGAGACTGATGATTTGCTCAACAGGCATGCGCCGAATTTATCGGCGCGCGTCGATTTATTCAGAACGCGCCAAATTTATCGACGCCTTAACATAAGGCACCGATAAATTCTGCGCTCTACATCTGAAAAAAAAATTATTAACCTTTTAAAATTATTTTTCCTATATCGATTAATTAATAATTTAAAAATTATAATTTATATGTTTGAACATCGATTAAAAATTATATGTAGCTTTCTTATTTTTTATTATATGTTCAAACGTCGATTAATTAATGATTTACTTATAAACAATCGTTTTATATTTCCAATACACCATTGAGATCAAATTTAAATATCTGAATGTACATATAAAACTCCAACTCATAACGATACAACTTATAATATGCATACAGCTACAGCTGCTCATAAACTCAACGATACAACATATATTAAGCATAACGATACAACTGATATTATGCATAACGATACAACTAATACTAAGCATAAAGATACATCAGGTCATAAACATTTTTGACTGGCATAATATAAAATATTAAGTCTCTAATTTTAACCATGTCGCAGTCGGTAATTTGCATGGCTAAGGTCGTTGACTTGATTTTGTAACTTTCTTATTTCTTCTTCCAATTCCAAAGCGTACGTAATTGCTTTAGAAGGAAAACGACCGTCTACCCACTGTTTGAAGTCACATTTGTTTGTACGTACCAAACAACAACAATATCGACGTCTGACATCGTTTCCATGTCGAACGGCTAGTTATGGTGCTTCAAAACCACAAAAGCATGCAATATTTGCAGATTGTATCTCGTCGACTTCAACCGTAGCTCTGACATGAGGAATTACATTGTGTGACATTCGGGCACGTTGTTGAGTCTGTTGTTATTGCTGATGTCCTATTTCCATTTGATGCATCCCTTCTTCCAATTTCATTTGATGCAAATTGTCATGGAGTCGCTCTTCCATTTCGTTATACCACTCAGTCGGTTCTCTAGGTGAAGACAGATTACGATTTGATGGTCTAATTAGAATATCAGAGTAATTGTAAGAGGGTGGATAAAAAATTAGCATTTTTGAGTTGAGGTAATTTTACTACTCAGTCTATCTTTGGTATTTATGATTGAAGGCTACAAAGGAAAAGGAGGAAAATGATTTACCAAAGGCAAGCGCTTTGAAATTTGTGCAACGTGGCTACTATGATGGTACTAGCAATGGATATTGTACATTGTATACTGCATACTGTATACCCTAAACTGTAGGCACTTTCGATATCGTGTAGAGAAGTCACAAGCATTATAGCCCGGTGGTTGAGGACGACCCAATCTTTATATGTAATACAACAAATATTTTAACTCCTTTGGTTTGTTGAATGTAATACAACAATTATTATTACCAACGCTCCGTGATAAAACTATGGGTAAAATGAGTCAAACCTGGCTAGTGCTTTGAAATTTGTGCAACGTGGTTGGAGTCTACGATTGAGACTCGACACTGGCTACTGCAACCACTTTATATGGTATACTATACATTGTATACTGCAGCCACTATGGATATCGTGTTGAGAAGTCACAAGCATTATATCCATGTGGTTGAGTACGACCCTAATTTTTAACTCCTTTACGACCCTAATTAATTCATTAAAAATAATTTCCATCAAATTCGAGTACCCATTTACAAACAAACAAGACATGGTAGAAGAAAGATATAAATTGCGTACAAATATCGTCGATACAACAAATTATAAGATAAAGGATACAAACATCGTTTGACACAACATATAACTACGACACAATACAACATAACTTTGAATACAAACATTTAATTATGACCCAATACAATATAACTACGACCCGTAGTTTCGGGGTAAACTGTAGCACCCATGAAGCATTTCATTCTTTACTGCAACATTCATTTTTTCTAAGCAACTAACCCCAGCTTGCATCTCAAGTGCGTATTAGACACCCATATCTGTCAATGGTAGATCGATCCATAAAAAAAATACAACTTCGCAATCCGTGGGATTATGTGCATCAATGTACGCTTTGCAACCATAAAAGCGATGACCTGCATTCGTCTGACTTTTAGAACAAAGCACATTACATTCGATTCCGCAATAGCAAAGGACTGAACGACCCATCATGCTAGAGCTTGACTTATCGGGGTTCTATCGAGCAATTACTTCCCTCAACCGAGCATGGAGGGATTTTTGAACCGGTCCAATACGCGGGTATGCAGTGTTTGGTTGCGTGACACTAAAGAGTTCAAACTCTATTTTTGCAACTTCTAATTGCGTTTCGGGCACAAATTCGAAATCTTCGGTTGGTTGCTTATTCCGTTCATACTCATCGTACATTTGAACCATGGTTTCATCACCAAATTCTCAATTAGCCATTTTGACCTAGATGAAAAACGCAAACTTGAAATGAGTAATATTGACGATTCGTAGAGTACAAAACAATATAGGGAATGTGTAACACCCCGTAATTCTGTAACACTAAGATTCACAAATCAAGGCAGAATTAAATGTTAAAATCAAAATGAAGGGAAACGGGCTGCTCCATTGCGTTCGTCTCGGAATTCTGCATGAAAACGAGTCCGAGTTTGCGTAAATCGGAGTCCGTATGAGGAAGATATGGCCTTCGGAAGATTCAGCAAAGTTCAAATTTCAAAACAGTTCAGAAAAACGAGTTCGAAATTCAAAACAGACCCAGATTGGGCTGGGCGGGAAAATTCCCGCCCAAGGCACCCAGGTCGACTGGGTAGTCGACCTGGGTCACCCAGGTCGACTGGGTAGTCGACCTGGGGGTCGACCCCCTGGTTTTTCCAGCTTTCTGCACCTGGTTCGTTCTGATGTATTTGGTCACGTTCTCTGCCTAGGTTCGTCCGCCTAACACTATATAAACAGCCCTAGACTCCTTCTCTATTCACAATTCTTCTCTACCCTTATGCTGCAAAGATTCTTAGCGAACATGACTTCCTCTCCTCCTCTTAATTAAATAATAAATAAAATAATATATATATAAAATAAATCAAGACGAGGAGGTGCTGCTCAAAGACTTTCAAAGAGGAGATTCAAGCTAGAATTCAAGTGAAGATTCGAACGACTGCAACGACTGTTTTTCTACGAATCATAGCAACGCCATCTTTCTATTCTAATCTAATCCCTGTAAGTCAGTTATTTCTAGATTTGAACGTTTTTCTCTGTTCGTGACATGAAATTTAAGGAATAAAAGAATATGCCAAATCTCTCTCTCTCTCTCTATTCGAATCAGTGCCTATACTCTTGGACCTAATTAAGAATTGTTGTGATTCGAGGACAAATGAGACTGTGACTATGAAACTATGGACCTTAAAACCATATGCCTATGACTATGAATATTTGCCTATGACTATGAACATTGCCTATGACTATGGACATTGCCTATGACTATGAACATTGCATATGACTGTGACTATGAGGATTATTTCCTTGACTAAGCCTATGCCTTTGATTAGGAAATATTAACTATTGCCTATGACATAACAAGGACATCTGTGATTAAACACCTGTGATTCATGACTAGGAAAGTGTTGCTTAAGTTTTGTGACTATGAAATTGGGTCTAAACCCGATCATATATTCTGTCTATTCTTGGTTATCTTTGGTTTTAGACCTTGGGAATTTACCTATTAAGTTAGGTCTACCCATGTTCTGGAACCTACGTCTCTATTCTGTCTATTCTTGGTTATCTTTGGTTTTAGATCTTGGGAATTTACCTATTAAGTTAGGTCTACCCATGTTCTTGAACCAACGTCGTTATTCAACCCTTTTTATGCCAGTTAGTATGTCTATCTTTTGCATAGCATCTTTGGTTCATTCCCTATTTTCTACGAACCTAGCTTTATTTATAATCTAGATTGAATCATGATTATACGAACGGTGGGAATGCGGTTTGGGCAAAATATGAAATTTACTAAAAACGTAGTTTAACTTGGGAATTGGCATAAATTGGGAACATGTATTATGGCATGTTCATAGAAATGCAAATTGGATAAATTTGACATGAATTATAGGATGCGTAATTTGAATCTAGTATTGACTTGTAAATCTAGCATTTACATGAATTGTGAACTAGAACAATAAGTCTAGTTTGACATGAACTGTAAATAGAATGTTAAATCAGAAGTGGATTATCTAATTTGGCATAAGAAGTATATTGGCATAAATTTGAAATTGGCCATAATAGGGAGTAATTGTCATGTTTAGCAAAATCATGGTTAGTAACGCTTGATTTGGTATAGTTTACATACCAAAAAGCATAAATATGATTTAGAAGGGGAAATGGGCCATAAGAATGAATGTAGACAATTTACATTAAAAGAGTAATTGGGAAATAAGTAAAATATGATTAATTTACTTATAGAATTTGTCCTAAATGAGGAAATGTTAATTTAGACAAATTAAAGGTTTATTAACGACATCTCTTTTAATAATAAACCAGAAAGTTCTAGGGTGACAGAGAGGATAGTGTCTAGGCTTGGGTTTGGAAAATACAAGTTTCCTGCTCTCCCTGGCTATCCCTAACTGATCCGACGGACGGGATGGTTACTTTCAAAACCTGATTTGAAAATTAGTCAAAACCCTTGAACTAGAAAACACGAATAGGCCTAACCCGAGGTTAGACTGAGTTGCGATGTAAATCTGCCCGGAACCAACCGGCACATCCAGTAATCACAACAATATCTGTCTAATGTGAGTGGTCGTGGCTTTAATCTATTTAATTAAAGCTAGAACAAGAATGGCAGGGTTAAGTTCACTAAGACACTTAACCAATTCAACATGATAACCAGACTGGTGGGTGGGGTTAGGGCCATACAGTTAGGCTAGAATGGGAGGGTTAAGTCCCTAGGAACACTTATCCAATTTAACACAGTTAAGCTAGGATGGGAGGGCTAAGTCCATAGGGACACTTAACCAACTTCACATGGTAACTAGACTAGAAGGTGGGGTTAAGTAAAAGTTAATACACTTAGCCAAATTAACATGACTAGGAGGTGGGGTTAAGTAAAGTTAATACACTTAGCCAAATTAACATGTTAACTAGACTCGAGGTTGGGGTTAAGTAAAGTTAATACACTTAGCCAAATTAACATGTTAACTAGACTGAAGGTTGGGGTTAAGTAAATTTAATACACTTAGCCAATTTGATATGTTAGCTGGACAAGACCGTAGGGTTAAGCAAACTTGAACACTTAACCGTCAGGTTGTGATAAAGGAATAGGGCTAAGTCTAAAACATGAAGGGGTAATACTTAACCATTAATAACATGTTAGTTAAAACAGACAGGCAAGGTTAAGTTAAAGGAACACTTAACCAATACAGGGTAAATGGGTAGGGTTAAGTAATAAATACTTAACCAATATAACTTGGTGTGTGGTAGGGTTAAGTCAACATGAATTACTGATAACACTTAACCAGTTTAACAGGATGAATGAAGAGGGTTAAGTTGGCTTGAATTGACTAATGACACTTAACCAACCCAAATTGACGGGAAAGGGAACTAAGTAGTAAACCTTAGTTAAGAAAACAACGATTCTGGAAACTAAGTGGTAAATCTTAGTTAGTAAAACTAAGTAGTAATTCTTAGTATAGCACGAGGAGGAGCGAACGTCCGTCTGATTAAAGAAAAAGGCTCCAACGAATTGGGTTACGAAGCCCGAGGCTTCGAGGGGACGTGAGGGTACTCTTGGTATCCCTCTGTGAGGCTGCAGATGATCCGCCTGGGCCCACAGAGATTAAGGTCTGCGTAGAAGAACCAGGGGTATGCCTTGGTTGCGATACATGGCAACCTAAAGACTAGGATGGACCGGTGTGATTCGACGAGCAAACGGTAGCCCTGTGATAGCGACTCGTCGTCTACCATCCATCTTGAGTCAATCGAGATACGTGAAGCGGAAAGGCGGAGAACTCCAAAAGACCATATACTTGCTATCTAGTTATGGGTGAGGATGGCCATAGGATAGTGGGGCACCGGGGGCCGGCATATAGTTCTCATTTTACAAGGTGTGCCTTTCATTAGTTGAGGGAGGGGTCAAGTAGGACCATAGCCACTGGAATAAAAACAGACCTTAGCATCTGCATCGGCAGATATCTGAAAGCTCCCGACCGAGTTCTGTATTCCTTGATTTGCCCTGTCACAGGACTCAGACCGCACATTACAGGACATGTGCATCTAGACAAGCGATAACGATTCGCGATACATGCGTGGGGAAGTATAGGAACATATACCACTCTAGGTAGTGTGTCCTAGACTTGGGGGCATCGTTCGACAGGTAGCATAATTCCTAGTTGAACTAGGTGGCATAAATCCTGAATCCGAGAAGCGTTCAGCAGACAGCGTAAACTCTAGTTGAATCTAGAAGGCACTTGGTAGAAATCCCTAGATTAAATCTAGGTAACAAATAAATAAATGGATGCCTGAAGGCGATGGAAAATACAGGGATTGGGAGCACGTTATCGTTACTAGTTGGGACACTAGTTAGGTGGTGCAGAGATGTAGAAACCAGTATAACAAGGAAATAGCGAAGCGGCGAAAGTATTAGAGCATATCCAGTTTATCTTAGCTTAGCATATCTTGTGTTAGTCTAGTCTAATCTTGCCAACCCTATCATCATGGTGTTATCTTGTATTCAGTTAATTCATGTCGTTTTGTTTTTCCATGTTCACATGCTAGAAGTTACTGAACTTACTCAGGCTTTATGTCTGACTCTGTTTTTCTTTCGTCTTCTTCTCTTCCGTTCCCCCCCAGGTAGTAGAGGAGGGAGTAGTATAGCTCAGGTTAAGTTGGACTGTCACTCTTTCCCAGCTTGAAGATTTGTCGAAGTTTTGCTTGGATTCTCTTTCCAGATGCTATGGCTGGTTCTTGCTACATTGGGGAATATAAATGTATTTTTATGCTTCTCTATTTTGTAAGACAGATGACACTCTGATATTGTAAAGAAATCTTTGTACAAACTATTTTATCAATAAAGCAAAGTTTTATTTTCCGCTGTTTAATTTCTGTCTGTCTTATAATTTATCTGCATCTTTTACCCTAAATGCTCCACAGAACTTAGTGCATTCCCTTTGTGAGTGACACTAACGGACGTGGGGTGTTACACGTGGTATCAGAGCTGAAGGTTACCGGATCAGATAAAGGATTTGAAAAAATATTTCCAAAACGGTTTTAAAAGAAGCATTTTCAAAAGAAAAGATTTGTTTTAAAGGCATATTCCCCAAAGCCATACGCACTATCTTCTCTTCCTCTATTTGAATTCTTGTCTCCTTCTTTCTTGAGTCTTTGGGGCTCCTGGCTTTCTGGGAGGTAACCTCATCGAAGGGCGAAGTAGTGCCCGACTTCCGTAGTTGTTTCACCTGCGGTTAGTTTTCTTCCAAGCTTAGTAGGGTTTTCTGTACGATGGAAGCAGCTTTCGAGAGATTTGTCAACATGGTTACACATGGAAGGAGATGAGGAGTTTTGCTAGGGAGCAAAACCCTAGGATGAGGAATTCTTAGATATAGATTTAGCTCACGAAGGAGGAAGAAATTATAAAACCTAAGACAAGAGGAAGTATCTTTACTAGGGTATGATAGGGCAAATAATTAAGGACAAGGGCAAGAACGAGGAACAAGGTTTTCAGAAGGGCAAGAACCTACTTTCGCCACCAAGCATACCTAGGAGAAAGGTAGTAAAGTTCTGTTGGAAGAGTCTAGTTTTGTTGTTCGTACTATTTCCTTGGTTCTAGCGCTTCACATTTGTTCATATCCACTTCCATAGTTGAGTCTCTGCACCATAGTACTTGTATAGTAAAAATATCCCACTAGAGTCTCAAATCCAATTGGTGGTCCGACCAGTTTATTTTTGGTTAGTAGGGATTTGAGAATAGCTATCGAGATTGCTTATGTCATCTCACGTAGATCGTCTAAATTCGGAGGAGATATTCCTTGGGTGCCTGTCTGACATTGGTTTAGGCCTTTGGGGCTTGTACTTGAGGAATGTCGAGTTCGACTAGGATGGTTTGCGTGAGAGATGAATAGTTGTGGCAGGTACTCTAAAAAGCACGTAGTAACCTTTCGACCCCTATAGTTATGGCACGACGGATAAGAGGGAGACCTCTAATCATCTTAGTACATATACTTGGTACCGTGATTGACATCTGTTTATTTTGGAATTGGAGGTCAGAAACTTCAAAATCGTGAAGTTAAATTAGTTAAGATACAGTGGAGTAAAGCTCAAGAAGGCTAGATACTAGCGTCATACCCTTTTTCTTAAGGGTGCATCCTTGATTTCTTTGTGTAGGATCTTTACGCATAATTGTTTCTCTCTTTCCGAAGTATATCACCAAGGTCGTATCTTCGATCCTTAGGTAGAAGCCAATGGATGTAAACATGTGTTTGAAACATGTTATGGTTGGTGGTTGCAAGTGATTGCTAATGGTTGCTCGTGGATGCATATGCATACGTATTAGGCACTAGATCAAGTTCGGACGCTTTCATATTGCATTTTTAGATATGTATTTGTTTGTAAGTTGAACTTGATATGTTATCATATGGATGTTGCATATGGATGAATGGCCGTGCACGCATGTAGTATTTACATAACTAGGGAGGCTTGCATACATGAATGGACGCATGGCACTGACATGATTTGCATTAAGGAGGTCAACTGAATCAGTAGACCGCCTGATTTTGCATTAGATAAAGACATATACACACACTATGCATATGAACATGAAAGCATTAGAAATCTTTTAAGGACATTGAATGCCTGTGATTGAATGGTTGAGTAGATGGGTGATTGGATGGTAGGACACATTCTTCATAACTTGAAGATTTCGGGGGCGAAATCCTTTTAAGTGGGGGAGAATGTAACACCCCGTAATTCTGTAACACTAAGATTCACAAATCAAGGCAGAATTAAATGTTAAAATCAAAATCAAGGGAAACGGGCTGCGCCATTGCATTCATCTCGGAATTCTGCATGAAAACAAGTCCGAGTTTGCGTAAATCGGAGTCCGTATGAGGAAGATATGGCCTTCGGAAGATTCAGCAAAGTTCAAATTTCAAAACAGTTCAGAAAAACGAGTTCGAAATTCAAAACAGACCCAGATTGGGCTGGGCGGGAAAATTCCCGCCCAAGGCACCCAGGTCGACTGGGTAGTCGACCTGGGTCACCCAGGTCGATTGGGTAGTCGACCTGGGGGTCGACCCCCTGCTTTTTCCAGCTTTCTGCACCTGGTTCGTTCTGATGTATTTGGTCACGTTCTCTGCCTAGGTTCGTCCGCTTAACACTATATAAACAGCCCTAGACTCCTTCTCTATTCGCAATTCTTCTCTACCCTTATGCTACAAAGATTCTTAGTGAACATGACTTCCTCTCCTCCTCTTAATTAAATAATAAATAAAATAATATATATAAAATAAATCAAGACGAGGAGGTGCTGCTCAAAGACTTTCAAAGAAGAGATTCAAGCTAGAATTCAAGTGAAGATTCGAACGACTGCAACGACTGTTTTTCTACGAATCATAGCAACGCCATCTTTCTATTCTAATCTAATCCCTGTAAGTCAGTTATTTCTAGATTTGAACGTTTTTCTCTGTTCGTGACATGAAATTTAAGGAATAAAAGAATATGCCAAATCTCTCTCTCTCTATTCGAATCAGTGCCTATACTCTTGGACCTAATTAAGAACTGTTGTGATTCGAGGACAAATGAGACTGTGACTATGAAACTATGGACCTTAAAACCATATGCCTATGACTATGAATATTTGCCTATGACTATGAACATTGCCTATGACTATGGACATTGCCTATGACTATGAACATTGCCTATGACTGTGACTATGAGGATTATTTCCTTGACTAAGCCTATGCCTTTGATTAGGAAATATAAACTATTGCCTATGATATAACAAGGACATCTGTGATTAAACACCTATGATTCATGACTAGGAAAGTGTTGCTTAAGTTTTGTGACTATGAAATTGGGTCTAAACCCGAACATATATTCTGTCTATTCTTGGTTATCTTTGGTTTTAGACCTTGGGAATTTACCTATTAAGTTAGGTCTACCCATGTTCTTGAACCTACGTCTCTATTCTGTCTATTCTTGGTTATCTTTGGTTTTAGATCTTGGGAATTTACCTATTAAGTTAGGTCTACCCATGTTCTTGAACCAACGTCGTTATTCAACCCTTTTTATGCCAGTTAGTATGTCTATCTTTTGCATAGCATCTTTGGTTCATTCCCTATTTTCTACGAACCTAGCTTTATTTATAATCTAGATTGAATCACGATTATACGAACGGTGGGAATGCGGTTTGGGAAAAATATGAAATTTACTAAAAACGTAGTTTAACTTGGGAATTGGCATAAATTGGGAACATGTATTATGGCATGTTCATATAAATGCAAATTGGATAAATTTGACATGAATTATAGGATGCGTAATTTGAATCTAATATTGACTTGTAAATCTAGCATTTACATGAATTGTGAACTAGAACAATAAGTCTAGTTTGACATGAACTGTAAATAGAATGTTAAATCAGAAGTGGATTAGCTAATTTGGCATAAGAAGTATATTGGCATAAATTTGAAATTGGCCATAATAGGGAGTAATATTCATGTTTAGCAAAATCATGGTTAGTAACGCTTGATTTGGTATAGTTTACATACCAAAAAGCATAAATATGATTTAGAAGGGGAAATGGGCCATAAGAATGAATGTAGACAATTTACATTAAAAGAGTAATTGGGAAATAAGTAAATTAGGATTAATTTACTTGTAGAATTTGTCCTAAATGAGGAAATGTTAATTTAGACAAATTAAAGGTTTATTAACGACATCTCTTTTAATAATAAACCAGAAAGTTCTAGGGTGACAGAGAGGATAGTGTCTAGGCTTGGGTTTGGAAAATACAAGTTTCCTGCTCTCCCTGGCTATCCCTAACTGATCCGACGGACGAGATGGTTACTTTCAAAACCTGATTTGAAAATTAGTCAAAACCCTTGAACTAGAAAACACGAATAGGCCTAACCCGAGGTTAGACTGAGTTGCGATGTAAATCTGCCCGGAACCAACCGGCACATACAGTAATCGCAACAATATCTGTCTAATGTGAGTGGTCGTGGCTTTAATCTATTTAATTAAAGCTAGAACAAGAATGGTAGGGTTAAGTTCACTAAGACACTTAACCAATTCAACATGATAACCAGACTGGTGGGTGGGGTTAGGGCCATACAGTTAGGCTAGAATGGGAGGGTTAAGTCCCTAGGAACACTTAACCAATTTAACACAGTTAAGCTAGGATGGGAGGGCTAAGTCCATAGGGACACTTAACCAACTTCACATGGTAACTAGACTAGAAGGTGTGGTTAAGTAAAAGTTAATACACTTAGCCAAATTAACATGACTAGAAGGTGGGGTTAAGTAAAGTTAATACACTTAGCCAAATTAACATGTTAACTAGACTCGAGGTTGGGGTTAAGTAAAGTTAATACACTTAGCCAAATTAACATGTTAACTAGACTAAAGGTTGGGGTTAAGTAAAGTTAATACACTTAGCCAATTTGATATGTTAGCTGGACAAGACCGTAGGGTTAAGAAAACTTGAACACTTAACCGTCAGGTTGTGATAAAGGAATAGGGCTAAGTCTAAAACATGAAGGGGTAATACTTAACCATTAATAACATGTTAGTTAAAACGGACGGGCAAGGTTAAGTTAAAGGAACACTTAACCAATACAGGGTAAATGGGTAGGGTTAAGTAATAAATACTTAACCAATATAACTTGGTGTGTGGTAGGGTTAAGTCAACATGAATTACTGATAACACTTAACCAGTTTAACATGATGAATGAAGAGGGTTAAGTTGGCTTGAATTGACTAATGACACTTAACCAACCCAAATTGACGGGAAAGGGAACTAAGTAGTAAACCTTAGTTAAGAAAACAACGATTCTGGAAACTAAGTGGTAAATCTTAGTTAGTAAAACTAAGTAGTAATTCTTAGTATTGCACGAGGAGGAGCGAACGTCCGTCTGATTAAAGAAAAAGGCTCCAACGAATTGGGTTACGAAGCCCGAGGCTTCGAGGGGACGTGAGGGTACTCTTGGTATCCCTCTGTGAGGCTGCAGATGATCCGCCTGGGCCCACAGAGATTAAGGTCTGCGTAGAAGAACCAGGGGTATGCCTTGGTTGCAATACATGGCAACCTAAAGACTAGGATGGACCGGTGTGATTCGACGAGCAAACGGTAGCCCTGTGATAGCGACTCGTCGTCTACCATCCATCTTGAGTCAATCGAGATACGTGAAGCGGAAAGGCGGAGAACTCCAAAAGACCATATACTTGCTATCTAGTTATGGGTGAGGATGGCCATAGGATAGTGGGGCACCGGGGGCCGGCGTATAGTTCTCATTTTACAAGGTGTGCCTTTCATTAGTTGAGGGAGGGGTCAAGTAGGACCATAGCCACTGGAATAAAAACAGACCTTAGCATCTGCATCGGCAGATATCTGAAAGCTCCCGACCGAGTTCTGTATTCCTTGATTTGCCCTGTCACAGGACTCAGACCGCACATTACAGGACATGTGCATCTAGACAAGCGATAACGATTCGCGATACATGCGTGGGGAAGTATAGGAACATATACCACTCTAGGTAGTGTGTCCTAGACTTGGGGGCATCGTTCGACAGGTAGCATAATTCCTAGTTGAACTAGGTGGCATAAATCCTGAATCCGAGAAGCGTTCAGCAGACAGCGTAAACTCTAGTTGAATCTAGAAGGCACTTGGTAGAAATCCCTAGATTAAATCTAGGTAACAAATAAATAAATGGATGCCTGAAGGCGATGGAAAATACAGGGATTGGGATCACGTTATCGTTACTAGTTGGGACACTAGTTAGGTGGTGCAGAGATGTAGAAACCAGTATAACAAGGAAATAGCGAAGCGGCGAAAGTATTAGAGCATATCCAGTTTATCTTAGCTTAGCATATCTTGTGTTAGTCTAGTCTAATCTTGCCAACCCTATCATCATGGTGTTATCTTGTATTCAGTTAATTCATGTCGTTTTGTTTTTCCATGTTCACATGCTAGAAGTTACTGAACTTACTCAGGCTTTATGTCTGACTCTGTTTTTCTTTCGTCTTCTTCTCTTCCGTTCCCCCCCAGGTAGTAGAGGAGGGAGTAGTATAGCTCAGGTTAAGTTGGACTGTCACTCTTTCCCAGCTTGAAGATTTGTCGAAGTTTTGCTTGGATTCTCTTTCCAGATGCTATGGCTGGCTCTTGCTACATTGGGGAATATAAATGTATTTTTATGCTTCTCTATTTTGTAAGACAGATGACACTCTGATATTGTAAAGAAATCTTTGTACAAACTATTTTATCAATAAAGCAAAGTTTTATTTTCCGCTGTTTAATTTCTGTCTGTCTTATAATTTATCTGCATCTTTTACCCTAAATGCTCCACAGAACTTAGTGCATTCCCTTTGTGAGTGACACTAACGGACGTGGGGTGTTACAGAAGGGAAGAGCAAAAAGGTGAACAAATTTCTCACCTGCACAAGACTTGGTGAACTATTCTACAAAAAAACCAACTTTTCAGATCTTGTTTGAGGCAAAAAATTATGAAGAGAGGAAGAGAGGCTGGCTGATGTTTAATAAACCGGGTCCCTATATTTCGTACTTTGATTTATGGCAGCATTAAACATTTCGTACTCTGATTTATGGTAGCTTTAATCATTAAGACTTGTCAAGTCAGCTTTAATCATTTCGTTGGACAAGCTTTATCACATAGTACAAGTTTTGCAGAGTGTAGTAACATCACCTGTATTATGGCAGAGTGCAGTCAACTGAACTATTTTATGGCAGAGTGTAGTCATGTCACAAGTTTTGGATCAGCTCTGCCATAAACCATGTAGTACGAAATGATTAATCAATATGAATATCAATGCCATACATCCAAATAATTAAACATACACTACTTCTATCCGAACATACCAAACTTTTAGATCCTTTACGTTTATAAATCTTTACTATAAACGGGGATGACCCTACTCGTTTATAAATTTTTAACTCCTAACCCACGTGGTTTGGGGTAGCGTGCTGAGAAGTCACAATCCGTCAAGCCCTGCACACACACCCTTTAATTGTAGGCATGAGGTTGAGGACGACCTCTACATACAACTCTGTTCTTTTAAATAGTTTGCACTTCATCGTCCAACCATAAACTATTTGTGCATACATGATCATCCAAGACCATAAACTATATGTGCATACTTCATTGATTCAAGGTTACTATTTTTGTTATAAAGAAAATGTGATCTTCTAACATGTTTTGTATTATTGATTTCGTGTAGTTTAAATGGGCGATTGGGAAATCAGTGTTGAAACTATGGGTAAAATGTTTGATAGGTATGAACAGAACAAAGAGGATGAGGAAGAGGGTGGATTCATTCCAGATACACAAATATAAGAGGTGGATGAACTGGTTCAAAATGAAATTATTTGCGCTACGCAAGAAATTGTCCAAGTACAGAATCCACAACCACCTCTACGATCAAACCAAGCGAGGCAAATGGGTAATCTTGCTCGTCAAAACCAAAGTACTACAAGCTCCAGTACTTCAATTACTAAATTTTCTCCTCAGAATTTACTTATCCTCGTGAAATCCTATATTGAAGTTGATCGAAGAGATGAGTTATTGTTGCAAAGAGGAGGGGGTTTAACCTATGAAGATTATTGGGCGATGGTAACGAGATTACATAACAACCATTGTACCTACCCTTGTTAGTTAAAATCCATATGGCTCATCATCGTTTTGCAGAAGCTTGTGGTCGATATCGTAAGATTATCGAGACGCTTGAAGACGAAGATATATTTAAAACAACTAAATCAACTTTTGATTCTCGTTACCTTGTAGAGTACAGTACGGAATTTGTTGGTCACAAAGCATATAAACTTCGCTATAGTTTGTTAACCCGGTATGGGGCTGAATAAGCATATGGTATTTGTCTATTTTATTTGGTTTTTTGAACTTGTGTTTTATTTTATGATTGTATGAAAATTATGGGGTAATTATGATTTTATACTTTATTAAAACGTCTAAAACAATCAGCTAATGGGAAAAGTAGAAAAATTAATAAAATACGCATTGCATTGATAAGTAAATAGTTACTACAATGGGAAATATAAAGTTACTACATCAACATAATACAAGCAGTTAGTAATAAGGATATTGATGAATAATAGATTTACAATCGAGGAAACTTTGACATTAAAATACGCTGTTTCATTCCCATCCAATATTCCTTCTCGCAGTCATCCATTCCAGTCAAATCTTTGGCCATGATTTCTTTCTCTTCTTTTTGTTTTTTATATGCTAAATCACTCGCTAGAATTTGCAACCTCTTCTCCTCAAGATCAGCAAACCTGGTCATAACCTCTATTTTTTCTTCGCATTTTCATTTCTTTCTACATGTCTACGATCGTTTACTTTATAGCGTGCGTTGATTTTTCCTTCAACAACAACATCAACTTTGCCCTTTCTTTTTGTAGCTTTGACTCTTTGCTAACTAAAATCTTCATTAATTGTGTTATTGAACTCATCAAGTAAGTTTTCACCTTCACATGAAGAATTTTTCCCCGATGACTCTCCAGGACTAGATGAATAGGTAGCTTTTGAAGCTTTTTTATTTGCCTTTGAAACAGTTTGAACATCGCGTAGGCTCTTGGCAAGTTCAGAGTTCCATTTTGGTTGGCTGGTAAGCAGAACAATGCAAAAACTGATAATAATGTGGCATTTTCTCCCTGATTTCTCTAGCGAAAAGCTTCTTGAACTCCTCGTTTGCCATTCGTTTTTAATACGAAAAAAGGAATAAGTTTCATAAGTAACAATTATTCAACCACTAACATACATTTTACGAAAACTTACCATATTATCCTCGCCTCCCATGCCACTAAGATTGGCTTTCTTTATTTTAGAAACGTGTGATTCATAAAACGATGTTTGACAACTTATTTTGCTGAATCGACCCAATTGACCCAGAATCGCCGACAACATCCATAAGCCTTCGAGATTCTTCTAAATGAAAGCAGTCTTAATTTTTTTCCAAATTTAACAGCTGATTGGTCGTTCCGTTAACCGAATCCTATGAGAAATAATAATAGATGTTGGATAGATCGACGTCATCCTCGAGTGTCCACAGAATAGTTGATTGTTTGCTAGGAGGAGTAGTTAGACCGTAATCGGTGTTGTATTGAGAAAACTGACTTCCGTCCATCGTCGGATGTGAAAATTCTCCAAAAGGTGAAGACATTATTGAGTTTAAGTTTCTTGGGATTTAGTAGATAGAAAAGAAGTGAAATTATGTTGTGATGTAGAATGTAAGAAAGGAAATAAATTATAACTAAAAATATAATCGCTGGAAAAAATAATGACCGTTTTATAGCCATTGGAAGAAAATATGACCGTTTTATAGTTGTTGGAGAAAAATACGACCGTTTATATTCGTTGGGATGAGGGAAATGGACAGAGGAAGTAAAGCGCCGATATTATCGATGCTATATGTAGAGCGTTGATATTTTACGGAGCGTGTCGAAAAAACTGGCACTCTACGTATAGCGTCGATAATATCAGCTCGCGGGGCCGATTCCGAATTCAGGATTGACCCCTGAATATTTGGCTGAATATTACATCTCCCAACATCTGTTGGGGAGCATTTCAACAAACAATTCATGATTCAGGATATGAATCTTGAGCTGTTGGAGATGCTCTTTGTAATGGCCCGGATTTCCGTACTCTTTGAGTCGACAAATAACATCACACGTCCAACCCAAATTGCACAGAAATACGAATTATTATTAGAAAGAAGTTAGAGGATGAGAAATATAAAGAAAGAGAAATTAGAATAAAAGAAAACGAAGAACACAAATCTCACAGCGGAACGAATAAAATATATTATTTAACATAACTTTTGAAATACAAATCAGTAACCGTATATACATACCATCATCAGAGCACAACAGTTATTCCTGGAACAGTTATAAACACCTGTTTCCAGATACAACATAGTACACAGCGGAAACTGTGATAGTCTATAGCTAACAGGTGAAGCCTCCTGCTTCAAGCTTCTCCAAGTGAATCTGTAAAATCTCGACTACTTGAATGCCCGTACAAATATGGGCACCCAAGAGTTTAGGATAAACAAAACAAAATTAAATCTGGGTCAGTCATGGGACTGGTGTGAGTAAACTCCAACCATCTGTTTAACTTTCAAAACTCTTTTGAAAGAAATGACAATCGTAAGACCGATCCACACATAAACACGGATGGTTTTTACCTTACGATAACCAAAAATATTTTTGATATCAAAGCCAGTGATATTATAATAATGTCTACAACAAATAAATAGAATCTAGCGGAACTCTTGCATCTCACGCTCCATATATAATATAAAATCAAAAATCGCAGGGCGTTTATTGTAGATTGGATTTCCAACATGACAAGGTATGGAACCACCTTCCGATCAGTGTACTCTAGAGGGGATACACTGGGGTTCAACAAGAACATCTTGCAACCCGGCCCATACATGACCGACAACTCATTTCGCTTGAGTGTATCGAATGTATATCACCAACGGTTGGGATCAACAACCGTTTCCCGAAAGGGACAACATCGATAGATTAAACAAGCAGTGGAATTTCTCTAGATAGGTGATTATACATCCTAATGGGAGCGACCCACATAGCCATGCTGCCTGCCCGATTTTTGTCAAATTCCCGGTTGTGAGGCTTGAGGTTTGAGTTATCTTCCAGAATATCTGGCCACCATTCACTTTGAATGCCACATCCTCAGATCCATCGGAAATCACTAATTGATTCCCAAAAAAATACTCAGATTGTTAGGCTAAAGAAGTTTCCCTTCTTTGCCACCAACTTCGTACGTTTGAAGGAATCAACGTACGTAATCCCTTTGGAAATACTCTGTCAGACACTCGTCCACACAAGTTGTCCTGGGTCTGGACAAACCGATGGCACCGTTCTATTAATCCATCTTGGGCAATTTCTACCTAGGGTTAACAGAACAGCACTTGCATTTTACTTCATCTTCATTTATCTTCAGCATAAGTTGGTTCGTAACGCTTATACCAATACGGAGTGGTTTTCAGATATTAAATCTGATCCCGGTCTCTCCATACTGATAACGGAGGTATAAAATAAATCAAAACTTTGATAGTCGGTGTTTTAACTATCAAAGAAAACATCCATACAATCAACAGTCCTATTTTCAATTGGAAATCCTACCGATCAAGCATCAAACAACACGACCCCTTTTAATTTAATTTCTTATTAAATTATTATTTCCAATTCCTGTTATCTCATCTTTCGTATCCTTTCAAAGCTCTATTTTTCTCTCTTGATTGTTGGTAAACATTTCCAATATCCTACTTTCTTTATTCGAGAAAATATATCTTATTCCAGTTAGAAAACATTTCAAAATCCTTTAAATTAACGCAGTGTTACAAAACATCGTTATTATAGCTCAAACCAGTAATCACTTATTAACTAACCATCTTGCTAACCCATCTTCACTATCGAACCTTATCCATTCCTCCATCAATCATGAAGTCAATCAAGTTGGGGTATAATTACCTCTCAGACCTTAATTGAACAACACTCTCAACTTTGAAATAGTCAAAACTCACAACTTCAAACAAAACATCGCTTATGCGACTCTCGGTTCAATCTAAGAAAACACTTCTTTTGCAAGAAAAACATGGATTATATTCGTAGCGTTATAATTGCTGTTTCCAATGATTTATGAAACATTTATTATAACGGCAGCGTTAAAATCGCTGTTTAGATTTACAAAACATTTATTATAATGACAGCGCTAAAATCGTTGTTTAGATTTATAAAATATTTATTATAACAGCAGCGTTATAATTGCCGTTTTAGATTTATAAAACATTTATTATAACAACAACGTTATAATCGATGTTTCCAAATATAATTTGTACGTATTAATTTCAGTAAATAAATTAATAAGTAAATAATTCGATTTGATTCAAACGGAAAGTAAAAATAACTACTTCCCTAAATTCGATATAATCGAATTCCAATAAATAACTTTCTCTCGAGTAATCTATATTCGATTAATATTTCGAACTTTGGAATAAATCTATCTTTTCCAGGTTAATTCCAATTTCCTTATAATTATTCCCATTTGCAAAACATTTGCTTTGAAATCGTTATTCATTTCAAATATGGATATTATTCCTTAATAGGAATCTAGACTCGTTTATCAATCAACTTGATTTTATTAGTAAATATCATATGCAAATTCTGTTAATAAAACTGCTACTAACACCTTTGTGGTTATATTCGTATTTCCTTATTAAATGCATTTATAAGCTATACGTTTTATAACTTCGGAAATCAGCTTTATTTGATTTCACCAATCCTCTTCTTGTTTAGTGATTCTAATTAAAAATAATATTAAATTATCTCAAAACGTAAAATTTTATTTAAATAGTTATAAGCCTTCAAATATCAGTTTCTTATCAAATTTCATTTAAAATATAGTTTTACACTAAATAGAGTTTAAATATCTTTTCTAAAATAATTTGCTTTAACAAGATTCGACATTGTCGAATTTCTAAATACAAATCACTTGGATTTATCTATATTCCAATCTTTAGAATAAAACTCATCGTTTCCTTCGAAAATGATTTTTCACTTCCCTTCTCATTCAAAATCACCATTTGAATTTATTCTCTCCACTCAAATCTTTTTTTACAACTACGGCGTTTAAATCCCACTTTAAATATCGGTGTCAACACTGACTTCCACCACACCATATATGCTGATTAAGCTGTGTTTTTAGCCGTATCTAAGGCTCTTAAACACGGCCAATAGCCAACGGCGTGTTAAATTTTTAGATACGGCTACAAACCGTATCTCATAAGTAATAACATACGGCTTATAGCCGTATCTAAGTGGTATTCAGACACGGCCTTTGACCGTATCGAATTATATCTGTGTGTGCACATATTTATATATTTATATATGCATATATATATATATACAGAAACTGTAGCACATATTTTTCATATAACACGGCATATATACCACAATTTATACACAAGAATAACACAATTTATATTTTGTATATATACTCAAAGCATTTACAAGATTTTTCATAACACGAACATAATGTATAACATACTAACATATACAAAGGAAACTGTCAAAGATTTTCATAACAGTACGAACTAACAAAAAAAGGTAAAAACATATGATCAGCCTGATATATATAACTCCAGTCGAGGCCGGGAAGATTGAGCGTACGTGCTGATCAATATGCCGATGAAATCCATGTGTTTGTTGTAAATCAAAGTAGTACTACTATGAGAATAAGCTAGCTCATGATGCTGATCATAAAGTTTTATATATAACAGCATAAATATTTATATATGTTACTATGTACACAGTTTAAAACAAAAACTTAAAAGGCCACCTTGATGATTGGCAGTAAAACAGAATCGTGATAGCCAGCGCCTGAGTTCCAGCAACACAAAAGCGCCCAAAATCTACAGGAAAAAAGAAGTAATTTTATGCCTGATTACACACAAAATATCGTGTCTTTGTGTTTGTACTGATAACAGTGAAGGGCATATCGTGTCTTTGTATTCGTGTGTGCGTATTTGTCAATTATATGTATAACATGTTTATGTAATACTACATGACATGATTTCATTCTCCAAAACAATACCTTTGCTTTGAACCAGTTTATTTTTCATTCTCCAAAATCTCCGCAAACATGATTTTCACGTAATGACTCACTAATTCGCTCTAAAAGTATTAAACCACAAACTCATTATAATTCTCCTTGTCACTTGGCTGCAATATTGTAGATATAACATTGCTATAGGCTTGCCCTTTCTATTCTATCACCCTAATCTAGCTAATGTAGTGTATCCGAGATGAGGGGATGGAAAAAAGCGAGATATTACCTGAAGCTTATATCAAAAATGCTCTGATTTTTTCTGCTAAGTACCATGACATAAATCCCAATCCAGTAGACCCTGCACAATTAAGATTTTATTGCATGGTTATAACCTATTATACGGTTCAAAACACTAACACCTTCTCGTATTACATGAAGGGTTGTACACCTTGAAATCCATCTATCTATTATTACACATAGAATAGAAACAATGCAACTTGGTTGCCTGCATGGTTTTCTTACATTTCAAGATAGGAGATCCCGTTTCAATCTTCTATGTTTTTAACAAAGCACATAAAACTGCCAACCCAACTACATCCCCAAATCTACTCTGTGAAGAACCAAGTAATGTGGTTATCTAAATTTCATTTGCCCATAAGTACAAATGTTTATTCTTATCCCCAAATCTACTCCGTGAATGACGTTATTATAGTCAAGATCGCTCCTTTTTTATTAATCTTTTACTTAACCTGGCGGAAATTAAAATCCTGGCTCCGTCCTTGAGAGTGACATTAAGATAATATGAACAAGTAAAAAGAATTACCTGAATGTAACGATACAAATTAAGAATAAGTTGATTAGCACATTGGAATTACCCAAAGTCCACAATCTTCAAATTACCCAAATTTGGGGTCTCTAGCTTTGCGCTGGTCGATCATTGGTGCCAGTGATCTAACTAGTGCAAAGCTGGAGACACACAAATCGAATCATCTCTACTGGAGGAGGAGATTCCAGAGAAAGGTGGAGGCACGATTTGGTCACTGATCGAAAACTCTAATTTGGGTTTTCGATCACCATTAAACTAAAACAAAAGGAAAAGGGAGCGGCCAAAATTTGTGTTTGGAGTGCCTGAAGGGGTGCACAATATGATACGAATTAGATTTGGCCAAAGGCAGTGTCAAATGAACCGATCTAGAGCATCCCCGATGGACGGTCAGATTTATGGTGTTTAGGGTGGTGCGGATCGCAAAATGTAGTTTGCTACGGCTCTAAGACCTATCAAATATGATACGGCTATAAACCGTATTTTATCCCCGCAACGTTGTGTGCCAAATTGGCGGATATGGTGTAGTGTTCCATTTTGCTTATATAAATTCAACTTGAAATTATATGTTAATCTATCCCATGATAAATATTTTATTTTATTTATATACATTGTTAAAATCAATTTTCTTCTTCAATCTACATAAACAAGTTTATATTTCAAGTTCACTTGAAATTTAAATTTCTATTTTGGAAATTCTCTCCTTTTTAAATCCCAAATTTCTTTCCTACATTCTAAAATATTTTACGGTATTATTTATAGGGCCAGTGTAATTCAACATAACCTAATAGTTACAGTATATATATCACAATAGATATCACAATGAATGACAACAATAATATAAATGTTGAGGAATCCAGTTGGATCTCTCCAACCTGTTTCTCTGCATCCACAGATGTTAATCAACATTGATAATATTAATTTCACATCAATATGAAATAAACAAATCAAATAATCGGTCAACGCTATAACTATATCAGCATTTCAACCAATTTTAACAACCATTCATCCAAACAATCATCACACAATATAAAATTACTATAGATAAATTTAAAACTCGTTTATATAAAAATATAAACGAGACAGAGGTAGTGAGTTTACTCACCTTGTTTCGCAATTGATGATTCTGCATTTGTTTCGTTTAAAATCAGACGTTTGATTTTCCCACAAAATTCCAGTAGTTTGGTCTTCAACGGAAATAGTTTTACAATGTATGTTTCGGCGTTATGATCCCGACTTGACTGGTTTGGTCTGATTCTGTTCACGAATGGGTTAGATATGATTTATATAAGTTTTAAGGTCATTAAATTAATTATTACTAATATAGATCATTACCCTGAATTAAAATGGTTAGGCCATTAATCACGTTTTAGACCCTGCATCTTCTTCTTCAACTCAGTGAAAAAATAAAATTCTGCCACCTCCTGTAAACGCGCAGACATGCCCAAAATCATTCTCCTCCATAAACCCGACCTGAGCACCGTTGACCACTACTGATCCCACTGTTTGCTTTACCATCGCTCTAGCTTCCAATATTCACAACACAGACAAACACCACCTCCTAATCACCAAAAACTGATTTGCGACTATTCCTTCCAGGTTTCGGTTAAACAAGATTTCCTCCAGGTTCGCATGGCATCTTCCCCTTTCTGGAAATGACTTCACTTTGTCTTCTTCCTAAATCTCCCTTGGACTTTCTTGCTTCGTCCTCGTACAGCAACTCATCACCCTTCCCATCTTATCATCGCTCCAATCTCCCCTACCTGCCATCCACAACCGTTCGCCTTCAGGAGCAAATCCCTCCTCTCGACTTGACCGCAACACCAATAGTTGACCGACAATAGCAATCCCTAGGATGCTGAACAGACACCCACTGTAAAGGGTCGCACCCAAAATCGGTTGTATCCGCAGGAAGCCTTTTCGAAAAGAGAAATATTGGATCCAAGATTGGATTTTCATATCGATATTTTGATTTTTAATTTAGTTTTGAAGTGGCAATTTGTTTGTTGGTTTACTGCAAAGAATAGGAGAACGGGAGACTCAGAATAGAATTGAGGGATTTTATTTGATTTTTAAAGTTTCAGTTCATCCATTTTTTAACTGTAGAATGAGATGCATTATATAAAGGAAGAAGAAGCGTAGGGCGCACGGTAAAGGGATTGTTTGGGAAGAACGCTTCTGAAGATTGGCAGGCACGGTTCTTCTAAAACGTAGAGAGCACGCTGCCCACTTGTTTAGTTTTTAATTTTTGATTTCATTTGCTTGTTTTTCGTTGGTCTGAAAAAAAATGCAGACATCATTATTTTAAAGGGAAGATGGTTTGACCAAGTAGTTTATAGAAAGAATTTTCGAACTTCGTTGTCTAAAATTACGTTCATGTCCAAGCCGTTATAGACAGAAGTAAGAATGCGATCATGTCCAGCGAGGTGTCACGATCCCAAAAATAAAATAATATCGGTAGGTTAACTTATATTGTGAAACCCTTAAAATGCTGATATAGGATGTAAAACACTCCAAATAAAAAGTAGCATATTTTCCAAAATAAAAATTACAATAAAATTCTAAAAATTAAATTATCACTGCGTCTCAAAGGGCTTGTCCAAATTCAAGACCGATATTTAAATATATTTAAATAACCGTTATGGCTTATATACGATACCACAGCGACTTTCTGAAAATTTGATTTGGACGTAATTCACAATATATAAGACGAAATCTCGATTTTTCACTTCCATTAGAAAAATATAATCAAATAGATCCATACGTTTCTTGTTTCGAAGAAATCCGACTTATTTTGGATCCTGTATATTCAGTTGAAGTTTAAATCGTAAATTACGAACTACCGCGACTATTTCGAGCTTGTTTTATATTTTATTATAAATTATAGGTTTAAATATCGTTTTGTTAAATAATTTCTTATAAATTTCTATATATAATTCAAATAACAAATTTAAATATTCAGAATTCAACAGCTGAAAATCCGGGTCGTTACATTCCTTCCCCCTTAAAATAATTTCGTCCTCGAAATTGCTAAGCAGTAAAAATGTTATAACTCTAACTCCTCATAACCTGCTTAGTTGAAATCTTATATTCCATATCTTTTAACCCAGTTCTTACCCAACCTTCGAATTCTCATATCAATACTCGACCATTCATAATTCTTTCGAAATGATCTATCCACCATTTTTGGACAATACATCATCACTTTCTCGTCTTCAATCCATATGCTCTTCTGCATATCCACACTCATTCTAACTGATTTTAAATCCATTTATCAATTTCATTATTCCACTTGAAGTTTTATTAACTAATTTTGGTTTTCTTATTTCAATCACAATTAACAACTCGATTTTAAATTATCAGAAAATTTCTTGAAAATTTCTAACTCTTTAAATTTTCGGAAATTTCGCCAGCATCTCCTTTGCACGGCTCAATCGATACAACCATAACTCGCCTTTCTAGGCTCTTTCCAATCCAAAAGAAAATCAAAAAGCCAAGCGGCTTGCCCCATAGGCTTATAAAACCATCAAACCCAAGTAATATTTAAAATGTACCTTTTGTCAAGCATAATTCTCTCTTGCATTTGCTTCCATTCAGTATCTGCTCGGCATACATATATCCACTTCCGTTTGGTTTCAAATCAATTCATCTTCCAATTTTTAACTCTCTAACCAACTTCTGATTAGTTCACCTACATTCTATCAATTCAAATCTGATTTCTATTCAGGAATCAGTCCCCTTACTCAGTTTGAGTTTCAATTTCCTTCACAATTTAATTCCAAACAACAATATCTAATATATATTCAACTTGTTTATACATAAGTCAAACTCACTTTAAAATTACAAATCTCAACATTTCTCTTTATCTAATTTCATTCGGGATTATTTCTAATTCAATCCAAATTTATTTAACTTAAGTTAAATTTCAATTCATTTGATACATATTTACCATTTCAATCTGTTCAACATATACAAGTTAAATTTTGATTTCAGAATTCAAATTCCCGGATTTTATTTCAAACTCGCTTGAAAAAAATATAGATACATATGTCCATAACCATTTACAAATCCAAAACCTTGAAATTTGAAACAAATAACAAATTTTCCTTTAACAAACTATTATGGTAGCAATCCGTCATCAGAAACTTGAAAATGAATACTGATGATGACGCGACCCATCATCGGAATTATTTTCTTGCCACTGAAGTGATTTCAGTGCTTAATCACTTTCAAAACCCATTTAAATCATTCTTATTCAAAGATCCTTTAAAGCAATGCTATATTGCCTTTGAAATACTTCAAGAAATATTTTCTAAACAACCGGGATTTAAATTCCAAATTCTGGTTTGAATTTAATTGTAATTCAGCTTATTTGTATATTCCATTCTTATACAAATTCAATTTGGTTTTATATAATCATCTCAATGTTTTATAATTCCATTTGATTGTAATAACAATCAACGCATTCATATATAATAATTCAGAAATTATTCTTTTTATATCAAAATAATTTTTTTTTGGGCAAAATTATTTCATTTACCCATTTTAAAACAATACTGTATCGAATTGCTTTATTCGAGAGTTTAGAAACACCTATCGATACAGTTGTACATCCTGTATCGACCAGAATTCATAAACCACTCAACAAACCAACCAATATAGTATAAAACAATTTTATATCCAATCTACACTTACGCGCTCATATATATACACTCAAACTCAATATAGGGTATTACTAACCCGATCTCTATTGAGTTACGCCACAGAGCCAAGGTCACTACTCAACCTTCAGCCCTGATACCAAATGTAATGGCCCGGATTTCCGTACTCTTTGAGTTGACAAATAACACCACACGTCCAACCCAAATTGCATAGAAATATGAATCATTATTAGAAAGAATTTAGAGGATGAGAAATAGAAAGAAAGAGAAATTAGAATAAAAGAAAACGAAGAACACAAATCACACAGCGGAACGAATAAAATATATTATTTAACATAACTTTTGAAATACAAATCAGTAACCGTATATACATACCATCATCAGAGCACAACAGTTATTCCTGGAACGGTTATAAACACCTGTTTCCAGATACAACATAGTACACAACGGAAAATGTGATAGTCTATAGATAACAGGTGAAGCCTCCTGCTTCAAGCTCCTCCACGTGAATCTGTAAAATCCCGACTACTTGACTGCCCGTACAAATATGGGCACCCAAGAGTTTAGGGAAAACAAAACAAAATAAACTCTGGGTCAATCATGGGACTGGTGTGAGTAAACTCCAACCATCTGTTTAACTTTCAAAACTCTTTTGAAAGAAATGACAATCGTAAGACCGATCCACACATAAACACGGATGGTTTTTACCTTACGATAACCAAAAATATTTTTGATATCAAAGCCAGTGATATTATAATAGTGTCTACAACAAATAAAAAGAATCTAGCGGAACGCTTGCATCTCACGCTCCATATATAATATAAAATTGAAAACCGCAGGGTGCTTATTGGAGATTGGATTTCCAACATGACAAGGTATGGAACCACCTTCCGATCAGTGTACTCTAGAGGGGATAAACTGGGGTTCAACAAGAACATCTTGCAACCCGGCCCACACATGACCGACCACTCATTTCGCTTGAGTGTATCGAATGTATATCACCAACGGTTGGGATCAACAACCGTTTCCCGAAAGGGACAGCATCGATAGACTAAAGAAGCAATGGAATTTCTCTAGATAGGTGATTATACATCCTAATGGGAGCGACCCACATAGCCATGCTGTCTGCCCGATTTTTGTCAAATTCCCGGTTGTGAGGCTTGAGGTTTGAATTATCTTCCTGAATATCTTGCCACCATTCACTTTGAATGCCACATCGTCAGATCCATCGGAAATCACTAATTGATTCCCAAAAAAATACTCAGATTGTTAGGCTAAAGAATGTTCCCTTCTTTGCCACCAACTTCGTACGTTTGAAGGAATCAACGTACGTAATCCCTTTGGAAATACTCTGTTAGACACTCGTCCACACAAGTTGTCCTGGGTCTGGACAAACCGAAGGCACCGTTCTATTAATTAATCTTGGGCAATTTCTACCTAGGGTTAACAGAACAACCCTTGAATTTTACTCCGTCTTCAATTATCTTCAGCATAAGTTGGTTCGTAACGCTTATACCAATACGGAGTGGTTTTCAGATATTAAATCTGATCCCGGTCTCTCCATACTGATAACGGAGGTATAAAATAAATCAAAACTTTGATAGTCGGTGAATTAAATATCAAAGAAAACATCCATAAAATCAACGGTCCTATTTCCAATTGGAAATCCTACCGATCAAGCATCAAACAACACGGCCCCTTTTAATTTAATTTCTTATTAAATTATTATTTCTAATTCCTGTTATCTCATCTTTCGTATCCTTTCAAAGCTCTATTTTTCTCTCTTGATTGTTGGAAAACATTTCCAATATCCTATTTTCTTTATTCGAGAAAATATATCTTATTCCAGTTAGAAAACATTTCAAAATCTTTAAATTAACGCGGTGTTACAAAACATCGTTGTTATAGCTCAAACCAGTAATTACTTATTAATTAACCATCTTGCTAACCCATCTTCACTATCGAACCTTAACCATTCCTCCATCAATCATGAAGTCAATCAAGTTGGGGTATAATTACCTCTCAGACCTTAATTGAACAACACTCTCAACTTTGAAATAGTCAAAGCTCACAACTTCAAACAAAACATCGCTTATGCGACTCTTGGTTCAATCTAAGAATACACTTCTTTTGCGGAAAAACACTGATTATATATGTAGCGTTATAATTGCTCTTTCCAATGATTTATGAAACATTTATTATAAGGGCAGCGTTAAAATCGCTGTTTAGATTTACAAAACATTTATTATAATGACAACGCTAAAATCGCTGTTTAGATTTATAAAATATTTATTATAACAGCAGCGTTATAATCGCTGTTTTAGATTTATAAAACATTTATTATAACAGCAGTGTTATAATCGATGTTTCGAAATATAATTTGTACATATTAATTTCAATAAATAAATTAATAAGTAAATAATTAAATAATTCGATTTGATTCAAACGGAAAGTAAAATTTACTACTTCCCTAAATTCGATATAATCGAATTCCAATAAATAACTTTCTCTCGAATAATCTATATTCGATTAATATTTCGAACTTCGGAATAAATCTATCTTTTCCACGTTAATTCCAATTTCCTTATAATTATTCCCATTCGCGAAACATTTGCTTTGAAACCGTTATTCATTTCAAATATGGATATTATTCCTTAATAGGAATCTAGACTCGTTTATCAATCAACTTGATTTTGTTAGTAAATATCATATGCAAATTCAAACTGAGTCACTTTATACACCATAACATATTTATACATTCTGTTAATAAAACTGCTACTAACACCTTTGTGGTTATATTCGTATTTCCTTATTAAATGCATTTATAAGCTATACGTTTTATAACTTTGGAAATCAGCTTTATTTGATTTCACCAATCCTCTTCTTGTTTAATGATTCTAATTAAAAATAATATTAAATTATCTCAAAACGTAAATTTTATTTAAATAGTCATAAGCCTTCAAGTATTAGTTTCTTATCAAATTTCATTTAAAATATAGTTTTACACTAAATATAGTTTAAATATCTTTTCTAAAATAATTTGCTTTAACAAGATTCGACATTGTCGAATTTCTAAATACAAATCACTTGGATTTATCTATATCCCAATCTTTAGAATAAAACTCAACGTTTCCTTCGAAAATGATTTTTCACTTCCCTTCTCATTCAAATTTCCATTTGAATTTATTTTCTCCATTCAAATCTTTTTTTACAACTACGGCATTTAAATCGCACTTTAAATATCGGTGTCAACACTGACTTCCATTTTGCTTATATAAATTCAACTTGAATTTATATGTTAATCCATCCCATGATAAATATTTTATTTTATTTATATACATTGTTAAAATCAATTTTCTTCTTCAATCTACATAAACACGTTTATATTTCAAGTTCACTTGAAATTTAAATTTCTATTTTGGAAATACTCTCCATTTTAAATCTCAACTTTCTTTCCTACATTCTAAAATATTTTACGGTATTATTTATAGGGCCAGTGTAATTCAACGTAACCTAATAGTTACATTATATATATCACAGCGGATATCACAATGAATGACAACAATAATATAAATGTTGAAGAATCCAGTTGGATCCCTCCAACCTGTTTCCCTGCATCCACAGATGTTAATCAACATTGATAATATTAATTTCACATCAATATGAAATAAACAGATCTAATAATCGGTCAACGCTATAACTATATCAGCATTTCAACCAATCTTATCAACCATTCATCCAAACAATCATCACACAATATAAAATTACTATAAATAAATTTAAAACTCGTTTATATAAAAATATAAACGAGACAAAGGTAGTGAGTTTACTCACCTCGTTTCGCAATTGATGATTCTGCATTTGTTTCTTTTAAAATCAGACGTTTGATTTTCCCACAAAATTCCAGTAGTTTGGTCTTCAGCGGAAATAGTTTTACAATGTATGTTTCAGCGTTATGATCTCGACTTGACTGGTTTGGTCTGATTCTATTCACGAATTGGTTAGATATGATTTATATAAGTTTTAAGGTCATTAAATTAATTATTACTAATATAGATCATTACCCTTAATTAAAATGGTTAGGCCATTTATCACGTTTTAGACACACATCTTCTTCTTCAACTCAGTGAAAAAATAAAATTCTGCTACCTCTTGTAAACGCCCAGACATGCCCAAAATCTTTCTCCTCCATAAACCCGACCGGAGCACCGTTGACCACTATTGATCCCACTGTTTGCTTTACCATCGCTCTAGCTTCCAATATTCACAACACAGACAAACCCCACCTCCTAATCACCAAAAACTGATTTGCGACTATTCCTTCTAGGTTTCGGTTAAGCATGATTTCCTCCAGGTTCGCATGGCATCTTCCCCTTTTAGAAAATGACTTCACTTTGTCTTCTTCCTAAATCTCCCTTGGACTTTCTTCCTCCGTCCTCGTACAACAACTCATCACCCTGTCCATCTTATCATCGCTCCAATCTCCCCCTACATGCCATCCACAACTGTTCGCCTCCAGGAGAAAATTCCTCCTCTCGACTTGACTGCAACACCAACAGTTGACCGACAATAGCAAGCCCTAGGATGCTGAACAGACACCCACTATAAAGGGTCACACTCAAAACCGATTGTATCCGCAAGAAGCCTTTTCGGAAAGAGAAATATTGAATCCAAGATTGGATTTTCATATCGAGATATTGATTTTTAATTTAGTTTTGAAGTGGCAATTTATTCTATGGTTTACTACAAAGAATAGGAGAATGGGAGACTCAGAATAGAATTGAGGGATTTTATTTGATTTTTAAAGTTTCAGTTCATCCATTTTTTTAACTGTAGAATGAGATGCATTATATAAAGGAAGAAGAAGCATGGGGTGCACGGTAAAGGGATTGTTTGGGAAGCATGCTTCTGAAGATTGGCAGGCATGGTTCTTCTAAAACATAGAGAGCACGCTGTCCATTTGTTTAATTTTTAAATTTTGATTTCATTTGCTTGTTTTTCGTTGGTCTGAAAAACAAAATGCGGACATCAGTATTTTAAAGGGAAGATGGTTTGGCCAAGTAGTTTATAAAAAGAGTTTTCGAACTTTGTTGTCTAAAATTACGTTCATGTCTGAGCCGTTACGGACAGAAGTAAGAATGCGATCGTGTCCAACGAGGTGTCACGATCCCAAAAATATAATAATATCGGTAGGTTAACTTATATTGTGAAATCCTTAAAATGCTGATATAGGGTGTAAAACACTCCAAATAAAAAGTAGCTTATTTTCCAAAATAAAAATTACAATAAAATTCTAAAAATTAAATTATCACTACGTCTCAAAGGGCTTGTCCAAATTCAAGACTGATATTTAAATATATTTAAATAACCGTTATGGCTTATATACGATTCCACAGCGACTTTCTGAAAATTTGATTTTGACGTAATTCACAATATATAAGACGAAATCTCGATTTTTTACTTCCATTAGAAAAATATAATCAAATATATCCGAACGTTTCTTATTTCAAAGAAATCCGACTTAATTTGGATCCTGTATATTCAGTTGAAGTTTAAATCGTAAATTACGAACTACCGCGACTATTTCGAGCTTGTTTTATATTTTTTAATATAAATTATACGTTTAAATATCGTTTTATTAAATAATTTCTTATAAATTTCTATATATAATTCAAATAACAAATTTAAATATTCATAATTCAACGGCTGAAAATCCGGGTCGCCACACTCTTATAGTTGTGTCTTTTAATGCTTTAACCAATTAACAAACTGTTTGGCCATAAATGACACCAAACAAGTGATTGCTCTGTCGTTATTTTAGTGTAGTACATTTAGCTAATAAAGCGGATTGGATTTAGCTTTTCCAAATATATTTTTTTGATTATCAAAGCTATTTTAGCTTAGAATTTATAACATTCCATTTCAAGTGACAAAGTTGTATTCATTTAGTTTTTGAGCTTTTAATCTATATCTTTAATTTAACTTTAACCAATTAGAATGATCAAACTATTAAGAATCGAAAACTGCGGCTGTGGAAAACAACTCTTCTCCATCCTCCTCCTTCGCCTTCGACTCTATCTTCCCCCTCCTCCACCTCGCCCTTCGCCTCCTAAACCTCTGGATCCACCTCCCTCCAGTGTGGTTCCCTCTTCTGCTAACAATTCGAGTTCACCATCTATGTTAGGTCAAGAAAATCCTTATGTTAATTTCTATTCTTCTAATGCTTCTTTTCCTTCTTTCGTGAAATCTGACTATGCTTCCCTATTCAAATCGCTTCCATGTAATGATGGAAGCTACCAGCCACGTCAATTTGATGTTATAAGAGATGGATCACGAAAATCAATTCTAGAGATGGTCAAGAATGAAGGAATTAAATACTGGAGTAATTTCTTGGTTGGATTCTTTCTTGATGGTACATTATCTGTTCTTTCAGTTGCAAATTACTTGAAAGGAAATTGGTGTTTAAGTGGAGAGGTAGATATTAAATTAGATAGTTATCATTTCTATTTTAATTTTTCTAATGATGCTGATAGAGAGAAAATTCTACTCTCTGATCTTGTTTTCATTTGGGGTAGAATGTTTATCATCACTAGATGGGATCCATCTATTGGATGCTCGCTATCTATGACCAGAAATTACCGATATGGATTCAATTGTATAGGATTCTAATGATTCTATGGACATTGATGAGTATTAACTAGTTAGTTAACCATATTGGTAGGTTAATTTGCTATGACACTAGTACAGAGAGGATGAACAGATTTAGATACGCTAAGGCTTTAGTAGAAGTGCCACCAGATTTTGAGCTTCTTGATTTTATTGAATTAGATAGATTGGGTGATAAATGTCCATCAGTGCAAGTTAAATATGATTGGAGGCCTATGATTTGTACAGGCTGTAAGATTTTTACATTGTACAGCTTTGTGCGAGTTAATCACTAAGGATAATACACAGAAAGTGGATCGGTTTGATGTAGATGAAAACATTTATAAGGATTATCATGGTCATACTGAATTCAATATGAGTAAATGGACAACTGTAAATAATAAGAAAAGGCAGATATCTAGGAAGAAGGATGCGTATAGCAATAAGGATACTGTAGATAACAGTAATTGTACTAGAAATGTGAGGGGTAATCCTTTCGATTCTTTGGTTAATGATTGTTCAAACAATAATGGTGGCTTAGCACAGGAATTAAATGTGAATAATACTGTTAATAATGATTGTAATACTCAGGTTAATGATTGTAATCCCCAGTTTAATAACATGAGTGGGAATGACTGTAATCAGGGTAATAAAGAGAAAGATGATATGGATTTTGGACTAGGTGTTTGTTTGAGGGAGATGTTACTTTGCAGTGTTTAGAGAAGGGGAAACAAATTTTAGATGAAGAATGGATGTTCTGACTCAGTTTCACAGGATTTGACATCCACTTCAAATGTTACTAAGGCAAATCTGTCTTCAAGGCAAGCAACAAATTCCTTATCACGTTTGAAGGGGAAATTTTAGGAAGATATTGATGAATGAAATGATAGACAAGCTGATGTATCCTCTAAAGGCAGTGTAGGTGGTGCAGTTAATGTAAGCAGCACTACTTCCAATATTGCTAAAGCATCTGCCCCAGTAAATCTCCATATTCGCAATTACAACCTCCTCCTCACATTATATTGCCACCTCCTTCTAATACAACAGCTACTCCTATGCCATCTTCTTCGGAAAAAACCAAAACCACTTCTAAGAATGCAAAGAGGCGTGTTCGTAAGAAGAAGGCTACTACGAGTGTCGATGATGATTTTGATGAGGGTATTGATTACTTGCTAGAGGATTTTCTTCCTAACTCCATGAAATTTCCACCAGGGCATACTAGAAGGAATCATGTTAAATTGTGTTCAGTTTTGAAGCTTGGGTATAACACGTGCTATAGTTTCAATCGAGCATGATTGTTGGTTCTTGTTTAGTTGGTGCAGGCTCTTCGTGGTTGCTAAATTTTCACTGGAGCATGGTTTCTTTTTGTCGATCTGTTTTGATGTGAACTCTGGTATTTGCAATTTTGTGTGGTCGTGGTCTATAAGACATGAGTTAGCTGTATATATCTAATGATAATGCCCTTTTCAATGGTTTTAAGCAAGTGGGTATAGTTCGTGAGGTACTGATTGAAGATTAAATGTAGTAGGGTAAATGCATTCCTGATGGATGTTGAAGATGGTCATAGTAGTTGTTTGGATGGTATAATTCCGTATTCAGTTGTAATTTGCAATATTGAGTTTTTTCCTGTACTTAATTTGTAATAATGTATATGTTTTTTCTCAATACTGCATTTTTGACACGTATTCTTGTAACTCTTTGTTTCTAGTGTGAATAAATAATACTTGCCTTTCAAAATTAGAATGATCAGAGATCACTCCTGCTAATTTTATTTATGCAGCTTCAATTTTTGTTCTTTCTTTCATGTGAATATTATTCGAATGACGAAATTATTTCTTTATTATTTCAAAGGACAATCAACTTTGTTCATCACATCAAAGAAAACTTTCAAAATATAATTGGACAAAACCTTAATGCTTTACCTAATTAGGATACATTGACATGTTAAAAATAATAAAAACTAAATACGAAATTGTTTTGTATGAATATGAGAAAAAAGATTATAACAAATAAAAAAATTAGTCCCAAAAGAATTTTTTCTTTCATGAATGCGAAAAGAACAAAAATATGGAGATGTGATACATGTCCATAATCTTTATCAAAAGACATTATTACTGTTTCTTCCTTGTGGAGTCTTGTTTTATTCATAAATTTTGATGGAGGCCAAACTAGATGCTTTAACAGGTCTCATTGCTTCAGGATGGTGGTTGATTATTCCATAAAGTGATCACATTAAGAAAACGGTTCAATGATTTGGGAGAAATTACAGTTTTAAGTCTTTATTTCAGTTAGATAGATCCAGAGGTTGCTTATGGGCTGAAACTAGCTAACCCATTTGACCTATGACCAGGAGATATAAATAGAACATGTAGGAAGAGATCAACGTCTTTCTTCTTTACTCTCCAAATTAGGTTGGATTGCGATTTACTCCGGTTCACCATAATTCTCTTAAACATCCATTTTATATGCATCAAATCCTCTATATTCTTCATTTAGAGGTTAGGTCTCTATCCGGGAAGGTTAGATCTCATCATCTCTTCATCATATGTGCATTTCCTTCACTGTCGGATTAGATCTACGTCTTAATACATTGGATTGAAAGTTTTGGTGAGTGATAGTGATCTCTCACATGACTGTGTTGTATTATATGTTATAGTTAGGTCTTTTAAACACCTTATATGTTAATTTAACCCTAAACCAGATTTCACATGTTAATTTCAAATTTAGAAACCCTTAGATTAACCTAATTATGGCAGATTCTAAGTTATTTATTAGATCCAATATGATTAATGTGTAATTATCCTTAAACTGTGGTAAATCTATGATTGTTATTGCTGAAGTCATGTTTACATATGAATATGTGCTTATATGTGACTAGATTTGGATATGGTTATTGTTTCATTGGTTGAGTTGAATGTCATACTTTATTTGTGTGTTTAGAATTGTTTGAATTAAGACTTAAGATGAAGATCAAAGAAAATCTGGACCATAGTTCATTGAAATTGCATGAAACGTGGAGGACAGGCTCTAGTGGAAGTGAAAAAGAGGCTTAAAATTTTTGGAGGAAAAATCCCCTAAGTATAGGGATTAATACATATCCATGAAGCATGGATCGACATCGATCTGTGAGGGTAGCTCCAATGGGTATGCGAATTCTATGGTATTATGGTAAGGTCTATGTGATGTTGCGGTGCATGTTTGGGTTGATTTAGATGGGCTGAAGTAGAGATACATGATGGATCGATCAAGGAGTAAAAGGAAGGTCAGATAAAGGCTTGGGTGTGTGCGACTTGGCGAAGAGTCGCCAATGGAAGACTGAAGAGTCGAGGAGTGACTTAGCCAAAAATGGATAAGTCAATTGACCAGTGCAATTAGCCTAAAAAATAATCAAGAAAGGACGAAAGCAAGAACCAAGGTGAAGGCGCGAAGGAACCGACAACCCATCAAAGGGAATAGTGCTGAGCTTCCGGAATTTTCCTATGAATTCTAAAAAGAGGAAGAGCAAGGGATCTCCTTTCAAGCGGGAAAGCCCCTTTCGGTATAATCCGAAGGGCATCATCCTCAGATTTGTTGTCTCCCAACGTAAAAACTCGGGTTTGGTATCCCTTCGGTCGACTTGAATAGGATATACAAAGCAAATTAGGTCCTTCACCAAGTAAAGCTTTACAAGTGCAACGTTGCGGTTAAAAAGAAGGGCTAGGATACCAGCCGCAGTCCTCTTGCTGCACCTTGCAGGGATTTACACTTTCAGAAGCTAACTCTTGAAAGCCTCAAACAACATCTATCCCTTCGTAAGAAAAGCTGAGGGTGTTTTTGCAGGGCCTTCACATGCATCTCCACCAGACGGACGAAGCGAATCCTGCTGACCTGGAGAAGGACCAGGCCAGACCTATAAATAGGACCCTAAGGGTCCAAGATTGGACATTCAATTCATTTCCAAAATTTGTAATTTTAAATTGCAGAGTGAAACCCTAATTTGTAAATCGATCTGGGAAAAAGATTTTGTAATCCTGGAAGTTCTTAATAAAGAGTCTTTACAGAACCCTAAAGGTAATTATGGTAAATACCGTCCAATTATTATTATTTTATACTAACATTGCATGATCCTTGGGTCATACAGAAACATAGTAGCCTACCCGAGTAACCCCATTCGGCCATTCTAGAAATACGTAGGAAATGTGAATAGGGCCTTATTTCCATTAAGTGGTATAGTAAACCAAAACCTTGTTAGGTTTTCCTTCCAATTACCCAATAAGGTCTCCACAAATTGATCGAAGACCAACCACCTCGTAGACACTGAAGACGAATTGATCCTATAAAGAGTTTGTTTTCCTCTCTCCTATACTTCCGTAAAATCTTGTCAAGATTTTTCGATACCATACCTCTGAAAGTCCCCGGTGAAATACCTTTAGACGGTCCTTCTTCTATAATCCAGAAAGCTCAACAACCAAAACTTAGAGGAAATACCAATAAACAAATTGTCCTATAGATAAATCCTTCTATTCGAAAATCAAGGGAAACCTATGACTAGCTTTGCTTTCTATAGGAGTTTACTTTAGGAACTCTACAAAAGTATTCCTATAAGAGATTAGTAACGAGAATGATACTCAAACTTAGTTCATTCCTTCTATAATCATGAAATTCTATGATCAAACCTCATTTTAGGTGTTAATAATAAATCTAGCTAACATTTTTGGCGCTAGAAGGAGGGCTTGAACCTCCGACCTCAAAATGGACTTCAAAGGATTGTGAAAGCCTCGAAAATTATTTCATATGAATCGAAAGACCATGGTCATGGGCAAGATAGAAACCCTTCTGAAACAAGGAAATTTTACCAAAGAGCAAGGTATCAACTCTGTAGGAGTATACAGACACCTCCACATTCTAGTAAAGCGAAAGTGGTTGCGACTCCATCTTATCATCGACATGGAAACGATAAGAAAAAATTAGGAGAAAAATTAACTCTACCTTCCAAGGAAAAGAGTATGTTATTTCTAACACAACAGTTTCCTAGTTAAACATCAGAGCGACTAAATCAGAACAAGGGTCTTCCGAACCATTCAAAAAGGAAACATCTTATATGGATTTAAGGTTCCATGAGGAATAAATGAAAAACAATACACCATAACTGAGCCCTTAACAGACCACTACCTATATAAACTAAGAAAGAAGGTGACCGACAAACTCACCTTATAATGTTCATCAGCAATAAAACCGAAAAGGAAAACATTTTGTGGTGATCCAAAATCATGGACAGAAGGAAAGAAATTGGAACGTGATCCTTTAGGAAAAAGGACGAAACCCAATCGAACGATGGAAAACGAATTAGTCACCTTGATAGAGAATATCTTTTTCTTGTCAAATAGGGAGCTTGACTACTGGTCGTCGAGAAAGAAAGGAAAGAAATATGAATGGAATAAAGGTGGAAGTTATTGCTACTATCACCTAATGAATGGTCACGAAACCAATCAGTGCAAGGCACTCATAGAGAGGATAGACTTCTTCTGTAGGCAAGGGAAATTATGGAGGAATCTTATAGAATGAAAATACGTCATTGAAACGTAATATAGTTCTAAAAGAAGATCCTTTGTAAGAGACTAAGTAATGTTAGCAAAAAGGAATTAAGACTGTTAGTTTAAACAGATACCGAGAATAAGAATTTTTACTTGGTTCAGGAAGAGATATCCCCATTCTATGATGGATTAATATAGAAATTCTTGGGTATATATTGGGTCCCTCCCCCAAAAAGGGAAGGGGTAAGCCAAGAGAATCATGCGCTTGGCTCCAACCTCGTGTATACCCCAGGCGCCTCTTAGAGGGAGGAGGGTAAGCCATCATGCATGCCTAAGAGCCAGGGTGATGCACCAAATCCCTTAACCATTCTTGAGGGCTAGGTTAAGGATCCCTCTAGAAGAGGGACAATCAAGCCTAGGGATATGCATCCAACATTGATTGAAGCATGCTCCGCCTTTGATCTTTTTAACATCAATCCCAGCCTCTGCTTCGGCATAAGCATGCACTGCCTCTGTTTATGTTCAATACCGCCAAAGGGAACGATAGCTCTAAATGAGCTCTAAAGCATGCCAAGTCTCTACTTTAGGAAAATGCCTATATTGAAAAAAAAAATCGAAACCAAAAACACTTTTGTAACTAAAATGGAAGAGGACATTTCGAATTTTCGCTTATAGTTGAAGATGACTCTGTCAAAGCCAGAATACGATATTCCGAACTTCTTAGACTCTCAATAATCAAATCTGGGTTTCGAAAGCCGAAGGACGCTTCGTCTATTTCTAGAAAATTACATCTGAACTTCTAATTTTAATACCCGAATCTGGGTTCTGAAAGCCGAGGGAGGCTTAGCCTATTTATTAAAGTTTGTGTCCGTTCTTTTATTATTTTACCAAAATCTGGGTTTTCTAGGCCAATAGTGGTTACTTTCATTTTTGGGAGACGATTTTTGAACTTCTGCTGTTCTAAAACCCGAATCTGGGTCCCGGATTCCTATTGTCAGAAAAAGGCTTCATCCGTTTTCAAAAGAGTCTTTGGACTTCTATTTATTTTGATACCCAAATCTGGGTTTCAATGTTTCAAGGATGGAAAAGATTTCATATAAGGCTATTCTAGAGAGAGACTTCTAAATATATTTATATCTGAATCTAGGTTTCCAACTTTTTAAGTCACAAGAGGCTTCGTATGGTTTACACCCTAAAGGTAAGTCTATAAATTTTAACTATTTCAACATTCGAATATGGGTTTCGGATTTATTAAGCTAAAGGAATTAACGAGGGAACCTTTATTCCATCTCTGAAGTATGTTACCTTGGAACATCGGATCGAATAAGGTCATGGTTAAAAAAGATAAGGTTGATGGGTAAGTCACATACACACGGGACATGCTTTAAGATAAGGAAAGTTATTATAAGGCCATAATTATACAAGTATCATAAATATAAGCAAATAAGGATTTTCATACAAAACACATATCTTACAACCTTTGAAGTTTCTCCATTAAAATCCTTGACAATACGCGATGGGAAATATATTTTAAAGCGATTTGAAGCAATCTCTTGAGCGTTGCTTCTTTCTATTTGATTTCTCCAGTACAATTAATATAGGAGATCCGAGTTTTGAATGCCCCGTTGAAAGCCTTATTGGTTCTTGTAATGGCCCGCAAATCCGTACTATCTGAGTAGAATAAATACTCCAAACGTCCAACCCAAATATCACATATTACGAATCATTATTTATAAAGAAGAAAAAGGTAGAAGAAGAACAAAAATATCAATACAGAATCTCACATCTCAACGGAACAATATATAATATATATCAGCTTTTGCAGTACAATTTTTTTTCTTCTATATATACATAACATCACCAGAGTACAAACTTACAACACAGCGGAAAACAATAAATAAATAACGCAGAAGCCTCCTGCTCCAAGCTCCTTTAGATAAATCTGTAAAATCCTGAACTACTTGACTTCCCATACAAATTTGGGCACCTAAGAGTTTAGGTAAAACAAAACAAAATAACTCCGGTTCAGTCATTGGACTGGTATGAGTAAACGATTTTAAACAGTTTAAGAAAATAAACGATATCTCATAAGACCACGCCGTATAACACATAACGAGTTTTTCTCTTATGAGAATCCAAAATGCTTGATTTAACTTTCAAAATCCTTTTGAAAGAAAAGATAATCTTTATATCAAAACTCTTTTGATATTATAATAGTGTCTAAATCAAATAAATAGAAATCTAGTAGAACGCTTTCATCTCATGCTCTACATACATAATATATAATCAAAACCGCAGGTACTTATTGGTTATGAATTTCCAACTATGACAAGGTATGGAACCACCTTCCGATAGTGTATCCCTAGAGGAGAATACACTGGATTCAACAAGAACATCTTGCAACCTGGCCACACATGACCGACCACTCATTTCCCTTGAGTGTATCAAATGTATATCACTAACGGTTGGGATCATCAACCGTTTTCCCGAATGGGACAGCATCGAATAGAATAAAGAATGAAATGAATTTCTCTAGATAGGTGATAATACACCCTAACTGGGAGCTACCCACTTAGCCATGCTGCCTGCCCGATTTTTGTCATTTCTCGGTTGTTGAGGCCAGAGGCTACGATTTCTTACCATTCATTGATAGCACAATCACTTTGAATGCCACATTGTCAGATCCTTTAATCATTAATTGATTGCACAAATATATTATGGATATTATGCTAAGAGAATAAATTCTCTACCACCATATATATTTATACAAACCAACATATACGATCATTGGAAATACTTTGTCAGACAATCGTCCATACACTTCGTTCTCGAACTGAATGAAACCGAAGGCACAATTTCCATTAATCCATCTTAGGAAATTTCTACCTAGGATTAACAGAAAAAGCCCTTGCACTTTACTCCATCTTCGATTATCTTCATATAATCTGATTTGCAATGCTACTGCCAATACGGAGTGGTTCTCGGATAATAATCCAACCGGTCTCTTCGTATTGACAACGATATTGGAAAATACTTTGATAGTCAGTTATTTAACTATCGAAGGAAAACAAACATCCATTCAAAACATCAAACAATCACTGGGCCCCTTAATTAATATTTCATTAATTAAATCACTTCTCCATTTCCTTACCAATATTTATTAACCAAATATTTTAAATAATCATCTTGGCCTCTTACGCTATTCGGAAAACATTTCCATATATCGCCTTCTTTTATTTTCTATACTTAGAAAATATCTTTTATTTATAATTGGAAAACATTCCGATTACTTATCTCTTTCACGACTATTTATTTTTATACTCAGAAAATATTTATTGTTATATTTCTAATTTTTCGCTTACTTGGGTTAAAATGAATGTTGTGTAAAACATCGTTACAACAACTCAAAATACTACATTCAATAAATCGTATTCAAACATTAATCTTCGAGACAGAATCTTGTTATTTATCAGTTAATAATGAAATTAATCGAGTTGGGGTATAATTACCTCTCAGACCTTGATTGAAACATCATTAACTTCAAAACAGACAAGACCACATGCCTCGAATAATCAACTCCATATAAACCAATTATTTATTTTAAAACATATATACATTTCTCTTTCTATTACCTGATTATAGATTTCCTTTCTGTTTATAATATTCTATTTTAAGTTCGTTTCCTTATCGAATTCTATATATATCGATATATTGATTTCTAATTGTCAAGTATTCTTAAAATATTCTAACTCCTTAAATTTCCGGAAAAATTCGCCAGCACCTCCTTTGTACCGGTCGATAGTTCAAACCTCAACTCGCCTTTCTAGGCCCTTTCCATTCAAAAAGAAAATCAGAAAGTCAAGCGGCTTGCCGATTCGGCACATAATATCTCATATGGAATTTGATCGTGTACCTTATTATCGGGCACACGAATAAAAATCTTCAAACACTTCATTCCAGACCTGTCTAACTCATATACGTCCATTCCTAATTTGTTTCAACCCAATCTAATCATTTTAACTCAATTCGCTAATTTATTCGTTAATTAGCTCTTTTGCCTATTTCACTTTTTATTTGAACATATCACGTTCAAATATAATTTTAACTTGCTTATAACAAATCGAGTTCCATTTTTAATTTAAGTTTAATTTTCTATTTCGAACATAAATTTACAAATCACATTCACTTATCCAACACCCAATTTCGATTCAAAACTCGATTAACTAATTATTCTTCAATTTCGTTAATCCTATTAAAAATCTGATTTTGGTTTCAAAAATCATTTCATTTACACAACTTGAGTTCGTATTTATTTTACAACTCACATCTGGATATTTCTAACGCAGATTCGGATTTTATTTACTTAAAATCCTTTTATTTATTTCAATAAACCGTTATGGTTTTATAATGGTTATGGCGTTGTTTTTATGAAAAATTGATTTTGAAATAACTCAAAATCTATAAGACGAAATCCAGATTTTTCTCTTCCATTAGAAAACCATTATCAAATTGGTCCTGACGATTCTTGTTTCAAAGAATTCTGACTTAAATTGAGTTCTAAATACTCAATTGAAGTTCGAAACGCCAGTTTACGAACTACTGCGCTGCGACGAGTTCGTTTTAATTATATTAATATATATAAACGTTTAAACTTCGTTTATAATAAATTCAACTCCATTCTAATATATTTTTAATATATATCAAATCAATTTTCCTAATTCAACATAATATTTTCGATTATGTATAATCGTCGATTTTTCCTTACTCGGAAATAAATTTATTTATATTTCAATCTTCTATATTTAATTCCAATTCCTTCTATGAATAAATTATTTATAAAATTCGATATAATCGAATTTCAAATTATAAATCATTCTATCTCATCTCAGTTTATATTCCGAATTCCAGAAATAAACCCGTCGTTCCTTTTTCAAAACGATTTCCAATTCACTGTTAAATTCATATTTGAATTTAAATTCCTAAATTATCAAATGATAATTTATTTCACAAAATTTATAACACTGTTTATAAATTCAACTTCCTTGTTTCATATATTAAAACAAGTTCCATTTTAAATCTACCTGAAACCCAATCCATTTTATATTCCGAATCGTGGAATAAAACTGTCGTCTCTTTTTCAAAACGATTTCAAATTATATTTTAAATTCGTACTTGAATTTAAGATTACAGAATATCTCTAGATATTTAATTGCCTATATGTAACGATACGGATTTCGCTCGGACCTAATCGATCGCTAAATCGACCAAGACCGTTCGAATCCCGCATACACTAACTCTGGGCATACAACACATCATAACAAATAATAGAAGACTTTTATAAACATCATAATAATTGTATATCAGAGTACAGAATATCAAAGTATATCGAAAAATAATAATACAGCAGAAGATTTGTAACACCCCATGTTCATTAATGTCACTCACAAAGGGAATGCATTAACTTCTATGGAGCGTTTTAAGTGAGTATAGAACAGAAACTTAACAACAAGACAGATATAAACAGTACTTGAAAAATTAAAAACTTTATTTCATTGCAGCGGAAAATACATATGTTTGATTACATCATCAAAACCAGAGCCAAGTACATAATATCCATCTTGACTAAATCAAAGTACATAAATTGAAAGACATAATCCCCAATACAAAATAGCCATAAATAAAACAGAGGTTGAACTTTACTTCAACGATCCAAGCAATCTTCTAAAAGCAAGAAGCACAGTTGTCCAAATTCAAGCTCCACTGGTGCTAGTTCCAACCTGAGCACCTGGGGGGGAAAGGAAGAAAAGAGGAGGAAACAAAGGAGGGTCAGACATAAAGTCTGGCGAGTGCGATAACTTTAACAATATAATTACCAAAGTAACTAGGCTAAGGCATAAGTTGGAAAATCAGGAAATGACCATGAACCATTGAGTATGGCAGAGTAAACAAGGAAACAGGATGAACAACGATATCATTAAAGCGCACCTAACCCACTGTAAGATAATTACTATACTGCACCTCCACTATAAGGTAATTACTATACTGCACCACCACTAGTCATCCTACGGTTGATCCCGCCTACTGAACATAAGTGATAATAATAATGGTAGTTTCGTGTACCTCAAGCTGCTATCATAGGTGCCGCCTGCTTCTATCTCCACTAGTGGTACCCACTACCCTTCCCGTTCTAATTACAATATTCATAATATGGTAGTTGTACTCCTAGCTGCTGTCATAGGTGCCGCCTGCTCCTATCTCCACTAGTCGTACCCACTACCTTCCCCATTCAATCGGCTCCCTAACTCGTAGATACCCGTGCTGGTCCCACAGTGGGGTGTATCACTCCCCAAAGTGGCAACCCAATACTACCAGAGATGCATGGCTTATACCTACACGATGCAACGTCTTACCTACCAGCCCGAGCCCACACACACACGTGAACCCGTTGGACTTGCGTTGCCACCGCTCACCCGTTTTGGCCTCTTACAGTCAAGCCCAGTACGCGTGTCCCGTCCTCGACTTGGGTCGAGCCCACAGATATACTCATGGGTTACTGGTTGAAAAGGGCCCACATTACTTGACACAAGCTATTCACCTAAGCTTGGTCCCCTCTAGTACATCCCACTTAACCCTTTCCTTATTCATGTTCACTTACATGTTTCAAATTTTGGTTAAGTATTTCTAATCGTATTTCAAATGCCACCCAAGGCACCCACTTAACCCCCTCATGTCCCACTACATGTTTATCTGGTTAAGTGTTTCTTATTTCATTAAGACCGTAACCTCATAAAGACCTTTCACATTAGACTGGCATTTGTGGCAGCTGGATTTGCCGGGCGGGTCCGGGCAGTCTTACGCCACAAAAGATCCTAACCTCGTGTCTTTACAATTGTTGCGTATTTAATTTATGCCTAAGACCTCCCACATTAGACTGGCATTTGTGGCAGCTGGATTTGCCGGGCGGGTCCGGGCAGTCTTACACCACAAAAGAGCCTAACCTCGTGTCTTAGACGATTAATTACTCCTAATTAATCATTCCCTAAATTTGAATTACTTTCCCTATTCAAATTATCAATTAATTCCAAATTTAACTATGGCCATAATTGACTCAATTATGTCCATCTATTTATGGTATGTAAAATCATACCAATTTTCATCACAAATTTATTTCATGCCTTTTAAGGCATTTATGCCAATTAAATCTTTTAATATTATCCCCTTTTACCCCACGTTGTACGTTCATTCGTTTAACGTAAAATATACGTTAGACTCGAATAGTCTAACTCATGGAATAAAGTGAGAGCATCACAACATACATATAATTAAAACTAGATCTAAACATAGGGGTGAACTTGCATGTGTGAATGATGTTCTACATTTAAAACTTGCATAGGCCAAAGTTACAACTTGCATAAAATTACATATGTCATAAATCCAAATCTAAAGGTGTGAACTTGTTTAGATAATGGTCACAAACTTGCATAAATCATGTATGTCATAGATCTACATCTAAAGGTGTAAACTTGCATAGGCAGTAACCACAAACTTGCATAACATGATTCATTTTTAAACACATGTATTCATATAAACTTGCATATGTGATTTATGCAACATAACAATGGTATAAACTTACATCTAAACATGTAAACTAGCATGTAGAATTTAGCATATAACTCACACATGTCATAGCCTAACTTTAGATCTAAAATAGGTGTCATGAAGCATATAAGGTTATACATATAATTTTCCCCAACTTGCATATGATTCATGTCTTAATAAAAATCTAAACTTGCATACATACTTATGATTTATCATATGAATCAACATACCCAAACTAGCATATGAACAACATGGTGATTCGATTATACATAAGCCAATCATAAAATTACAACATAGTTGATCACAACTTTGCAAGATAGCATCATAAAATTTACAACATAAACATCACAATTTTACTACATGAATAATAACATGCGGTCAATAATTCACATCATATCCAAATAGTCCACATCATAACTCAATCCAATTAATTTGCTAATTATTTTATTAAAATTATCGAACTCACAATTCAGAGAAGGTCTTGAATTCTGAATTCTGAGTTCTGAAGTTGTAATAGCTTTCCCTTGAAGAAGATTCGTTGTTAAAGTTGAAAAGGATTGATTTAGACTAGCTTTCTTCCTCTCTAATTGGTGGCGGCTATGTTGAGTTGCTAAGTGACGGCATGGAGGCCAGGAATCTAATTTTGTTTTGATTTTAGGGTTTGAGTCTAGAGGTGTTTTAATAGTGTTTAGGATTAATTTAGGCCATCCGATCAACCTAGAAGCAACCTGAACCATCCAACCAAGATAGGGTGACACCTCAGCCCTAATGACTCAGCACAGTGTATTAAATGTTCATTTTTTCTATAATTTACATATTTCTTATTTATGACAAATTCCATATGTAAATTATTCCCATTTTAATTATGCCATAACTATAATTTTAATTATGCTCACAATTAATGGTATACTAAATATACCATTTCATGATCCAAACTATGCCATGTAATTTTCATGTTTATCCTTCATATTTATATGTAAATTATAAATCTATTATTGTTAATTACATATTCTCCCTTTTACCGTATACATTAACTACGCATATACAAATATCCATTTATACATGCATAAATCTTTCTTACCTTTAATTTTTCATAAAAGCCAATCAAAGAAGGCCACATAAAAAAAACAATCATTGACAAGCAAAAAATGCGCCACGTACGCCACATGATGCGTACACGTCATATATATATATATATATATGTGTGTGTGTGTGTGTGTGTGTGTGTGTGTGTGTGTGTGTGTGTGTGTGTGTGTTTTCTATATATATATTTTCTTTTTATCTATCTTCCCAATTACCCATTTTCACACTAAACCACTTTTTGAACTGTGTTCACACTAAGTCATTTTAAGCCATTCCCCTAAAACAAAAATATGGCGCCGGCGGGGATCGAACTCTGTACCCCTTGTATGCAAGTCACGTGTTCCAAACAAATGAGCTACTAAGTCTTTTACTTACAAACGTTAGAACAATGCTAAATATTTATTCTTTTCTCATTCTTTTTTTCTTCATGTTTTGCTGCAACATTTAATTTAAAGATATCTTGTTTATACGGAGTCCAATTTACGCAAACTCGGACTCTATCTCCACCAGAATTCCGAGACGAACACAATGGCGCAACCCGTTTCCCTTAATTCTCACATCTGAGATTAATTATTCTTTAATTTAGTTGATTCGATTATTCAAAAATTCAGGGTGTTACATTCTCCCATACTTAAAGGATTTCGTCCTCGAAATCTCTAAGTCAAGAAGAACATATCCTACCATCCATACAACCATCTACTCAACCATCAAACACAGGCATCCATTGTCCTTAAAATTTTCTAATGTTGTATGAACATATGCAAGAAGTGTGTGTATATGTTCCTTATTTAATGCAAAATCAGGCGGTCTACTGATTCAGTTGACCTCCTTAATGCAAACCATGATAGTATCATGCATCCATTATGTATGCGAAAGAATCCTATCGATACATATTATCTCTACATGCGTGTACAAGCATTCACCAAAATGCAACATCCATATGATAGTACAACCATTATACATCCATTACTTAAATATGTACACACATTTATATGCAATATGCAATATGAAGTGACTGAGCCGATCTAGTGCCTAAATTGTGTGTATATGCATCCACGAGCAACCACTAGCAAACACTTGCATCCATCATACATAACATGTCTCAAACACATGTTTCAACCATAGTTTCTACCTAAAGGTCGAAGACTCAATTGATATGATACAACTGAGTGACAGAGGCAAGTACGATTAAAACAAAAGCTTTGTTCCTATCAGACATCAGTTTAAGAGAATAACCCCCTAAGTATCAACCCCGAAGACCGAAATCAACATCAGATTGATACTCAGATAATCGCTTCCATTAAACAAATGCCCAACTGGAAATCTACTTCCCGCTTCGAGTAAAAACCCTTAATCTTATCAGAAATATTCAGATACTTACAGACTACTCGTACAGATCAGATTATCAAATGATTCTTATGAAACCAAGCATGAAAAAAAAAACAGAATGTATGCGTCATAGTCAACTTCTAGCCCCGACAAACTTCTACGTCCCATGAAGCGGTTTTCCGCCCATCGTGCGGAAGTCCTTATATATCTTAAGAAAAAGCATATATACGCGGAGGAAGAGATTCAAAAATGGAGAATCGAAGGAAAGATATATGGCTCTTGGGATTATGCTTTCTAAAATAAGTTTTTCTCTTGAAAATACTTTCCTTAAAACATACTTTTGAAGGTACTTCTTTATGAAATTGTTTTTGAAAAACAAATTTTCAAAATTCATATTTGTTCTGGTAACCTTCAGCTCTGATACCACGTGTAACACCCCATGTCCATTAATGTCACTCACAAAGGGAATGCATTAACTTCTATGGAGCGTTTTAAGTGAGTATAGAACAGAAACTTAACAACAAGACAGATATAAACAGTACTTGAAAAATTAAAACCTTTATTTCATTGCAGCGGAAAATACATATGTTTGATTACATCATCAAAACCAGAGCCAAGTACATAATATCCATCTTGACTAAATCAAAGTACATAAATTGAAAGACATAATCCCCAATACAAAATAGCCATAAATAAAAGAGAGGCCGAACTTTACTTCAGTGATCCAAGCAATCTTCTAAAAGCAAGAAGCAAGGTTGTCCAAAATAAAGCTCCACTGGTGCTAGTTCCAACCTAAGCACCTGGAGGGGAGGAAGAAAAGAGGAGGAAACAAAGGGAAGTCAGACATAAAGTCTGGCGAGTGCGATAACTTTAACAATATAATTACCAAAGTAACTAGGCTAAGGCATAAGTTGGAAAATCAGGAAATGACCATGAACCATTGAGTATGGCAGAGTAAACAAGGAAACAGGATGAACAACGATATCATTAAAGCGCACCTAACCCACTGTAAGATAATTACTATATTGCACCTCCACTATAAGGTAATTACTATACTGCACCACCACTAGTCATCCTAAGGTTGATCCCGCCTACTGAACATAAGTGATAATAATAATGGTAGTTTCGTGTACCCCTATCTGCTATCATACGTGCCGCCTGCTCCTATCTCCACTAGTGGTACCCACTACCCTTCCCATTCTAATTACAATATTCATAATATGGTAGCTGTACTCCTAGCTGCTGTCATAGGTGTCGCCTGCTCCTATCTCCACTAGTTGTACCCACTACCTTCCCCATTCGATCGGCTCCCTAACTCGTAGATACCCGTGCTGGTCCCACAGTGGGGTGTATCACTCCCCAAAGTGGCAACCAAATACTACCAGAGATGCACGGCTTATACCTACACGATGCAACAACGTCTTACCTACCAGCCTGGGCCCACACACGCACGTGAACCCGTTGGACTTGCGTTGCCACCGCTCACCCGTTTTGGCCTCTTACAGTCAAGCCCAGTACGCGTGTCCCGTCCTCGACTTGGGTCGAGCCCACAGAGATACTCATGGGTTACTGGTTGAAAAGGGCCCCCATTACTTGACACAAGCTATCCACCTAAGCTTGGTCCCCTCTAGTACATCCCACTTAACCCTTTCCTTATTCATGTTCACTTACATGTTTCGAATTTTGGTTAAGTGTTTCTAATCGTATTTCAAATGCCACCCAAGGCACCCACTAGATTCCACATGCCACCCCAAGGCACCCACTTAACCCCCTCATGTCCCACTACATGTTTATCTGGTTAAGTGTTTCTTAATTCATTAAGACCATAACCTCATAAAGACCTCTCACAATAGACTGGCATTTGCGGCAGCTGGATTTTCTGGGCGGGTCCGGGCAGTCTTACGCCACAAAAGAGCCTAACTTCGTGTCTTGACAATTGTTACGTATTTAATTTATGCCTAAGACCTCCCACATTAGACTGGCATTTGTGGCAGCTGGATTTGCCAGGCGGGTCCGGGCAGTCTTACACTACAAAAGAGCCTAACCTCGTGTCTTAGACGATTAATTACTCCTAATTAATCATTCCCCAAATTTGAATTACTTTCCCTATTCAAATTATCAATTAATTCCAAATTTAACTATGGCCATAATTGACTCAATTATGTCCATCTATTTATGGTATGTAAAATCATACCAATTTTCATCATAAATTTATTTTATGCCTTTTAAGGCATTTATGCCAATTAAATCTTTTAATATTATCCCCTTTTACCCCAAGTTGTACGTTCGTTCGTTTAACGTAAAATATACGTTAGACTCGAATAGTCTAACTCATGGAATAAAGAGAAAGCATCACAACATACATATAATTAAAACTAGATCTAAACATAGGGGTAAACTTGCATGTGTGAATGATGTTCTACATCTAAAACTTGCATAGGCCAAATTTACAACTTGCATAAAATTACATATGTCATAAATCCAAATCTAAAGGTGTGAAATTGTTTAGATAATGGTCACAAACTTGCATAAATCATGTATGTCATAGATCTACATCTAAAGGTGTAAACTTGCATAGGTAGTAACCACAAACTTGCATAACATGATTCATTTTCAAACACATATATTCATATAAACTTGCATATGTGATTTATGCAACATAACAATGGTATAAACTTACATCTAAACATGTAAACTAGCACGTAGAATTTAGCATATAACTCACACATGTCATAGCCTAACTTTAGATCTAAAATAGGTGTCATGAAGCATATAAGGTTATACATATAATTTTCCCCAACTTGCATATGATTCATGTCTTAATAAAAATCTAAACTTGCATACATACTTATGATTTATCATATGAATCAACATACCCAAACTAGCATATGAACAACATGGTGATTCGATTATACATAAGCCAATCATAAAATTACAACATAGATGATCACAACTTTGCAAGATAGCATCATAGAATTTACAACATAAACATCACAATTTTACTACATGAATAATAACATGCGGTCAATAATTCACATCATATCCAAATAGTCCAATCATAACTCAATCCAATTAATTTGCTAATTATTTTATTAAAACTATCGAACTCACAATTCAGAGAAGGTCTTGAATTCTGAATTCTGAGTTCTGAAGTTGTAATAGCTTTCCATTGAAGTAGATTCGTTGTTAAAGTTGAAAAGGATTGATTTATACTAGCTTTCTTCCTCTCTAATTGGTGGCGGCTATGCTGAGTTGCTAGGTGACGGCATGGAGACCTTGAATCTAATTTTGTTTTGATTTTAGGGTTTGAGTCTAGAGGTGTTTTTATAGAGTTTAGGATTAATTTAGGCCATCCGATCAACCTAGAAGCAACCTGAACCATCCAAACATGATAGGGTGACACCTCAGCCCTAATGACTCAGCACAGTGTATTAAATGTTCATTTTTTCTATAATTTACATATTTCTTATTTATGACAAATTCCATATGTAAATTATTCCCATTTTAATTATGCCATAACTATATTTTTAATTATGCTCACAATTAATGGTATACTAAATATACCATTTCATGAACCAATCTATGCCATGTAATTTTCATGTTTATCCTTCATATTTATATGTAAATTATAAATCTATTATTGTTAATTACATATTCTCCCTTTTACCATATACATTAATTATGCAAATACAAATATCCATTTATACATGCATAAATCTTTCTTACCTTTAATTTGTCATAAAAGCCAATTAAAGAAGGCCACATAAAAAAACAATCATTGACAACCAAAAAATGCGCCACGTACGCCACATGATGCGTACACGTCATATATATATATATATATATATATATATATATATATGTGTGTGTGTGTGTGTGTGTGTGTGTGTATATTTTCTTTTTATCTATCTTCCCAATTACCCATTTTCACACTAAACCACTTTTTGAACTATGTTCACACTAAGCCATTTTAAGCCATTCCCCTAAAACAAAAATATGACGTTGGCGGGGATCGAACTTTGTACCCCTTGTATGCAAGTCACGTGTTCCAACCAAATGAGCTACTAAGTCTTTTGCTTATAAACCTTAGAACAATGCTAAACATTTATTCTTTTCTCATTCTTTTTTTTTTCATGTTTTGCTGCAATATTTAATTTAAAGATATCTTTTTCATACAGAGTCCAATTTATGCAAACTCGGACTCTATCTCAACCAGAATTCCGAGACGAACACAATGGCGCAACCCATTTCCCTTAATTCTCACATCTGAGATTAATTATTCTTTAATTTAGTTGATTCGATTATTCAAAAATTCAGGGTGTTACAAGATTTATTTACAATAAATGTAATACAATGCACAACGGAAGACTATAAATGTCTGGATACAACTTAAAGCTTCAATCTAGAATCCTGCTCAATATATCTGCAAAATATAACTACTCGACTGCCCGTGTGGAAAATAGGGGCCCCCGAGTTAGCAAGGGAAAGCAAACTACAGGTCAGTCATGTGACTTGTATGAGAAACTCTAAACAGCTAATATTAACTTATCAAAATGATAAGGCAAATCACGGGACCACGCCGCTAACGCGGAACGGGTTTACCCCCATGAATGCCAGTGTATAAACAACAATCAGTAATATAGATACAGATCTACTATGCATTAATCAACATGCAATATCCCAATCTACCCATTTAGATTAATCACCACATTTTGATTTTCCAAATCAATTCGATTTATAGAAATTATTCCTTTGGACTTTATTTCCCGATTTCTATTTCAAATCATTTGAAATACATATCTACCTTTTATATCAAAGCAGATTTCACTTTGGGATCTCAAATCAAATCATTTGGAAATATGAATTCCAAAACATAACAATGCATACAAACAAGTATGCAACCAAATATCGGGCTCCCCTCAGACAAGGCAAAGGGCACGTACCTAAGCAACTCGATATATATATATATATATATATATATATGCACCTCCCACACATGGAGCAGGCTACACACTGACCACTCATCCTAAGGCACTGGATCACACCCATACTTTTAGTAGACCAGGTTACCAAATCTTTAGCCACATACCAAATCATTTCATATCCCGAAGTAGGGAAAATCATTTCACAACATAATAATCACAAGTACTTTCATAATATAGCACTTCACATCAGCAGTTCACACATATGATTAGTCACTATTAATCACATAACCTTTGTGCTCGTACGTCTCAAAGAATGGTGTTAAGCAAGATAATAAATTCTCCTCCACCAAACAGATACATCATTAATAGCAACTAATCGAATATGTGATGAACTACAATGTAAAACCATAATACATTTTCAAATCATTTCGAAATCATCGGGTTTTAGCCCCCGAAATCCTTTCTGTTTTATAAAACATTTTTATAAAACATTCCTTGTCCAAAATCGGGAATACTATTCTTTTCACTTAAGAAAAATATCATTTCAAAATCATTCATTAAATTTGAAATGAACACTACCACAGCGCTACACATCTCATAGTCAAATCGTGAAGTATTTCACAAGATGTTAGCATACCAACATTTCTACCCAACCCAATGCTAAATGGAAAAGCATATCTTGCTCATAAACTGGTCGAGCACAATCCAAACAATCAATCAATCCCAATAAATATCAACAACCAAGTGTATTTGGTTTAATCACATTTCATATTTTGGTAAATTTAATCACCATTCATTCAAATCTAATTAAAGATTTATTCAAAGTCCAATTGGTTTCATCTCTAAAATCATTTCATATTAATTGTTCTACTTTTTGGAAATTAATCATGCTTTTACTCAGGTTAAAGAACTAATGTCATTTAAACACAGTTCACGACAAACCCCATATCCAATTTGATATTAAATACAAGGCTCTAAATAGAAAATATATCGGCTTATATTCAATATCAAATTCTGAAATCAGCAGATATCGTATTGGAATAACGATATATATATATATATATATATATATATCTTTCAAATTCCTCCACGATATCCGTATAATCACGGAATCCAACATCAAAATATTCCGAAGATAATTTCAATTCAAATCCATTCCAATTCATATATTGGAAATTCTGGTTATTTTAAAACCCTTTTCACACCTGATTTATTTATTAAAAATATTGGATTATAATTCTAGTTCATAACTAGTTCATTTCGATAAAAATGTATTTTTATCCTTTCAAATATGGAATTTTTCATCCCAGTCCTTTCCAAATCATTTATTATGATTTTACACAATTTATTGATATTTTTAATAATTTTATCAAGGCCAGTACAGTCGATTTCCATAAACGGTCATCGAACTGCACTTACAACGACTTTTTCCAAATTTGATTTGGACATAATTCCAAATCCAACCGTTAGATTTCTTATTTTTCATATTCGTTAGAAAGCTCTTTTCGATACGAACCCAATGGTTCTAGTTTTAGGAGAATCCGACGGTCGGATCTCCCGTAACGTCAATTTGAAGTCAATGGTCGAAATTCGCGAATGGTCGCTGCGCGGCGCGTTCTTTTCAGGCTATATATTATATATTTCGTCGATTTCCATTTAAAACGTATTTTATAAATCGTTTGAAAATGATTTCAATTTCTATTCTGGCTCAAGTTCTTTAACTTTTCAGTTTTTAAGAACTTTCCAATTTTTCAAAAATTTGGCTAACACTCTAAATTTCAAAAAATTTCGCAATAACCTCCCCTGCACGGGAGCACCGGGAAAATCCCGAAATCGCCATACAGGCCTCTCCAATCCAAAAAGAAAAAGAAACAGCCGAGCGGCTAGCCAATCGACTCATAAAACCATCATACCCAAACAAAACAGTAAATATGTACCTATTTGTCGGGCATACAATTTTATTCCTCTTCTTTAGCCTCCTTGTTATGACCTGTTCAATATATCGTATATGTATGTTTTCATACAACGCCTATATGTACATTTTCATATGACGCTTTTATATATTCATTCAACGCATATATAATTTCACACAACCCATATATAAGCCAAAAATAATATTATTAGCGAACTAATAATATTTCCATCGTATGACAATTTTATATATACCATATATACGCTAAAAATGATAATTTTAGCGAACTAATATTTATTTCAAGGTGTGACTATTTTATATACTATATATGTGTTAAAAATGTTATTTTTATCGTTCACAGAATTTATTTCAAACATGAATATTTCATATACTTCATACGTACAATAAAAATGTTATTTTTATTGTTCAAATAATTTATTCAACATATGAATGTTTCATTTACTTCATATATACGATAAAATGTGAATTTTATCGTTCAAACAATTTATTCAAAATATGATTGTTTTATTTACTTCATACACAATCATAATCAATTTGCACAACACAATCAAACAAACAAGTTGTCCATGGTCTATGGACGACGGGGAACAGTTCATATACGCGGTTATGAAATAAATAACTATATGAAAATAATTTTGGTGAGAAGTTCTCACCTTTGGTTTCCACTCCACCGGTTTTTGTTTCTGAATTTCTAACCAGTTTGTATTTGCCCGAAATTCCAACTTCAATTTCACGCTGTTCATATTAAAAATCACCTTTTTAATATGATGATTATATATTCAAAAATCGTACTTTATATTTTCAAAACAAAGCATTGCATATTCCTTTAACAAACAAAAAAAATCAAATCTTTAACCAAAAAAATCTCATCTTTCGAAATAAAAAATCTTATCTTTTCACTTGAAATAAAATTGTATCTTTATAATAAGAAAACCATATTTTTATTTTACAAAGCTATTTATATATATATATTTCTGAAATCTGATTATATATATAAAAAAAACAATGCTTATACAAGAAGAAAAATAAGAGATTCACTGTGTTTGTCTTCTTTAATGTGCCGCGCTCCAGGCCCTTTCTTCATCGTTGAAATCTGCTGCCCCTCCGTAAACCCATTAGCTCAAGATTAGGGTTCAAACTCTACGCCACCTCACATGACTGGATGTAACACCCCACCCCGCTAGGGTCACTCACAAAGGGAATGCACTAGTTTTGGTGGAGTATTATCTAGGTAAACATACACAGAGATGTCACAAGGCAGAACATAAATAAAGCAGCGGTAGAAATTAAAAACCAAATTTCATTACTTTCAAGAAAAGAGTCAAAACCTCATATATCCAAAGTACAAATTATTCCATTACATCAAGTTCTAAATAAAGAAGCATAAACTTAAGATAACAAAAGTAAATTATTCCCCAAAAATAGCAGAAGTGCAGCCATATCATAGCTTAAGACCAAACCGTACACGAGCTAATAGAAAGCAAGCTAAATCCAAGCTAAGAGCTAGCGTTTCCTCCCTGAGAACCTGGAGGGGAAAACGAAAGAAAAAGAGGCGAAAGAAAAAGGGTCAGTCATAAAGACTGGTAAGCCCTAGTGACTTTCAGTATAAAAACTAGTAAAGTTAACAAGACATGAGTAAACGGAAAGTAAACATAGGGATGATAATAAGTCTGGCAAGATAACTAAGATAACAAGACAAATCAAGTCTAGCATCGCATATTCAAGATTCGCTGCACCAACTGTACTAGTATTCTAACCCATGTCAAGTTTTAACCATGAAATGATCCCTTGGCCCAATATCATGAAATGACCCATTACGGGGTCCTGCGGTACGATCTATTAATCGATCGGCTCCCTACAAGTTCTAGCTCGTCATGTGTCTGTGTCATACGGCCCAATCACGAAATGTAGTCACATGTGCTAGGTCCACCATAGGGTGTATCAAGCCCTAGGGTGCCAACCACCGACACGAATCAAGCACGCACAGTGTAAACCTACTGGTGCCCAGTGCCTGCTTTTTCAACTCCGGACTACGTGCACGACCATAGTCCGCCTAAACCTACAATGGTGCACCTAATCAGCCGTCGTTCTGGTCGCTTACAATCAGCCCAGTAATCTTGCCCCACCCTGCCTAGTCTTAGGGTATCGTGATACATCCAAGTGGGTTACTGCTGAAAAGGACCGCGTAACTAGGGTTTATAGTGGGTTAAGTATTGTCATTCAAATTCGTGACTTAACCCTATCCAATCATGTATCAAGTTGGTTAAGTGTTGTCTTTCATGTTCATGACTTAACCTTATCAAATCATCGTGTCAAATTGGTTAAGTATATTCAAGTGGTTCATGACTTAACCCTATCATGTAGCATAAATTCATTAATGCACCCCCAACCTCTCACATTAGACTAGTTGTTGTGGTCACTGGATTTGCCGGGTGGTTCCGGGTAGATTTACACCACAACATAGTCTAACCTCGGGTTTTAGGTGCGATATGACCAACTACCCACATTGGATCCTATTGTTTGCAGTCACTGGATTCGCCGGGCGGTTTCGGGTAGATTTACACTGCAAACTCAACCCAACCTCGAGTTGGCCATGTTCAAGTTTATTCTAAGTGTCATGTCCAGGTTCAAGTTTCGAGTCTAAATTAATGTCAAGTTTTCATGTCATGTTTAATGTCAAATCATGTCCATATCCAGGTTCAAGTTACAACAATGTTCACGTTTCAAGTTTATAATAAATTCAGGTTTGCCTAAACTACCCAAATCGTATTCCTATCGCACATGAATTCGAATCGATACAAACAAATCTAATTAGGGAATAACATAGAAAGAACGGGCATAAGGTGGAAAAAGTGATTATGAGTCAAGCATGGTATAACTTGAGATAAATGACTACAACAATACTGGCATATGGAATAGTGGTCTCAAATATCTAACCTAGAAAAATAGGGTGATAGTCATGGTAACAGTTGACATAAGATAATAACCCCAAACTTGTGAATAACAACTAATTCAACATCACAGGCATGTTAACATCATGGACATGAGGGGTTTAGGTTTACAACATGTTTAGGCCCCAAATCAATTTCATATAAATATTCCCACAAGTCAAGATTCAAGACGATTCGATCTAAGGTGAATAATAGTAGATTCAAAATAATAGATCCAAAAGGAACAATAATAGACCCAAGATATACAATGATAGATCCAAGATAATTATCATACTTTGGTTCAATTTCAATTTACAACATGTCCATATTAAGTTTACAGTTTAGATCTAAAAGTAACTGGGGCTTAAAATCGTGGTTTGAGAATTAGAAAACAAAGAGGCGATGTTGAATCTCGAGTCTAACAGAAATCCCCCAAACAACAAAACTCTACACGTAGTCTTGTTGGAGAAGAAGCAATCCCTTTTCTCTAACTTTTCAACCAGAGTTTTAACAGCATAATACCAGAGAGAATTTGTGTAGAGAGACTAGAGTTGGGACCTGTTTATATAGGGTCAGGCCAACGAATTTAGGCAGAAATCGGACTAAAAACATCAGAGTGAATTCCGACTCAAAAATGGGCTCGGCAACCAGGTCGACTCTATGGTCGACCTGGTCCTGGGCAGGTCGACACTATGGTCGACCCCCAGGTCGACCTGGTCCTCGGCGGGAATTTTCCCGCCCAGTCCATTATGGGGTTTGAATTCGAAATTTGAATTCGAATTCTGAGCTGTTTTCGAACTTGAAAATTCCTGAAACTTCGAAGGGTCATAACTTGGTCATACGGACTCCGATTTTCGAAAACTCGGACTCGTTTCCAAGCAGAATTTCGAGACGAATGTAATGGCGTAACCTGTTGCCCTTGATTCTTATTTTAAAAATTAATTCTGCCTTGATTTATGGTTATAACACGTTATTAAAGTACGGGTTGTTACATTCTCCCCTCCTTAAAGGATTTCGTCCCTGAAATCTCTAAGTTAGAAAGAATATATCCTACCATCCAATCATCCATCTACTCAAAACATCATCCACAGGTAACCATTATCCTTAAAAGATTTCTAGTGCTGTATGAACATATGCAGAAAGTGTGTGTATATGTACTTATCTAATGCAAAAGATCAGGCGGTTACTGATTCAGTAGACCTCCTTAATGAAAAATATGTTAGTGTAATTAATCCAACATGTATGCAAATTCCTAACATAATTTATAATCTCTACATGAGTGCACATAACATTCATCCACATGCAACATCCAAGTGATAGCATAACAAGTTCCATCCATGTACAAGTATAAGCACTCATGCATATGCAACATGAAAATGTGACTGAGCCGATCTAGTGCCTAATGTGTGTCATGCATCCACTAGCAATCACTTGCAACCATTTGCAAACATCAACCATAACATGTTTCAATCACATGTTTACATCCATATGGTTCTACCTAAGGTTCTCAAGATAAGATCGAGAAGATAACAAGGCAAACATAGGTAGTAAAAGCATGATACGAAAGGTTTTCAAGTTTATAGGAAAAGAGATCGAGAATGTACCCTCAAAAAGAAATGGGTAAAGCGCGCGTATCTTCTCTTCAGTTTCCCAAGTTGTGTCTTCTTGGGCTTCACTCCACTGTACTTTAACTAGCTTGACTTCTCAATTCCTTAGCTTCTTGATCTCCGTTCCTAAGATACGAATCGGAACTCGCCTCAATGTTGCTTCTTTTTCCACTTCTACGCCTTCAAGGATGCTTGGCTCAACCACTTCGGCCGACTCATGTAAGCACTTTCGGAGATGCGAGACGTGAAAGACATTGTGTACTCCGGTCAGCTTCTCGGGTAAGTCTACCTTATAGGCCATCTGCCCAATCCTCTCAGTGATAGGGAACGGTCCTACGAACCTTGGTGCTAGCTTTCCAACCGCTCCAAAACGAACCACATTGCGTAAAGGAGAAACTTTTATAAAGACCATATCTCCGACTTCGAACTCTAGGTCTGTCCTTCTCTTGTCCGCATAAGATTTCTGTCTGTCTTGGGTCGTTTTCATCCGTCTTCGTATCAACTCAACCTTCTCAGAAGTGTCTCTTATCATGTCGGGCCCAAGTATAAGCCTGTCTATCATCTCCCACTAACAAGTTGGCGACTTGCACGGTCTTCCATACAGGGCTTCGAACGGTGCCATTCCAATGCTAACTTGGTAACTATTATTATATGCAAACTCTACTAGAGGAAGATGGTCTTTCCAAGTACCACCAAAGTCGAGAACGCATAGCCTCAAAAGATCCTCTATTACCCTATTTACCCTTTCGGTTTGTCCATCTGTCTGTGGGTGATAGGCCGTGCTTAAACTTAGTCCTGTACCCATTGCTTCTTGTAGACTTTTCCAAAACTGGCTAGTGAAAATCGGGTCACGATCACTAACTATACTAGAAGGAACCCCGTGCAACCGTACTATCTCTCGAAGGTAAATAGACGCTAGCCATGATGCGGTCCTCTTACTTTTCACCGGAATGAAGTGAGCGCTTTTCGTGAGTCTATCAACTATGACCCATATGCTAGTATTTCCCTTCCTTGACCTCGGCAGTCCATCCACGAAATCCATCGAGATACTCTCCCATTTCCATTGCGGAACCTCCAAAGGATGTAATAGCCCACCGGGCTTCTTCGACTCAGCCTTTACTTGTTAGCACACCATGCACTTTGAAACGAACTCTGCCACGTCCTTTTTCATTCTAGCCCAAAAGAAAATGCGTTTCATATCTCTGTACATCTTATCCCCTCCGAGATGTATGGTCATCTTCGAGTGATGCGCCTCCTTGAGGACTTTCCTTACTAAGTCTCCCACTTGTGGGACACATAGCCTTCCATCACGCCTTAGCCATCCCTTGTCATCTATGGCATACCTACCGAGGTGACTTGACGTCTCACCACTAATCAGCTTGTCCATGATTTCGACTATCTGTGGGTCTTCCTTCTGTGAAGTCCCTACTTGATCTAGAAGTGTAGGTCTTAACTCAAGAGATGCTAACGTATCAGTCAATGACTCAACAGCAGGTGTAAAATCAAAGGTTGCTATAAACTCTAGACTTTTCCTTTCAACAAACAAGGGGCTCAAGGTCAACCTTTTCCTAATTAGCGCATCTGCCACCACGTTACCCTTGTCAGGGGTATAAGCTATATCAAAGTCATATGATGCCAAGAATTCCATCCACCGCTGTTGTCTCAGGTTCAACACTTTCTGTGAGAAGAGGTACTTAAGCGATTTGTGGTCGGTATACAACTCGAACCTCTCCCCTAGAAGATAATGGCGCCAAGATTTAAGTGCAAAAACGATCGCCGCCAACTCCAAGTCATGTGTGGGATAGTTCTTCTCATGAACTTTAAGTTGTCTACCCCCATAGCATATCACTTTCCCTTCTTGCATTAGGACAGCGCCTTATCCTGTGCCACACGCATCTGTGTACACCGTAAACATCTTACTTCCGTCAGGTAATGCCAAAACTGGAGCTGTGGTGAGGGCTCTCTTGAGTCTCTGAAAAGCAATCTCACATTCTATGTCCCATGCAAACGCTAGGTTTTTCTTCGTTAACCTAGTAAGAGGGGCTGAAATCTTAGCGAAGTCCTTAATGAACTTCCTATAGTAGCCTGCCAAACCGAGAAAGCTTCTCACCTCTGTTGCGTTCTTAGGAATTTTCCAGTCTTGCACCGCAACTACCTTTGCGGGGTCCACGGCTATGCCTTGCTTAGAAACTACATGTCCAAGAAACCGAACTTCCTTCCTCCAAAAATGGCATTTGGAGAACTTAGCCTTTAACTGGTGTGCTCTAAGCGTATCCATGACTTCCTTGAGATGTCTAGCATGCTCTTCTTCATCCTTTGAGAAGATCAAAATATCGTCCACGAAAACCACTACAAACTTGTTAAGGAACTCCCGAAACACCCTACTCATCAAATCTACAAAGTACGCGGGTGCATTTGTTAACCTAAACGGCATGACGAGCCATTCGAAGAACCCATCTGGAGTCCTAAACGCAGTTTTGTCAATGCTATCCTCAGCCACTCTAAGCAGATGGAATCCTGTGGCTAGATCGAGTTGAGAGAAAACAGATGCTCCCACAAGCTGGTCAAACAAATCGTCGATTCTTGGTAGTAGGTGTCTATTTTTCTTAGTTAGCTTGTTTAACTCACAATAATCTACGCATAGACGAAGCGAACCCTCCGCCTTAGTAGCGAATACCAACGGAGCACCCCATTCAGAAATGCTTCGCCTTATGAAATTTTTCTCAAGCAACTCCTTAACTTGTTTACTGAGCTCTCTTCTTTCTCGCGGGGCCATGTGCCTAACGGGCAATGAAACTGGCTTGGCATTATCAACAAGATAAATTTGGAAGTCTATCTCGCGTTTAGGAGGTAACCCCTTCACCTCATCAAAGACATCTGGATATTCTCGGACCACTCTTACAAATTGCAAATTGTCAATGGATGAGTCAAGAGATTCAAGATAACACAACATGACCGAACCCTTAGGGTTACAAGAAATTTCAAGGGTATTACCAAGGCGAGTCATGAGCCTCACTACCCTTCGTTCACAATCAAGGATGGCTCCATAATTGGACAGCCAATCCATACCTAAGATCAAACCGTATCCCATAAATCCGAGAACATAAGCATTACACGTGAATTCTACGCTTAAGATAGAAATCCTCAAATCCACACACGTCATAGATAAATGGGCGGATCCCCCAATTGGATTTGAAACACTAACGGGATCTTCAACTAGACTAGTACTTAGGTGTAGATTTTCAACAATATCCGAAGAAATAAAAGTATGCGATGCGCCAGAGTCAAATAAGGTTCGAACAGGAAAGTCAGAAATGTAAACAAGGCTTTCTACGGAAATATTACTACCTCGGTCAAGAGCTGGAGTGGTGTTGAGAGCATGCAACTGCCCTCCAGAAGGTCCTGCTCGCTGGGCCTTCCCTTGCCCCTGTCCTTGCTTCTTAGGGAAATCCTTACTGAAGTGTCCAGTATCCCCGCAATGAAAGCATTCACCCAACTTTCTCTTCTTCTTTCTACAGTCCTTGGCTATATGCTCCGTAATACCACAAAAGTTACACTTCCTTGTCTCGCATGCCTTGTTATTATTGTTGTTGTTGCCCTTGTTATTCTTGTTGCCTCCCTTCTTGAAGTCAACTTTCTTATTCTGAGTCTCATTAGGCTTAACCTCCTTCTTGCTATTCTTGTCTTCCTCATGAAGTAGAGCCATATCCACCAAGCTTTCAAAGGTCGCCTCCATGGGTATATGAGTTATGGCCAAACTGTGTAGTGGCTCGTTCAATCCTCGAGCAAAGCGTATAGCCGTCTTCTGAGCTGTGTTAACCAAGTCCAATCCGAACCTAGCCAGCTGATTAAACTTATTCACATACTCCCTAACGGTCATGTCCCCTTTCTTAAGTGCTAGGAACCTCTCCATCTGAAGGTTCTCTTCTGCTGACGATAAGAATTTAAGACCAAACCTCTCTCTAAAGTCTGCCCAAGTCTCAACTGGCCTGGTAGCGTTGGTGACTTCCCACCAAAATGCAGCTTCCTCTTTCAACAACCATGCTGCCAACTGAACTTTCCTATGATCCTCCACATAGAAGATTATAAACAAGTCTTCAGTCTCCTTTAGCCAGTTTCGTGCCTCAACGAAGGTTTCAGTTCCAACGAAGTTCTTGCCGCCCATTGCTTTAAAGTCTTTGCATATTTTGGCAAAGGCGGTACCAGGAGGAGGAGGAACCGCGGCCACTGGGGCAGGAGAAGGAGGGATGTCTGCCGGGCCCACGCCATTGGCCCTAGCTTCTAAGTACCTTCGGAACCATCCAGGTACGGGTACTCCCTCAGGAAGGTTAAGATCAGACATGCTGAAAAACAAAAAGAAAAGGATTCAAACGAAGAAACAATGGAAAGTGCTAATGGCTTTTGGGGAATAGCCTTTTTAAACATAAAACTTTTATTGAAAAATGCTTCTTTATAAACGGTTTTGGAAAATAGTTTTAGGAGGTTTTTAAAACTTTTGCCCCGACTGGTAACCTTCTGCTCTGATGCCAAATGTAACACCCCACCTCCGCTAGGGTCACTCACAAAGGGAATGCACTAGTTTTGGTGGAGTATTATCTAGGTAAACATACACAGAGATGTCACAAGGCAGAACATAAATAAAGCAACGGTAGAAATTAAAAACCAAATTTCATTACTTTCAAGAAAAGAGTCAAAACCTCATATATTCAAAGTACAAATTATTCCATTACATCAAGTTCTAAATAAAGAAGCATAAACTTAAGGTAACAAAAGTAAATTGTTCCCCAAAAATAGCAGAAGTGCAGCCATAGCATGGCTCAAGACCAAACCGTACATGAGCTGACAGAAAGCAAGCTAAATCCAAGCTAAGAGCTAGCGTTTCCTCCCTGAGAACCTGGGGGTGGGGGGGAACGAAAGAAAAAGAGGCGAAAGAAAATGGGTCAGTCATAAAGACTGGTAAGCCCTAGTGACTTTCAGTATAAAAACTAGTAAAGTTAACAAGACATGAGTAAACGGAAAGTAAACATAGGGATGATAATAAGTCTGGCAAGATAACTAAGATAACAAGATAAATCAAGTCTAGCATCGCATATTCAAGATTCGCTGCACCAACTGTACTAGTATTCTAACCCATGTCAAGTTTTAACCATGAAATGATCCCTTGGCCCAATATCATGAAATGACCCATTACGGGGTCCTACGGTACGATCTATTAATCGATCGGCTCCCTACAAGTTCTAGCTCGTCATGTGTCTGTGTCATACGGCCCAATCACGAAATGTAGTCACATGTGCTAGGTCCACCATAGGGTGTATCAAGCCCTAGGGTGCCAACCACCGGCACGAATCAAGCACGCACAGTGTAAACCTACTGGTGCCCAATGCCTGCTTTTTCAACTCCGGACTACGTGCACGACCATAGTCCGCCTGAACCTACAATGGCACACCTACTCAGCCATCGTTCTGGTCGCTTACAAAAAGCCCAGTAATCGTGCCCCTCCCTGCCTAGTCCCAGGGTATCGTGATACATCCAAGTGGGTTACTGCTGAAAAGGACCGCGTAACTAGGGTTTCTAGTGGGTTAAGTGATGTAATTCAAATTCGTGACTTAACCCTATCCAATCATGTATCAAGTTGGTTAAGTGTTGTCTTTCATGTTCATGACTTAACCTTATCAAATCATTGTGACAAATTGGTTAAGTATATTCAAGTGGTTCATGACTTAACCCTATCATGTAGCATAAATTCATTAATGCACCCCAATCTCTCACATTAGACTAGTTGTTGTGGTCACTGGATTTGCCGGGTGGTTCTGGGCAGATTTACACCACAACATAGTCTAACCTCGGGTTTTAGGTGCGATATGACCAACTACCCACATTGGATCCTATTGTTTGTAGTCACTGGATTCGCCGGGCGGTTCCGGGTAGATTTACACTGCAAACTCAACCCAACCTCGAGTTGGCCATGTTCAAGTTTATTCTAAGTGTCATGTCCAGGTTCAAGTTTAGAGTCTAAATTCATGTCAAGTTTTCATGCCATGTTTCATGTCAAATCGTGTCAAGTCCATGTCCATATCCAGGTTCAAGTTATAACAATGTTCACGTTTCAAGTTTATAGTAAATTCAGGTTTGCCTAAACTACCCAAATTGTATTCCCATCGCACGTGAATTCGAATCGATACAAACAAATCTAATTAGGGAATAACATAGAAAGAACGGGCATAAGGTGGCAAAAGTGATTATGAGTCAAGCATGGTATAACTTGAGATAAATGACTACAACAATACTGGCATATGGAATAGTGGTCTCAAATATCTAACCTAGCAAAATAGGGTGATAGTCATGGTAACAGTTGACATAAGATAATAACCCCAAACCTGTGAATAACAACTAATTCAACATCACAGGCATGTTAACATCATGGACATGAGGGGTTTAGGTTTACAACATGTTTAGGCCCCAAATCAATTTCATATAAATATTCCCACAAGTCAAGATTCAAGACGAATAGATCCAAGGTGAATAATAGTAGATTCAAAATAATAGATCCAAAAGGAACAATAATAGACCCAAGATATACAATGATAGATCCAAGATAATTATCATACTTAGATTCGATTTCAATTTACAACATGTCCATATTAAGTTTACAGTTTAGATCTAAAAGTAACTGGGGCTTACAGATCGTGGTTTGAGAATTAGAAAACAAAGAGGCGATGTTGAATCTCGAGTCTAACAGAAATCCCGCAAACAGCAAAACTCTACACGTAGTCTTGTTGGAGAAGAAGCAATCCCTTTTCTCTAACTTTTCAACCAGAGTTTTAGCAGCATAATACCAGAGAGAATTTGTGTAGAGATACTAGAGTTAGGGGCTGTTTATATAGGGTCAGGCCAACGAATTTAGACAGAAATCGGACTAGAAACATCAGAGTGAATTCTGACTCAAAAATGGGCTCGGCAACCAGGTCGACACTAAGGTCGACTCTATGGTCGACCTGGTCCTAGGCAGGTCGACACTATGGTCGACCACCAGGTCGACCTGGTCCTAGGAGGGAATTTTCCCGCCCAGTCCATTCTGGGGTTTGAATTTGAAATTTGAATTCGAATTCTAAGCTGTTTTCGAACTTGAAAATTCCTGAAACTTCGAAGGGTCATAACTTGGTCATACGGACTCCGATTTTCGAAAACTCGGACTCGTTTCCAAGAAGAATTTCGAGACGAACGTAATGGCGTAACCCGTTGCCCTTGATTCTTATTTTAAAAATTAATTCTGCCTTGATTTATGGTTATAACACGTTATTAAAGTACAGGTTGTTACACTGGACGCTGATCAGAGGGCGCCACCATGTACGCCGGAACTTCCTCAACCTTCCCTCAGCGGCGCGGTGAACTCGAGTTAACCCGACACCCGGAAATTAGCTGCGACAGCGAGCTCTTTGCGATGGAAATTAAAGCTCCATTCGCCACCAACACCGATCAGACGGTTATGGGATTAAAGAGTGTAGAGAGCTTTACGATTTCTCTTTTAGAGCTTGGAAAAATACTGAGAGGATTGGGAGAACGAGAGGCGCGAATTCGAGATGATTTCCACCCTCAATAATGAACTGGCGGCGCTACCCTGGATTTTGAAAGGAATTAGGGTTTTGGCAACTTAGTATTTATATTTATATTATATTTAATAATATTGAATTCACGAATAACTTGTTTAACGCTATGAACTCCAAACAAAGCCCAACGACTATCGCCCCTAGCTAAATACCCTCATTCTGAACACAATGGGATATGTATCGTAAGCCGGTTCGACTGTTTCATTCAGTTTTTGCTGAAATTAAAATATAAATCGATATATATTGAATTTGAACGCACATTTCAATTTACTGGGGCCACATATGGACTCTAAAAATTCCTAAAAAATATTTTCTAGCTTCGTATTGACGATACGGCTCTAACAAAACTAATGACCTTCAAATTTGAAGACCGTTTGAAAAATGGCCATTTTCTAGTCGATCAAAATTGACTGAAAATGTCAAAACACGTTTTACTTCGCCACGCTCACATATTGATTCAGAAAATAATGAATTTTGGAATCTAGCAATAACTTGAGATCACGTATCCAACAAAAGTGGTTTCGTCGAAAATGAAGGTCGTTTGCAAAATTTCCATTTTTAAGGACCGAAATTCCATAGCGACTATTCTGAATTTTCAACTGGACGTAACTTTTTATTCCCGCTATGAAATTTTGATTTTTCGGATTCGTTGGAAAGATATTTTCAAATAGATTCTAATATTTTTGGTTTCGCCAAAATCCGGTATATTTTGAATCCTGTACATTCATTTGAACTTTGAAATCGAATTTTCAAACTACCGCGCAATTTTCAATTCCTTTTATAATTAAAATAAAATATTTATATTCCAACGACGATTCAAATAAATATATACGTTCTAATTCTATTCAAAATAAATTTCTCGTCGTTATTATTTAAAATAAATCATTTTAAATATTCAAAATTCATTAAAATTACCAATATAATTTTTTTTAAATTGGCTCAGATTTTCCGGGTTATTACAATCTCCCCTACTTAAAATCTTTTCGTCCCCGAAAAGGAACGAAGTCGAAAGTTGTTTACTAATCAACTCAACTTTCATTATTTTCGTTATGGCTTAAGTTCTTGGGCATTTATAACCCCATCTCTAACGAGTTTCTCATTCTAGGATACTACTGATCCTATCTCTAATGAGGATTTTTCTATAGGATATTACTAATCCTACCTCTGATTAGTCTTTTATTATGTTCTAAATAGCTGCACCCCAAAGATTTGAGTTAACCAAAGCTCTGATACCAGCTGTAACGATACGGATTTCGCTCGGACCTAATCGATCGCTAAATCGACCAAGACCGTTCGAATCCCGCATACGCTAACTCTGGGCATACAACACATCAGAACAAATAACAGAAGACTTTTATAAACATCATAATAATGTTACATCAGAGTAAAGAATATCAGAGTATATCAAAAAAATACAGCGGAAGCTTTATTTACAATAAATGTAATACAATGCCCAGCGGAAGACTATAAATGTCTGGACACAACTTAAAGCTTCAATCGAGAATCCTGCCCAATATATCTGCAAAATAAAACTACTCGACTGCCCGTGTGGAAAATAGGGGCACCCGAGTTTGCAAGGGAAAAGCAAACTACAGGTCAGTCAAGGGACTGGTATGAGAAACTCTAAACAGTTAATATTAACTTATCAAAATGATAAGGCAAATCACGGGATCACGCCGCTAACGCGGAACGGGTTTACCCCCATGAATGCCCGTGTATAAACAACAATCAGTAATATACATATGGATCTACTATGCATCAATCAACATGCAATATCCCAATCTACCCATTTAGATTAATCACCACATTTAGATTTTCCAAATCAATTCGATTTATAGAAATTATTCCTTTGGACTTTATTTCCCGATTTCTATTTCAAATCATTTGAAATACATATCTAGCTTTTATATCAAAGTAGATTTCACTTCGGGATCTCAAATCAAATCATTTGGAAATATGAATTCCAAAACATAACAATGCACACAAACAAGTATGCAACCAAATATCGGGCTCCCCTCAAACAAGGCAAAGGGCACGTACCTAAGCAACTCGATATATATATATATATATATATGCACCTCCCGCACATGGAGTAGGCTACACACTGACCACTCACCCTAAGGCACTGGATCTCACCCATACTTTTAGTAGAACGAGTTACCAAATCTTTTGCCATATACCAAATCATTTCATATCCCAAAGTAGGGAAAATCATTTCACAACATAATAATCACAAGTACTTTCATAATATAGTACTTCACATCAGCAGTTCACACATATGATTAGTCACTATTAATCACATAACCTTTGAGCTCGTACGTCCCAAAGAAGGGTGTTAAGCAAGTGAATAAATTCTCCGCCACCAAACAGATACATCATTAATAGCAACTAATCGAATATGTGATGAACTATAATGTAAAACCATAATACATTTTCAAATCATTTCGAAATCATCGGGTTTTAGCCCTCGAAATCCTTTCTGTTTTATAAAACATTTTTATAAAACATTCCCTGTCCAAAATCGGGAATACTATTCTTTTCACTTAAGAAAAATATCATTTCATAATCATTCATTAAATTAGAAATGAAAAATACCACAGCGCTACACATCTCATAGCCAAATCGTGAAATGTTTCACAAGATGTTAGCATACCAGTATTTCTACCCAACCCAATGCTAAATGGAAAAGCATATCTTACTCATAAACTAGTCGAGCACAATCCAAACAATCAATCAATCCCAATCAATATCAACAACCAAGTGTATTTGGTTTAATCACATTTCATATTTTGGTAAATTTAATCACCATTATTAAATCTACTTAAAGATTTATTCAAAGTCCAATTGGTTTCATCTATAAAATCATTTCATATTGATTGTTCTACTTTTTGGAAATTAATCATGATTTTACTCGGGTTAAAGAACTAATGTCAATTAAACATAGTTCATGACAAACCCCAAATCCAATTTGATATTAAATACAAGGCTCTGAATAGAAAATATATCGGCTTATATTCAATATCAAATTTTGAAATCAAAAGATATCGTATTGGAATAACGATATATATATCTTTCAAATTCCTCCACAATATCCATATAATCACGGAATCCAACATCGTAATATTCCGAAGATAATTTCAATTAAATCCGTTCCAATTCATATATTGGAAATTCTGGTTATTTTAAAACCCTTTTCACATCCGTTTTATTTATTTAAAAATATTGGATTATAATTCTAGTTCATAACTAATTCATTTCGATAAAAATGTATTTTTATCCTTTCAAATATGGAATTTTTCATTCTAATCCATTTCCAAATCATTTATTATGATTTTACACAATTTATTGATATTTTTAATAATTTTGTCAAGGCCCGTACAGTCGATTTCCATAAACGGTCATCGAACTGCACTTACAACGACCTTTTCCAAATTTGATTTGGACATAATTCCAAATCCAACCATTAGATTTTTAATTTATCATATTCTTTAGAAAGCTCTTTTCGTTACGAACCCAACAGTTCCGATTTTAGGAGAATCCGACGGTCGGATCTCCCGTAACGTCAATTTGAAGTCAATGGTCGAAATTCGTGAACGGTCGCTGCGCGGCGCGTTCTATTCAGGCCATATATTATATATATTATATATTTTGTCGATTTCCATTTAAAACGTATCTTATAAATCATTTGAAAACGATTTCAATTTCTATTCTGGCTCAAGTTCTTCAACTTTTCAGTTTCTAAGAACTTTCCAATTTTTCAAAAATTTGGCTAACACCCTAAATTTTCGAAAAATTTCGCCATAACCTCCTCTGCATGGGAGCACCGGGAAAATCCCGAAATTGCTATACAGGCCTCTCCAATCCAAAAAGAAAAAGAAACAGCCAAGCGACTAGCCAATCGGCTTATAAAACCATCATACCCAAACAAAACAGTAAATATGTACCTATTTGTCGGGCATACAATTTTATTTCTCTTCTCTAGCCTCCTTGCTATGACCTGTTCAATATATCATATATGTATGTTTTCATATAACGCGTATATGTACATTTTCATATGGCGCTTTTATATATTAATTCAACGCATATATAATTTCACACAACCCATATATAAGCCAAAAATAATATTATTAGCAAACTAATAATATTTCCATCATATGACAATTTTATATATACAATATATACGCTAAAATGATAATTTTATCGAACTAATATTTATTTCAAGGTGTGACTATTTTATATACTCATATATGTGTTAAAAATGTTATTTTTATCGTTCACAGAATTTATTTCAAACATGAATAATTCATATACTTCATACGTACAATAAAAATGTTATTTTTATTGTTCAAACAATTTATTCAACATATGAATTTTCATTTACTTCACATATACGATAAAATGTGAATTTTATCGTTCAAACAATTTATTCAACATATGAATGTTTTATTTACTTCATATACACAATCACAATCAATTTGCACAACACAATCAAACAAACAAGTCGTTCATGGTCTGTGGACGACGGGGAACAGTTCATATACGCAGTTATGAAATAAATAACTGTATGAAAATAATTTTGGTGAGAAGTTCTCACCTTTGGTTTCCATTCCACCACTTTTTGTTTCTGAATTTCTAACCAGTTTGGATTTGCCAGAAATTCTAACTTCATTTTCACGCTGTTCATATTAAAAATCACCTTTTAATATGACGATTATATATTCAAAAATCGTATTTTATATTTTCAAAACAAAGCATTGCATATTCCTTTAACAAACAAAAAAAGATCAAATCTTTAATAAAAAAAATCTCATCTTTCTAAATAAAAAAAATCTTATCTTTTCACTTGAAATAAAATCGTATCTTTATAATAACCATATTTTTATTTTTCAAAGCTATTTATATATATTTCTAAAATCTGATTATATGTATAAAAAACAATGCTTATACAAAAAGAAAATTAAGAGATTCATTGTGTTTGTCTTCTTCAATGTGCCGCGCTCCAGGCGCCTTCTTCATCGTTGAAAATTGCTGCCCCTCCGTAAACCCATTAGCTCGAGATTAGGGTTCAAACTCTACGCCACCTCACATGACCGGACGCTGATCAGAGGGCACCACCATGTGCGCCGGAACCTCCTCCACCTTCACTCAGCGGCGCGGTGAACTCGGGTTAACCCGGCGCCCGGAAATTAGCTGCGACGACGAACTCTTTGCGATGGAAATTAAAGCTCCATTCGCCACCAACACCGATCAGACGGGTATGGGATTAAAGAGTGTAGAGAGCTTTACGATTTCTCTTTTAGAGCTTGGAAAAATACTGAGAGGATTGGGAGAACGAGACGTGCGAATTCAGGATGATTTCCACCCTCGATAATGAACTAGCGGCTCTTCACATGATTTTGAAAGGAATTAGGGTTTTGGCAACTTAATATTTATATTTATATTTAATAATATTGAATTCACGAATAACTTGTTTAACGTTATGAACTCCAAACAAAGCCCAATGACTATCGCCCCTAGCTAAATACCCCCATTCCGAACACAGTGGGATATGTATCGTAAGCCAGTTCGACTGTTTCATTCAGTTTTTGCTGAAATTAAAATATAAATCCATATATATTGAATTTGAATGCACATTTCAATTTACTGGGGCCACATATGGACTCTAAAAATTCCTGAAAACTATTTTCTAGCTTCGTATTGACGATACGGTTCTAACAAAACTAATTTCGTCAAATTTGAAGACCGTTTGAAAAATGGCCATTTTCTGGTCGATCAAAATTGACTGAAACTATCAAAACACGTTTTACTTCGCCACACTCACATATTGATTCAGAAATCTATGAATTTTGGAATCTAGCAATAACTTGACATCACGGATCCGACAAAAGTGGTTTCGTCAAAAATGAAGGTCGTTTGCAAAATTTCTATTTTTAAAGGCCAAAATTCCATAGCGACTATTCTGAATTTTCAATTGGACGTAACTTTTTATTCCCGCTATGAAATTTTGATTTTTCGGATTCGTTGGAAAGATATTTTCAAATAGATTCTAATATTTTTGGTTTCGCCAAAATCCGGTTTATTTTGAATCCTGTACGTTTATTTGAACTTTGAAATCGAATTTTCAAACTGCCGCGCCATTTTCAATTCCTTTTATAATTAAAATAAAATGTTTATATTCCAACGACAATTCAAATAAATATATACGTTCTAATTCTATTCAAAATAAATTTATCGTCGTTATTATTTAAAATAAATCATTTTAAATATTCAAAATTCATTAAAATTGCCAAAATAAAAAAATTTAAATTGGCTCAGATTTTCCGGGTTATTACACTATATTTATAAACATTGTTTATAAATTTACTTGTTTTATAAATTCCAACAAGTTCCATTTCGAAATCAATTTAAAACCAAAATCTTATTTCGGAATATTCTATTTATTATAACTTATCTGTATAAATATAAAAATCTAATTTTCATGTTTAATTTTAGTTCTATCTAATACGATTCCAATATCTTTTCTGAAAAAACTATTTTATTTAAATAAATTCGATCTAATCGAATTCAAATCATAAATCCATACGTATTATTTTTAGTCAATTTACATTCTGAACATCGGAATAAATTTCATCGTTTACTTCTTTAAAATGATTCCCCATTTCTATTTTTATATTCATATTTGAATTTAAACATTCAAATTATCAAATGATAATTTTTCCACTTTATTTATAAACACCGTTTATAAATTTACTTCAGTTTCCTGTATTGTTTAATTTATAAACATCGTTTATAAATTTCAATACTTATTTTATTTATTCAAAACAAGTTAATATTTATTAGCCTATTCGAAATTCAAATTCTATTTAAAAAAATAGATTTTCCCGTTAAATTGCAAAATCCCTTTTTACGATATTTTTATAAATCATCATTCAAGCCCGATGATATTTTAAACATCCAAAATACTCAAGTATTAATTACAGGTTTTCTAACACATCATATATGATAATATATATATATATGAACAAACAATAATAAATTTTGAGGAATTCTGTTGGATTCCTTCAACCTGTTTTTCCTGCATCCACAGACGTTAGCCAACATAAATAATACCCATCCTGCATCGAGGCAGGATATCGCGGTATAAAAGGTCATCCACTATCATAGCGTAGGGCGTATAGGGTCATCCGCTAATGTTACTGCGGGCATCCGCTAATGGTATTGCGGGAACTATCCAGTCACCAATATATATATATATATACATTTATAATAACCACAAACACCAATCCTAAATAACTAATATATATTTTTAATAGCCACTAAAATATTTTAGCGCATGCAAATAATCAACGAACAATTATTTTAATGAATAAAATAATTATAAATAAAAATATAAGTGAGATTTACTCATCGAAATTTCCAATTCACTTGGAATGCACAGTCTACGTCCTTAAGGACCCACCGCCATTCTTTTTGTAAAACTCTGATCACGTATGATATTTATATAAGCCTTACAATTTTAAATGGTCATTAATGAGTTAAACAATATCTAATTATACCTTAATCAAAGTTTAACTCTTCTTCCTTATTTAGAAAACCCATGCCTGTAGATAATGGACGAATCACTTTTGCTCCCCGTTTATATCGTCCCATCATGGTACTGTCTTTCTCCCGACATCGCCTAGGACCACCGATTTCCATCACCGACCCTTCCAGCATCCATTTTTACCATGGTTAACCAAGTCAGAAGCTCTGAACACTCCACTTCAACCCTAATATCACTGCCCTAATTCAGAACTCGTGATGTCCCTTAACTTCCAAGTTCAACTGTTTAACCAAATCATATAGTAGCGACGACCTTCCGAAAATCACCGGGACCCATCATGTACCAAAATCAAAAATCTAAATCCTGTAGAAAACTCCTTAACTTTCTCGCATCCTTCAACAACGATCAGAAACCCCTTCCATCAACCTCGAACAAACCCTCGACAACTATTAACTCCGCCTCACTACAAACACGCGCTGACCTCCACATGATGAACCCAGGTCTGTCGCAAATCCACTCTCGGTTTCACCTAAAAAGCGTGATCGTAATCCACGCTGTCGAGTTCCAGAACAAGATCGAAGCGAATACTGAAAGCTGCATATGGGAAGAAATTCGTTTTCTTTTTTTTCGATTTTAGGAATTTATTTTGATTTGATTAATAAGGATTTTCGAACGAAATTTTAGGAGGACGGCTTCGTTTTGGTTTTGATGAAAAACAAAGAATAACATACTTTGATTTTCTGGTTTCGATTTCTTTGAAGTTTTTTAGAGGAACGAGAATAGCCAAAGAGGAGGAGGGTGGATGCGCGATTTTATAGATGCTGAAAACTTAAGGAGTGAGGAATTTAGTTTGCGTGATTTGAGGTTTTCAGTGTCCTTTGTTTACTTAACAATGAAGGAATTAATTTTTAAAATAAATTCTATCTCATTTTATTTTAGTTTGAACCGGTACGATTCTAATTAAAATACTCCGTGTTTCCGAACTCCTTTCTAAACCCAACAACCGACATTTTTATGGTTATACCACTACTCTGCACACACTAGGACAACTTTCGAAGCTCCATTTGATCGTATGGAGAAGATATCATTTTAAACTGATATAAATTATTTTAAAAAAATTAATTCCTTGATAATAATATATTATCGTTATCGTTTATACTCAAATAAAATTTATAATGATCATCTAAAATATTTTGATTCAGTTTTTAACCCAGAATTAAATTATACTTTGTTTTTGTATATGGCTATTCAATATTATCAAACTTTAATCGTATTTGATCATTTAATTGACAAATGCAACATAAAATCCATTTATATTATCAACTAAATATTGAAAAAAATAAACAAAAAATTCAGGTCGTTACATTCTTCCTTCCTTAAAAGAATTTCGTCCCCGAAATTACTAAGGTATGAAAAATGCTACAAACTGATTAACTTTTCAAAAACCCACTTATGTTGAAAGTCAACTCTTCATACTTCAATAAATTTTAATTCCCACAAAAATTTTGGTTCCAATTTACACTGCACACCATATATGTTCACATTCAATTAATTCGAAGGATTTACATTCAACTTGTTCACACCTAATTCATATTCCATTAATATATATGTAATCTTATTCAAATTGATTTTAATCAATTTATTCACTTCAATCCATTTTAACTTGCTCAAGTTAAATTTAAATTCCAGAATTCAAATTCCCGGGTTTATTTCAAATCCTTTTGAAATCATATAAATATATACATATATTTATTTTCATCTCAAATTCAAAACATTTGAATTTTCAAACCAACTTGTTTTCTTTCAAACAAATTTCCATCAAAAACTTTTCTAAGGTAGCAGTCCATCACTTAGAAAATCGAAAATGAATACTGATGATGCTGCATTCATCATCAGAATTATTTTCCAGCAACTGAAGTGATTTCAGTGCTTTACCAATTTAAAAATCCAATCAAAAATGATTTTTAATCAAAAATCTTTTCAAACCAAAGCTATATTATTTTAATATACTTTTATAAAACATATTTTTCAATCTCCCAGGATTAAATTCCAAATTCTAATTATGATTCCAATTTCAGTTCATCACATTCGTATATTTCATTCATATACAAGTTATATTTGGTTATAGACAACCATTCCATATTTTTATAATCTCATTTGATCATAATTATAACAACCAACACATCCATATATTATAATAATTTTAGAAAACTATTTGTTTTCTATCAAAAATAGAATTTGGGTAAAATTATTTCATTTACCCTCTTTAAAACAACATTTTGTCAAATTTCTCTGTTCAAGTGCTTAGAAATTCCTATCGACCTCGTAGCGTCCCATGATTCGATCAAAATTCATAAGCCACTCAACAGACTACCCAACACAATATAAAACAACTTTTATATCAATTAATAAATACGCGCTCTCGTATATATACATTCAACTCATTCTAGGGTACTACTGACCCTATCTCTAATGAGTGAACACCCACCAAAGCCTAGGTATTCACTCAACCTAAGCTCTGATACCAACTATAATGGCCCGCAAATCCGTACTATCTGAGTTGACTAAATACACCACACGTCCAACCCAAAAATCATAGAATTACGAATCACTATTTATAAAGATGAAAAAGGTAGAAGAAGAAACAAAATATCAATACAGAATCTCACATCTCAGCGGAACAAAATATAATATATATCAGCTTTTGCAGTACAATTTTCTTCTTCTTCTATATATACATAACATCATCAGAGTACAACACTTACAACATAAAGGAAAACAATAACTAAATAACACTGAAGCCTCCTGCTCCAAGCTACTTTAGATAAATCTGTAAAATCCTGAACTACTTGACTTCCCATACAAATTTGGGCGCCCAAGAGTTTAGGTAAAACAAAACAAAATAACTCCGGGTCAGTCATGGGACTAGTTTGAGTAAACGATTTTAAACAGTTTAAGAAAATAAACGATATCTCATAAGACCACGCCGTATAACACGGAACGATTTTTTCCCTTATGAGAATCCAAAACACTTGATTTAACTTTCAAAATCCTTTTGAAAGAAGCGATAATCTTTATATCTAAACTCTTTTGATATTATAATAGTGTCTAAATCAAATAAATAGAAATCTAGTGGAACGCATTAATCTCACGCTTAACATACATAATATATAATCAAAACTGCAAGCACCTATTGGGTGATGAATTTCCAACCATGACAAGGAATGGAACCAGCTTCCGATGGTGTATCTCTAGAGGAGAATAAACTGGGTTCAACAAGAACATCTTGGAACCCGACCACATATGACCGAGCACTCATTTCGCTTGAGTGTATCGAATGTATATCACCAACGGTTGGGATCAACAACCATTTTCCCAAGTGGAACAACATCGAATAGAATAAAGAATGAAATGAATTTCTCTAGATAGGTGATAATACACCCTAATTAGGAGCTACCCACTTAGTCGTGTTGGCTGCCCGATTTTTGTCATTTCCCGGTTGTTGAGGCCAGAGGCTACGATTTCTTACCATTCATTGATAGCACAATCACTTTGAATGCCACATTGTTAGATCCTTTAATTCTTAACTGATTGCACAAATATATTCTGGATATTATGCTAAGAGAATAAATTCTCTACCACCATATATATTTATACAAACCAACATATGCGATCATTAGAAATACTTTGTCCGACAGTCGTCCATACACTTCGTTCTGGGACTGAACGAAGCCGAAGGCACAATTTCCATTAATCCATCTTAAGCAATTTCTACATAGGATTAACAGAAAAAGCCCTTGCACTTTACTCCATCTTCGATTATCTTCATATAATCTGATTTGCAACGCTACTGCCAATACAGAGTGGTTCTTGGATAATAATCCAACCGGTCTCTCCGTATTGACAACGATATTGGAAAACACTTTGATAGTCGGTTATTTAACTATCGAAGGAAAACAAACATCCATTCAAAACATCAAACAATCACTGGGCCCCTTAATTAATATTCCATTAATTAAATTACTTCTCCATTTCCTTACCAATATTTATTAACCAAATATTTTAAATAATCATCTTGGCCTCCTACGCCATTTGGAAAACATTTCCATATATCGCCTTCTTTTATTTTCTATACTTAGAAAATATCTTCTGTTTATAATTTGAAAACATTATGATTACTTATCTCTTTCACAACTATTCATTTTTATACTCAGAAAATATTTATTACTATATTTCCAAATTTTCGCTTACTTGGATTAAAACGAATGTTTTGTAAAACATCGTTACAACAACCCAAAATACTGCATTCAACTAAATTATATTTAAACATTAATCTTCGCGATGAAATCTTGCTATATCAGTTATTACACCCTATGTCCGTTAATGTCACTCACTAAGGGAATGCATTAAGCTTCGTGAAGCGCTATTGGTAAGCAGCGGAAAATTTAAATTTTTATTTCAACCTTAAAACATAATACTGTGGTCCACAATTTCATAAGTCACAAAAAAACCATTACAATAAAATAACTTCTGTCTTGCATCATCAGAGTACATTAGTAGATAAAAAGCACAATTCCCCAATTAAAAGAGTTAAGCCATAGTAGAGATGAGAACTTGAGCCATACTTCAGAAGTAGCTCCAAGCAAGATGATATCTGAGTCCTGACTAAGCCTGAGTGTTTCCTCCCTAAGAACCTAGGGGGGAATGGAAGAAAGAAGAAGAAACAAAAGGGTCAGACATAAAGTCTGGCGAGTCCAGTTACTTTTATCCAATAAATAAATAAAAGTAACATGATAGGCATATAAAGTGGATAAGAGAGAGATCACTACATAAATGGCATGTGTGACAAGGTAAGCAAGATAAGGTGTATGTGCCTCACTAATGATTACTCTGCACTATTACTAGTATAACTAAAATGAGATGATCCCTTCCATTATAAGTTGGTAGACTTGAGGAATACGTTCGAGTGTACCCTAACCACTACCCTAATCGATCGGCTCCCTACCCCGTAGATATCCTGTACTGGCCCCACAGTAGAAGGTATCAATCCCTAAAGTGGCAACCCTTTATTTCCAAGATGTGCACAACCATATCTACTGGTGTTACGGTCGTCTTATCCTTTTCTGCCCGGCTCATGCACGCACATGGCCCGGTTGGTTTGCATTGCCCACACCGTCTGTTTCGTTTGGATCTATTATAATCAATCAGTAAGCATGCCCCATCTCCGCCTAGTACAAAGTTCTTTATTTGATACCTGTTCCGGGTTACTGACTGAAATGGGTCCCACACAATATAGTACAAGCTCCCCCCTTTGTCTTGTATCCCCGCTAGGTTTCTCACTGACAATGTATACCCTTAGGTGTCTTTAATTACATAGCCCTAAGTTAGTTATGCTTACCCTAAAGGGTGTCTTTAATTACATAACTTTATTATATTTTCCACTGGTTGTGTATACCACTAGGTGTCTTTAATTACATAACCTTATTGGGTTAAGTTCATAGGCATATATGTAATATTACCCACCCCCTCTAATTTACTTAACCCACTAACTACCCTTCCAATTTTACTTAACCCTAACTTAAGTTCATAACCATACAATCCTTATGGATTAAATTAGGTTAAGTATTCCAATTCATTACCATGTCCAATTATGGTTATAATGGGCTAGACCTCCCATATTAGGCCTACAACGTGTGGATGCTGGATATGTCGGTCGGGTCCGGGCAGTCTTATTCCACAGTTGGACCTAACCTCGTGTCTTAGCCCGATTCGTATTTGCGCACTTAGACCTCTCACATTAGGTTCAGCATTAGTGGTTGCTGGATATGTCGGTCGGGTCCGGGCAGACTTCCGCCACTAATGCAACCTAACCTCGTGTCATAAGTGCAATTACAATTCCTAATTGTAATTAACAAAAATTCCATTATTATCCAAATCTACCTATGTCGTTATAGGTAATTATTTCTATGTTTCCCCATTTGAATTAAATGTCCAATTTATATAAATATTACATAAATTATGCAAATTATAAATCCCTTTTCCCCGTTTCCTAACTAAAGTATTCACATGTATTTTGGTGGCATCTAGGCTATAAAGCAGCCTCACCATAACAATGAAAAAGGAATACGAAAAAGGTGATAGTTTCAACATATCTTGGCATAAATTAGTATGATAACAAGGTGAATGATATGTAATTATCATCATCACAAAGTGGACATAAAGCTGATAACTTGTGGCAATTACTATGATGTCAAAGAAAGCATGATGAGATCTAAATTAACCCTTTTGGTGTCCAACTATTCAGATCTAGCATAATTAGTGTGACATAGCAACATGTTTAGATCTAAAAATGGCTTCACATGTCAAGTTTACAACATATTTAGATTGATCACAATATGACAGGTGAAAGGTGATTTACATAAGGTACTAGATCTAGCCAATGTTACAACTGTCCAATTTAATAGATATACATTCACATAATATGGTTACAAGTCAAGATCCACATAGGAAATATAATAGAACAACCACAACTGTATTAGATATAGGGAAATAGATCTATCATGACATAGTATAAGATTTAACACAAGCACAGAATCATACTTTACAACATATCCAATTAACAGTCTTTCACAATTTACTTTTATTTATCTGAACCTAAAAATAACTAGAAACTCACAGCGTTAGGTTTAGAGAATTGAGAAAGAATGGATCTAGAATTTCTGAATTTGATTTGCAAAGTATGTTGTTGTAGATAACGGTTCAGTTTGCACTCCAACAGCATATAGCCTCCATGACTTCCAATGAAGAAAATATGAGAAATAGCCACGTATATATAGTTACAGAACCCTCTGAAACCGACTGCCACCTCAGCCCTAGGGGTGTCGACAACCCTGTGGGTGGGTCGACCCATAGGTCGACACCCCTTCAGGGGGGTCGACACCCCTCTAGGGGGGTCGAGCCCCTAGACCGGGAATTTTGCCGCTCTAACGAATTTTACGAATTTGAATCATTCTGGATAAAATTCCGACTCATCTATGACTCAAGCATATATATATATATATATAATTTTTCTACGCGTATACAAACTTAAAACCCTAATAACTTCCTCATACGCTGTTCGTTTTATGCAAATCAAATGTCTATCTTAACCAGAATTTCGAGATGGACGCAATGGTGCAGTCTGTTTATCCTAATTATGAATATTAAATTAATGATTATTTAATTTATTCTCTTTAATATCGTTAAAAAGTCGGGGTGTTACATTCTCCCCTACTCAAAGGATTTCGTCCCGATATCTCTAAGTTGAGAAGAATGCATATCCTACCATCCATCATCCATCTACTCATCCTCTAAGCACTGCCATCCATTATCCTTAAAGATTTCTAATGCTTATATGAATATATGCGAAGGTGTGTGTATATGTCCCAACACTAATGCGAAGATCAGGCGGTCTACTGATTCAGTTGACCTCCTTAATGCAATGTATATTAGTGCCATGAATCCAATATGTATGCAAATAAACATATTGTATCATATAAGTTATGTGTGCACACCCATCCGTCCAAGCGCAACATCCATATGCTAGTTCATCCATTTTCATCCATAAAAGAAAAGAAAATGCACACACATCCGTATGCAGTATGAAAGTGATTGAGCCGATCTTAGTGCCTAATGTTTGTGTATATGCGTCCACAGGCAACCACTAGCAAACACTTGCATCCACTTGTATATGTAGTTACCCGACACTCCTAGCTCAGTTGGTTAGAGGTGGGCGAATTGGGATGATACATAGGTCTTAGGTTCGAGGGTCATCTCTTCCAATTTCTAGGGGTGACTACATAGATAGTATGAAGGCATTGAAAAATCGGGGTATATCACTACCCGTGGGGTTTACTAAGACCGACAAGCAATGGCTTGAGTGAAATCTTAGGTTCCACACATAAATCAAAAAAATAAATAAACATAACATGTTTCAAACACATGTTTACATCCAAGGATTCCTATCTAAAGGTCGAAAATACTATGGATAAGATATACTCTATTGATAGAAACAAGCACTGATAAAACTTAGGAAAAGGAGTTAAGAACATACCCTCGAAAAGAAAAGGGTACGAAGCATGAATCCTGTCTTCGGTCTCCCATGTCGCATCTTCTGGGTTATCTCCCCATTGAACCTTTAGCAACTTGATCTCCTTATTGCGTACCCTCTTAACTTCTGACCTAAGAATACGGGTAGGGACTCGTCTGACTGTCGCCTCCCATTCCACTTCGACTTCTTCCAACAGACTCGGCTCAACAACTTCTGCGGTGTCATGCAGGCACTTCCGCAGATGAGAGACGTGGAAAACGTCATGAACACCGGATAGATTTTCTGGGAGCTTTACTTGGTAGGCCATTTGGCCAATCCTCTCGGTTATGGGAAATGGTCCTACAAACCTAGGTGCCAACTTCCCTATTGATCCGAAACGAACCACATTCCTTAAAGGTGATACTTTGATAAAAACTAAGTCTCCCACTTCGAATTCGATGTCAGTTCTTCTCTTGTTTGCATAGAGCTTCTGCCTATCTTGAGCTGTCTTCATCCGCCGCCGAATAAGGTCAATCTTTTCGGATGTTTCCCTAACCATATCTGGTCCAAGTAATAATCTTTCTGTAGATTCCTACCAATAAGTTTGTGATCTATAGGGTCGCCCGTACAATGCTTCGAAGGGTACCATGCCGATGCTAGCTTGATAACTATTATTATAGGCAAACTCTACTAAAGGAAGATGCTCTTCCTAAGTCCCTACGAAGTCTAGGATACACAGCCTCAAAAGATCTTCAAGAATCCTGTTCACCCTCTCCGTCTGTCCATCGGTCTGACGATGATAAGCGGTGCTCAAACACAACTTTGTACCTAATACTTCTTGCAAGTCCCTCCAAAATTCGCTGGTAAAGATGGGGTCACGATCACTCACGATGCTGGAAGGTACTCCATAAAGATGAACTATCTCACGAACATAAAATGCTGCCAACCATGATGTCATCCTCTTACTCTTAACTGGAATAAAGTGAGCGCTCTTAGTGAGTCTATCCACTACCACCCAAATGCTGGTGTTACCTTTCTTCGGCCTAGGAAAACCATCTATGAAATCCATAGAGACGCTCTCCCATTTCCACTGCGGAACCTCCAACAGATGAAGTAATCCACCGGGCTTCTTTTGCTCAGCTTTGACTTGCCGGCAAACTAAACATTGAGAAACAAACTTGGCCACTTTTTTCTTCATCCCAGCCCAAAAGAAAACCCTCTTCATGTCTCAATACATCTTATCACTGCTTGGATGAATGGTCATCTTAGAATGGTGAGCTTCTTCTAGGACTGCCTTTATCAAGCTCCAGTTTGAGGAACACAAAGCCTTCCATCTCGCCGTAACCACCAATTTTCATCTATGGCATACCGACTGAGGTGGCTGGAAGTCTCCCCTCTTTTGAGCTTATCCATGATGTCTAGAATCTGTGGGTCACCTTGTTGTGAAGCTCCTATCTGATCCATAAGAGTTGGTCATATCTCCAAGGATGCAAACAAATCACGCAAAATCTCGATGGAGGGTTTAAAATCAAAAATCAAAAGCTGATATGAACTCCAAGTTCTTTCTTTCCACAAACAGAGGACTCAGGGCCACCCTCTGCCTACTTAGTGCATCGGCCACCAAATTACCCTTGCCAAGGGTATAAGCAATCTCAATATCATATGAAGCTAAGAACTCCATCCACTGTTGTGGCCTTAAGTTGAGATCCTTCTGTGAGAATAGATACTTGAGAGATTTATAATCGGTGTATAACTCGAACTTTTCTCCAAGTAAATAATGACGCCATGTCTTTAACGCGAATACTATGGCAGCTAGCTCTAGATCATGGGTGGGGTAGTTCTTCTCATGAACTCTCAACTGTCTACCCCCATAACATATTACTTTCCCTTCTTGCATCAGAACTACACCAAGCCCTGTACCGCATGCATCAGTGTAAACAGTAAACACTTTACTTCCATCTGGCAAGGCCAAGACTGGGGCTGTTGTCATAGCCCTTTTTAGTCGTTGGAAAGCAACGTCACAGTCTATGCCCCATGAGAATGCCAAATTCTTCGTTGTCAGCCTGGTGAGAGGGGCTGATATCTTCGCGAAGTCCTTAATGAACTTCCTATAATAACCTGCGAACCTAAGAAAGCTTCTTACCTCGATTGCATTTTTAGGAATATGCCAATCTTGCACTGCAACCACCTTCGCGGGATCTACAGTTATCCCTTCTTTAGAGACCACATGCCCCCAAGAAACTCACCTCCTTTCTCTAGAAATGGCATTTGGAGAACTTTGCCTTTACTTGATGGTCACGGAGAGTTTTCAAACTTCTCCCAAATGCTGGGCATGCTCTTCTTCACTCTTGGAGAAGATAAAAATATCAATGGAGACTAGGATGAATTTGTTTAGGAACTCTCGAAACACCCTACTCATCAAATCAACAAAATAGGCGGGTGCATTTGTCAACCTAAAAGGCATAACTAGCCATTCAAAGAAATTGTTCGGAGTTCTGAAAGCAGCCTTATCTATGCTGTCCTTAGCCACCCTCAACTGATGGAACCCCGTAGCAAAGTCCAACTGAGAAAATACCGAGGCACCAAAAAGCTGATCAAATAAATCATCAATCCTCGGAAGTGGGTGCCTATTCTTCTTGGTGAGCTTATTTAATTCTGTATAGTCAACACATAAACGAAGTAAACCATCCTCTTTATTTGCGAATACTACTGGAGCGCCCCATTCAGATATACTTCGTCTGATAAACCCTTTCTCAAGTAGCTCCCCTACTTGCTTACTCAGCTCCCTCCTTTCCATTGGAGCCATGTGGCGCACTGGTAATGCAACTGGCTTTGCATTGTCCACCAGATATATGCGGAAGTCGATCTCGCGCCTTGGAGGTAAACCCTGTACCTCATCAAAAAACATCGGAATAATCTCGAACCACTTGAACAGATTGCAAATCATCTATGGATGCATCTAGAGACTCCAGGAAGCTAAGCATAACGGACCCTTGGGGGTCACAAGAAACTTCGAGGGTTTTCCCATGACCAGCCAGGATTCTAACAACCCTCCTCTCACAATCCAGAGTGTCCCCATATGTGGTAAGCCAATCAATTCTTAGAATCAACCCATAGCCCATAAACCCGAGCACATACGCGTCGCATTCAAACTCGACGCCTAACACAGATATTTTCGAACCCCGACAAATCATTGATAAATGAGCCGAACCTCCAATGGGGTTTGAAACAACTACGGGATCTACTACCATACTATTAATTAAGTGCAGAGATTCAATCGCAGAACTAGATATAAACGAGTGTGAAGCACCAGAATCAAAAAGTGTTCTAACTGGATGGTTTGAAAGAGAAACTAAACTTTATACAGAAATTTTTCTACCTCTTTCAGGAGAACTGATCATAAGAGCATGCACCTGCCCTCCAGAAGTCCCTACTCTTTGACCTTGTCCCTGCGATCCCTGTTTCTTCGGGCACTCTTTAGAGAAGTGTACGACCTCTCCGCAATTAAAACAATTGGTCTTCCTTCTATTACAATCTTTGATCAAGTGACCCTCCTTTTCACAATTGCGAGATTTTCTCTTACCCCTTCCTTCATCATCTTTCCCTCCTTTCTTCTGCTGTTACTGCTGTGGTTGCTGCCCCTTCTTGGGCTACACCTTCCTATTCTGCGATGTCCCCTCAGTCTTTCCTTCCTTCTTCTCTCCCTTACCCTCCTCATGCATCAGGACCATATCAACAAGCTTTTCAAAAGTGGCCCCCATTGGAATATGGGACATGGGTAAACCATGCAGAGGCTCATTCAGACCTTTAGCAAACCGCAAAGCCCTTTTGTGCAGTGTATCCACCAACTCTAATCCGAACCTTGCCAGTTAATTGAACTTGTTCACATACTCCTTCACCGTCAAATTTCCTTGTTTGAGTGTTAAGAACCTCTCCATCTGTATGCTTCTCTCAGCTTGGGGAAAAAAAATTCATTTCGATCCCCTGTCTAAAGTCTTCCCAACTTTCCACTGGACGTCCAGCTTGGGTGATTTCCCACCAAAATGAGGCTTCGTCCTTTAATAGCCAAGCAGCTAACTGAATCTTTCTTCGGTCCTCCACTTCAAAGATTACGAATAAGCCCTCAGTCTCCTTTAGCCAATTCCGAGCTTCTACGAATGTCTTGTTCCCATGGAATGGCCTCCCTCCCATAGCACGGAAGTCCTTGCAGATCTTGGCGAAGTAATCTTCTCTTGGAGGGGGAGGAGAAGGACTGACCGGTGCGGCTGGGGGTGGGACATTTCCTTGGCCTTCGGCAGGCGCCGTGGCCTCCAAATACCTACGGAACCATCTGGGTATTGTGACGCCCTCTGGGATACTAGGGATGTTTTTTTCCCCAGACATGCTGAAAAAGGGAAAAGGAAGAAATTTAGGTAAAGGACCGAAGGATACTACATATGGCTTCTTGGGGAATGTTTTTCAAAACAGGCTTTTCTTTTGAAAATGCTTTCTTTTAAAACCTTTTTGAAAATAATTTCCAAAAATTTTTATCTAATCTGGTAACCTTCAGCTCTGATACCAAGTGTGACACCCCACGTTCGTTAATGTCACTCACTAAGGGAATGCATTAAGTTTCGTGAAGCGCTATAGGTAAACAGACACAAAATAATTATGAGACAGATATAAATAAGGCAACAACGGAAAATTTAAATTTTTATTTCAACCATAAAACATAATACCGTGGTCCACAATTTCATAAGTCACAAAAAAACCATTACAATAAAATAACTTCTGTCTTGCACCATCAGAGTACATAAGTAGATAAAAAGCATAATTCCCCAATTAAAAGAGTTAAGCCATAGTAGAGACAAGAACTTGAGTCATACTTCAGAAGTAGCTCCAAGCAAGATGATGTCTGACTCCTGACTAAGCCTGAGTGTGTCTTCCCTGAGAACCTTGAGGGGGGGGGGGAGGAAACAGATGAAAGAAGGAGAAACAAAAGGGTCAGACATAAAGTCTGGCGAGTCTAGTTACTTTTAGCCATTAAATAAATTAAAGTAACATGATAGGCATATAAAGTGGATAAGAGAGAGATCACTTGATAAATGGCAGGTATGACAAGGTAAGCAAGATAAGGTGTATATGCCTCACTAATGATTACTCCGCACTATTACTAGTATAACTAAAATGAGATGATCCCTTCCATTATAAGTTGGTAGACTTAGGGAATACGTCCGAGTGTACCCTAACCACTACCCTAATCGATCAGCTCCCTACCCCGTAGATATACTGTGCTGGCCCTACAGTAGGAGGTATCAATCCCTAAAGTGGCAACCCTTTATTTCCAAGATGTGCACAACCATATCTACTGGCACGGTCGTCTTATACCCTTCTGCCAGGCTCATGCACGCACATGGCCCGGTCGGTTTGTGCCACCCACACCGTCCGTTTCGTTTGGATCTCTTATAATCAATCAGTAAGCATACCCCTTCTCCGCCTAGTACGGAGTTCTTTATTTGATACCTACTCCGAGTTACTGATTGAAATGGGTCCCACATAATATGATACAAGCTCCCCTGTAACAACCCTGAATTTTGGGGGTAAATTTAAAATTTATTTTAACTAATTTTAATGAGTTTTTGATATTTAAAATAATTTATTTAAAATAATAATGATTGATTTTTTTTTAAAATTGAGGTTAGAATGAATAATTTAATTTTAATTATAAAAAGAGTTAGAAACAACGCGGTAGTTTGAAAAGTCAAACTTGAACTTTGACTGATCGTACAGGATGCAAAATTTAACGGATTTTAGTGAAACCAAAAATATTAGAATCTATTTAAAAATATATTTCTAAAGAATCTTAAAAATTGAAATTTCATAGCGGGAATCAAAAGTTATGCCCAAATTAAAATTTAGAAAGTTCGCTATGAAATATATAAAGGTCAAAAATGCTACTTTTTGCATACAAAGGAATTTGGACTCGAAATCACTTCCATTGAGTTCAGAATGACGTTTCTGCATTGAAAAACTGTAAACACTTATATATTTCGAGTTTCGAAAATTATTTGTTTAAAAATGCATTTTTTTAATATTTAATATGTACGCCTTGAAAATAGCCTTTTTTCAAACGACCTCTGTTTTCGACAAAACCACTTTTGTTGGATTCGGAATGTCAAATTATGGCTAAGTTTAATTTTCCAGAATTTTTCGAATTAATATGCGAGCGTGGCAAAAGAAAACGTGTTCTAACCATTTTAGTTAAATCGGATCGACCAGAAAAAGGCCATTTTTCAAACAGTCTCAGAATTCGACGAAATTAATTTTGTTAGGACCGTATCGTCATAACAAAGCCAAATATATTTTTCTGGATTTTTCGGAGTCCGTATGTGGCCCCGGTGAATTTAATTGTACGTCAGAATTAAATAATTAAGTGAATTATATTTTGATTTAAATAAAAATATATCGTAACAACCGAATTGGGTTATGAGGCCTGTTCCATTGCGTCCGGAACGGGGGTATTTGCCTAGGAACATTTTTCGTTGAATTTAATTTGGAGTTCCGGGCGATAAACGAATTTAATAGAATTAAAATGAATTAAATAAATTAGAAAATACGCGTATAAATACGCTTGGCCATACGTAACCCTAATTCACAATGTACAACCGCCGTATACCCTGATTAATGGCCAGAATGATCCCAATTTCAAACGCTAATATTTTCCAAACCAATTCGAATTAGACCAAGTGCCATATGCCAAATCGAAGAACGTTCAGAGGCCTTTGATTTGGTACGGGGATAATGGGTTTCTGTTGCACGGATTTCGAGATTTCAAGGCCCAAAGGCGGTGCTTTGCGAGGTGTTTTGTGGGTCCTAGGGGGCTCCGAGCTCGGCGGCGCTTCTTACGTGGGGTGGCGATGCAACGGCGGTGGTCGTGACGTGCTCTGATGCGGGTCTGGTGCTCTCAAACGACGTGCGTGGGTGGAGATGCTTATCGAGTTTGGGTTCGGCTGTTTCCAGTATAAACCGTAGAAGAAGAAGATACAAAGGAATACTACAACGCATAAGACAGCTCTTAAGAGCGTTACTAAAGGTTTAACTAAATTTAGTTAATTATTTAAATTACTGCACACTGTTTAAACAATCATAACTCTCTCATACATCGACGAAAACACGAACCGTCAGTTGCGTTGGATTCGTATCAGAGAATACTACGCTATGGAAAAGACTAGGACTGAAACGGAGCAATTCTGAATTTCAGGGAATTTCACACGTGAACCGTTCAAAATCAAACCAATGTGAGAATTACTGATTTGTTAATTTATTTTTTAATTAATTTCCTCGTGTAATAATTCGTTGTTTGTCTGTTAATACGCTAGATCTGTGTTGTTGTGATATACAATTCATTGATGTATCTATGTTGTGTTGAATCTGTTGTTTTCATGTTTGCTTGGTTCTGATTTGTAAATTATTAGTTCTTTCTTTGATCTAAATTTCTGCTTGGGTGATTTATATTAGGCCTAAAACAAAAGTCGTATTTATATTTTAGATCCACAAATTCTGAATAGTTTTAAATTAAAGTATTTATCTTTAATTTAGATAAATCAAATTTGATTTGATTTTATAATTGAAATTAAATCTTTATTCAACATATGAATATTGGGATTGGTTCGGAAATAAAATAGACATTATTTCACCGTCATTTTGTTAGGAATAAAATGTTTTTATTTTAATTATAAATTACAATAAAATAAAATAAAAAAGTTAGACCTGATAGGTATACATCTAGTGCGATGTTTAATAAAATGGTTATCTTTTATTTGTTTACATTTAGAACGAGATTTGTGAATTACAGTAAAAAAATTCTTTTTACTGTCACCTTTAACATAGGATGTTATAAAATTAGAATAACGATAAAATATTAAATTTTATTGTTGATATTAAAAACATATTTGTAGAACAAAACTGTATCTTCATTGTATTTGTAAATTAAAGGTAATATTATGTAAACACTTAAGTATTTATATTTTATTTGTAAATAAAAGTTATGCTTATAGATCACAATTTTATTTGCATTATTTTTATGTAAGCAAAAAGACACATTTTAAAATTCACATTTTTGTCAATTTATGTTAGTAGCGTTAAAATTAACATTTTTGTCAATTTATGTTAGTAGCGTTAAAATTAACATTTTTGTCAATTTATGTTAGTAGCGTTAAAATTAACATTTTTGTCAATTTATGTTGGTAGCGTTAAAATTGACACTTTTATAAGATGTGTATTAGAAATGGAAATGACATTTTAGTATAAGAGGTAGCAATAGAGAAAATTTACATTTTCATTGGAAAAGGTACATGAGAATAAAAGGTTACATTAAGGATTAAAATAACATCTTTTGTTAACAAATGTTACCTTAGTAATAAAGAATACATTGAAGAGTTACCTTTTTATTTACAATTTAATTGTAAATAAAAGATTTCATTTTTATTTTTAAATCAGTTTCAAAGTCTAGAATTGGAGTAAAGAATTTCAATTCATTTTTCAATTAGTTGAAATGAAATAGTGTTGGAATTTAGGAGGGACACTTTTATTGTCATTTTATATAAAATAAAAATGTGAATTTAAAGGGTAATATTTTATTGTCATTTTATACACAATAAAAAGGAAAGATTTAAAAACCACATTTTTATTGCTATTATTTACACAAATAAAAGGTGTAAATTAAAAGGTATTATTTTTTGTTGACATTTAGTTTGCAATTAAAATAAAAGAGTTGAAATATTGTATTTATTCATTTTGTTAATCTAGAATTGTTGACAAAATGAAAATGACCTCTTTTAAATCAATTGGTTGAAATAATGTCATATATATAAATTAGATTTATTGGACATTAGAAATTTGTATGGAGAATTAGTCGAGCAAATTATATTTTTACTCGACATTAGAAGTAAATGACATGTTTATTATCATCAACTTGTTGGTAGAATTTAAATTGGTTAAACCCATTAACCAATTATTTATTTGTATATTTATATGAACTGTTGTTGGCTGGAAACCCCACACGGGTATTGGGACGATATTTGACTGACACAAATCCCAATATTGAATTGTATGTCTACCGATTGGTCGACAGGCTGCGATGAGCGTTATTATTTCATTTTTATGCTCACACGGTTGGAAATTGCACTCTGGATGTAAATGGATGATTTGATGAGTATTGTCATATATATGAGATGTGTGAAATCCGTATAATTCAAATTATATGGTACATGATTGAGTCGCATTCCGATTCAGGTTTTCTTTTAAAAGAGAATATTTTACCTTTAAATCTTTTTTTATAAATAATTTTTTTTAATGATTATTTAAAATATGTTTTATAGTAATGAATAGATATTTAGAGAGCAAACCTTTTGTTTAAGATCATTAACATTTCTAATTATATTTTACGATTGAAATAAAATGATTTGTGGATTGGATTTACCGTGGGCCGTGTTTTCAAATGACATTTGTCCTTTAATCCAATTTACATTGAAATTATTATTTGGAATTTATAAATCTATTTTATAGAATTAAAAAGGCATTTTCTAAAAAAAAAATCAACTTTTCTAAGTTAATATATTAAATTGGAATTAAGTGGAAATTCGATTGGTAATAATTGAGATGGGCTTCTGTAAAAGAAGACCTATATTATATATGAAATTTAAGAGGCCTTGCCGCTATTCCATTTATATTATTAGTCCGATACAGAAATTTATATCGATTATGTATTGATTTGATTTCTGTGGAATTGCATATTTTGGTAACTGATTTGTGGGTTTATCGTGAACTGTGTTTAAAGGACACTAGTTCTTTAACCTGCTTAAGACAATATTTATTCCTTAAAATAAATGACCTTGTAAGAATGATTTTTGATATCAAATCAAAATTGGAGTTCTAATAAGTCATTTAAAGAAGATTTAAGAATTTATTTTCAGAGGTTATCTTTGATAAAATTAATGAGAATCTTTTAATATGAATACCTTATTAAAAGAATATTCGGAGTTCGAATGCGGCGTAATGTGTGATTTTCCAATATTTGCTTTTTAATCACAAAATATGCGAATTATTCAGAAAGACCGGGTTTAACCCATTCTGAATAATCATCACGACGATCAAGAGTCGAAGATGAGGGTGGCAGTTGAAGACCGAAGGTTTTCATATCGTTGGGATGATGATGACTGGTATCTTGAATTAGGACTGGCCTCCCAAGGCAAGATATTTGGTAATGATCGTCCAAACGCATTTGGAGATCGACGGACACGTTGTTTCGCTCAGATCCAGAGCATAAGTTTATAAATGGATTGTGTGTCCGACATCGTACTCCGTTAAATATCATGTTATTGATTCTCTGTTAGTATATAAATGATTGGTGGTGAAGAATTTATTCTTTGCTTAACACCCGTTTATATATTGACGGATGATCAATGGTACGGTATGGAGTGACAGTGTGGCATACTAAGATGCAATGATCAAGGTTTCTTGTTGAAAAGCAGAACCTTGTGGGATGATCAAAGCATAGCCTATTTAGGCATAGCTTTGTGTATAACGTGACTTCGCGAGCCTCACACACCGGCGGAGTCTAAAACGGGAGAAGGGAACGCAGGGAGAGCAGCACGTTTCTTTCTAGCTAGAAGTGGTGTTTGGGCTTTAACACGACCCGACATTTTACTTATGTGGATGATGAAATGAGGCGCCTCGGATGATAGGTCCTATAGGACTGGGAAACGTGTGTTCAGGAATAACTAATCCGCAACTCGTATGGTGGACCGGCCCTGCAGCTTTCCAAGGGTTCACTACGGGGGATCCTGAGACATTAGCTAGAGTGTCTCGAATCGGTAAGGAGCTCCTCCCTAGCCTTGACTCATGATGGAAACTCAATTTCCAATACGCCCCATGCGGTTTTGATTGTATTACTAGTATGGAGGCATAGTAGTATGGTATCTATGCTTCCTAGGATTGATGCATTTACTTTGAACTGTTTTTAAAACATATACACACTAATATTAGATATCGTTTTTATCGTATCAAGCATTTTTGACCATTATAAGGTAAAACCCTATCCTCCGGTTTGCGTTGCATTGTGTGATGGGACTTGGGTCTTATGATGGTTTCATTTTTCTAAAAAGCATTGCGTTGTTTAACGATTTACTTTAAGTTATGCACGGCAATCCATTGGAGTAAACCCGTTCCGCGTTAGCGGCGTGGTCCTTGGATTTGCTTTATTACTACTAGTATATTTGTTAAGAATTCTCACACCAGTCCCATGACTGACTCGTAGTTTGTTTCACTTTGCAAACTCGGGTGCCCTCTCTTCCACACGGGCAATCGAGTAGTTTATCTACAGGTCCTTATCTCGAGCAGGATGCTGGATTGAAGCCAAAAGCTGTGTCCAGAGCATAGTTATCTTCTGCTGTATTTATTTTATTGTTTCCGCTGCAATGTGTTAAAATATTGTAATTTATCTTCCGCTGTAATTTATCAATGTACTCTGATATTCTGTACTCTGATGTAACATTATTATGATGTTTTATAAAAGTCTACTGTTGTTGTTCTGATGTGTTGTATTCCCAAAGTTAACATACTCGGGTTTTGAACGGTCTTGGTCGATTTAGCGATCGATTAAGGTCGGGCAAAATGCGTGCCGTTACAGTTGGTATCAGAGCTTTGGTTAGCTCAAATATTTGGGATACAACTCATTAAAACTGAACAAAAGACTCATCAGAGATTGGATTAGTAATGTCCAATAAGAATACTCATTAGAGATAGGATCAGCAGTATCCTAGAATGAGAAAGCTCATTAGAGATGGGGTTAGTAATGCCCTAGAATGAGTTGAGAGTGCCCAGATATAATTGACGTATTTTTAATTATATATAATCTATTTTAGAAAATATGATTTTTTGAATATACAAAAGTTGTATATATTTTAAAAGCTAATCAACTAATTGATTGATGGTTGTGTAGTGTAATTATTAGTTCAACTAATAGAATTATAGAAACGAATTAAAGAATGAAAGATGAGATAGGATACTTAAACAACTTTAGCTTCGTTCCTTTTCGAGGACGAAAAGTTTTTAAGTGGGGGAGACTGTAACAACCATGAATTTTGGGGGTAAATTTAAAATTTATTTTAACAAATTTTAATGAGTTTTTGATATTTAAAATAATAATGATTGAAAATTTATTTAAATTGATGTTAGAATGAATAATTTAATTTTAATTATAAAAAGAGTTAGAAACAACGCGGTAGTTTGAAAAGTCAAACTTGAACTTTGACTGATCGTACAGGATGCAAAATTTAACGGATTTTAGTGAAACCAAAAATATTAGAATCTATTTAAAATATCTTTCTAAAGAATCTGAAAAATTGAAATTTCATAGCGGGAATCAAAAGTTATGCCCAAATTAAAATTTAGAAAGGTCGCTATGAAATATATAAAGGTCAAAAATGCTACTTTTTGCATACAAAGGAATTTGGACTCGAAATCACTTCCATTGAGTTCAGAATGACGTTTCTGCATTGAAAAACTGTAAACACTTATATATTTCGAGTTTCGAAAATTATTTGTTTAAAAATGCATTTTTTTAATATTTAATATATACGCCTTGAAAATAGCCTTTTTTCAAACGACCTCTGTTTTCGACGAAACCACTTTTGTTGGATTCGGAATGTCAAATTATAGCTAAGTTTAATTTTCCAGAATTTTTCGAATTAATATGTGAGCGTGGCAAAATAAAACGTGTTCTGACCATTTCAGCTAAATCGGATCGACCAGAAAAAGGCCATTTTTCAAACAGTCTCAGAATTCGTCGAAACTAATTTTGTTAGGACCGTATCGTCATAACAAAGCCAAATATATTTTTCTGGATTTTTCGGAGTCTGTATGTGGCCCCGGTGAATTTAATTGTACGTCAGAATTAAATAATTAAAAGAATTATATTTTAATTTAAATAAAAATATATCGTAACAGCCGAATTGGGTTACGAGGCCTGTTCCATTGCGTCCTGAATGGGGGTATTTGCCTAGGAACATTTTTCGTTGAATTTAATTTGGAGTTCCGGGCGATAAACGAATTTAATAGAATTAAAATGAATTAAATAAATTAGAAAATACGCGTATAGATACGCTTGGCCATACGTAACCCTAATTCACAATGTACAGCCGCCGTATACCCTGATTAATGGCCAGAACGATCCCAATTTCAATCGCTAATATTTTCCAAACCAATTCGAATTAGACCGAGTGCCATATGCCAAATCGAAGAACGTTCAGAGGCCTTTGATTTGGTACGGGGATGATGGGTTTCTGTTGCACGGATTTCGAGATTTCAAGGCCCAAAAGCGGTGCGTTGCGAGGTGGTTTGTGGGTCCTAGGGGGCTCCGAGCTCGGCGGTGCTTCTGACGTGGGGTGGCGATGCAACGGCGGTGGTCGTGACGTGCTCTGATGCGGGTCTGGTGCTCTCGAACGGCGTGCGTGGGTGGAGATGCTGATCGAGTTTGGGTTCGGCTGTTTCCAGTGTAAACCGTAGAAGAAGAAGATACAAAGGAATAATACAGCGCTTAAGAGCGTTACTAAAGGTTTAACTAAATTTAGTTAATTATTTAAATTACTGCACAATGTTTAAACAATCATAACTCTCTCATACAGCGACGAAAACACGAACCGTCAGTTGCGTTGGATTCGTATCAGAGAATACTACGCTATGGAAAAGACTAGGACTGAAATGGAGCAATTCTGAATTTCAGGGAATTTCACACGTGAACCGTTCAGAATCAAACCAATGTGAGAATTCTAGATTTGTTAATTTAATTTTTAATTAATTTCCTCGTGTTATAATTCGTTGTTTGTCTGTTAATAAGCTAGATCTGTGTTGTTGTGATATACAATTCATTGATTTATCTATGTTGTGTTGAATCTGTTGTTTTCAAGTTTGCTTGGTTCTGATTTGTAAATTATCAGTTCCTTCTTTGATCTAAATTTCTGCTTGGGTGATTTATGTTAGGTCTAAAACAAAAATCGTATTTAAATTTTAGATCCACGAATTCTGAATAGTTTTAAATTAAAGTATTTATCTTTAATTTAGATAAATCCAATTTGATTTGATTTTATAATTGAAGTTAAATCTTTATTCAATATATGAATATTGGGATTGGTTCGGAAATAAAATAGACATTATTTCACCGTCATTTTGTTAGGAATAAAATGTTTTTATTTTAATTATAAATTACAATAAAATAAAATAAAAAAGTTAGACCTGATAGGTATACATCTAGTGCGATGTTTAATAAAATGGTTATCTTTTATTTGTTTACATTTAGAACAAGATTTGTGAATTACAGTAAAAAAAAATCTTTTTACTGTCACCTTTAACATAAGATGTTATAACATTAGAATAACGATAAAATATTAAATTTTATTGTTGATATTAAAAACATATTTGTAGAACAAAACTGTATCTTCATTGTATTTGTAAATTAAAGGTAATATTATGTAAACACTTAAGTATTTATATTTTATTTGTAAATAAAAGTTATGCTTATAGATCACAATTTTATTTGTATTATTTTTATGTAAGCAAAAAGACACATTTTAAAATTCACAATTTTGTCAATTTATGTTAGTAGCGTTAAAATTAACATTTTTGTCAATTTATGTTAGTAGCGTTAAAATTTAACATTTTTGTCAATTTATGTTAGTAGCGTTAAAATTCACATTTTTGTCAATTTATGTTGGTAGCGTTAAAATTGACATTTTTATAAGATGTGTATTAGAAATGGAAATGACATTTTAGTATAAGAGGTAACAGTAGAGAAAATTTACATTTTCATTGGAAAAGGTACATGAGAATAAAAGGTTCCATTAAGGATTAAAATAACATCTTTTGTTAACAAATGTTACCTTAGTAATAAAGAATACATTGAAGAGTTACCTTTTTATTTACAATTTAATTGTAAATAAAAGATTTCATTTTTATTTTTAAATCAGTTTCAAAGTCTAAAATTGGAGTAAAGAATTTCAATTAGTTGAAATGAAATAGTGTTGGAATTCAGGAGGGGCACTTTTATTGTCATTTTATATAAAATAAAAATGTGAATTTAAAGGGTAATATTTTATTGTCATTTTATACACAATAAAAAGGAAAGATTTAAAAACCACACTTTTATTGCTATTATTTACACAAATAAAATGTGTAAATTAAAAGGTATTATTTTTTGTTGACATTTAGTTTGCAATTAAAATAAAAGAGTTGAAATATTGTATTTATTCATTTTGTTAATCTAGAATTGTTGGCAAAATGAAAATGACCTCTTTTAAATCAATTGGTTGAAATAATGTCATATATATAAATTAGATTTATTGGACATTAGAAATTTGTATGGAGAATTAGTCGAGCAAATTATATTTTTACTCGACATTAGAAGTAAATGACATGTTTATTATCATCAACTTGTTGGTAGAATTTAAATTGGTTAAACCCATTAACCAATTATTTATTTGTATATTTATATGAACTGTTGTTGGCTGGAAACCCCACACGGGTATTGGGACGATATTTGACTGACACGAATCCCAGTATTGAATTGTATGTCTACCGATTGGTCGACAGGCTGCGATGAGCGTTATTATTTCATTTTTATGCTCACACAGTTGGAAATTGCACTCTGGATGTAAATGGATGATTTGATGAGTATTGTCATATATATGAGATGTGTGAAATCCGTATAATTCAAATTATATGGTACATGATTGAGTCGCATTCCGATTCAGGTTTTCTTTTAAAAGAGAATATTTTACCTTTAAATCTTTTTTTATAAATAATTTTTTTTAATGATTATTTAAAATATGTTTTATAGTAATGAATAGATATTTAGAGAGCAAACCTTTTGTTTAAGATCATTAACATTTCTAATTATATTTTATGATTGAAATAAAATGATTTGTGGGTTGGATTTACCGTGGGCCGTGTTTTCAAATGACATTTGTCCTTTAATCCAATTTACATTGAAATTATTATTTGGAATTTATAAATCTATTTTTTAGATTTAAAAAGGCATTTTCTAAAAAAAATCAACTTTTCTAAGTAAATATATTAAATTGGAATTAAGTGGAAATTCGATTGGTAATAATCGAGATGGGCTTCTGTAAAAGAAGACCTATATTATATATGGAATTTAAGAGGCCTTGCCGCTATTCCATTTATATTATTAGTCCGATACAGAAATTTATATCGATTATGTATTGATTTGATTTTTGTGGAATTGCATATTTTGGTAACTGATTTGTGGGTTTATCGTGAACTGTGTTTAAAGGACACTAGTTCTTTAACCTGCTTAAGACAATATTTATTCCTTAAAATAAATGACCTTGTAAGAATGATTTTTGATATCAAATCAAAATTGGAGTTCTAATAAGTCCTTTAAAGAAGATTTAAGAATTTATTTTCAGAGGTTATCTTTGATAAAATTAATGAGAATCTTTTAATATGAATACCTTATTAAAAGAATATTCGGAGTTGGAATGCGGCGTAATGTGTGATTTTCCAATATTTGCTTTTTAATCACAAAATATGCGAATTATTCAGAAAGACCGGGTTTAACCCATTCTGAATAATCATCACGACGATCAAGAGTCGATGATGAGGGCGGCAGTTGAAGACCGAAGGTTTTCATATCGTTGGGATGATGATGACTGATATCTTGAATTGGGACTGGCCTCCCAAGGCAAGATATTTGGTAATGATCGTCCAAACGCATTTGGAGATCGACGGACACGTTGTTTCGCTCAGACCCAGAGCATAAGTTTATAAATGGATTGTGTGTCCGACATCGTACTCCGTTAAATATCATGTTATTGATTCTCTGTTAGTATATAAATGATTGGTGGTGAAGAATTTATTCTTTGCTTAACACCCGTTTATATATTGACGGATGATCAATGGTACGGTATAGAGTGACAGTGTGGCATACTAAGATGCAATGATCAAGGTTTCTTGTTGAAAAGCAGAACCTTGTGGGATGATCAAATCATAGCCTGTTTAGGCATAGCTTTGTGTATAACGTGACTTCGCGAGCATCACACACCGGTGGAGTCTAAAACGGGAGAAGGGAACGTAGGGAGAGCAGCACGTTTCTTTCTAGCTAGAAGTGGTGTTTGGGCTTTAACACGGCCCGACATTTTACTTATGTGGATGATGAAATGAGGCGCCTCGGATGATAGGTCCTATAGGACTGGGAAACGTGTGTTCAGGAATAACTAATCCGCAACTCGTATGGTGGACCGGCCCTGCAGCTTTCCAAGGGTTCACTGCGGGGGATCCTGAGACATTAGCTAGAGTGTCTCGAATCGGTAAGGAGCTCCTCCCTAGCCTTGACTCATGATGGAAACTCAATTTCCAATACGCCCCATGCGGTTTTGATTGTATTACTAGTATGGAGGCATAGTAGTATGGTATCTATGCTTCCTAGGATTGATACATTTACTTTGAACTATTTTTAAAACATATACACACTAATATTAGATATCATTTTTATCGTATCAAGCATTTTTGACCATTATAAGGTAAAACCCTATCCTCCGGTTTGCGTTGCATTGTGTGATGGGACTTGGGTCTTATGATGGTTTCATTTTTCTAAAAAGCATTGCGTTGTTTAACGATTTACTTTAAGTTATGCACGGCAATCCATTGGAGTAAACCCGTTCCGCGTTAGCGGCGTGGTCCTTGGATTTGCTTTATTACTACTAGTATATTTGTTAAGAATTCTCACACCAGTCCCATGACTGACTCGTAGTTTGTTTCACTTTGCAAACTCGGGTGCCCTCTCTTCCACACGGGCAGTCGAGTAGTTTATCTACAGGTCCTTATCTCGAGCAGGATGCTGGATTGAAGCTAAAAGCTGTGTCCAGAGCATAGTTATCTTCCGCTGTATTTATTTTATTGTTTCTGCTGCAATGTGTTAAAATATTGTAATTTATCTTCCGCTGTAATTTATCAATGTACTCTGATATTCTGTACTCTGATGTAACATTATTATGATGTTTTATAAAAGTCTACTGTTGTTGTTCTGATGTGTTGTATTCCCAAAGTTAACATACTCGGGTTTTGAACGGTCTTGGTCGATTTAGCGATCGATTAAGGTTGGGCAAAATGTGTGTCGTTACATCCCCCCTTTGTCTTGTATCCCCACTAGGTTTTTCACTGACTATGTATACCTTTAGGTGTCTTTAATTACATAGCCCTAAGTCAGTTATCCTTACCCTCATGGGTGTCTTTAATTACATAATTTTATTATATTTTCCACCAGTTATCTATACCACTAAGTGTCTTTAATTATATAACCTTATTGGGTTAAGTTCGTGGGCCAATATGTGAATATTACCCACCCCCTCTAATTTACTTAACCCACCCACTGCCCATCCAATTTTACTTAACCCTAACTTAAGTTCATAATCATACAATCCTTATGGATAAAATTGGGTTAAGTAGTCCAATTCATTACCATGTCCAATTATGGTTATAATGAGCTAGACTCCCACACTAGGCCTACAACGTGTGGACGCTGGATATGCCAGTCGGGTCCGGGCAGTCTTATTCCACAGTTGGGCCAAACCTCGTGTCTTAGTCCGATTCGTATTTGCGCACTTAGACCTCTCACATTAGGTTCAACATAGTGGCTGCTGGATATGCCGGTCGGGTCCGGGCAGACTTCTGCCACTAATGCAACCTAACCTCGTGTCATAAGTGCAATTACAATTCCTAATTGTAATTACTAAATATTCCATTATTATCCAAATCTACCTATGTCATTATAGGTAATTATTTCTATGTTTCCTTATTTGAATTAAATGTCCAATTTATACAAATATTACATAAATTATGCCAATTGTAAATCCCCTTTCCCGATTTCTTAACTAACGTATTCACACGTTTTTTGGCGGCATCTAGGATACAAAGCTACCTCGCTATAACAATGAAAAGGGAATACGACAAAGGTGATAGTTTCAACATATCTTGGCATAAATTAGCATGATAATAGGGTGAATGGATATGTAATTATCATCATCACAAGGTGGACATAAAGCTGATAACTTGTGGCAATTACTATGATGTCAAAGCAAGCATGATGAGACCTAAATTAACCCTTTTGGTGTCCAACTATTCAGATCTCGCATAATTAGGGTGACATAGCAACATGTTTAGATCTAAAAATGGCTTCACATGTCAAGTTTATAACATATTTAGATTGATCACAATATGACAGGTGAAAGGTGATTTACATAAGGTACTAGATCTAGCCAATGTTACAACTGTCCAATTAAATAGATGTACATTCACCATAATATGGTTACAAGTCAAGATCCACATAGGCAATATAGTAGAACAATGACAACTGTATTAGATCTCGGGAAATAGATCTATCATGACACAGTATAAGATTTAACACAAGCAGAGAATCATACTTTACAACATATCCAATTCACAGTCTTTCACAATTTACTTCTATTTATCTAAACCTAAAAATAACTAGAAACTCACAGCGTTAGGTTTAGAGAATTGAGAAAGAACGGATCGAGAATTTTTGAATTTGATTTGCAAAGTATGTTGTTGTAGAAAACAGTTCAGTTCGCCCTCCAGCAGCATATGGCCTCCATGACTTCCAATGAAGAAAATATGAGAAATAGCCATATACATATAGCTGTAGAACCCTCTGAAACCGACTGTCACCTTAGCCCTAGGGGTGTCGACACCCCTGTGGGTGGATCGACCCATAGGTCGACACCCCTTCAAGGGGTCGACCCCTAGGTCGACACCCCTCTAGTGGAATCGACCCCTCAGAGCGGGAATTTCGCCGCTTTGACGAATCTTTCAAATTTGAATCGTTCTGGATAAAATTTTGACTCATCTCTGACTCATGCACACACACACACACACATATATATATATAATTTTTCTACGCGTATACAAACTTAAAACCCTCATAACTTCCTCATACGGCGCCCGTTTTACGTAAACCTAATGTCTATCTTAATCATAATTTCGCGACGGACGCAATGGTGCAGTCCATTTCCTCTAATTATGAATATTAAATTAATTATTATTTAATTTATTGTATTTAATGTCGTTAAAAATTCGGGGTGTTACAGTTAATAATGAAATTAATCAACTCGGGGTATAATTACCTCTCAAACCTTCATTGAAACATCATCTACTTCAAAACAGACAAGACCACTTGCTCGAATAATCAACTCCATATAAACCAATTATTTATTTTAAAACGTATATACATTTCTCTTTCTATTACCTGATTATCGATTTCCTTTTTGTTTATAATATTCTATTTTAAGTTCGTTTCCTTATCGAATTCTATATATATATATATATATATATATATCGATATATTGATTTCCAATTGTCAAGTTTACTTAAAATATTCCAACTCCTTATATTTCCATAAAAATTCGCCAGTTAGTCCTTTGTACCGGTCGATAGTTCAAACCTCAACTCGCCTCTCTAGGCCCTTTCCATTCATAAATAAAATCAGAAAGTCTAGCGGCTTGCCGATTCAGCACATAAAATCTCATATGAAATTTAAACATGTACCTTTTTGTCGGGCACACGAATTAAAATCTTCATACACTTCATTCCAAACCTGTCTAACTCATATACGTCCATTTAATTTGTTTCAACTCAATCTAGTCATTTTAACTCAATTCGTTAATTTATTCGTTAATTAGCTCTTTTGCCTATTTCACTTTCTATTTGAACGTATCACGTTCAAATATATTTTTAACTTGCTTATAACAAATCGAATTTCATTTTTAATTCAAGTTTCACATTCGATTTCGAATAAAAATTTACAAATCACATTCACTTATTCAACGCCGAATTTCAATTCAAAACCAGGTTAACTAAATATTCTTCAAATTAGTTAATCCTATTAAAAATCTGATTTCTGTTTCAAAAATCATTTCATTTACACAACTTGAGTTCGTATCTGTTTTACAACTCACATCTGGATTTTTCTAATGGAGATTCAGATTTTATTTGCCTAAAATCCTTTTATTTATTTAATAAACTGTTATGGGTTTATAATGGTTATGGCGTTGTTTTTCTGAAAATTTGATTTTGACATAACTCAAAATCTATAAGATAAAATCCATATTTTTCTCTTCCATTAGAAAACTATTATCAAATCGGTCCTGACGATTCTTGTTTCAAAGAATTCTGACTTAAATTGAGTTTTATATACTCAATTGAAGTTCGAAACGCAAATTTACGAACTACCGCGCTGCGGCGAGTTTGTTTTAATTATATTAATATATATAAACTTTTAAACTTCGTTTGTAATAAATTCAACTCCATTCTAATATTTTTAATATATATCAAATCAATTATCCTAATTCAACATAATATTTCCGATTATCTATAATCGTCGATTTTTCCTTACCTGGTAATAAATTTATTTATATTTCAATCTTCTATATTTAATTCCAATTCCTTTTATAAATAAATTATTTATAAAATTCGATATAATCGAATTTCAAATTATAAATCCTTTTATCTCATCTCAGTTTATATTCCGAATTCCAGAAATAAACTCGTTGTTCCTTTTTCGAAACGATTTTCAATTCACTATTAAATTCATATTTGAATTTAAATTCCTAAATTTTCAAATGATAATTTATTTCACTAAACTTATAACACCGTTTATAAATTCAACTTCCTTCTTTCATATATTAAAACAAGTTCCATTTCAAATCTACCTGAAACCCAATTCATTTTATATTCCGAATCCTAGAATAAAACAATCGTTTCTTTTTCGAAATGATTTAAAATTATATTTTAAATTCGTACTTGAATTTAAAATTACAGAATATCTCCAGATAATTAATTCCCTATATTTTTAAACATTGTTTGTAAATTTACTTGTTTTATAAATTCCAACAAGTTCCATTTCGAAATTTATTTAAAACCAAAATCTTATTTTGGAATATTTTATTTATTATAACTTATCTGTATAAATATAAAAAAAATCTAATTTTAATGTTTAATTTTAGTTCTATCTAACACGATTCCAATATCTTTTCTAAAAAAAATATTTTATTTAAATAAATTCGATCTAATCGAATTCAAATCATAAATCCATAAGGATTATTTTTAGTTCAATTTACATTCTAAACGTCAGAATAAATTTCCTTGTTTACTTCTTTAAAACGATTCCCCATTTCAATTTTTAAATTCACATTTGAATTTAAATATTCAAATTATCAAATGGTAAAATTTCCACTTTATTTTTAAATACCGTTAATAAATTCATTTCAATTCCCTGATTATCCAATGAAAATCATTCAATTTTATTTATAAACACCATTTATAAATTTACTTCAATTTCCTGTATTATTTAATTTATAAACATCGTTTATAAATTTCAATACTTGTTTTATTTATCCAAAACAAGTTAATATTTATTACCCCATTCGAAATTCAAATTCTATTTAAAAAAATAGATTTTCCCGTTAAATCACAAAATCCCTTTTTATGATATTTTTATAAATCATTACTCAATCCCAGTGATATTTTAAACATCCAAAACACTCAAGTATTAATTATAGGTTTTCTAACACATCATATATGATAATATATATATATATATATATATATATGAACGAACAATAATAAATGTTGAGGAATCCTTTTGGATTCCTCCAACCTGTTTTTCTTGCATCCACAGACGTTAGCCAACATAAATAATACCCATCCTGCTTCGAGGCAAGATATCGCGGTATAGAAGGTCATCCACTATTATAGCGTGGGGCGTATAGGGTCATGAGCTAATGATATTGCGGGCATCTGCTAATAGTATTGAGGGAACTATCCAATCACCAATATATATATATATATATATAATAACCACAGACACCAATCCTAAATAACTAATATATATTTTTAATAGCCACAAAAATATTTTAGCGCATGCAAACAATCAACGAACAATTACTTTAACGAATAAAATAATTCTAAATAAAAATATAAGTGAGATTTACTCACCGAAATTTCCAATTCACTCCGAATGCACAGTCTACGTCCTTGAGAACCCACCGTCATTCTTTTTGTAAAACTCTGATCAAATATGATATTTATATAAGCCTTACAATTTTAAACGGTCATTAATGAGTTAAATAATATTTAATTATACCTTAATCAAAGTTGAACTCTTCTTCCTTGTTTAGAAAACCCATGCCTGCAGATAATGGACGAATCACTTTTGCTCCCCGTTTATATCGTCCCATCATGGTACTGTCTTTCTCCCGACATCGCCTAGGACCACCGACTTCCATCACCGACCCTTCCAGCTTCCATTTTTACCATGGTTAACCAAGTCAGAATCACCGAACACTCCACTTCAACCCCTAACTTCCAAGTTCAACTGTTTAACCAAATCATACAGTAGCGACGACCTTCCAGAAATCACTGGGACCCATCATGTACCAAAATCAAAAATCTAAATCCTGTAGCAAACCCCTTAACTTTCTCGCATCCTTCAACAACGATCAGAAACCCCGTCCATCAACCTCGAACAAACCCTCGACAACTATTAACTCCGCCTCACTACAAACGCGCGCTGACCTCCACACGATGAACCCAGGTCTGTCGCAAATCCACTCTCGGTTTCACCTAAAAAATTTAGGAGGACGGCTTCGTTTTGGTTTTGATGAAAAACAAAGAATAACATACTTTGATTTTCTGGTTTCGATTTCTTTGAAGTTTTTTAGAGGAACGAGAATAGACAAAGAGGAGGAGGGTGGATGCGCGATTTTATAGATGCTGAAAACCTAAGGAGTGAGGAATTTATTCTGCGTGATTTGAGGTTTGCAGTGTCCAATGTTTACTTAACAATGAAGGAATTAATTTTGAAAATAAATTTTATCTTATTTTATTCTAGTTTGAACCGATATGATTCTAATTAAAATACCCCGTGATTCCGAACTCCTTTCTGAACCTAACAACCGACATTTTTAGGGTAATACCACTATTCTGGACTCAGTGGGACAACTTTCGAAGCTCCAATTGATTTGATCATATGGAGAAGATATCATTTTAAACTGATATAAATTATATTTAAAAGAATTAATTCCTTGATAATAATATATTATCGTTGTCATTTATACTCAAATAAAATTTATAATGATCATCTGAAATATTTTTATTCAGGTTTTAACCTAGAATTAAATTATACTTCGTTTTCGTATATGGTTATTCAATATAATCAAACTTTAATTGTATTTGATCATTTAATTGACAAACTCAATATAAAATTCATTTATATTATCAACTAAATATTTAAAAAATTAAATATTTAAAATAAATCAACAAAAAATTCGGGTCATTACATTTTTCCTCCTTAAAAGAATTTCGTCCCCGAAATTACTAAGGTAGGAAAAATGCTACAAACCGATTAACTTTTCAAAAACCCACTTATGCTGAAACTCAACTCTTCATACTTCAACAAATTTTAATTCCCATAAAACTTTTGGTTCCCATTTACGCTGCACACCATATATGTTCTTATTCAATTAATTCGAATGATTTACATTCAACATGTTCACACCCAATTCATATTCCTGTCATATTTATTTAATCTTATTCAAATTGATTTTAATTAATTTATTCACTTCAATTCATTTAACTTGCTCAAGTTAAATTTAAATTCCAGAATTCGAATTCCCGGGTACATTTCAAATCCTTTTGAAATCGTATAAATATATACATATATTTATTTTCATCTCAAATTCAAAGCATTTGAATTTTCAAACCAACTTGTTTTCTCTCAAACAAATTTCCATCAAAAACTTTTCTAAGGTAGCAGTCCATCACTTAGAAACTCAAAAATGAATACTGATGATGTTGCAGTCATCATCCGAATTATTTTCCAGCCACTGAAGTGAGTTCAGTGCTTTACCACATTAAAAATCCAATCAAAAATGATTTTTAATCAAAAATCTTTTCAAACCAAAGCTATATTATTTTACTGTACTTTAAAAAAAAAATCAATCTCGCAGGATTAAATTCCAAATTTTGATTCTGAATCCAATTTCAGTTCATCACATTTGTATATTTCATTCATATACAAAATTATATTTGGTTATAGACAACCATTCCAAATTTTTATGATCTCATTTGATCGTAATTATAACAACCAACACATCCATGTATTATAATAATTTCAGAAAATTATTTCTTTTCTATCAAAAATAGAATTTGGGTAAAATTATTTCATTTACCCTCTTTAAAACAATATTGTGTCAAATTTCTCTGTTCAAGTGCTTAGAAATAACTATCGACCTCGTGGCATCCCATGATTTGATCAAAATTCATAAGCCATTCAACCGACTACCCAACACAATATAAAACAACTTTTATATCAATTAACAAATGCGCGCTCTCGTATATATACACTCAACTCATTCTAGGGTACTACTGACCCTATCTCTAACGAGTAAACACCCACCAAAGCCTTGGTACTCGCTCAACCTAAGCTTTGTTACCAACTGTAATGGCCCGCAAATCCGTACTATCTGCATTGACTAAATACACCACACGTACAACCCAAATATCATAGAATTACAAATCATTATTTATAAAGAGGAAAAAGGTAGAAGAAGAACAAAAATATCAATACAGAATCTCACATCTCAGCGAAACAAAATATAATATATATCAGCTTTTGCAGTATAATTTTTTTTCTTCTATATATACATAACATCATCAGAGTACAACACTTACAACACAGCGGAAAACAATAACTAAATAACGTTTAAGCCTCCTGCTCCAAGCTCCTTTAGATAAATCTATAAAATTATTAACTACTTGACTGCCAATACAAATTTGGGCACCCAAGAATTTAGGTAAAACAAAACAAAATAACTCTGGATCAGTCATGGGACTGTTATGAGTAAACGATTTTAAACAATTTAAGAAAATAAATGATATCTCATAAGACCACGCCGTATAACATGGAACGAGTTTTTCCCTTATGAGAATCTAAAACACTTGATTTAACTTTCAAAATCCTTTTGAAAGAAACGATAATCTTTTTATCAAAACTCTTTTGATATTATAATAGTGTCTAAATCAAATAAATAGAAATCTAGAGGAATGCTTTCTTCTCACGCTCCACATGCATAATATATAATCAAAACCACAGGCACTTATTGGGTGATGAATTTCCAACTATGACAAGGTATGGAACCAACTTCTGATAGTGTATCTCTAGAGTAGAATACACTAGGTTCAGCAACAACACCTTGCAACCCGGCCACACATGACCAACCACTCATTTCGCTTGAGTGTATCGAATGCATATCACCAACGGTTGGCATTAGCAACCGTTTTCCCCAATGGTACAACATCGAATAGAATAAAGAATGAAATGAATTTCTCTAAATAGGTGATAATACACCCTAATTGGGGGCCACCTACTTAGCCATACTGCCTGCCCGATTTTTGTCATTTCCCGGTTGTTGAGGCCAGAGGCTACGATTTGTTTCCATTCATTGATAGCACAATCACTTTGAATGCCACATTGTCAGATCCTTTAATCATTAATTGATTGCACAAATATATTCTGGATATTATGCTAAGAGAATAAATTCTCTGCCACCATATATATTTATACAAACCGACATATGCGAGCATTGGGAATACTTTGTCAGACAGTCGTCCATACACTTCGTTCTGGGACTGAACGAAACCGAAGGCACAGTTTCCATTAATCCATCTTAGGAAATTTCTACCTAGGATTAACAGAAAAAGCCCTTGCACTTTACTTCGTCTTCGATTATCTTCATATAATCTGATTCGCAACGCTACTGGCAATACGGAGTAGTTCTCGAATAATAATCCAACCGGTCTCTCCATATTGACAACGATAATGGCAAATACTTCGATAATCGGTTATTTAACTATCTAAGGAAAACAAACATCCATTCAAAACATCAAACAGTCACTGGGCCGCTTAATTAATATTCCATTAATTAAATCACTTTTCCATTTCCTTACCAATATTTATTAACCAAATATTTTAAATAGTCATCTTGGCCTCTTACGCTATTTGGAAAACATTTCCATATATCGCCTTCTTTTATTTTCTGTACTTAGAAAATATCTTCTATTTATAATTGTAAAACATTTTGATTACTCATCTCTTTCTCGACTATTCATTTTTATACTTAGAAAATATTTATTATTATATTTCCAAATTTTCACTTACTTGGGTTAAAACGAATGTTGTGTAAAACATCGTTACAACAACCCAGAATACTGCATTCAACTAAATCATATTCAAACATTAATCTTCGAGACAAAATCTTATTATTTATCAGTTAATAATGAAATTAATCAAGTTCGTGTATAATTACCTCTCAGACCGTGATTGAAACATCATTAACTTCAAAACAGACAAGACCACTTGCCTCGAATAATCAACTATATATAAACCAATTATTTATTTCAAAACGTATATACATTTCTCCTTCTGTTACCAAATTATCGATTTCCTTTTTGTTTACAATATTCTATTTTAAGTTTGTTTCCTTATCGAATTCTATATATATATATATATATATATATATATCAATATATTGATTTCTAATTGTCAAGTTTTCTTAAAACATTCTAACTCCTTAAATTTCGAGAAAAAATAGCCAGCACCTTCTTTGTACCTGTCGATAGTTCAAACCTCAACTCACCTCTCTAGGCCCTTTCCATTCAAAAAGAAAATCAGAAAGCCGAGCGGCTTGCCGATTCGGCGCATAAAATCTCATATGGAATTTAAACGTGTACCTTTTTGTCGGGCACACGAATTAAAATCTTCATACACTTCATTCCAAACCTGTCTAACTAATATACGTCCATTCCTAATTTGTTTCAACCCAATCTAATCATTTTAACTCAATTCGCTAATTTATTCATTAATTAGCTCTTTTGCCAATTTCACTTTTTATTTGAACATATCACGTTCAAATATATTTTTAACTTGCTTATAACAAATTGTATTCCATTTTTAATTCAAGTTTCATATTCCATTTCGAATATAAATTTACAAATAACATTCACTTATCCAATGCCCAATTTCGATTCAAAACTCGATTAACTAATTATTCTTTAAATTAGTTAATCCTTTTAAAAATATGATTTTTGTTTCAAAAATCATTTTATTTACATAACTTGAGTTCGTATTTATTTTACAACTCACATCTGGATTTTTCTAATGGAGATTCAGATTTTATTTACTTAAAATCCTTTTATTTATTTAAATAAACCATTATGGTTTTATAATGGTTATGGAGCTGTTTTTCTGAAAATTTGATTTAAAACAACTCAAAATCTATAAGACGAAATCCAGATTTTTCTCTTCCATTAGAAAATTATTATCAAATCGGTCCTGACGATTCTTGTTTTAAAGAATTCTGACTTAAATTGAGTTCTATATACTCAATTGAAGTTCGAAGCGCCAATTTATGAACTACCGCGCTGCGGCGAGTTCGTTTTATTTGTATTAATATATATATATATATATATATATATAAAAACGTCTAAACTTCGTTTATAATAAATTCAACTCCATTCTAATACATTTTTAATATATATCAAATCAGTTTACCTAGCTCAACGTAATATTTCCGATTATCTATAACGTCGATTTTTCCTTACTTTGTAATAAATTTATTTATACTTCAATCTTCTATATTTAATTCCATTTCCTTTTATAAATAAATTATTTATAAAATTCGATATAATCGAAATTCAAATTATAAATCCTTCTATCTCATCTCAGGTTATATTCCAAATTCCAGAAATAAACCTGTCGTTCCTTTTTCGAAACGATTTCGAATTCACTGCTAAATTCATATTTGAATTTATATTCCTAAATTATCAAATGATAATTTATTTCACTAAATTTATAACACCGTTTATAAATTCAACTTCCTTGTTTCATATATTAAAACAAGTTCCATTTCAAATCTACATGAAACTCAATATTCATTTTATATTCCGAATCCTGGAATAAAACTGTCGTTTCTTTTTCGAAATGATTTCAAATTATATTTTAAATTCTTACTTGAATTTAAAATTACAAAATATCTCTAGATTATTAGTTCCCTATATTTATAAACACTGTTTATAAATTTACTTGTTTTATAAATTCCAACAAGTTCCATTTCGAAATCTATTTAAAACCAAAATCTTATTTCGGATTATTATATTTATTATAACTTATCTGTATAAATATAAAAATCTAATTTTCATGTTTAATTTTAGTTCTATATAATATGATTCCAATATTTTTTCTGAAAAAATATTTTATTTAAATAAATTCGATCTAATCGAATTCAAATCACAAATCCATACTGATTATGTTTAGTTCAATTTACATTCTGAACATCAGAATAAATTTCATCATTTACTTCTTTAAAATGATTCCCCATTTCTATTTTTAAATTCACAATTGAATTTAAGTATTCAAATCATTAAATGATAATTTTTCCACTTTATTTATAAACACCGTTTATAAATTCATTTCAATTCCCTGATTATTTGTAACGACCCGGATTTTCAGCCGTTGAATTCTGAATATTTAAATTTGTTTTAAATATTTTATTTGAATTATATATAGGAATTTATTTAATAAAACAATATTTAAACGTATAATGTATAATTTTAATTTAAAACGAGCTCGTAAAGTCGCGACAATTCGTAATTTAACGTTTTGAACTTCAATTAGACATACAGGATTCAAAATAAGTCTGATTTCTTTGAAACAAGAAACATTCGGTTCCGTTTAACTATATCTTTCTAAGAGAAGTGAAAAATCAAGATTTCGCGTTATAGATTGCAAGTTATATCCAAATCAAATTTCCAAATAGTCGCTATAGAATCATTTATCAACCGTAACAGTTTATTTGATATAACGAGATACCGGTTGCAAATCTGGACAAGGTTCTTTTGAGGCGTAGTTATATTTAATTTTTAGAATTTTACTATAATTTTTAATTAATTAAATACGCAACTTTATATTTGGAGTATTGTGCACCCTATATCAATATTTTGGGGTTTCACAATATGAATTAACCTACCGATATTATTATATTTTTGGGATCGTGGCACCTCGCTGGACACAACCGTATTCTTATATCTGTCCATAGCGGCTCGGACATAAACCCAATTTTTCGTAATGAGTACGCGGAAGTTTAAATAAAAACAAGACAACCATACTTGCAAAAAGTACAGACCCATACTCCTACGATGTAGACATATATTAAAATACAAATGAAAACATCTCTTTGGCATGTTACTTTCCCCAGTACTTAAGCCGTCGCGTAACCTATCTGCTTTGTCTTGGCAAATCAACCAAGAAAAAGGAAACCGTATGATGGAAAAAATCTCCTGCTTCCCTAATCTAAACTACCTGCATGTATAAGTCCTATATTTCCTTGGTAGTGAAGTCATCAGGAAATGGTTTTCAAAAATCAAATCAACTTAATTTAAAAATACAAACCATGCACCTACCCTAAGACTAATGGCCAACCTATCCGTACCCCTCTTCCTTGGCACGCAAGGACTTTATATGTATATATACCTCTGAAGCATTCATGACCATTCTGAAACATGAAAACACATAGTAAAAGCTTATATTTCTTTCCATTTCTTGAAAACTGAAGATTGTTGGGCGGTGGTGAGCGTTCAGGGTGGCCGGTTGAGTCGAGTGATGGTTCGAAGTGTTAGGTGATGCACACCTTCACGGGTGCTACTGCAAGGTGGGGCATTCTGGTGGATGTGCGAGTTGGGAGAAATGGGTATAGGTTGATGGAGATGGCAGCGATGATCTGAAGGTTGTATGTTTGTGTTAAAGGTTCAGGAAGTGTGTTATTGGCGGAAAAAGGGGTTTGAACGAGTAGAGGCATATCATGAGTATTCACGTCGATGTCTGTATGGATGCTGTGGATTGTCTGAAATGGCAAGCGTGAAGAATGGGCTGACGTGGCAGGAAGGAACTCCTGTTGACAATGGGTGTAAGGGACTTCATGGCAGCATTTTCAGCAGCAGGTGCGGGCATCGGCATCGCAACTGGGTGGTGGTGTTTGAACTTTACCTTTTAGGGACGAGATGTTGTAGTTGGCGACGCTGATCTCGTTGGTGGCAAACGTGATATACATGGAGCAGTTGGTTCCTTGGTAGTGCGTGTTGAAGTAGGAAGAGGAGCACCATTTAGCACGAGTATTATGTTTATACTGAATGAAGGAAGAGAGAGCACGATGTTCATCTGTTAAGGGGACCGGTGGCTTTGGAATGGCCAACAGCAGTTTCATATTGACAGATAAGGAGAAAGACTCGGTAACGCAATTTGTCTAATTAAAATAATTAGAGTTATTTTTCTTTGCTAAATCATGAACTTATATGTATCCTTTCCAAATCATGCCTAGGTGTAGTGGACAAAAGAAGTAACGTGGAGCAACAACGTGCAAAAAAAAAACTAATGAGTTACCGCCCAGGTCTTGCAAACAAAGTAATAAACGTTTTTATATTAAGGAACTTGTTTTAATTAAGGAATTTAATTAAAATTCTATACTAAAACATGTATTATGTTTATGCCGTAAACAGGAGCGGTATATGGAAAATGAAGAGGAATGGCCTGAAACCGCATCAACCTCGGTAATGATAAGTAATTAAATAAATTTATTTCATGATTATAAAAGTAATTTGTTAATATAATTTATATTTAAGGATAAATTATTCCAATCAAAACATGAACGCCTATAATTGTATAATTTCTACATATGTTAATAGAATTCGACCAAACTGGTCATAACGAGAAAATCTACATTATAGAACTAATGTGGCTGGGAACTGGGCTACTGGAATTTCAGGAAAAAGTCAAACACTTTTTGATGTTAAACGAAAAAAAGAAAAGAAGCAAAATCATCAACCGAAGAACAAGGTGAGTAAACTCACTAAACTCTAACTCGTTTATATTTTTTATATAAACGAGTTTTAAATTTATTTTATACTGTGTGATAGTTGTTTGGATGAATGGTTGATTAATTGGTTGAAATGGTTGTTATAGTTATATCGTTGATTGATCATTAGTTCTGTTTACTATGATATTTCACATTTATGTGATAAAAATGTTGATTAACATCTGTGGATGCAGGAAAACAGGCTGCAGGGGCCTAACTGGGTTCGTCAACATTTATATTATTGTTTTCATATATTTGCGTTATATGATGTGATATGTATTCTATGATTTATTTTGTTGTCACTGACCCTATAAATTTTAGTATTTAAATCTATAAAATATTTTCGAATATGGGAAAAGGAGTTTGGGATTTAAAAAGAAAATTTATTTTCAAAAATAGAAATTAACTTTCAAATAAAATTAAAAGTAGAAATACGTTTAATTGAATAAAACATGAAGTTAACTATAAGTAAATCAAAAGAAATAGAAGGAATTATCCTTTTAAATGGATTTTGATTAAAAAGTAATAGAGTTGTAAGAAAGTTTTGGTTGAACTTAGAAATGGGTTTATATAGGGATTGGATAATGAATCCAGATATGACAAACAAGTTATAGAAGCAAATCCCAAGTCGAGGCGATGTTAAGTTAAGCACTTACTTAATAAAATTAAATTAAGTAAAAGTGATATAATCAAAAAGGAGATTTTCAACTTAATGAAAGTGAAATGGATTGACAAAAAGGGATTTGAAAGGAAATCCAAACAAAGTTTGGAAGGTATTTTAAACCAAGGTGGTGGTTCTAAAACAATTACTTAAGGATTGAATGAAACATTATGATTAAAGTAAGGTCTTTAATGGAAAAGAGATAAGGAAGAGTTTTGATTGAAAAATATGTTTATATAAGGATATAAGCTTATAGTTATGTTTTATAAATCAAATATTTGAAAACAGCGATTTTAGCGTTGTAGTTATAATAAATGTTTTGTAAATCCTAAACAGCGATTTTAACACTGCTGTTATAATAAATGTTGTGAAAATATGAACAGGGATCTTAACGCTGCCGTATAATAAATGTTCTATAGTTCCAAACAGCGATTGTAACGCTGTTGTTAAAGGTAATGTTTTATAAATCAAATATTTGGAAATAGCGATTATAACGCTACCGTTATAATCAATATTTTTCTGTAAAGGAAGTGTGTTCTTAGATTGAATCCGAGAATCGCGTAAGCGACGGTTTGTTTAAAGATGTGAGCTTTGACTATTTCAAAGTTGAGAATGTGGTTAAATTAAGGTCTGAAGGTAATTATACCCCAACTTGATTGACTTCATGATCGATGGAGGAATGGTTAAGGTTCGATGGTGAAACTTGGTTAAGCAATATGGTTAGCTAATAAATGATTAGTGGGTTGAGTTATAATAACGATGTTTTATAACATCGTGTTAATTTGAAATGATTTCCCAAATAAAATGAGAGATAATTTCTACACATAGAAAATGAAATGAATTGTCAACGAGGAATTAAGAGACGGGAATTGGAAATAAAAATATAATAAGGAAATAATATAGAAAGGGGCCCGTGTTGTTGATGGTTGATCGGTAGAATTTCCAATTGGAAATAGGACCGTTGATTGTATGGATGTTTCTTTGGTAGTTAAATCACTGACTATCAAAGTTTTTATTTATTTTATACCTCCGTTGTCAATATGGAGAGACCGGGATCAGATTTAATATCTGAAAACGACCCTGTATTTGTATAAGCGTTACATATCAACGTATGCTGAAGATAATTGAAGACGGAGAAAAATGCAAGGGTTGTTCTGTTAATCCTAGGTAGAAATTGCCCAAGATGGATTTATAGAACAGTGCCTTCAGTTTGTCCAGACCTAGGACAACTTGTATGGACGAGTGTCTGACAGAGTATTTCCAAAGGGATTACGTACGTTGATTCCTTCAAACGTATGAAGTTGGTGGCAAAGAAGGGAAACTTCTTTAGCCTAACAATCTGAGTATTTTTGTGGGAACCAATTAGTGATTTCCAATGGATCTGACGATGTGGCATTCGAAGTGAATTGTGGCCAGATGTTCTGGAAGATAATTCAGACCTCAAGCCTTACAACCCGGAATTGACAAAAATCGGGCAGGCAGCATGGCTATGTAGGTCGCTCTCATTAGGATGTATAATCACCTATCTAGAGAAATTCCATTTACTTCTTTAATCTATCGATGTTGTCCCTTTCGGGAAACGGTTGCTGATCCCAACCGTTGGTGATATACATTCGATACACTCAAGCGAAATGAGTGGTCGGTCATGTGTGGGCCGGGTTGCAAGACGTTCTTGTTGAACCCAGTTTATTCGCCTCTAGAGATACACTATCGGAAGGTGGTCCCATACCTTGTCATGTTGGAAATCCAATCTCCAATAAGAGCCCTGCGGTTTTTGATTTAATATTATATATGGAGCGTGAGATGCAAGCGTTCCACTAGTTTCTATTTATTTTAGACACTATTGTAATATCAATGGATTTGATATCAAAAATATTTTGGTTATCGTACGGTAAAAACCATCCGTGTTTATGTGTGGATCGGTCTTACGAGTATCATTTCTTTCGAAAGGATTTTGAAAGTTAAAACAATGGTTGGAGTTTACTCACACCAGTCCCATGACTGACCCAGAGTTTATTTTGTTTTGTTTTTCCTGAACTCTTGGGTGCCCAAATTTGTACGGGCAGTCAAGTAGTTGGGATTTTTCAGATTCATTTGGAGGAGCTCGAAGCAGGAGGCTTCACCAGTTAGCTATTGATTATCATATTTCTGATGTGTACTGTTTATATATCTGGAAACAGGTGTTTATAACTGTTCCAGAGATAACTATTGTGCTCTGATGATGGTATGTATATAAAGTTACTGAATTTTATTTCAAAGTTTATGTTACCTAATATATTTTATTCGTTCCGCTGTGAGTTTGTGATCTTCGTTTTTCTTCTATTCTGATATTTCTTTCTTTTTATTTCTCATCCTCTGACTTCTTTCTATTAATGATTCGTATTTCTATGCAATTTGGGTTGGATGTGTGGTGTTATTAGTCGACTCAAAGTGTACGGATTTGTGGGTCGTTACAGTTGGTATCAGAGCTGAAGGTTGAGTGATAGCCTTGGCTCTGTGGCGTAACTCAATAGAGATGGTGTTAGTAATACTTCAGATTGAGTTTGAGTATATATACAAGAGAGCGTATTTGTAGATTTGATATAAAATTTGTTTTATATTGTGTTGATTGGTTTGTTGAGTGGTTTATGAATTCTGGTCGATACAGAATGTACGACTGTATCGACAGGTGTTTCTAAACTCTCGAACAAAGCAATTTGATACAGTATGGTTTTAAAAAGGGGGTAAATGAAATAATTTGCCCAAAAGTTATTTTGATATAAAAGAAATACTTTTTGAAATATTATAGTATATAAATATGTTGATTGTTATTATAATCAAATGAAATTATAACACCGAAATGGTTATATAAACCAAATTGAATTTGTATAAGAATATAATATGTAAATAAGTTGAATTAGAATTGGATCCAGATCAGAAGTGTGGATTTAAATCCCGAATATTTAGAAAATGTTTTCTAAAGTTTTTTTAAAAGTAATATAATATTACTTTGAGGAATTTTTGAATAAGAATGATTTTAAATGGATTTTAAAAGTGATTAAGCACTGAAATCACTTCAGGGGCGAGAAAATAGTACTGATAATGGATCGTGACATTATCGGTATTCAATTTCAAGTTTCTGAGTGACGGATTGCTACCATAGTAATTTGGAAATGAAAAAAATTTGTTTGGAAATGACAAGATGATTTAGGAATTCAAATGTTTTGTATTGATTTGATTATAAATATATGTGTATAAATATATATGATTTCAAACTAATTTGAAATAAAACCCGGGAATTTAAATTCTAAAATTTAAAATTTAATTTGTATAAGTTGAATAAATTGAAATGGTGGAAGTAAATCAAATATAATAAAAATTTAACTTAAGTTAAAAAGGTTGAAATTGTAAAAGTGAATCAAATAGATTGGAATTCAACTTGGATCCAGTTAAATAAAATTGGATTAGATGGAGATAATCTCGAATGAGACTAAATATGGTAATAAGAGAAATATTTAAGATTTAAGCTATTAAAATAGATTCTACTTATACTAAACAAGTTGAATACATATATATTACATGTCGTTAATTGGAGTTAAGTTATTTTTGAGCTTAAGCAGAATAAGTGGATTGATTTTGGAAATAAAAAATCAAGTTTGAATTATAAAATGGAAGGGAGCTGATCAGAAATTTGATTAGTAAATTGGGAAACAAAGAGTTTATTTGTTTTGAAAATCGATTGGAATGGATATGCTGAGCAGATAATGAATGGAGGCAAATGCAAGAGGTAGAATTATGGCCGACAAAAAGGTACCTGTTTACAATATTACTTGGGCTTGATGATTTTATGAGCCTATGGGGCAAGCCGCTTGGCTTTTTGATTTTCTTTGGATTGGAGAAGGCCTAGAAAGGCGAGTTGTGGTTGTACCGATTGAGCCGTATAGAGGAGATGCTGCCGAAATTTTTCAGAATTTAAAGTGTTAGAAAATTTTCAGAATTTTTGAAAATTTTCGTTAGTAAGAATAAATTAATATTTTAATTGAAATAAATTGGTCCAGTTAAACTGAAGTTAAGAAGTAAACAAAAAGTATTTTTGACCTAGTTAATAGGGTATGTAGCATCTTATCCTACTTAGCAATTTCGAGGACGAAATTATTTTAAGGGGGAAGGAATGTAACGACCTGGATTTTCAACCGTTGAATTCTGAATATTTAAATTTGTTTTAAATATTTCATTTGAATTATATATAGGAATTTATTTAATAAAACGATATTTAAACGTATAAGTTATAATTTTAATTTAAAACGAGCTCGTAAAGTCGCAGCAGTTCGTAATTTAACGTTTTGAACTTCAATTAGATATACAGGATTCAAAATAAGTCGGATTTCTTTGAAACAAGAAACGTTCAGTTCCGTTTAACTATATCTTTCTAACAGAAGTGAAAAATCAAGATTTTGCCTTATATATTGCAAGTTATATCCAAATCAAATTTCCAAATAGCCGCTATAGAATCATTTATCAACCGTAACAGTTTATTTGATATAACGAGATACCGGTTGAAAATCTAGACAAGGTTCTTTTGAGGCGTAGTAATAATTTAATTTTTAGAATTTTACTATAATTTTTAATTAATTAAATACGCAAATTTTTATTTGGAGTATTGTGCACCCTATATCAATATTTTGGGGTTTCACAATATGAATTAACCTACCGATATTATTATATTTTTGGGATCGTGGCACCTCGCTGGACACAACCGTATTCTTATATCTGTCCGTAGCGGCTCGGACATAAACCCAATTTTTCGTAATGAGACATAAAACCCATTTTTCGTAATGAGTACGCGGAAGTTTAAATAAAAACAAGACAACCATACTTGCAAACAGTACAGACCCATACTCCTATGATGTAGACATATATTAAAATACAAATGAAAACATCTCTTTGGCATGTTACTTTCCCCAGTACTTAAGCCATTGCGTAACCTATCTGCTCTGTCTTGGCAAATCAACCAAGAAAAAGGAAACCTTATGATGGAAAAAAATCACCTACTTCCCTAATCTAAACTACCTGCATGTCTAAGTCCTATATTTCCTTGGCAGTGAAGTCATCAGGAAATGGTTTTCAAAAATCAACATAATTTAAAAATACAAACCGTGCACCTACCTTAAGACTAATGGCCAACCTATCTGTACCCCCACTTCCTTGGCATGCAAGGACTTTATATCTATATATACCCGAGCTTTGAAGCATTCATGACCATTCTGAAACATGAAAACACATAGTAAAAGCTTATATTTCTTTCCATTTCGTGAAAACTGAAGACTGTTAGGCGGTGGTGAGCGTTCAGGGAGGCCGGTTAAGTCGAGTGATGGTTCGAAGTGTTAGGTGATGCACACCTTCACGGGTGCTGCTGCGAGGTGGGGCATTCTGGTGGAGGTGCGAGTTGGGAGAAATGGGTATAGGTTGATGGAGATGGCAGCGATGATCTGAAGGTTGTATGTTTGTGTTTTTTTTTGAAACAAAAATGTGCGATCTTCCGAATAGAAAAGAGCACACACACACACACACACACACACACACATATATATATATATATATATATATATAATAAAAACAAAGCTACATAGTCCGACTATAGCACATGAAAATACAAGATAAAACCAAACCCAGCTCTAGGAATGTAAGGAACGTGGATAGATGAGCTCCGGATAAACCACCGCCCATCTACTCCAATATCAAATTCCGGCAAGGCCACCACCCGATATTGAAGTATATCTACTCCTATATAATAACCCCTACTCTCAATGAACTATCAAAAAATAATGAGATACAACACCAAAAACTCTCTACCAACAAGCCCAAGTGAAATACGAATCAACAGTCCAAACAGCAATCCTCAAAGAAACATAATTGCTACCGGTCCATCCTGCTATCCACTAAGCACTCCCTTAAAATCAACCACCTGAATCTGCAAAAAAAACTCAACAAACTATTAGTAATTTATCACACATATATATAGAAATAAATGTGTCTAAGTATATATATATATATAACATAAGCATATATATATATATTCATACACAGTTATTTACCATACATATATGTGCATTAGAAATACAATGAAAAATCAACAACCGATTCGATATCTATTACGAAAAAACTATTAATTCTATTAAATAGATGCAAATTCAGTCTAACCTTAATCAATAAAGTCTCAAAACCCGATTTCCCAAATAACTTGTAATGTGAATTAGACATCCAATTCAAGCAAAAATAGACTATTTTAATGATTAAATTATCCGTAGAAACAGAATTAGAATGGAAGGATCTCTGATTTCTCTCGGACCAAATGAACCAACATACGATAGTGATTAAAGAATCTAAAATGTATCTTTTACTAACATTATAAAAAAATCTATGAGAGATCCAGTAATTAGCACAGCAATTGAAAGAATTATGACAATCAAAAACAAATATCCGTAAAACCATACTAAATATATATTTTGTGGTGTTGCAAGAAAAGAATAAATGATCAACATCCTCATTCATAATATTACAAAAATAACACTTAGCATCAAAAATTATATTCTTCCTCTTAAGAAACTCAACCATATTAAGTTTCTTATGAATGATTAACCACATTAACAATTTAGCTTTAGGAGGAGAATTAGATTTCCAAATAAACTTAAAAGGACTAAATGAGATACCCGAAAAATTTAAAAAGTTATACATAGAATTAACCGAATAAACTTGACTTTTATCCATACCCCAACTTATAAAATCCTTACCCTCATCGATGTGATATAATGATAACTTAGCATAAAGTAAAGCTAATTGTCTTAACAATTCCCCATCTAATATGTTATCAAAAGAAAATTCCCATGGGGGGTCTAAATCTCTTCTAAAGATATCTTTTATCAATGCATTTTTAAAACTGCAAATATTAAAGAGCTCCCTAAATTCAACTTTAAGTGGTAAACGCGAAATCCATCTATCATGCCAAAAGTAAGTCGAATTACCAGAATGAACAATTACCTTATAACCTAAGTTAAAAAAGTCAAAACACTCTAATACTGACTTCCAAAAACAAGATAATTTATTATACCAACTACCATTCGATCCAACAATGAACTCCCCTTCTGAATAATAAAATTTAGATATAATAACTTTCCACGTTGTGGATACTACATGAGACCTAAATTTCCACAACCATTTGGCTAATAAAGAAGAGTTAAAATTAAATAAGTTAATAATCCCCAATCCCCCATCTTTCTTAGCCTTACAACACACCTCCCAATTTACTAAACGTTTAAAACCCCTACAAATAGGATCTCTACCCCCACCCCAAAGATAATTACGTCTTATTCCATCAATCTTATCGATAACCCAACGAGGCAGTCTATGTAATGACATCCAATACGTTGGGATAGCCGAAAGTACTGAATTAACCAAAACAAATCTCCCTGCTCTAGACAAAAATCTACTGTTCTAACTTGATAGTCTACAACTAATCTTATCAATTAAGGCTAACCAGTCCTCCTTCTTTAATTTTGACGGCCTAATCTTAAATCCTAAATAATCAAAAGGAAATTTCATGATAGAACAGTTTAAGGTGTTAGTAACCATAGTCTCAACATTATCAAAGTCATTAATAACCATAACAGAACTCTTGTCAAAATTAATTCTAAGACCTGATAACATCTCAAAGCAATACAGTATAAACTTAAGAGCAATAATGTGTTTAGGTAGACGAGAAGAAAATAATAAAGTATCATCCGCAAATTGGAGTACAGATAATTCGTTGTTAAATACGTCATTACCAACATAACCCAATACCCCTAATCTCCCCGCTCTCTAGATGATTCTAGAAAAAACGTTAGCCGCTAAATTAAATAATAAAGGTGATAGGGGATCTCCCTGTCTAAGACCCCTCTTAGATTGGATCTTCTTTCCCATAACCCCATTGACAATGATATTAGAACTACCAGACCTAAGTAATAGCAAAATCCAGTTGATCCAACGGACACTAAAACCTCTAGCAAGACATACTTCGTACATATAATCCCAGTCGATAGAATCAAATGCTTTCTCGAAATCGAGTTTCAAGATAGCACATGGAAAATTATTCTTAACACATACATTAATGTACTCTTGTACAGCTGCAACTCCATCCACTATTTGTCTACCTTTAATAAAAGCAGTTTGTGAATGATCTATAAGATTATTCATCTTCCTACTAAGCCTATTCGCTAAAACTTAGGTTGTATGTTTGTGTTAAAGGTTTAGGAGTGTGTTATTGGCGAAAAAAGGGGTTTGAACGAGTAGAGGCATATCATGAGTATTCACGTCGATGTCTGTATGGATGTCGTGGATTGCCTGAAATGGCGAGCGTGAAGAATGGGCTGACGTGGCAGGTAGGAACTCCTGTTGACAATGGGTGTAAGGTACTTCATGGCAGCATTTTCAGCAGCAGGTGCGGGCCTCGGCATCGCAACTGGGTGGTGGTGTTCGAACTTTACCTCTTGGGGACGAGATGTTGTAGTCGGCGACGCTGATCTCGTTGGTAGCAAACGTGATATACATGGAGCAGCTGATTCCTTGGTAGTGCTTGTTGAAGTAGGAAGAGGAGCACCATTTAACACGAGTTGTTAATACTGAATGAAGGAAGAGAGAGCACGGTGTTCATCTGTTAAGGGGACCGGTGGCTTTGAAATGGCCAACAACGGTTTCACATTGACAGAGAAGAAGAAAGACTCGGTAACACAACTTGTCTAATTAAAATAATTAGAGTTATTTTTCTTTGCTAAATCATGAACTTATATGTATCCTTTCCAAATCGTTCCTAGGTGTAGTGGACAAAAGAAGTAACGTGGAGCAACAACGTGCAAAAAAAACCAATGAGTTACCGCCCGGGTCTTGCAAACAAAGTAATAAATGTTTTTATGTTAAGGAACTTGTTTTAATTAAGGAATTTAATTAAAATTCTATACTAAAACATGTATTATGTTTATGCCGTAAACAGGAGCAGTATATGGAAAATGAAGAGGAATGGCCTGAAACCGCATCAACCTCAGTAATGATAAGTAATTAAATAAATTTATTTCGTGATTATAAAAGTAGTTTGTTAATATAATTTATATTTAACGATAAATTATTCCAATCAAAACACGAACGCCTATAATTGTATAATTTCTACATATGTTAACAGAATTCTACCAAACTGGTCATAACGAGAAAATCTACATTATAGAACTAATGTGGCTGGGAACTGGGCTATTGGAATTTCAGGAAAAAGGCAAACACTTTTTGATGTTAAACGAAAAAAAGAAAAGAAGCAGAATCATCAACCGAAGAACAAGGTAAGTAAACTCACTAAACTCTAACTCGATTATATTTTTATATAAACGAGTTTTAAATTTATTTTATACTGTGTGATAGTTGTTTGGATGAATGGTTGATTAATTGGTTGAAATGGTTGTTATAGTTATATCGTTGATCGATCATTAGTTCTGTTTACTATGATATTTCACATTTATGTGATAAAAATGTTGATTTACATCTGTGGATGTAGGAAAACAGGTTGGAGGGGCCCAACTGGGTTCCTCAACATTTATATTATTGTTCTCATATATTTGCGTTATATGATGTGATATGTATTCTATGATTTATTTTGTTGTCACTGGCCCTATAAATTTAGTATTTAAATCTATAAAATATTTTCGAATATGGGAAAAGGAGTTTGGGATTTAAAAAGAATTTGTATTTTCAAAAATGAAATTAACTTTCAAATAAAATTAAAAGTAGAAATACGTTTAAATGAATAAAACATGAAGTTAACTATTAGTAAATCAATATAAATAGAAGGAATTATCCTTTTAAATGGAATTTGATTAAAAAGTAATAGAGTTGTAAGAAAGTTTTGGTTGAACTTAGAAAAGGGTTTATACAGGGATTGGATAATGAATCCAGATATGACAAACAAGTTATAGAAGAAAATCCCAAGTCGAGGCGATGTTAAGTTAAGCACTTAATAAAATAAAATTAAGTAAAAGTGATATAATCAAAAAGGATATTTTCAACTTAATGAAAGTGAAATGGATTGACAAAAAGGGATTTGAAAGGAAATACAAACAAAGTTTGGAAGGTATTTTAAACCAAGGTGATGGTTCTAAAACAATTACTTAAGGATTGAATGAAACATTTTGATTAAAGTAAGGTCTTTAATGGAAAAGAGATAAGGAAGAGTTTTGATTGAAAAATATGTTTATATAAAGATATAAGCTTATGGTTTTTTTTTGTAAATCAAATATTTGAAAACAGCGATTTTAGCGTTGTAGTTATAATAAATGTTTAGTAAATCCTAAACAGCGATTTTAACGCTACTGTTATAATAAATGTTGTGAAAAATCTGAACATCGATCTTAACGCTGCCTGTAAAGGCCCGCAAATCCGTACTATCTGAGTCGACTAATAACACCACACGACCAACCCAAATTAAAAAGAAATACGAATCATTATTAGAAAGAAGTTAGAGGATGAGAAATAGAAAGAAAGAAAGATTAGAATAGGAAATAAACAAAGAAGACAAATCTCACACGGAACGAATAAAATATATTATACAACATAACTTTTGAAATACATATCAGTAACTTTATATACATACCATCATCAGAGCACAACAGTTATTCCTGGAATAGTTATAAACACTTGTTTCCAGATACAAACATGGTTCACAACGGAATATATGATAGTCTATAGCTAATTGGTGAAGCCTCCTGCTTCCAGCTCTTTCAATTGAATCTGGAAAATCCCGACTACTTGACTGCCCATACAAATTTGGGCACCCAAGTGTTTAGGCAAAATAAACAAAATAAACTCTGGGTCAGTCATGGGACTGGTGTGAGTAAACTCCAACCATTTGTTTAACTTTAAAAATCCTTTCTAAAGAAATGATAATAGTAAGACCAACCCATATAAACATTGATGGTTTTTACCTTACTATAACCCAAAACACTTTGATATGAAAATCCAGTGATATTATAATAATGTCTACATGAAATAAAATAGAATCTAGCAGAACGCTTGCATCTCACGCTCCACATACATAGTATAAAATCAAAAACCGCATGGCGCTTATTCGAGATTGGATTTCCAACATGACAAGGTATGGAACCACCTTCCGATAGTGTATCTCCAGAGAGGAATACATTGGGTTCAACAAGAACATCTTGCAACCCGGCCCACACATGACCGACCACTCATTTCGCTTGAGTGTATCGAATGTATATCACCAACGGTTGGGATCAGCAACCGTCTCCCAAATGGGACAGCATCAAACAGAATAAGGAATTAAATGAATCTCTAGATAGGTGATTATATATCCTAATGGGAGCGACCCACATAGCCATGCTGCCTGCCCGATTTCTGTCATTTCCCGGTTGTTGAGGCCTGAGGCTGCGCTCATTTGCCATTCATTTATAACAAAATTACTTTGAATGCCACATTGTCAGATCCGTTAATCACTAGTTGATTTTCACAAATATTCTGGATGTTATGCTAAGGGAATAAATCCGTTGCAACCATATATATTTATACAGACCAACCCATTAGATAATTGGAAATACTTTGTCAGACATTTATCCATTTACGTTCATTCTGGGATTGAACGAAACCGAATGCACAATTTCTATTAATAGAAAAAGCCCTTGCACTTTACTCCGTCTTCGATTATCTTTATATAATCTGATCCGCAACGCTACTGCCAATACAGAGTGGTTCACGGATAATAATCCAACCGGTCTCTCCATATTGACAACGATATTGGAAAACACTTCGATAGTCGGTTATTTAACTATCGAAGAAAACAACGAACATTCATCCATAATATCAACCAAATCACCGGGCCTTTAATTAATATTTCATTAATAAAATACTTCTCCACTTCCTTTATCACTAAATATTTTCAGTTATCATCTTGGCCTCTTACCCATTTAGAAAACATTTCTATATCTTGCCTTCTTTTATTTTCTACACTTAGAAAATATATTCTATTTGAAATTGAAAACAATTTCAATCACCTATCTCTTTACCGACTCGGTTATTTTTATACTTAGGAAATATTTATGATATATTTCCAAAATTCCACTTACCTAGGTTAAAACGACTGTTGTGTAAAACATTGTTACAAACAACCCAAATATTTTATTCAACCAACTACTATTCAACCGCTTCTCTTCAAGACTGGATCTTGCTATTTATCAATTAAAAATGAAATCAATCAAGTTGGGGTAAAATTACCTCTCAGACCTTGACTGAAAACATCCTCAACTTCAAAACGGCAAAACCACTTACTTCGAATAAACACACTATAAAACCCAATTATTCATTTTTAAAACATGCATATGGTTTGCTTTTTATTTCTAATTTATAGATTTCCCTTTTTATCTACAATATTCCATTTTTAAATTCATTTACTCATCGAATTCTATATATATCGATACATTGATTTCTAACTATCAAATTATCTTAAAAATATTCTAACTCCTTAAATTCCCGGAAAAATTCGCCATACCCTCCCTTGTACTGGGAGCTTCGTGATATTTCAAATAGCCTCCCATGGCCCTCACCAATCCAAAAGAAAAAGAAAAAGCCAAGCGGCTTGCTGATACGGCGCATAAAATCTCATATATGAATTTAACATGTACCTTTTTGTCGGGCACATAAATTAAAATCTTCATATACTTCATCCCATACCTGTCTAACACATGTTCACCTGTTTTCAATTCAATTCACCTCAATCCAATTATTTGAATTCAGTTTCGCTCATTTATTCTTTAATTAGCTATTTTGCCTATTCCACTTCTTTGTTTGAACATAACATGTTCAAACAAATTATTTATTTTGCTCAATACAAATTTGAATTCTAATTTCAATTCTAGTTTCCTTTTCGATTTCAAATATAAGTTTCAAATCGAATTCACTTATTCAAAGCCCAATATTAATTCAAAATCTCATTAACTAATTACCATTCAAATCAGTTAATTCTATTTAATAATCAAAAATCTGATTTCTATTTCAAAAATCAATTCATTACTCTACTTGAGTCCCGATATATTTTATAGCTCAAAATCTGGATTTTTCTAAATAGAAATTTGGATTTTATTCGCTTAAAAACCTTTAATTTATTTAAATAAACCGTTATGGTTTTATAATGGGTTTGGCGCTGTTTTTCTGAAAATTTGATTTTGATATAACTCAAAATCTATTCGACGAAATCCAGATTTTTCTCCTCCATTAGAAAATTATTATCAAATTGGTCCTGACATTTCTTGTTTCAAAGAATTCCGACTTCAATTGAGTTCTGTATACTCAATTGAAGTTCGAATCGCCAATTTACGAACAGCAGCGCTGCGGCGAATTTATTTTAATTATATTTATATATATAAACTTTTGAACTTCATTAATATGAATTCACTCCATTTTAACTCTATTCGAATTTTCTTGATTCAAACTCCATTTTCACTTTTATTTGAATTCTATATTCAAATTTCAATTTCACTTCTATTTGAATCCTATATTCAAATTCCATATTTTAAATTCCCTTTTGAGTTATATATTTAAATTCCATAGTTTAAAATTCCATTTGAATGCTACATTCAAATTCTTTAGTTTAAATTCCATTTGGATTCTTTTTGAATTCTACCTTCAAATTCCCTATTTAATTCTCTTTGAATTCAAACTCCATATTTATTCTATTTGAATTTCAAATATTCAAACTCCAATTTAATTTTATTTGAAATTTCCTTTAAATTTTCTGTATTCAACATCTATTTAAATTTCTACGTTCGAATTCTATATTTGAATTCTCTTTGAATTTTTATATTCAAAATCTATATTTAAATTCTCTATCCAAATCCCGTTTGAATTTCTATATTCAAACTCCATTCAAATTCTATATTCAAATTTTATAGTTAAACTCCATTATTTTCAAATCTCTATATTTGAATTTCATTTAAACTTTCTTTATTCAAATCCATTTGAATTTCTTTGAATTCAAATTCTATTTGAATTCCTTTTGAATTCAAATTTCTGTATATTCAAATTCAATATATTCAAATTCTAATCAAATTCTATATACAAATTCTATTTAAATTTTCTATATTAAATTTCCATTTGAATTTCTGTATTTAAATTCTACATTTGAATTTCTTTATTCATTCTTAAACAAGTCTCGATTTTGATTCCTTTTGAAATCGGTATTTCTACTTTTGGAAAATAGATTTCCCTTTTCAATTTCAGACTTGTATTTCTATTTCTGAATTATCCAATGATAATTCTTTTCACTTTATTTATAAACTTCGTTTATAAAAGAACTATTTATAAACTTTGTTTATAAAGGAGCCACTTGTTTTATTTTTTCAAAACAAGTTTATATTTCAAATCTATTTAAAAATTCAAATTCTATTTTAGAAAAATAGAATTTCCCTTTTAAATCTCAAATACCCCTTTCAGGGTATTTTTATAAATTAACACTTAGGCCCAGTGGTATTTAAAACAACCAAATCATCCAATTCTCAATCATTTGGTTTTTAAAACATCATGTATGAATATATATGAAATCAAGCAAACAAACAAACAGATAATATATTTTTGAGTAATCCAGTTGGATCCCTCCAACCAGTTTTCCCTGCATCCACAGACGTTAGTCAACATAAATAATACCCATCCTGCTTCAGGGTAGGATATCGCGGTATAAAAGGGGATCCACTTATATACGTGGACGTAGGGTCATCCGCCAATGATACTGCGGGCATTCGCTAATAGTATTGTGGGAAAAATCCAATAACCACAAAAATTCAACAATTCATTCATGCACCCAAACAACCAACAAATTTATTTTTACGATAAAAATAAATTTAAATATAAAACTGTGAGTGAGATTTACTCACCGTGATATCATTTTCGCTGAATACCCAATGAAGCCAGTTATATAGTGATTCCTTCAGTTGTCTTATAACTTTTGCAAGCACTTGACAAATCCACCAATATTCTTGAACAACTCGTAAAATGAAATCGGTTCTTCGAAATCTTTGTTCATCCATCCCTCTTCCCTCACGCTTTCCAAAACCGAGATCAAACAAAGGTTCTCCTTCGGATCCTCCTTAACTCCATCATCTGTACCACAATTGAATCCCATTCTTGTCGCTCAGAGGACGTGACTACCCTCCCCGACTTCGCAGATAAGTCCTTACAGCACCAGAGGAGGACCATCAACCCAAACAACCCGCGACCATTCACCTCAAAACCCCCAAATGTTGCGAACCCTAAATCGCACCAATCCATACCAAAAACTGTCGCTTTGCCTCATTGAACCCTCAAACCCAATTCGCACGCTCCCTAAAATCCAATTCCTGATGCCATAATTCTCGTCGCGTTGAAGTTCGAACCCAGATTTCATCGCGCTGCCACCAAGATAGGGATCTCGATCCCCTCTTCCTTCCTACAGTGTCGAGTGACACTTTAAAGTCACCAACACCCCTCGCGTCCAACCCTAGCCTTGAATTGAACCCATCGAACACTTCAAAATGATATCGCAAGCTCCAGTTTGCCGTGGGACTTCAGGGGATCGAACGAGGCCTTTGATTTTGATTTCTGTTTAAGGGAGTGCGGTTTTACTTTTCTGAAGAAGTAAAGGGTGCGAGTAATTAAAAGGAGCGAGTGGTTTGGGTTTCAGCAGTGGCCATTTTAATTTGGGTTGAGCTTGAGAACGATTTACAGAAGAACCAGAATGAAAGAAATAAGGGGAGGAGGTGTTGCGTTTATATAATTGGAGACTACTTCAGCGCCAAGGAATCGAGGGTAGGTGTCTTCTTAGGTAGGATTTACCAGAGTAGGATTTTACCTGAGGCAGGTCTTAGCACGTACAGTTTTTATTACGAGCAAATATTAACTGGTACAGTGTTTATTCAACTTTAAAATATCCCGTGCTTGCGAACTCCTTTTTGAACAAAACGACCGACATTTCTAGGGTTATACCACTATTCCGGACACACCAGGACAAGTTTCAAAACCTCATTTGATCATATAGAGAAGATATTAATTTAAACTGATAAAAATTAAATTCAAAACCATTAATTGCTTGAAAAGAAAATAATAATCATTATCGTTTATAATTACATAGAATTTATATTGATAATCTGAATTGTTTTGACTCCATTCTAATTTTGAATTGAATTATTTCATTTCTCATATTTTGATAATTATATATAATTGTATATCGATTATAAATCGATAATTCAATATAAAACTTCTTTTATATTATAAACTGAATATTTAAAACAAATATTAAATATTTAAAATAAACTGTTCGAAAAATCCGGGTCGTTACATTCTTCCCCCCTTAAAATAATTTCGTCCTCGAAATTGCTAAGGTAGGAAAAATGGTACCAATCCATTACTTTCCAAAATCTCACTTATGTTGAAACTCAACTTCTCATATTTCAACAAATTTAATTCCACCAAAACTTTTGGTTTTCCTTCATTTGATTCGAATGATCTACGGTCAATCCATTTATCCAATCTATATTCCAATAAACCTATTCAAATTGATTCTAGTCGATTGATTCACTTCAATCCATTTAACTAGCTTAAGTTAAATTCCAATTCCAGAATCCAAATCCCAGGGTTTTCATTTCAAATTCTTTCGAGATCACATAAATATATACATATATTTATTCCCATCACGGATTCAAAACATTTGAATTTCAAATCAACTTGTTTTCTTTCAAACAAATTTCCATCAAAAATATTTTTAAGGTAGCAATTCATCACTTAGAAACTCGAAAATGAACACTGATGATGCTGCAGTCATCATCAGAATTATTTTCCAGCCACTGAAGTGAGTTCAGTGCTTTATCTATTTCAAAATCCATTTAAATATGATTTTATTCTAAAATCCCTTTCAAAACAAAGCTATATTATTTTAATATACTTCAAAAAATATTTTCAAATACCCATGATTTAAATTCTAGCTTGAATTCAATTTTCATTCATCTCATTTGTATATATTATTCATATACAAATTCTATTTTGGTTATATATAACCATTCCAACTTTTTTTAGTCCCATCTGATTATAATAACAACCAACACATCCATGTATTATAATAATTTCAGAAAATTATTCCTTTACTATCAAAGTAGAATTTTGGGTAAAATTATTTCATTCACCCACTGAAAAACAATATCGTGTTCAATCTTCTGTTCAAGTGTTTAGAAATTCCTATCGACTTTGTGGCATCCCACCATTCGATCAGAATTCATAAACCACTCAACAGACTATCCAACACAATATAACCACTTTTATATCAATTAACAAATACGCTCTCCCGTATTACACTCAACTCATTCTAGGGTACTACTGACCCTATCTCTAATGAGCACACGCCACACAAGCCTAGGTATTCGCTCAACCTAAGCTCTGATACCAACTGTAAAGGCCTGCAAATTCGTACTATCTGACTCAACTAATAACACCACACGTCCAACCCAAATTGCACAGAAATACGAATCATTATTAGAAGGAAGTTAGAGGATGAGAAATAGAAAGAAAGAAATATTATAATACGAAAAAAACAAAGAAGACAAATCTCACAGCGGAACGAATAAAATATATTATACAACATAACTTTTGAAATACAAATCAGTAACTTTATATACATACCATCATCAGAGCACAACAGTTATTCCTGGAACAGTTATAAACACCTGTTTCCAGATACAAACATGGTTCACAGCGGAATATGTGAGTCTATAGCTAATTGGTGAAGCCTCCTGCTTCCATCTCTTTCAAGTGAATCTGAAAAATCCCGACTACTTGACTGCCCGTACAAATTTGGGCACCCAAGAGTTTAGGCAAAATAAACAAAATAAACTCTGGGTCGGTCATGGGACTGGTGTGAGTAAACTCCAACCATTTGTTTAACTTTAAAAATCCTTTCTAAAGAAATGATAATAGTAAGACCAACCCACATAAACATGGACGGTTTTTACCTTACTATAACCCAAAACACTTTGATATGAAAATCCAGTGATATTATAATAATGTCTACATCAAATAAAATAGAATCTAGCGGAACGCTTGCATCTCACGCTCCACATACATAGTATAAAATCAAAAACCGCATAGCGCTTATTGGAGATTGGATTTCCAACATGACAAGGTATGGAACCACCTTCCGATAGTGTATCTCCAGAGAGGAATACACTGGGTTCAACAAGAACATCTTGCAACCCGGCCCACACATGACCGACCACTCATTTCGCTTGAGTGTATCGAATGTATATCATCAACGGTTGGGATCAGCAACCGTCTCCCGAAAGGGACAGCATCGAACAGAATAAGGAATTAAATGAATCTCTAGATAGGTGATTATACATCATAATGGGAGTGACCCACATAGCCATGCTGCCTGCCCGATTTCTGTCATTTCCCGGTTGTTGAGGCCTGAGGCTGCGCTCATTTGCCATTCATTTATAACACAATTACTTTGAATGCCACATTGTCAGATCCGTTAATCACTAGTTGATTTGCACAAATATTCTGGATGTTATGCTAAGGGAATAAATCCGTTGCAACCATTTATATTTATACAAACCAACCCATTAGATCATTGGAAATACTTTGTCAGACATTCGTCCATTTACGTTCGTTCTGGGAATGAACGAAACCGAAGGCACAATTTCTATTAATAGAAAAAGCCCTTGCACTTTACTCCGTCTTCGATTATCTTTATATAATCTGATCCACAACGCTACTTCCAATACAGAGTGGTTCGCGGATAATAATCCAACCGGTCTCTCCATATTGACAACGATATTGGAAAACATTTCGATAGTCGGTTATTTAACTATCGAAGAAAACAACAAACATTCATCCATAATATCAACCAAATCACCGGGCCTTTAATTAATATTTCATTAATAAAATACTTCTCCACTTCCTTTATCACTAAATATTTTCAGTTATCATCTTGGCCTCTTACCCATTTAGAAAACATTTCTATATCTTGCCTTCTTTTATTTTCTACACTTAGAAAATATATATTCTATTTGAAATTGAAAACAATTTCAATCACTTATCTCTTTCCCGACTCGGTTATTTTTATACTTAGGAAATATTTATGATATATTTCCAAAATTCCACTTACCTGGGTTAAAATGACTATTGTGTAAAACATTGTTACAAACAACCCAAATATTTTATTCAACCAACTATTATTCAACAGCTTCTCTTCGAGACTGGATCTTGCTATTTATCAATTAAAAATGAAATCAATCAAGTTGGGGTAAAATTACCTCTCAGACCTTGACTGAAAACATCATCAACTTCAAAACGGCAAAACCACTTACTTCGAATAAACACACTATAAAACCCAATTATTCATTTTTAAAACATGCATATGGTTTGCTTTTTATTTCTAATTTATAGACTTCCCTTTTTGTTTACAATATTCCATTTTTAAATTCATTTACTCGTCGAATTCTATATATATCGATACATTGATTTCTAACTTTCGAATTATCTTAAAAATATTCTAACTCCTTAAATTCCTGGAAAAATTCGCCGTAACCTCCCTTGTACCGGGAGCTTCAGGATATTTCAAATAGCCTCCCATGGCCCTCACCAATCCAAAAGAAAAAGAAAAAGCCAAACGGCTTGCCGATACGGCGCATAAAATCTCATATATGAATTTAACATGTACCTTTTTGTCGGGCACATAAATTAAAATCTTCATATACTTCATCCCATACCTGTCTTACACCTGTTCACCTGTTTTCAATTCAATTCACCTCAATCCAATTATTTGAATTCAGTTTCGCTCATTTATTCTTTAATTAGCTATTTTGCATATTCCACTTCTTTGTTTGAACATAACATGTTAAAACAAATTATTTATCTTGCTCAATACAAATTTGAATTCTAATTTCAATTCTAGTTTCCTTTTCGATTTCGAATATAAGTTTTCAAATCGAATTCACTTATTCAAAGCCCAATATTAATTCAAAATCTCATTAACTAATTACCATTCAAATAAGTTAATTCTATTCAATAATCAAAAATCTGATTTCTGTTTCAAAAATCAATTCATTACTCTACTTGAGTCCCGATATATTTTATAGCTCAAAATCTGGATTTTTCTAAATATAAATTTGGATTTTATTTGCTTAAAAACCTTTAATTTATTTAAATAAACCGTTATGGTTTTATAATGGTTCTGGCGCTGTTTTTCTGAAAATATCATTTTGATATAACTCAAAATCTATTCGACGAAATCCAGATTTTTCTCCTCCATTAGAAAATTATTATCAAATTGGTCCTGACATTTCTTGTTTCAAAGAATTCCGATGTAGTAACCCGTAACTTCCCCGTGAAGGAAAGCACGGATTATCTTGAGAACACGACAAAATAGAACACAAACAGAAGAACATTTCATTGCTTATTACAACAATTTCATCAGAATACAAGAATATACAGAGTATGAATAAATATTACACATTCGATAAATATCAGAGATTACAATAAATTACATAGTAGCGGAAAAATATTACAAAACACAACTGAAGGCGATATACGGATACAGAGCTTTCCGAGTATCATTCCAGCTGTAAATCAGGATCCTGTGAATATAAATCTGCAAAACCAAAACTACTAGCTGCCCGTGTGGAAAATAGGGGCACCCAGAGTTTAGGTTAAAACAATAAACTCCAGGTCAGTCATGTGACTGGTGTGAGAACTAAAACAATTATTTAAAACTTTACTTTAAAAGAGAGTAATTCAAGGGACCACGCCGTATAACACGGAACGGGTTTCCTCCCAAGAACACTAGTGCATACAGCAAAACAGCGTAATGCTTTTTGGAAAAATGAAGCTATTATAAGACCCAGGTCCCATCACACAATGTAACGCAAGCCGGAGGATAGGGTTTTCCCTTATAATAGCCAAACATGTTTGGTACGTTTAAAACAAATCATTTGATACTATTATAAGTATATATTGTCAAAACAATTTCAATCATAAGTATCAATCATATGCGGCATAGCTACCATCTACTATGTCGCCATACTAGGTTCTACAAATAAAAACCGCAATATCACGTATTGGAAATTGGATTCCATCATGAGTCGAGGCAAGGGGCAAGCTCCTCTCCGCTTCGAGACACTCTAGCAAATGTCTCAGGACTGCACACTCTGGGTAACCCTTGGATCTTCAGGGCCGGTCCTCTCTTTCGTTTGAGGATTGGCAATTCCTGAACACACGTTTCCCGGTCCTATCAGACCTATATCTGAGGCGCCTCGCATCCAAAAACCACATAGGTGAAAATAATATAAATGTCAGGGCTGGTGAGTCACTGACACCACCAAAGCTAGAAAGAAACGTCGTGCTCACCCTGCAGTCCTTATCCCGTTTTTAACTCATACCGAGGTGTGAGGCTCGCGAATTCACGTTATACACAAAGCTACGCTGTATTAAAGCCGTGCTTTGATCATCAACCACAAGACTTTGCTTTTCAACAGAAGCCTTGATCATCTGCCACTTAGGCATGCCACACAGGAAATTCACTCCATGCGACTGATGTCCATCGATATACAACCTCTGAGCTCGTACGTCTCAGAGAAGGGCGTTAAGCAAGAGAATAAATTCTCCGCCACCAAATAGATGTATATTTAATAGAGATCAATCAACACAGAATAAAATCCAATGTCAGACACACAGTCCATTTACAAGTTCGTTCTGGGTCTGAACGAAACCGGAGGCACTTTCCTCCCATATCCATCGATCTCCAAGTACGTCTGGACGATCACCAACTGATTCCCTCATCTTGGGTGTACAGCCCAATCAAGATCATCAATAATCACCCAAACGATGTGAAGACTTCCGGTCTTCAACCACCGTCTTCATCTTCGACTTATCGTCGAATCGGTTATTCAGAATGGGTATAAACCCGGCCTTTCTGAATAACCCGCGTATATAATAAACAAGTGTCATACAAACACAACATACGCCTCATTCCAATTCATCAGTCACTAACCGTAAATTAGCAAGAGAACAATTCCCCAAATATTAACCCCGAAGGCCGAAACCAACATCAGATCAACACCCAGGAAACCATCCTTCTTAGCTAACCTACAGTTAGTTTCTAAATTTCACATTCTTAGGGAAAGGTTCCTATTAATTTTATCAAAGATAAATTCTTCTAAATTTATTCTTTAATCTTCCTTTGGATATCATTCCAAACCATATTATGGTTTTCCAAACTAGCCGGGATTAGCGAACCACACCGAAGTAATTATTTATTTTATTTCCCAATCCCAACCTATTCATCCCATGGAGCAAAACTAATAATACTCCATATCTAATACCACGGTGTTATCGGTAAAATTAATTACCATTTCATGTTCAAATCTAATTAAAGATTTAACTATCGCTTGGAGCAAAACTGGTGATACTCCATTCTCCCTCATTTTCCAAATTTGATAATTTAAATTATCAATTCACATTTCAATCTAATTGCAGATTCATTAAAACTCCTTTTACTGGGTTAAAGAACTAATGTCATTTAAAACACAGTTCACGATAAACCCTAATCACATTCTACTTATTGTCAGGTTAAAGAACAAGTGTTATTTAAAACACCGTTCACGATAAACCAACAAATCAACTCTAATTCAATTCCAATCAAATATATTAGAAATTCTGATTATTTAAAACCCCTTTCAAATCCAATTTATTTATTTAAAAATAATTGGGTTTTAAATTTAGTTCAAAACTAGTTCATTTCGATAAAAATCTATTTTTATCTTTACAAATGTGGGATTTTTCATCCCAGTTCTTCACAAATCATTTCTTATGACTCTACACAAATTATTGATATTTTTGATAATTTTATCAAAGCCCGTACAATCGATTTCCAACAACGGCCATCGAACTGCACTTACAGCGCCCTTTTCTGAAATTGATTTGGACATATCTCCAAATCCAACTGTTAGATTTTAAATTTATAATATTCGTTAGAAAGCTCTTTTCGATACGAACCCAACGATTCTGGTTTTAGGAGAATCCGACGGTCGGATCTCCCGTAATGTCCGTTCAAAATCAATGGTCGAAATTCACGAACTGTCGCGGCGCGTTCTATTCAGGCCATTATATTATATATATATATATATATAATATATATATTTCGTCGATTTCCTTTTTAAAACGAATTTTATAAATCGTTTTAAATTCGTTTCAAAAACAATTTCAACTTCCATTTCAAATTCAAATCAAAATTGAATTTTTCCATATAAATTCGTTTCAAATTGATTTTAATTCAATTCGTTTTTTAATTCAATTTCAGTTCGTTTTCAATTCAATTCAATTCAATTTTGAATTCATTTCAAATTGATTTTTATTCTATTTCAATTCGTTTTCAATTCATTTAAATAGATTTCTATTCAATTTCAATTCAATTCGAATTTCTTTTCTATTCAAATCAATTCGAATTTCTTTTCTATTCAATTCAATTCGAATTTCTTTTCTATTCAATTCAATTCGAATTCATTTTCTAAATATTCGATTTTTATATCTCTTTTCAATATTCATTATAAAAACGAATATAATCGATATAAATATCGTTCGCGTCAAAATAGTGCATCTCTAATCAACACGACTTTATATTTTTCAATAACTTCGTTATTCTATTCAACAAATGAATATTTATTCTATTCAACAAATGAATCTATATTTTTCAACACATGACTAATCTCAACAAATGAGTACTGTCAACACGTGACTATTTTTGTTATTTAATATATTTTATTTAATTTTGATTTCTATCGTTAAATTTTCAATCGGACTCCTACCGTAAATTAGTAAGAGAACGATTCCCTAAATATTTGCCCCGAAGGCCGAAACCAACATCAGATCAATATCCAGGAGACCACTCATCTTATCTATTTTCCAGTTAGTTTCTAATTAAATATATGATAAAGATGTAAATTTTATTGTTAAAATATTTCGTTCAACACATGAATCTATATTTTATAATATTCTTTATTTTCCCAATTGGAATGAGGCCCAATCAATTACCATATAATGTTAATTATATGGATTCCATACAACACATGTATATAATAGCAACGATAAATAATCAACCATCATCCAAAGTGCACCACACAACTGCATAAGCATTAAATATAAATAGTTGACGCTTACACAGTCTGTCGACCAATCGATCGACATACAACTAAATAATTGGGGTTAGTGTACGCCAAATATCATCCCAACACCCGTGTGGGGTTTCAAACAATCAAACACAGATTTTATTTGTGCAGTTGGGCGATGTGTAAAATTTATCGTCCCAATCAATATCCTTCAAATAGGTGTACATAAACAAACCGTCCGGTTTTTAAATGAATATTTATTTATTCACATTCACATTAAAAAATTATATTTTTAACGATAAAATATTTTATTTCAACACATGAAGGTTTTATTATCGATTTCACATCAACATTATAAACAAATTTCACAACACATCAAACAAGCATACAAGCCGTCCATGGTCTATGGACGACGGGTGTCGGGTGCTACTTAACACCGTCTGCATCCTAGTATATATTATTAACTAGAAAACAAGTTTTAAAGTGAGAAATTCTCACAGAGGGTTCCACTCCGCCGTGCTTTTCTTTTGAACTGTTGAACCTTTTCGATCTGCTTGAAATTCCAATGCAGTTCTTGTCCCGTTGTTTATAATAAAAATTATATTTTTCTTACTTCATTCTAATAAATAAAAATCATATTTTTATTTCTACTTCATATATTTTTACAACGCTTCTTTCTATATATATAAATTATATTTTTATATTTCTACTCCTTATAAAAATATCGATTTTCCCCTTTTTTTATTCTTTATCGCTCCTTCATATATATAAAAATCGTATTTTAATATTCTCTATCTTATAAAAATCATATTTTTATAATCTCTACTATATAAAAATGATATTTTTATATTCTCTCCTATATAAAAATCATATTTTTATATATTTTTAGAAATCATATCCTTTTGTTTATAAAGATCACATCTTTATATTTTTACCGTTCATATCAAAATCATATGAATAAAAATCTCATCTTTCTTTGTTGTTCATATATTTTTGAAATTCACTTCTTTATATTTTTTTTTAAAATCGCTACATATATAAAAATCACATTTTTATATTTTACTTCTTTAGTAAAAATTGAATTTTATTTCTCTTTTTAGATGATAAAAATCGCATTTTTATCTACTTTAAAAATCAAACCTTTTCCACATAGAAAAATCAAATCTTTTGCATATTAAAAATCGAATCTTTCTCATATTACCATCCTATAATACTGATTTTTAATTTTTCTATAATATGTAGAACGGACTATTCGAAAGAAATTGAAATAAATAAGTTAAAAAAAAACTTACAGCGCATAAAAGAAAAAGGAAAAGGAGTTCTGCGCGTCGGGGTGGGAGCAGCAGCTCGGTAGGGTAGCTGAGCGTCGTCGGAGGGTAGGCGGTGCGTTGGGTTTCAGGGGGGCGCGATGGGGCGGTTTCGCGTGGAGGAGGGGAGGAAATAGGAAGAGGAGGAGAAGAGAGGGGGGCTGCTTGGTGGTCGGCGCGCCACCTGGGGGGGGCGATGGGCGGCGGCGGAGGTTTCCCCCCCACCCCCCCCCCCCCCCCCGTCGCTCGTTCCCCCTTTTTTTTTTATTTTTGATTTGGAAAGTAACGGGGCGGTCTGAGGGTAAGGAGAAAAGGGGTGAGGTTATTTTAATTATTTATTTCACTTCAAAAAGTAACTTTCTATTTCGAACTCGAAACGAGGTCCACCGACTGTCGTCCATAGTTAATTATCCCCATTCCGAACACAATGGGATATGTATCATAAGCCGGTTCAGCTGTTTCGACCAGTTTTCATCAAAATCAAAATATAACTCTATACATTGAATTTGAACGCACATTTCAATCTACCGGGGCCACATACGAACTCTAAAAATTCCCTAAAAATATTTTCTAGCTTCGTATTGACGATACGGTCCTAACAAAACTAATTTCATCGAATTCTGAGACCGTTTGAAAAATGGCCATTTTCCAGTTGCTTAAAATCAACTGAAACTGCCAAAACACGTTTTACTTCGCCACGCTCACATATGGATTCAGAAAATTACGAATTTTGAAATCTAGCAATAACTTGACATCACGGATCCAACAAAAGTGGTTTCGTCGAAAACCGAGGTCGTTTGCAAAATGGTCATTTTCAAGGGCCAGAATTCCATAGCGACTATTCAGAATTTTCAACTGGGCATAACTTTTTATCCCCGCTATGAAATTTCAATTTTTCGGATTCGTTGGAAAGATATTCTCAAATATATTCTAATATTTTTGGTTTCACTAAAATCCGGTTTATTTTGAACCCGGTACATTCATTTGAACTTTGAAATCGAATTATCAAACTACCGCGCCATTTCAGGCTTGTTATATAATTAAAATAAAATATTTATATTCTAACGACGATTCGAATAAATATATACGTTCTAATTCTATTCAAAATAAATTTCTCATCGATATTATTTAAAATAATTCATTTTTAATATTCAAAATTCACTAAAATTGCCAAAATAAAAATTTTAAACTGGCTCAGAATTTCCGGGTTGTTACATCCGACTTCAATTGAGTTCTGTATACTCAATTGAAGTTCGAATCGCCAATTTACGAACTGTAGCGCTGCGGCGAATTCGTTTTAATTATATTTATATATATAAACTTTTAAACTTCATTAAAATGAATTCACTCCATTTTAACTCTATACGAATTTTCTTGATTCGAACTCCATTTTCACTTTTATTTGAATTCTATATTCAAATTTCAATTTCACTTCTATTTGAATCCTATATTCAAATTCCATATTTTAAATTCCCTTTTGAGTTATATATTTAAATTCCATAGTTTAAAATTCCATTTGAATGCTACATTCAAATTCTTTAGTTTATATTCCATTTGGATTCTTTTTGAATTCTACCTTCAAATTCCCTTTTTAATTCTCTTTGAATTCAAGATCCATATTTATTCTATTTGAATTTCAAATATTTAAACTCCGATTTAATTTTATTTGAAATTTCCTTTAAATTACTATATTCAACATCTATTTAAATTTCTATATTCGAATTCTATATTTGAATTCTCTTTGAATTTCTAAATTCAAATTCTATATTTAAATTCTCTATCCAAATCCCGTTTGAATTTCTATATTCAAACTCCATTCAAATTCTATATTCAAATTTTATAGTTAAACTCCATTATTTTCAAATCTCTATATTTGAATTTCATTTGAACTTTCTTTATTCAAATCCATTTGAATTTCTTTGAATTCAAATTCTATTTGAATTCAAATTTCTGTATATTCAAATTCTATTCAAATTCAATATATTCAAATTCTATATACAAATTCTTTTTAAATTTTCTATATTAAATTTCCATTTGAATTTCTATATTTAAATTCTACATTTGAATTTCTTTATTCGTTCTTAAACAAGTCTCGATTTCGATTCCTTTTGAAATCGATATTTCTACTTTTGGAAAATAGATTTCCCTTTTCAATTTCACACTTGTATTTCTATTTCTGAATTATCCAATGATAATTCTTTTCACTTTATTTATAAACTTCGTTTATAAAAGAACTATTTATAAACTTTGTTTATAAAGGAGCCACTTGTTTTATTTTTTCAAAACAAGTTTATATTTCAAATCTATTTAAAAACTCAAATTCTATTTTAGAAAAATAGAATTTCCCTTTTAAATCTCAAATAGCCCTTTCAGGGTATTTTTATAAATTAACACTTAGGCCCAGTGATATTTAAAACAACCAAATCATCCAATTCTCAATCATTTGGTTTTTAACACGTCATGTATGTATATATATGAAATCATGCAAACAAACAAACAGATAATATATTTTTGAGGAATCCAGTTGGATCCCTCCAACCTGTTTTCCCTGCATCCAAAGACGTTAGTCAACATAAATAATACCCATCCTGCTTCGGGGCAGGATATCGCGGTATAAAAGGCGATCCACTTATATACGTGGACGTAGGGTCATCCGCTAATGATACTGTGGGCATCCGCTAATAGTATTGCGGGAAAATCCAATAACCACAAAAATTCAACAATTCATTCACGCACCCAAACAACCAACAAATTTATTTTTACGATAAAAATAAATTTAAATATAAAACTGTGAGTGAGATTTACTCACCGTGATATCATTTTCGCTGAGTACCCAATGAAGCCAGTTATATAGTGATTCCTTCAATTGTCTTATAACTTTTGCAAGCACTTGACAAATACACCAATATTCTTGAACAACTCGTAAAATGAAATCGGTTCTTCGAAATCTTTGGTCATCCATCCCTCTTCTCCCACGCTTTCCAAAACCGAGATCAAACAAAGGTTCTCCTTCGGATCCTCCTTAACGCCATCATCTGTACCACAATTGAATCCCATTCTTGTCGCTCAGAGGACGTGACTACCCTCCCCGACTTTGCAGATAAGTCCTTACAGCACCAGAGGAGGACCATCAAACCAAACAACCCGCGACCATTCACCTCAAAAACCCCAAATGTTGCGAACCCTGAATCGCACCAATCCATACCAAAAACTGTTGCTTTGCCTCGTTGAACCCTAAACCCAATTCGCACGCTCCCCAAAATCCAATTCCTGATGCCATAATTCTCGTCGCGTTGAAGTTCGAACCTAGATTTCATCGCGCTGCCACCAAGATATGGAACTCGATCCCCTCTTCCTTCCTACAGTGTCGAGTGACACTTTAAAGTCACCAACACCCCTCGCGTCCAACCCTAGCCTTGAATTGAACCCATCAAACACTTCAAAATGATATCGCAAGCTCCAGTTTGCCGTGGGACTTCAGGGGATCGAACGAGGCCTTTGATTTTGATTTCTGTTTAAGGGAGTGCGGTTTTACTTTTCTGAAGAAGTAAAGGGTGCGAGTAATTAAAAGGAGCGAGTGGTTTGGGTTTCAGCAGTGGCCATTTTAATTTGGGTTGAGCTTGAGAACGATTTACAGAAGAACCAGAATGAAAGAAATAAGGGGAGGAGGTGTTGCGTTTATATAATTGGAGACTACTTCAGCGCCAAGGAATCGAGGGTAGGTGACTTCTTAGGTAGGATTTACCAGAGTAGGATTTTACCTGAGGTAGGTCTTAGCACATACAGTGTTTATTACGAGCAGATATTAACTAGTACAGTGTTTATTCAACTTTAAAATATCCCGTGCTTGCGAACTCCTTTTTGAACAAAACGACCAACATTTCTAGGGTTATACCACTATTCCGGACACACCAGGACAAGTTTCAAAACCCCGTTTGATCATATGGAGAAGATATTAATTTAAACTGATATAAATTAAATTCAAAACCATTAATTGCTTGAAAATAAAATAATAATCATTATCGTTTATAATTACATAGAATTTATATTGATAATCTGAATTGTTTTGACTCCATTCTAATTTTGAATTGAATTATTTCAGTTCTCGTATTTCGATAATTATATATAATCGTATATCGATTATAAATCGATAATTCAATATAAAAATTCTTTTAAATTATCAACTGAATATTTAAAACAAATATTAAAAACTTAAAATAAACTGTTCGAAAATTCTGGGTCGTTACACAGCCATAGAATAAATGTTCTATAGTTCCAGACAGCGATTGTAACACTGTTGTTAAAGGTAATGTTTTATAAATCAAATATTTGGAAATAGCAATTATAACGCTACCGTTATAATCAATATTTTTCTGTAAAGGAAGTGTGTTCTTAGATCGAATCCGAGAGTCGCGTAAGCGACGGTTTGTTTAAAGTTGTGAGCTTTGACTATTTCAAAGTTGAGAATGTGGTTCAATTAAGGTCTGAGAGGTAATTATACCCCAACTTGATTGACTTCATGATCGATGGAGGAATGGTTAAGGTTCGATGGTGAAACTTGGTTAAGCAATATGGTTAGCTAATAAATGATTAGTGGGTTGAGTTATAATAACGATGTTTTATAACATCGCGTTAATTTGAAATGATTTCCCAAATAAAATGAGAGATATTTTCTACACATAGAAAATGAAATGAATTGTCAACGAGGAATTAAGAGACGGGAATTGGAAATAATAATATAATAAGGAAATAATATAGAAAGGGGCCAGTGTTGTTGATGGTTGATCGGTAGAATTTCCAATTGGAAATAGGACCGTTGATTGTATGGATGTTTCTTTGATAGTTAAATCACCGACTATCAAAGTTTTTATTTATTTTATACCTCCGTTGTCAATATGGAGAGACCGGGATCAGATTTAATATCTGAAAACCACCCGGTATTGGTATAAGCGTTACATATCAACGTATGCTGAAAATAATTGAAGATGGAGAAAAATGCAAGGGCTGTTCTGTTAATCTTAGGTAGAAATTTCCTAAGATGGATTTATAGAACAGTGCCTTCGGTTTGTCCAGACCCAGGACAACTTGTATGGACGAGTGTCTGACAGAGTATTTCCAAAGGGATTACGTACGTTGATTCCTTCAAACGTATGAAGTTGGTGGTAAAGAAGGGAAACTTCTTTAGCCTAACAATCAGAGTATTTTTGTGGGAACCAATTAGTGATTTCCAATGGATCTGACGATGTGGCATTCAAAGTGAATTGTGGCCAAAGTGAATTTTGAAAGTTAAACCAATGGTTGGAGTTTACTCACACCAGTCCCATGACTGACCCAGAGTTTATTTTGTTTTGTTTTCCCTAAACTCTTGGGTGCCCAAATTTTTATGGGCAGTCAAGTAGTTGGGATTTTTCAGATTCACTTGGAGGAGCTCGAAGCAGGAGGCTTCACCAGTTAGCTATTGACTATCATATTTCCGCTGTGTACTGTTTATGTATCTAGAAACAGGTGTTTATAACTATTCCAGAGATAACTATTGTGCTCTGATGATGGTATGTATATAAAGTTACTGAATTTTATTTCAAAGTTTATGTTATCTAATATATTTTATTCGTTCCGCTGTGAGTTTGTGATCTTGGTTTTTCTTCTATTCTGATATTTCTTTCTTTCTATTTCTCATCCTCTGGTTTCTTTCTAATAATGATTCGTATTTCTGTGCAATTTGGGTTGGATGTGTGGTGTTATTAGTCGACTCAAAGTGTACGGATTTGCAGGTCATTACAGTTGGTATTAGACCTGAAGGTTGAGTGATAACCTTGGCTCTGTGGCGTAACTCAATAGAGATGGGGTTAGTAATACTTCAGATTGAGTTTGAGTATATATACGAGAGAGCGTATTTGTAAATTTGATTAAAAAAATTGTTTTATATTGTGTTGATTGGTTTGTTGAGTGGTTTATGAATTCTGGTCGATACAGAATGTACAACTATATCAATAGGTTTTTCTAAACTCTCGAACAAAGCAATTTGATACAGTATGGTTTTAAAAAGGGGGAAATGAAATCCAAAAGTTATTTTGATATAAAAGAAATAATTTTTGAAATATTATAGTATATGAATATGTTGATTGTTATTATAATCAAATGAAATTATAACAACGAAATGGTTATATAAACCAAATTGAATTTGTATAAGAATATAAGATGTAAATAAGTTGAATTAGAATTGGATTCAGATTAGAAGTGTAGATTTAAATCCCGAGTATTTAGAAAATGTTTTCTAAAGTATTTTTAAAAGTAAGATAATATTACTTGAGGAATTTTTGAATAAGAATGGTTTTAAATGGATTTTAAAAATGATTAAGCACTGAAATCACTTCAGGGGCGAGAAAATGGTACTGATAATGGATCGCAACATTATCGGTATTCATTTTCAAGTTTCTGAGTTACTAATTGCTACCATAGTAATTTGGAAATGAAAATTTTGATTGGAAATGACAAGATGATTTAGGAATTCAAATGCTTTTAATCGATTTGATTGTAAATATATGTGTATAAATATATATTATTTCAAACTAATTTGAAATAAAAGCCAGGAATTTAAATTCTGAAATTTAAAATTTAATTTGTATAAGTTGAATAAATTGAAATGGTGGAAGTAAATCAAATATAATAAAAAATTAACTTAAGTTAAAAAGGTTGAAATTGTAAAAGTGAATCAAATAGATTGGAATTCAACTTGGACCCAGTTAAATAAAATTGGATTAGTTGGAGATAATCTCGAATGAGACTAAATATGGTAATAAGAGAAATATTTAAGATTTGAGCTATTAAAATAGATTCTACTTATACTAAACAAGTTGAATACATATATATTACATGTCGTTAATTGGAGTTAAGTTATTTTTGAGCTTAAGCAGGTTAAGTGGATTGATTTTGGAAATAAAAAATCAAATTTGAATTATAAAATGGAAGGGAACTGATCAGAAAGTTGATTAGTAAATTGGGAAACAAAGAGTTTATTTGTTTTGAAAATCGATTGGAATGGATATGCTGAGCAGATAATGAATGGAGGCAAATGCAAGAGGTAGGATTATGGCCGACAAAAAGGTACCTGTTTACAATATTACTTGGGCTTGATGATTTTATGAGCCTATGGGGCAAGTCGCTTGGATTTTTGATTTTCTTTGGATTGGAGAAGGCCTAAAAAGGCGAGTTGTGGTTGTACCGATTGAGCCGTATAGAGGAGATGCTGCCGAAATTTATCAGAATTTAAAGTGTTAGAAAATTTTCAGAATTTTTGAAAATTTTCGTTAGTAAGAATAAATTAATATTTTAATTGAAATAAATTGGTCCAGTTAAACTGAAGTTAAGAAGTAAGCAAAAAGGATTTTTGACATAGTTAATAGGGTATGTAGCATCTTAACCAACTTAGCAATTTCGAAGACGAAATTATTTTAAGGGGGATAGAATGTAACGACCTAGATTTTCAGCCGTTGAATTCTGAATATTTAAATTTGTTTTAAATATTTTATTTGAATTATATATAGGAATTTATTTAATAAAACGATATTTAAACGTATAATTTATAATTTTAATTTAAAACAAGCTCGTAAAGTCGCGGCAGTTCGTAATTTAACGTTTTGAACTTCAATTAGATATACAAGATTCAAAATAAGTTGGATTTCTTTAAAACAATAAATGTTCAGTTCCTTTTAACTATATCTTTCTAATAGAAGTGAAAAATCAAGATTTCGCGTTATAGATTGCAAGTTATATCCAAATCAAATTTCCAAATAGTCGCTATAGAATCATTAATCAACCGTAACAATTTATTTGATATAACGAGATACCGGTTGAAAATCTGGACAAGGTTCTTTTGAGGAGTAGTTATAATTTAATTTTTAGAATTTTACTATAATTTTTAATTAATTAAATACGCAACCTTTTATTTGGAGTATTGTGCACCCTATATCAATATTTTGGGGTTTCACAATATGATTTAACCTACCAATATTATTATATTTTTGGGATCGTGGCACCTCGCTGGACACAACCGTATTCTTATATCTGTCCGTAGCGGCTCGGACATAAACCCAATTTTTCGTAATGAGTACACGGAAGTTTAAATAAAAACAAGACAACCATACTTGCAAACAGTACAGACCCATACTCCTACGATGTAGACATATATTAAAATACAAATGAAAACATCTCTTTGGCATGTTACTTTCCCCAGTACTTAAGCCGTCGCATAACCTATCTGCTCTGTCTTGGCAAATCAACCAAGAAAAAGGAAACCGTATGATGGAAAAAAATCACCTGCTTCCCTAATCTAATCTACCTGCATGTCTAAGTCCTATATTTCCTTGGCAGTGAAGTCATCAGGAAATGGTTTTCAAAAATCAAATCAACTTAATTTAAAAATACAAACCGTGCACCTACCCTAAGACTAATGGCCAACCTATCTGTACCCCTCTTCCTTGGCACGCAAGGACTTTATATCTATATATACCCGAGCTCTGAAGCATTCATGACCATTCTGAAACATGAAAACACATAGTAAAAGCTTATATTTCTTTCCATTTCGTGAAAATTGAAGATTGTTGGGCAGTGGTGAGCGTTCAGGGAGGCCGATTGAGTCGAGTGATGGTTCGAAGTGTTAGGTGACGCACACCTTCACGGGTGCTGTTGCGAGGTGGGGCATTCTGGTGGAGGTGCGAGTTGGGAGAAATGGTTATAGTTTGATGGAGATGGTAGCGATGATTTGAAGGTTGTATGTTTGTGTTAAAGGTCCAGGAAGTATGTTATTGGCGGAAAAAGGGGTGTGAACGAGTAGAGGCATATCATGAGTATTCACGTCGATGTCTGTATGGATGCCGTGGGTTGTCTGAAATGGCGAGCGTGAAGAATGGGCTGACGTGGCAGGAAGGAACTCCTGTTGACAATGGGTGTAAGGGACATCCTGGCAGCATTTTCAGCAGCAGGTGCGGGCATCGTCATTGCAACTGGGTGGTGGTGTTCGAACTTTACCTCTTGGGGATGAGATGTTGTAGTTGGCGGCGCTGATCTCGTTGGTGGCAAACGTGATATACATGGAGCAGCTGATTCCTTGGTAGTGCGTGTTGAAGTAGGAAGAGGAGCACCATTTAACATGAGCTGTTAATACTGAATGAAGGAAGAGAGAGCACGGTGTTCATCTGTTAAGGGGACCAGTGGCTTTGAAATGGCCAACAGCGGTTTCACATTGACAGAGAAGGAGAAAGACTCGGTAACGCAACTTGTCTAATTAAAATAATTAGAGTTATTTTTCTTTGCTAAATCATGGACTTATATGTATCCTTTCCAAATCGTGCCTAGGTGTAGTGGACAAATGAAGTAACGTGGAGCAACAACGTGCAAAAAAAAAAAACAAAAAAAACAAAACCAATGAGTTACCGCCCGGGTCTTGCAAACAAAGTAATAAACGTTTTTATATTAAGGAACTTGTTTTAATTAAGGAATTTAATTAAAATTCTATACTAAAACATGTATTATGTTTATGCTGTAAACAGGAGCAGTATATGGAAAATGAAGAGGAATGGCCTGAAACCGCATCAACCTCGGTAATGATAAGTAATTAAATAAATTTATTTCGTGATTATAAAAGTAATTTGTTAATATAATTTATACTTAAGGATAAATTATTCCAATCAAAACATGAATGCCTATAATTGTATAATTTCTACATATGTTAACAGAATTCGACCAAAGTCAAACACTTTTTGATGTTAAACGAAAAAAATAAAAGAAGCAGAATCATCAACCGAAGAACAAGGTGAGTAAACTCACTATACTCTAACTCGTTTATATTTTTATATAAACGAGTTTTAAATTTATTTTATATTGTGTGACAGTTGTTTGGATGAATGGTTGATTAATTGGTTGAAATGGTTGTTATAGTTATATCGTTGATCGATCATTAGTTCTGTTTAGTATGATATTTTACATTTATGTGATAAAAATGTTGATTTACATCTGTGGATGCAGGAAAACAGGTTGGAGGGGCCCAACTGGGTTCCTCAACATTTATATTATTGTTCTCATATACTTGCGTTATATGATGTGATATGTATTCTATGATTTATTTTGTTGTCACTGGACCTATAAATTTTAGTATTTAAATCTATAAAATATTTTCGAATATAGGAAAAGGAGTTTGGGATTTAAAAAGAAAATTTATTTTCAAAAATAGAAATTTACTTTCAAATAAAATTAAAAGTAGAAATATGTTTAAATGAATAAAACATGAAGTTAACTATTAGTAAATCAATAGAAATAGAAGGAATTATCCTTTTAAATGGATTTTGATTAAAAAGTAATAGAGTTGTAAGAAAGTTTTGGTTGAACTTAGAAAAGGGTTTATACAGGGATTGGATAATGAATCCAGATATGACAAACAAGTTATAGAAGCAAATCCCAAGTCGAGGCGATGTTAAGTTAAGCACTTACTTAATAAAATTAAATTAAGTAAAAGTGATATAATCAAAAAGGAGATTTTCAACTTAATTAAAGTGAAATGGATTGACAAAAAGGGATTTGAAAGGAAATCCAAACAAAGTTTGGAAGGTATTTTAAACCAAGGTGGTGGTTCTAAAACAATTACTTAAGGATTGAGTGAAACATTGTGATTAAAGTAAGGTCTTTAATGGAAAAGCGATAAGGAAGAGTTTTGATTGAAAAATATGTTTATATAAGGATATAAGCTTATAGTTATGTTTTATAAATCAAATATTTGAAAACAGCGATTTTAGCGTTGTAGTTATAATAAATGTTTTGTAAATCCTAAACAGCGAATTTAACGCTGCTGTTATAATAAATGTTGTGAAAATGTGAATAGGGATCTTAACGCTACCGTATAATAAATGTTCTATAGTTCCAAACAGCGATTGTAACGTTGTTGTTAAAGGTAATGTTTTATAAATCAAATATTTGGAAATAGCGATTATAAAGCTACCGTTATAATCAATATTTTTCTGTAAAGGAAGTGTGTTCTTAGATTGAATCTGAGAGTCGCGTAAGCGACGGTTTGTTTAAAGTTGTGAGCTTTGACTATTTCAAAGTTGAGACTGTGGTTCAATTAAGGTGTGAAGGTAATTATACCCCAACTTGATTGACTTCATGATCGATGGAGGAATGGTTAAGGTTCGATGGTGAAACTTGGTTAAGCAATATAGTTAGCTAATAAATGATTAGTGGGTTGAGTTATAATAACGATGTTTTATAACATCGCGTTAATTTGAAATGATTTCCCAAATAAAATGAGAGATAATTTCTACACATAGAAAATGAAATGAATTGTCAACGAGGAATTAAGAGACGGGAATTGGAAATAATAATATAATAAGGAAATAATATAGAAAGGGGCCCGTGTTGTTGATGGTTGATCGGTAGAATTTCCAATTGGAAATAGGACCGTTGATTGTATGGATGTTTCTTTGGTAGTTAAATCTCCGACTATCAAATTTTTTATTTATTTTATACCTCCGTTGTCAATATGAGAGACCGGGATCAGATTTAATATCTGAAAACCACCCTGTATTGGTATAAGCGTTACATATCAACGTATGCTGAAGATAATTGAAGACAGAGAAAAATGCAAGGGTTGTTCTGTTAATCCTAGGTAGAAATTGCCCAAGATGGATTTATAGAACAGTGCCTTCGGTTTATGTATCTGGAAACAGGTGTTTATAACTGTTCCAGAGATAACTGTTGTGCTCTGACGATGGTATGTATATAAAGTTACTGAATTTTATTTCAAAGTTTATGTTATCTAATATGTTTTATTCGTTCCGCTGTGAGTTTGTGATCTTCATTTTTCTTCTATTTTGATATTTCTTTCTTTCTATTTCTCATCCTCTAACTTCTTTCTAATAATGATTCGTATTTCTGTGCAATTTGGGTTGGATGTGTGGTGTTATTAGTCGCCTCAAAGTGTACAGATTTGTGGGTCGTTACATTATCCAATGAAAATCATTCCATTTTATTTATAAACACCGTTTGTAAAGTTACTTCAATTTACTGTATTATTTAATTTATAACCATCGTTTATAAATTTCAATACTTATTTTATTTATTCAAAACAAGTTAATACTTATTAGCCCATTCGAAATTCAAATTCTATTTTAAAAAAATCGATTTTCCCACTAAATCACAAAATCCCTCTTTACGATACTTTTATAAATCATCATTCAAGCCCAGTGATATTTTAAACATCCAAAACACTCAAGTATTAATTCCAAGCTTTCTAACACATCATATATGATAATATATATATGAAAAAAAAATTGAGTTATCCTGTTGATTCCTCCAACCTGTTTTTCCAGCATCCACAGACGTTGGCCAACATAAATAGTACCCATCCTGCTTCGAGGTAGGATATCGTGGTATAGAAGGTCATCCACTATCATATCGTGGGGCTGTAGGGTCATCCGCTAATGATACTGCGGGCATCCGCTAATGGTACTGCAGGAACTATTGCATCACATATATATATAATAACCACAAACACCTATCCTAAATAACTAATATATATTTTTAATAGCCACAAAAATATTTTAGCGCTTGCAAACAATCAACGAACAATTATTTTAATGAATAAAATAGTTCTAAATAAAAATATAAGTGAGATTTACTCACCGAAATTTCCAATTCACTTCGAATGCACAGTCTACGTCCTTAAGAACCCATCGTCATTCTTTTTGTAAAACTATGATCATGTATGATATTTAATAAGCCTTACAATTTTAAACGGTCATTAATGAGTTAAATAATATTTAATTATACTCTTCTTCCTTGTTTAGAAAACCCACGCCTGCAGATAATGGACGAACCACTTCTGCTCCCCGTTTATATCATGTCGTCATGGTACTGTCGTTCTCCCGACATCGCCTACGACCACCGATTTTCATCACTGACCGTTCCGGCATCCATTTTTACCATGGTTAACCAAGTCAGAATCACTGAACACTCCACTTCAACCGCTAATATCACTGCCCCAATTCAGAACTCGTGATGTCCCTAACTTCTAAGTTCAACTGTTTAACCAAATCATATAGTAGCGACGGCCTTCCAGAAATCACCATGTCCCATCACGTACCAAAATCAAAAATCTGAATCCTATAGCAAACCCCTTAACTTTCTCGCGTCCTTCAACAACGGTTAGAAACCCCATCCATTAACCTCGAACAAACCCTCGACAACTACTAACTCCGCCTCACCACAGACGCGCGCTGACCTCCACATGATGAACCCAGGTCTATCGCAAATCCACTCTCGGTTTCACCTAAAAATCGCGATCGTAATTCGCATTGTCGCGTTCCAGAACAAGATCGAAGCGAATACTGAAAGCCGCATAAGGAAAGAAATTCGTTTTCTTTTTTTTTCGATTTTAGGGATTTATTTTGATTTGATTAATAAGGATTTTCGAATGAAATTTTAGGAGGATGGCTTCATTTTGGTTTTGAGGAAATAAAAAGAATAATAGACTTTGATTTTCTGGTTTCGATTTCTTTGAAGATTTTTAGAGGAACGAGAATAGCCAAAGAAAAGGAATAGGTTGGATGCGCAATTTTATAGATGCTGAAATGTTAAGGGGTAACGAATTTTGTCAGCGTGATTTGAGGTTTGCAGTGTCCTTTGTTTACTTAACAATGAAGGAATTTATTTTTAAAATAATTTTATCTTATTTTATTTTAGTTTGAACCAGTACGATTCTAATTAAAATACCCCGTGATTTCCAACTCCTTTCTGAACCCAACAACCGACATTTTTAGGGTTATACCACTATTCTGGACACACTGGGACAAGTTTCGAAGCTCCATTTGATCGTATGGAGAAGATATCATTCTAAATTGACATAAATTATATTTAAAAGAATTAATTCTTTGATGATAATATATTATCGTTATCGTTTGTAATGACCCGGGGAATTTGCGACCTTGGATATCGGCATACAACACGATGTCGAACATCCAAGAACGAAAACACTGGATAGCACATGAAAGAAATTAGAGGGTGAGAATAGATAAGATAGAAAATTAGAATAGAAGAAGAAGAAGAACACAACAACATCAGAGTAACATGAATCTCACAGCGGAACGAATAAAATATAGTATACAAAGTAACATTGAAACACAAATCTGTATTTGTATATTAGAGTACAATACTTACATCACAGCAGAAATAAACAATAACTATAAAATCCTGAAGCCTCCTACTCCTGCTCCTCCAAGAATATCTAAAAATACCTGAACTACTTGACTGCCCGTACAAATTTGAGCACCCAAGAGTTTAGGGAAAAACAAAAACAAAATAAACTCTAGGTCAGTCATGGGACTGATGTGAGTAAACTCCAACCACTTGGTTTAACTTTTAAATTTTTTTTCAAAAGAAATGATAATCGTAAGACCTATCCACACATAAACACGGATGGTTTTTACCTTACGATAACCCAAAAAAATTTTCAAAATCAATACTTTTCTGATATTATAATAATGTCTAACCACAAATAATTAACAATCTAGCAGAACGCTTGCATCTCACGCTCCACATATATATAGTATACAATCAAAACCGCAGGCGCTTATTGGAGATTGGATTCCGACTATGACAAGGTATGGAACCACCTGCCGATAGTGTATCTCTAGAGAGGAATACACTGGGTTCAACAAGAACGTCTTACAACCCGGCCCGCACATGACCGACCACTCATTTCTCTTGAGTTATCAAATATATTGTCACTTACGGTTGCTAGCAACATAACCGTTCCCGAGAGATACAGAAGTGAAAAGAAGTAACAAATATGAATATTCTCTAGATGGTGACAATACACCCTAATGGGGGAGACCCACATAGCCATGTTGCCTGCTCGATTTTTGTCATTTCCCGGTTGATGAGGCTTGAGGTCATAACGTATTATTTTGAAAGATCATACATTCAATTACTTTGAATGCTACATCGTCATACCCGCCAAATCACAAATTGATTTCCACAAAAATACCACGGGTATAAAGCTAAGAGAAACGAATTCCTCTGCCACCAAATGTGGATACGTTTGAAGCGATCAACTTACGTGATCCATTAGATATACTCTGTCAGACATTCGTCCATACACATTGTCCTGAGTCTGGACAAACCGAAGGCACTATTCTGTAAATCCATCTTAGGCAATTTCTACCTAGGATCGCCAGAACAGCCCTTGCACAACTCCGTCTTCAATTATCTTCATCATATTTGATTCAAAACGCTAATGCCCATACGGAGTGGTTTTCAGAAAATGAATCAGATCCCGGTCTTTCCGTATTGACAACGGAAAAATGGTCAAAAATTTTGATAGTCGGTGATTTAACTATCAAAGGAAAACATGTGTACAAACAACGGTCGTATTTCCAAATGGAAATCTTACCGAGCAAATCATCAATCAACACTGATCCCCTTTAATTTAATTTGTCATTCAATTATTCATTTCCCTATTCCCATTTCCATATATTCGTAAATCCCTATTTTTTTCTAAATTTAGAAAATATACGTTATTAATCAATGGAAACCATTCCCATATTTACTCCTATTTCTTATTTTGTATACTAGAAACATGTCTGATTTCTTATTTCAAAAACATTTCCAAAAATCCTTCATTGGATTTAAATAGATGTTTGAATAAAACATCGTGATGCCAACTCAAACCATTACAAGCATTAACTAAATTCACTTCACTAACCTTCCATATTGAACCTTAACCATTCCTTAGTTAAAATGAAGTCAATCAAGTTGGGTATAACGACCTCTCAAACCTTAACTGAATCAACATTTTTAACCTCGCAATAGACAAGGTTCACCTTTTAAATCTTTAACAAACTTCCTTACGTAACTCTCGGATTCTATTTACGATTCCGTTTCTTTTATACAATTCATTTGATTATAATAATAGTGTTATAATCCCATACTTCCGATATATATATATATATATATAACTTAAATATAACTTTATTTATTAATTTAAACAAATAACTAAATAACGATTTATTTATAAATAAATAAATCTTGATTAAAAATCAGAAAGTAAATAATACTTTCCTACATTCGATATAGTCGAATTCCAATGTATAATTCTCTCTCGAATAGTCTCTATTCGATAACTCTCTTCCGAATAACTATATTCGATAACTCTTTTCCGAATAAACTATATTCGATAACTCTTTTCTTCGAATAACTATATTCGATAACTCTATTCCAAAAACTAATAGTCAATTAACTCTAATTCGATTAACTCTATTCGATTAGCTCTAATTCGAATCACTAATATTCGATTAACTCTAATTCGAATAACCAATATTCGATTAACTCTAATTCGAATAACTAATATTTGATTAACTCTAATTTGAATAACTAATATTCGATTAACTCTATTTCCTATCTTATTCAAATTCCCATTTGAATTCCTATTTCAATACCCCATTTTCCTTATAAATGTTTTAATTTTTAAAATATTCATTTTAATCCATTAATCACATCGAATGTGAAAATATTCCTTTTATATGATTCGTTAAGTTTGATTTCATATTTTAAAATAATATTCCATTTCCAAATTCTATTTATACTTCTATTTATAGAATTATTCATACGAAATCTCCTTTTTATTCTAACACTTAAATTTCATTTATAATTCCCATTATAAATGCTGAGTTCACATTCTATTTAAAATATCGGTGTTAAAAACCAATTTCTACTTTTCTATATAAATTCAGACTTTTATTTTTATTTATCCAATGATAAATATTTTTCTAAATTTATAAACATCGTTTATAAATTATTCTTCTCAAATTTTATCTATTAAAACAAATTTCTATTTAATTCTACTTTGAATTAATCTTTTCCATTTATCTGTTAAAAACAGATTTCCCTTTTTATATTTATTTTCCACTTATTTTCTTTTATAAATTCTATTCATTTAAAAAAATACTTCCTTTTTATTTCCTAAATAATTCCTTTTCTATTTTATTTGTTTTATAAATATTTCCTATTCAATTCTATTCGATTTACATATATTTTCTATTCAATTCTATTTATTTCCCGAATAAATATTCCTTTTATAATTCTATTTATTTTTTAAATAAATATGCCTTTTATAAAATCCTTTGATTTTATAAATAATACCTTTTCCAACTCTATTTATTTCATATAAATATTTCTATTTATAAAATCCATTGATTTTATAAAATTCTTAAATTCAGTATCCACTTTGAAATTCCTTTTTTATAAAATCATTTGATTTTATATAAATATATTTCATTTTCAATATACACTTTGAAAATTCTGTTTCTACATTCCAGTATTCCTTATGGTATTTAACATACCATATAACAATGATCAATATCATCCAAACACACATAATTAACAACAGATTACATATCACATCATATATCACAATATATGAAAACAGTAAAATAAATGTTGAGGAATACAGTTGGATCCCTCCGACCTGTTTCCCTGCATCCACAGTTGTTAAACAATATAATTAACATCAATTTCATTTCAATATTAAATATTCTGATCAACAAAATCAATATTTAATTAAACGATATATATATAACTATATCGATATTTTCAACCAATCAATTTGCAGTTCAACCAACCAATCAACACACAGCAATCAACCAATATTTATCAGTTCTAAAAATACGTTATGAAAATATAAACTGAGCAGAGTTAGTGAGATTTACTCACATTGGACGATCATCGTTAAATAACGATTAACTTCTCTGATTCAGACAGATAATTTATTTTGTAATAAATTGTAATGAGCTCCAATTCACTCCCGGTCAGTTCCATCGTGTAGCCGCCATCCATACGATCCCAACGGATCCTGTTTTATTGGATTTCGATAATGTATGAGAAAAATATAGCAACTACAAGTTTATACATTATATAATTCAACTAATACTTGAATTATACTAAGTTGAGTCTTATTAGGCCTCACCGTTCTAATTCTTTGACCCATCACTACACATACCCACTACTCCTATTTCTCTCCTCCTACAGACCGTGAAAACCAACCCGTTAAATAGCCATTTCCAAGATTTCAAACACCATTTCTCCTTCACGTCAGTAACAAACACCCACTCCATCCTTAATTTACATCATTAATCACCCTTTGGCCTTAAACATGATTAGCCGTAACTGACCTTCTTCCTTACTGCAAACAGTCGAGCCCGACATTGTAGAACCTTCCCATTGCCGCTCGTTCGAGCCCCAGTTTTTCCACCATTGCTTCACGCGCCCACAAATCTGAAAACACCATAATGCTTCTCTTCTCGACCTCTTCAGTCCCATCACAATGTTCATCGCCTCGCACCCCTAAACAAAACCGCGTCGACAGTCCCCATCACGCGATGCCCAGTATAACCATCGACATGGATTTTCACAGAATCCGCCAAAAACTTGCAAACATATACTAAATCTATCAAAAACCCCAATACATCACTTAAACTTAGATCGATGCCTTATACATCACCATTTCCTGAACCCTAGTTCTTGCGTGACAAACCCATGAACGAAATTCTTCGTCGAACTCAACCAAACAAGTATCAGGTTGAAGAAGACTGCCTCACGAGTGTAAATATATATATATATAAAATAATTTATAGCCTTTGATTTCATTTTCTAAAGATTTTAGAACTCAAGAATTTTTCTCTAAAAACAAAAGAGTGGCGGCTGAGAAATGTTGAGTACGGGAGGAATTATTTTAGGGTTAGTGATGTAGTGGTATTTATAGAATAATATATTATTTTAATATTCCATTTTTATATTGATTTCTATTGAAGCGTTAGTTCAATTTATCGTTTAAAAATTCATATAATCACATACGAATCCCGTTTTCGGTAAAAATTGACACGTAGCTATGGTTTGACATTACGGACCCAACGAAACTAGTTTCGTCGAATTCCGACTTCGTTTGCTCACACAGCGTGTTTTTAAAGTCAAATAACTGACTGTTTTTTCACATTAAAAGTCTGTATGACCACGTACTGACTGTAAAAATCACAAAAATTGAAATCTAACAGTAATTTAATATTCCAGATCCAACAAAATTAGTTTCGTCGAAAACGGATGTCGTTTGCAAAACTGGCTATTTTTAAAGTTCTAAGTAAACTCATTTAAATATTAATATATTTAAAAATAATTAAATAAAATATTGATAAATTAATATTATCGTATATATATATATATATTCACATAGAATATCATACAGTTATAAAATAAACACAGTTGGATTTATAACTCGATATTTCAAATCCGAGTCAAATCTATATCCAATTTATATTAAAAATCCTTTTATAATATAAATAAATCATTATAAATTATAAAGGAATTCCATAGCGACTTTTCGAAAATTTGATTTGGACACAACTCACAATCTACACGCTGAAATCTCGATTTTTCTCTTCCATTAGAAAAATATACTTCACCAGCTCCGAACGTTTCTTGTTTCAGAGAAATCCGAATTAAAACGGATTCTATATATTCGTTTAAAGTTCGAATCGCCAAATTACGAACTGCTGCGCCATTTCGAGCTCGATTATAATTATAATATAATTATACGTTCAACTGTCGTTTTTATAATTCAACTCTAAACTAAATTATACATTATAAATGATCCAATTCACACAATATTGTGAATTCCACTATTTCCGACTATTTTGGAAATTAAATATATTATTCTATTATTACTATTAAATTAAATATTCAATATTATTTAATTCTGGCCATTTTAGATCACCAAACCATTATTTAAATAATTAAATAAATTATTTATTATCCGTTAAAAATACGGGTCGTTACATACTATAACGACCCGGGAACGGTTATGTTGATATACCAACCGTAAGGTGATAATATATTCGGAACATTCAAGCGAAATGAATGGTTGTTCATGTGTGGTCGAGTTACAAGATGTTCTTGTTGAACTTCAGTGTATCGCTTCTAGAGTACACTGATCGAAAGGTGGTTCCATACCTTGTCAGAGTTGGAAATCCATTACCCAATAAGAGCCCGCGGTTTTGATTGTATATTATATATGTAGAACGTGAGATGAAAGCGTTCTGCTAGATTTTTATTTACTTGATCTAGACATTATTATAATACCAGACAAGTATCGTTTTAGAAAAACTTTGGGTTATCATAAGGTAAAAACCATCTGTGTCTATGTGTGGATCGGTCTTACGATTATCCTTTGTTTCAAAAGGATTTTGAAAAGTTAAACAAATAATTTGAGTTTACTCACACCAGTCACATGACTGGCCCAGAGTTTATTTTGTTTTGTTTTCCCAAACTCTTGGGTGCCCAATTTTGTACGGGCAGTCAAGTAGTCGGGATGTTACAGATACTTGAAGAGCTAGAGCAGGAGGCTTCAGGATTATATAGCTACTGTTATTTCCGCTGTGTTGTAAGTATTATACTCTGATAATGTTACTGTATACAAATACTGATTTTATTTCAAAGTTATGTATCTATTATATATTGTTCGTTCTGCTGTGAAATTCATGTTTACTCAGATGTTGTATGTTCTTCTTCTTCTTCTATTCTAAGTTTCTATCTTATCTATTCTCACCCTCTTATTTCTTTCATGGACTACCCGGGATTTCACGATCTTGGTTATCGACATAAACTCAAATAAAATTTATAATGATCATCTGAAATATTTTGATTCAGTTTTTAACACAGAATTAAATTATACTTCATTTTCATATATGATTATTCAATATAATCAAACTTTAATCGTATTTGATCATTTAATTGGCAAACTCAATATAAAACCATTTACATTATCAACTAAATATTTAAAAAAAAATATTTAAAATAAATCAACAAAAAATTCGGGTCGTTACAGTTATAGTAAAAGAACGTTTGTTCTCTTATATTCAACATTATGTTTCTGGAGGCTATAAAAAAAATTCTTCAAAAGTTTGGTATTCTCAACGTATTCACAAATATGACGATTGGCATCCTCTTTCACTTTACAGTCTAAATTTTTCCAAACTTTAGATTTAACCTTTTTAACTCATTCTTGTATAAGTTTACCATCAAGGCCCTTTGGTGGGTACATCGAATAAGGAAAATGCTCCGCCACATCTTTTTGAGACCTCATAATTCCGATGGGGGTCACTGGAGAAGGCATCGGGAAATCGAAGGAGCTACTATGTAGAATAAATTCCAAGGATTCATAGGAAGCTCGACAATTCTCAAGTTGGAATGTAAGACCATAAACCTGATCCTGAAGCAATTTCATATCCCTATCAAAGTTTGTCAAAGGATTGGCCTTCAACAGGTTCTTTGTACCTATTAATACTACAAGTAAAATACCTTACTACAACTAGCTATTTGCAACTTGCAACACATGATAGTTGCAGTAAATGATATTTAAGAACAAACTTCCGTAGCAGTTGCAATAGATGAGACTTAACAGCAGGCCTTTTCTTTCTGCTGCGAAAAACATATTTTTAGCCACTATGCTTCCCTTCCAATCGCAAAAACATACTTTAACAACCATGCTTCCATAACAGTTACAACAACGATATTATTAGTAGCCGCTCTTCCAAACTTGTTACGGAAACATATTTTTAGTAAATGTTTTCGTCACTTGTGATAATTGTATTTGTTTACAACTAGTAAAGCTAGTTGCGAAAAACATACTTCTAAAAATTATTCCCCCCCCCCCCCCCCCGTTGTTAAACATAATTACTATTAAATACAAAAATACGAAGTAATAAGTAATATTTAATTATAACATAATAAGTATTAAGTAATAATGATTAACTAATATGAATTAATACTTTAATAAGTTATCATGGTTAGTTATTAATAATGTGTAAGTTATATTTAACATTAATTCTGTTTAATAATTAATAAATTTAATTAACAACAAATATTAAATAATTAATAAAATATTTATAATATATTGTATTTAAAAATTAATATTCAATTATAATTCAAAAGTAAAACTACCATTAATTAAACGTTACTAAAATATCTTTAATAACTAACTTTTTAATAATTATGACTAAATAATTAAGTTTTAGTAATTACATAATAATTAAGATTATAAATTAATGTAATAATAAATTAATTATAAATTTAGTTATAATAAAGTGATATTTATAGTTAATAATTCTATAATTAAATAATAATTAATAGTCAATATTTTTAAATTTTAAATTTTTACTCATAAAAATTTAATATAGAACTATAAGATTTATAAAATTTTAATTTTTTCTTTAAAATTTTCATTAAACTAACAATAATAATATAATATAACACTATAAAAAATGGCATCAATTTTTAAATATTCACAAAATTTAAATGTAAAGTTTTGAACAAGAAGTTATATTTCATTACAAAAGTTGTTGTAATGTGTATTGGAGCCTTACAACTTTGGATTAAACAAGACAATACAAGTTTTTTAGTCCAACTTGTTTTTTTGGCTCTAAATCTAAATGCTTTAATTTTATATAAATTTACAGCAATATATTTCTAATTAGTACATTCCTACTTCCATTTCCTCGAAAATTTCATTTTCCGCTTTTACCTCCAAAATCCTATAATCCAGATCCCTATTCTTCACATTCGAAGCCACTACCACGACTTTTATCTCCATCGATTTTTTATTATTTACATCCGTAAAGAATCCCCATTTCTCTAACATGACTTTGTTAAATAAAAAAATAGAATTTGCAAAATCTAAAGGAAGAGGAAAAAAGAAAGATTAGTACAATGGTGGAATTCGGGTTTGGGGGAGGTTGCGTGTTGAGGTGTCGTTGGAGGCTCGCTGTGGATTGTCATAAGGTTGAATGGCGAGGTTTGCGGGCGAGGTTGACGAGGTTTGGTTAGAGTTATAGTGATGTTCTATGCTAGAACTGGTTGCAGTTGGGGATAAACGATTGTATGGAAGGGAAGATGTTGCCGCAGAGGTTGGAGTTGAAGCCGAGATGGGGAAGTTGTAGAGCAAATGGTAGCTGCTAGTTATTTGCAATTGGCTCCATATGTGTGATGACCCTAAACTCCCATAGTACGAAAACAAGGATAATCATTGGAATATAACACATAAACAATAACAACAGAACAGAAATATAGAATTACAGCAGATAATGTACATCAAATTACACTGGGAAAAATATATCATCAGAGTTACACAGCATAATAGGATCATACTTAGTACATAATACAGCTTTCAACTTAATATAAAATGTCTGCAGCGGAATCAAACATAATATACTAAGTGAAGTCTAAACAGCATAATAGAAATGATAGGATCCATCTTCAGCTCCATAACTATCCAGAATGAATCTGCTAAACTTGTATACAAGGCTGCCCGTGTGAAAAAAAAAGGCACTCGAGTTTGCAAAGTGAAACAATCTACGAGTCAGTCATGGGACTGGTATGATAAATCTTATTTAACATATTTAATAATAAGACTAATCACAGGACCACGCCGCTAACATGGAATGGGTTTATTCCATTGGATTGCTGGCATACATAAAGTACACTGTTAAACAACGCAATGCTTTTTAGAAAAATGAAACCATTATAAGACTCAAGTCCCATTACACAATGCAACGCAAACCGAAGGATAGAGTTTTACCTTATAATGGTCAAAAATGATTGATACGATAAAACGGATTTGATATTATTATTAGTGTATATATGTTTCAAAAACATTTCAATCATAATGTATCAATCATAGACGGCATAGCTACCATATAGTATGTCGCCATATATAGGTATACAATCAAAACCGCATGGGGTTGTATTGGAAGTTGGATTTCCATCATGAACCAAGGCAAGGGATCGTCCTTACCGAATTCGAGACTCTCTATCCCGAGTCTCAGGATACAGCCTCAACTGCACTTAGGAGCGTCAGGGCTGGTCCACGAATATGTTAGTGGATTAGTTATGCCTGAACAATACGTCTCCCCGCCCTATGGGGCGTAAAATAGACCCACTAGGGACTCAAATCCGAGGTACCTCATTTTCTATCATCCACATAAGTAAAAATATATGAACTTGTAAGCTAGAAAGAAACGCATGCTCTCCCTGGGGTCCTCCTCCACCCGTTTCTGTTTCATACCGGGGTGTGAGGCTCGCGAAGTAACGTTATACACAAAGCTATGCTAAAATAAAGCTATGCTTTGATCATCATCCACAAGGCTCTGCTTTTCAACAATAAGCCTTGATCATTTGCATCTTGGCATGCCACACTGATAATTCATGCCATGCGACTGATATCTATCAATATATAAGCTCTGAGCTCATACGTCTCAGAGAAGGGTGTTAAGCAAGAGAATAAATTCTCCGCCACCAAACAGATATATATTAAATAGAAATCAATCGGTACGGAATAAAATCCAATATCAGACATATATCCATTTACAAGTCCGTTCTGGGTCTGAACGAAACCGGAGATACCTTATTCCTCGCCCCATATGTCCAATACGGAAGAGAGGCTCTCGCATATCCGGACGATCAACAAGTACGTCCGGACAACTACCACTGTAACCCTCTCAAGGCAGCAACTCCAATCAAAGGCATCAGTAGTCATCCATTCGATGTGAAGATCGTCGGTCTTCAATCACCATCTTCAAATCTTCGACTTCCAATCGTCGTATAATTATTTGAAATGAGAGTTAATTCGGACTTTTCAAATAATTGTCGAATATATATAATTTAAATCAATTCTTTTCATTCCATATCTTTTATAATATTTTATAACGATTTATCGCTATTTTATTTATTCAAAAATAGCCATTTTTAATTGAATGACGCTTCAGGTCATTACATGGCCCTGGCGCTATTTTCACCAAAATTTGATTTACAAATTTCTCAAAATCTAACCGTTGGATCTTAGCAAACTTTATATCATTGGAAAGATCTTTCCAAAACGAACCCAACGGTTCCAGTTTTGGGAAAATCCGACGGTCGGATCTTTCGGTATAATTGTTTGAAGTTATGATTTCAAAACGCGAACTACAGCAGCACGATTCGTTTTATTGTAATTTATGTTTATATATAAATATATCAATATAAATCGTTCGACTATTTTAACACCATTTTCGATTCAACATTGATTTCTTTTATATGATTCATATATTACATAAAAATGTAATATATTTTATCATTCATCTATAACATTAAAGTTGTAATCTTTTTTTTTAATCCCTTTATTACATTGAAAATGTAATCCTTTATTTCAATATATAGTTACATTGAAAAATGTAAACTTTTATTTCAATATATCATTACATTGAAAAATGTAAACTTTTATTTCAATGTATTATTACATTGAAAAATGTAAACTTTTATTTCAATGTATCATTACATTGAAATATGTGAACTTTTATTCATTCTTTTATTACATTAAAATAATGTAACTTTTAATCATTCCTTTTATTACATTAAAATAATGTAATCTTTCTAATGAAACCTTTATTTCATTAAAAATGCAAATTTTTATTTCAATCTATTATTACATTGAAAAATGTAATCTTTCATTCATTCTTTTATTACATTAAAATAATGTAACTTTTAATCATTCATTTTATTACATTAAAATATTGTAATCTTTCTAATGAAACCTTTATTTCATTAAAAATGTAAACTTCAAAGAAAAACATATTTTATATAGCAATGGACATTTTTAATGTTCCATTTACATTAAAAATGAAAATTCCAATGTCAATACATTTTATTTTCAAAATGTTTATTTTTAATTTGCATTACATTAAAAATGTATATGTCAATGCCAATACATTTTTATTTATCAAGGTTTATTTTTAAGGTTGTATATACATTAAAAATGTAAATTCCATATCAATACATTTCTATTTCAGATGTGTTTATTTTTAATGTTGCATTACGTTAAAAATGTATGTCATATCAATACATTTCTATATAACAATGGTCATTTTTAATGTTGCATTACATTAAAAATGTAAAATTTCATATCAATACATTTCTTTTTCAAATGTGTTTATTTTTAATGTTGCATTACATTAAAAATGTATATCTCAATATAATTACATATTTGTTTAACAAATGACTATTTTTAATGTTGCATTACATTAAAAATGTATATCTCAATACAAATACATATTTGTTTAAATAATGACTATTTTTAATGTTCCATTTATATTAAGAGTGTATATTTTAAAGAAAACATATTTTATATAACAACGGACATTTTTATTGTTTCATTTACAATAAAAATGTAAATTCTAAATGTAACTTCATTTCATATCTAAATGTTTATTTTTAATGTCCCATTTACATTACAAATGTAAAAATCAAATATAAATTCATTTCATATCTAAATGTTTATTTTTAATGTCCCATTTACATTAAAAAAGTAAAAATCAAATATAAATTCATTTTATAAGACAAATGACCATTTTTTTGATTTTTACAACAAAAATATAGATTTTATGTTGACGTATAATGATCATTTTCATATCCATATATATATATATGTATATTAAAAAAAATTCATATTATTTAAACAAATAATATATAATTACATGAATATTTTATAACACTAGAATATTTCAGAAAATTTCGGCAGCATAACGGCAGGGTAATTAAAACCGGCACCGTCCCGATGTACGGCTCCTCGCACTACCTTAGGCCTCGCGGCGTTTACAAGTGGTTATTTTTCTAATACATTTTTCTATGCAATCTAATGCCACAATATCAACCGATTTCATTTCAACCACAATCAATCATCAAAAATCAACCAATTACATACCACAAACATTCAAGTTGCCCATGGTCTGTGGACGACGGGTGTCGGGAGTTTCTAAACTCCGTCTGCATTCTAATATAATTTTATTTAATTAATTTGGATTCAGAAATCTCACTTTGCTTTCGGCTCCGCCTAAAATTGTAGCGAGCTCTAAAAATTCTCCGGTCTCTTCTAGAATGTAGAAGACGTCGCCATGGTCCGGGTGTCTCTTGTTTCACTGTATTTTGACTACATAGCAAAAAGATATGATTTTTATACGATTAAATAACTTTGCGACGGTTTTAAAGTGTTGGAATCCATTTAAATTAAAACCACCGTACCTTCAGTAAATCGTTCAATTCTAGGTCATCATTTTGCAGTCAAACCATGTAGCTAGAGGGCGATCGGATTCCACCATAGCGGAGAGCTACGAATGGCGCACCCGGCGCTATGCTCATCCTTCTGTTCGACGTCAGTAGGTGTAACATCCCGGAAAAAGTCGATCTTGGTTATCCGATATACAACACATATCGAACATCCAAGGATCGAAAATACCGGTAGTTAATGAAAGATATTAGAGGGTGAGAATAGATAAGATAGAAACTTAGAATAGAAGAAGAAGAAGAACATACAACATCATAGTAAACACGAATCTCACAGCTGAACGAATAAATATATTTCATAACATAACGTTGAAATATAAATCTGTACTTGAATATACATATCATTTTCAAAGTACAGCACTTACAACACAGCGGAAATAAACAATAGCTATATGATACTGAAGCCTCCTTCTCCCAGCTCTCCAAGTATCTGTAAATCCCGGCTACTTGACTGCCCGTACAAAATTGGGCACCCAAGAGTTTAGGGGAAACAAAACAAAATAAACTCCAGGTCAGTCGTGGAACTGGTGTTAGTAAAACAGTTTGAGCCATTAAACGATATCTCATAAAACTACGCCGTATAACGGAACGGGTTTTTCCCTTATGAGAATCCAAATAATCTTTATATCAAAACTCATTGATATTATAATAATGTCTATCAACCACAAAATAATAATCATCTAGCAGAAACGCTTTCATCTCACGTTCTACATATATAGTATACAATCAAAACTACGAGCGCTTATTGGATAATTGATTTCCAACTATGACAATGTATGGAACCACCTTTCGCTAGTGTACCTCTAAAGAGGAATACACTGGGTTCAATAAGAACATCTTGCAACCCGGCCACAAATGACCTACCACTCATTTCGCTTGAGTGTATCGAATGTATATCACCAACGGTTGGGATCAGCAACCGTTTCCCGAATGGGACAGCATCGACAATAGATTTTTAGAAGTAAATGAAACTTTAGATCAGGTGATTATATACCCTAATAGGTGCGACCTACATAGCCATGCTGCCTGCCCGATTTTTGTCATTTCCCGGTTGTGAGGCTAGAGGCCACGCTTATCTCTGACAGAGCACACATTTATTCACTTTGAATGCCACATCGTCACACCCGCCAAATCACAAATTGATTTCCCCAAAAATACCATGGGTATACAGCTAAGAGAAACTAATTCCTCCGCCACCAAACGTAAATACGTTTGAAGAGATCAACTTACGTGATCTATTAAATATACTATGTCAGACATTCTTCCATACAGGTCGTCCTGGGACTGGACAAACCGAAGGCACTATTCAGTACAACCATCTTAGGCAATCTTTACCTAAGATTTATACAATAACCCTTGCACTTTACTCCGTCTTAAATTATCTTTGGCATATATGATTCGCAACGCTTATGCCAATACGGAGTGGTTCTTCGGATAATAATCCAACTGGTCTCTCCATATTAACAACGTTAAAATGGTCAAAACTTTTATAGTCTGTGGTTTAACTATCAAAGAAAAACACGTGTGCAAACAACGATATTATTTCCAGATGGAAATTATATCGATCAATCATCATTTAATAGTTATCTCTTTAGTTCATTAATTTACTTATCTCCTATTTCCATATATTCTAAATTCTTATTTTCTATTATCAGAAAACATTTCTGATTCTTATTTGATAAACATTTCCAAATTCCTTCACTTGGTTTAAATCGATGTTTAAATCAAACATCGCCATGCCAACTCAAACCATTTCATTCATTAACTAAATTTACTTAACCATCCTTTACTACCAAACCTTACCATTCCTTAGTTAAGGAAGAAGTCAATCAAGTTGTGGTATAATTACCTCTCAAACCTTAACTGACAACGTTTTAACTTCGAAATAGTCAAAGTTTATCTTTTAAATCTTTAACAAACTTCCTTACGTAACTCTCTTTCGAATGAATCTCTATCCGATAACTCTTTCCTTCGAATAAACTATATTCGATAATCTCTCTTCTTCGAATAACCTATATTCGAATAACTCTATTCAATTTACACTATTCGATTAACTCTAATCAATTACTCTTATCAGTTAGCTCTATTTAATTAACTCAATTCTATTAACTCTATTTGATTAACTCTATTGGATTAACTCTATTTGATTAACTCTACTGGATTAACTCTATTCAATCAACTCTAACTAATTTACTCTTATCAATTAACTATATTCGATTAACTCCTTTAGAATAAACTATATTCGATTAACTCCTTTCGAATAAACTATATTCGATTAACTCCTTTCGAATAACTAATATTCGATTAACTCCTTTCGAATTACTAATATTCGATTAACTCCTTTCTTCGAATAACTATATTCGATTAACTCTTTTCGAATAAACTATATTCGATTACTCCTTTCGAATAACTAATATTTGATTAACTCCTTTCGAATAACTATATTCGATTTAACTCCACTTCGAATAAGTGATATTTGATAACTCTACTTCGAATAGAATATAACTCGATTATCTCAACTCGACAATCTTAACTCGATTACTTAACTCGATAATCTTAACTTGATAACTTAACTCGATTATCTTAACTCTATTACTTAACTCGATTATCTTAACTCTAATCGATTAACTTAATTTGATTAACTCTAATTGATTAACCCTAACTGGTTAACTCTAACCAATTAACTCTAACTCTAATCGAGTAATTCTAACTCTAATCGAGTAATTCTAACTCTAATCGATTAATTCCTCTAACTCATTTTGATTAACACATTTTGATTAACTCCTTTGGTCAACTCTACGTCCATATTCAGTTTCAAATATCGATGTTGAAATCGATTCTTACTTCTCTATATAAGTCCTGACTTATATATTCTATTTATCCAATGATAAATATTTTACTTAATTTATAAAATATTATTTATAAATTAATCTTCCCAATTTATCAGTTAAAACATATTTCTATTTAATTCCACTTTAAATAAATCTTTTCCATTTATCTGTTAAAAACAGATTTCCATATTCGATTCATTTTCTAAAAATTTCTTTGATTTAATTCTATTTATTTTCCAAATAAATATTCCTTTAATTTAATCCTATTTATTTAACAAATAAATATTCCTTTCAATTCTATTTATTTAACGAATAAATATTTCCTTTTTATCTTTCTATTTATTTTCTAAATAAATATCTCATTTATAACATTCTATTTATTTCCTATAAATAAATATTTCCATTTAACATATTTGTAAATGTTTTACAAATATTTCCTTTCCAGTTCCATTTGTAAATGCTTTACAAATGTTTTCCTTTTTATTTCTATTTGTAATTGTTTTACAAATATTCCTTTTTCTATTCTATTTGTAAATGTTTTTACATATATTTTCTCTTTCTATTTATTTGACGAATATTTTCCTTTACATTTGTTTTACAAATATTTTCCCTTTATATTTGTTTTACAAATATTTTTCCTTTATATTTGTTTTACAAATATTTTCTTTTTAACTCTTTTGATTTTATAATTTATTTCCTATAAATAAAATCCTTTTTCCTTTTATATATAAAATCCATTGATTTTATATAAATAAATTATTTTCAAAATATACTTTGAAAATCCCCTTTTATCATTCCACTATTTCTTACGGTATTTAAAATACCAAACACAGTGATCGATATCATCCAAACACACATAATCATCAACAGATTATATATCACATCATATATTACAATATATGAAAAACAGTAAAATAAATGTTGAGGAATCCAGTTGGATCCCTCCAACCTGTTTCCCGGCATCACAGATGTTAAACAACATAATTCACATCAATATCATTTCAGTATGAAATATTCTGATAACCGGAATCATTTGATTAACGATATATATATATATATATCGTTATCTATAATTTTAACCAGTACACAAGCAATTCAACCAAACAGTTAACACACAACAATCAACAAATAATTATCATTTCTAAGAATACGTTATAAAAATATAACTATTCAGAATTGGTGAGTTTTACTCACATTGGACGATCATCGTTAATAACGATAACCATCACTTGATTCAGACAGAGAATTTATTTTGCTATAAATTTTAACAAGCTCCGATGGACTTGCAGTCAGATCCATCGTGTAGTGTCCGTCCATACGATCCCAACGGATCTGACCGTTCGAAATTCTGATACAGTATGTAGAAGTTATAGCATTTACAAGTATACAAATTCTTTTAAATTAAAACAAACTAATTTATTTCCTTATTTGGGCCTTATTCTTCTTACCCGGCCCAACAACCACATTGAAAACCCATGCCGCACATTCCTCTTTCTCCCCATTCCTCATTTCCACGCTCCAGAAAATCACTCCACCATGGCCGATCAAAACTCCATCTCGTTCTCCCTCTCTCCAACATGAATTCGAAAACCGAAAACTCCGTCGAACTCCCCTTCAAAATCTCTTTCTCCCTAAACCAAGGATACCAAACTCGACCACATTTTCTGGAATGCGACTTCGAGGGTTCCACGCAACTGAACAATGACTCATGACATTTTTGCTAACTGAAATCCCCCAATTCATCGTAGCAGGTGCGGATTTACTTGCTGAAACCAAATATGAAGTCGAAATGATCTAACACTTCTTGAATCTCACCAAAAACTGTAAACCTAAGCTCACGCTGAACTGAAACAGCGACGAACATGATGATCGAACCCTCCAAATTGTATATTAGGTTATGGAGATTTGCAATGGGAACTCGAATCCATATATAACTTGATTTTTAGATTTTCTATTGATTTGATTTTGCATTTTTGTTTGTGAGGGAGGAAACTGAAGGCTCATTTTTTTTCTCTTGCGTTTATAAAGGTGAGTGTGAGGCTGAGAAAGGATAACGTGGACTATTTAGGTTCAGACATAAGTTAGGATTTTTTTATTAATATTTTTATATTTTATTTTGCCAATTTCTTATTGTATATGCCTTCTAAAAATCCCTATGGTTACATACGATACCTAAAAATCACGAAAATGGACATGCTGCTACAGTTCGACATTACGGTCCCAACGAAACTGGTTTTGTCGAATTCCGACTTCATTTGCTCACACAGCGTATTTTTAACCGTTAAAATACTGACTGTTTTTCACATTAAAAATCCGTACGACCACCACTGACTTCAAAAATCACGGAAATTGAAATCTAGCAATAATTTAACATTACGAATCCAACAAAATTAGTTTCATCGAATTCTGAGGTCGTTTGCAAAACTGGCTATTTTTAAAGTTCTAAATAACCCTTTTAAAAATATAAATATATTTAAAAACATTTAAATTTAATATTTATAAATAAATATCATCGTATATATTCACCGTGGAATACCATACAGCTCCCATTGGATTTATAACTCGATATTTCAAAATTCCCAGCTATATCGATATTCGTTTTATATTAAAAATCCATTTATAATATATATAAATCATTTATAAATTATAAAGGAATTCCATAGCGGCTTTTCTAAAATTTGATTTGGACATAAATCAAAATCTACACAATGAAATCCCGATTTTTCTCTTCCATTAGAAAAATATACTTCACCAGCTGCGAACGTTTCTTGTTTCACAGAAATCCGATTTAAAACGAATTCTGTATATTCAGTTGAAGTTCAAATCGCCAAATAGCGAACTGCCGCGCCATTTCGAGCTCGATTATAATTATATTATAATTATACGTTCAACTGTCGTTTATATAATATATTCGTTATTCGAATTCAATTCCAAACTGAATTATATATATTTTGAATTGCCCTGTTCACATTATATTGTCAATTCACTATTTCTGATTATTTCAAAAATTAAATATATTATTCTATTATTTATATTAATTAAATATTCAATATAATTTAATTAAACAACCATTTTCACTATTTAAATAATTAAATAAATTAATTATTATCCGTATAAATACGGGTCGTTACAGTAGGAGTCCACGGCGGCGGGTTGAAGATGCTGGCTTCTCGGAGGTGATTCAAGCGAAATACACCACGATAAAATCCCAAACCACCCTAGATTCGTAGATCGGAAGATTCTCTACAAAATCTTCAAAAGAAGCTCCTAATTTTGTTGAGAGATGGGAGAGAAATCAAGGAGAGACGGATTGAAGAGCTCCTGCCATTCGTATGAGAGAGGGATCTGGTTTAGACGAAATAGGTTTTACTGTATATACGGCGTATTTATACTGTATACATATTTCTATTTTATTTTATTTAATTCCAATATAATTTCTATATCGCTCCTAACTCTAAACGAAACCCAACGACTATCGCCCCTAGCTAAATACTCTCATTCTGGACCCAATGGGATATATCCCGTAAGCCAATTCAATTGTTTTGATAGGTTTTTCTTTAAATTTAAATAAAAAACATTTAATTATTTAATTTTGATCGTACATTTTAATTTACCGGGGCCACATACTAGCTCTAAAAATTCCCAAAAAATAAATCTAGCTATGTTTTGACGATACGGTCCTAACAAAATTATTTTCGTCGAATTTGGAGACCGTTTGTAAAATGATCATTTTCTGGTCGATCCAAATTGACTAAAATTGACAAAACACATTTTCTTTTGCCACGCTCACATATTAATTCCAAAAATTATGAAAATTGGAATCCTGCAATAATTTGACATTCTGGATCCAACCAGGGTGGTTTCGTCAAAAACGGAGGTCGTTTGCAAAACGGCAATTTATACGTGCTATATATTATATTAAATTCCATAGCGACTATTCTGAATATTCAACTGGCCATAACTTTTGATTCCTGCTATGAAATTTCGATTTTTTGGATTCGTTGGAAAGATATTTTTAAACAGATTCTAATATTTTTGGTTTCACCAAAATCCGATTTATTTGCATCCTATACATTCAGTCAAATTTCAAATTCAAATTTTCAAACTGTCGCGCTATTTCTAATTCCTTTTAAAATTAAAATAAATATATTCGCTCTAACTTCGATTTAAATAAATTTTTAATCGTTATTATTTAAAATAAATTATTTTAACTATTCAAAATTCAATAAAATAGGCAAAATAAAAATTTTAAATTGGTTCGCATTTTCCGGGTTGTTACAATCTCCCCCACTTAAAAACTTTTCGTCCCCGAAAAGGAAACAACGGTAAAGTAGGAAACAAAATGGAAAATGCAAAATATTGTAAAGGTACCTTACACTAGAGCTTGTCAGAGATATCCACTCTGCACTACGGATAAGCCTGTTTGATGCTATCCTCGGTCTCCCATGTACAGTCTCTAGGATCTCCGCTCCACTGCAGTTTGACTAGGTGAATTCTTTTGTTCCTCAGAACTCGGGTTTCTTGGCCAATGATCTTTACCGGCTCCCTTCTTACTGCTATGTTCGGAGTAATCTCCAATCTTGCTGTGAAACTTCCTCCACAATCAAGTCTGGATCATGTACATGCTTCCGAAGTTGAGACACATGAAATACATCATGAACCCCTGGCAACCAGTCAGGTAACTGAACCTTGTAAGCGAGAGTTCCAATTCTCTCTAGAATAGGAAATGGACCAATGAATCTAGGCGCCAACTTCCCAGTCTTCCCAAAACGAACTACTCCTCTTAATGGAGAAACTCTCAAGTACATATAATCGCCAATAGCAAATTCTAAATCCCTTCTTCTTGAATCTACATAACTTTTCTGTCCGCTCTGAGCTGCTAGTAATCGCTTCTTAATGAAGTCAACTTTGTCCAAAGCTTCTCTAATTATGTCGGGACCCAATACTATTCTATTGCCTGGTTCAACCCAACATGCGGGAGATCTACAAGGCCTGCCATACAATGCTTCGAACGACGACATTTGCAAGCTTGGTTGGTAACTGTTATTATAAGAGAACTCGACCAAGTGCAAGTGATCTTCCCATAATCTGCTGTAATCAAGAATACATGCCCGCAACAAGTCTTCAAGTATACGATTCACCCTCTCAGTCTGGTCGTCTGTTTGAGGATGATATGTGGTGCTCCGATTTAATGTTTTCCCCAGCTCTTCTTGGAAAGCTTCCCAGAATTAACCAGCGAATATAGGGTCACGGTCACTAACAATGCTGCTGGGAACTCCATGTAGTCGGACAATTTCTTTGAAATAAATTTTCGCCGGACTTTGAGCTGTTCTAGTAGATCTGACAGGAATAAAAATTTTGGACTTCGTGAATCGGTCTACGATCACCCAAATACTGTCATTGCCTTTTCTGGTTAGGGGAAAGCCATTTATAAAATCCATGGAAATTTGATCCCATTTCCAACTTGGAACTTTTAGTGGGTGTAACAATCCGACAGATTTTTGCTGATAACTCTTAACTTGCTGGCAAGTAGAACACCTGCTAACATATATGGAGATGTCTCTTTTCATAGATTTCCACTAGAACGTGCGCTTGAGATCATGATACATCTTACTCACCCCTGGATGAATACAAAGTTTGGATTTATGACATTCATCCATTACTTCTCTTCTTAGCTCAGGGATATTAGGGACACAAATTCGGCCTTTTAACCTCAGAACTCCTTTGTTATCTATTTGAAAACTCGAGGGTTTGCCTTCCCAAACTCTTTTACTAATTCTCTGTATAAATTCATCATCCTTTTGAAGATAAGAGATTTTATCAATTAATGAAGGTGTAATGATGAGATTGGCGATGATAAGATTGGCGACGACCGCATCCTTCCTGCTGAACGCATCGGCTACAACATTGGCTTTTCCTGGAGTATACAAGATGTCCAGATCATAGGCCGCAAGAAATTCTAACCAACGTTGCTGCCTCAAATTCAAGTCCCTTTGGGTGAACAGATACTTCAAGGATTTATGATCTGTATACAATTCGAACTTCTCACCCAAAAGATAGTGCCTCCATATCTTTAAAGCAAACACGATGGCCAACAGCTCAAGATCATGAGTAGGATATATCTTCTCATTTGGATTCAACCGACGACTAGCATAGGCAACTACTTTGTCTCTTTGCATTAACACCGCACCAATACCTTCAATAGAAGCATCAGTCCAGACTCTCAAATCTTGATTGTCATCAATAATGGTCAACACGGGAGCAGTGGTCAACCTCAATTTCAGTTCTTAGAAAGCTACCTCACATTCAGGTGTCCAATTAAACTTTGTGTGCTTCTTTGTAAGCTTCGTTAATGGACAAGATAGTTTCGAAAAATTCCTAACGAATTTCCGATAGTAGCCGGCCAATCCTAGGAAACTTCTGACTTCAGTAGGAGTGCTAGTCAGCTTCCAATCTGGAATGGTTGTGATCTTACTGGGATCCACTGAAATTCTCTCCTGCTATACTACATGACCGAGGAACTTCACCTCTTCTTGCAAGAATACACATTTAGAAAATTTGGCTTTTAAAACGTTCTTTCTCAAAATTTCCAAAACTTGTTCCGAATGTTTTTCATGTTCTGCGGTTGACTTAGATAAGATTAAAATATCGTCAATGAATACCAGCACAAATTTATTTAGGACATCGCGAAATACTCGATTCATTAAATCGACAAAATAAGCTGGAGTGTTGCATAAGACGAACGACATTACTAACCATTCATAAATTATGTATGGACCTCTGAAAGCTGTCAAAGGAACACATTCTTCAGCAATACGTAGTTGATGGAAACCTGTAGCTAGGTCCATTTTATAAAACACTTTAGCTCCATTCAAACGATCCAATAAATCATCTATACGGGGCAATGGATATTTATTCTTGAGTGTCTTCTTATTTAAATTTCGGTAATCCACACACAGTCTAAGAGTAACGTCTGACTTTGGAACAAACACTGCTGCTGCTCCCCAATTTGAAAAGCCAGGCCTGATCAAACCTTTCCACAAAAGCTATTTAGTTTGATTTCCCAACTCTTCTTTCTCTTTCCATGTCATTCTTTGAATAGGATGCACAACTGGCCTCGTATTCGGATCTAAATCAATCCTGAAGTCGATTTCTCTTCACGGAGGTAAGCTATCAACTTCTTCGAACACATCTGCATAATTCTTAACAATAGGAATATCTTCAATGGTAGTGGGAGAAACCTCAAGAGCAGCCCAAAATTCTTTTCTGTCTAAATCTGAGCCTACACAAGGTATAACAACATTAGCGAGCTTCGTTTTAATTCTGACAACTCTTTCTGCACATTTAACTTCAGCCTTATATTTGGTTAACTAGTCCAGCCCAAGAATGATATCGAATTCAGAAAAATCCATGACAATTAAGGTGCAAGGAAACTGATAATGGGAAAAAGAGACGGGCACTTTACAATACACACCGAGAATAATAGAACCTCCTATCAGATTATGAACTCTAACCGATTCCTTAAGGTTCCTTAGTTTTAAATTCAACTTCTTAACCGTATGGCTTGAGATAAAGCTTTGTGACTCGCCTATATCAAACAATACTTTAACTGATATATTGTTGACAGTGAGAGTGCCTTCTAAAACATCTGGCCTTTGCTGACTAGCCGAGGGTGCTGGAGTTTCTGCTACTTCATTTATATGAGCAATTACAGACTCCTTTAACAGCAGGCAATCCCTTGCAACATGACCTATATGGTGGCACTTATGGCATATCCTTTTACTATGAGATCTCTTTTGTTTCTTTAGAGATCTGCAATTTATCGCCAAACGTCCTTGCCTATTGCAGTTAGAGCATGCGGTAGTCATTAACGGTTCTTTCTTAGATCCAACCCTTTTCTTATTGACTTTCGGCTTCTTACTGACCTCAGGCTTTGTACTTGCCTCAGGGCTATCAGTTTCAAACTTTCTTTTGCTATTAGAACTGCTTTCTTCTTCATCTTCCCAACCATGTTGCTTATCATTATACTCATAGCGGTAAGCCATTTATATCATCTCAGAAAAAGGGAGATTCACATGAGCAAGTACTTTACCTTCGTATTTCTTTTGAAGTCCTTTGATAAATATCAGATTCTTCCTTACAGGATCTTGAATTAGTTCTGGGGCAAAGCGAAAAAGTTCATTGAATTTATTCTGATATTCTTGGATGGTCATATCTCCTTGTTTCAGATTGTAAAACTCATCGTATAGCCGCTCAGTTGCTTCTGAAGGAATAAATCTTTCTTTGAAAATTTCTTTGAATCTATCCCAAGTAATATTACCTTCTGGATTTTCCTCAGTAATAGTTTCCCACCAGATTAGAGCTTCGTCCTTGAGTGCCCAAGATGCCAGTAATCTTTTCTGATCATCACCCAGCTTTAAGCCTCCAAAAATCCTCTCAGCAGAACGCATCCATGCCTGTGTTTCAATCATGGATTCTTTGCCCGAGAATTGAAATCCTTCCAGATTTCGATACTTCATTACTAGAGCTTCTAGATCTGGTTCTGGTTATGGGAGCACGATTGGCTCATTAGATTGTCGAACCATAGAATTACTTCTTCTGTTTCTGTCACTCATTTCTACAATGTCTGCAAAAAGCAGACAAAGAGTCAGGCCAACAAAATAGATATTGTAAAGCATAAAGACATATATTTTAATGTACATGAATCTATGGGGGCGTGTTTTATTCAGTCGTGCTCATTCTAGGACATTACTAGTCCTATCTATGATGAGTTATTCGTTTTAGAATACTGCTGATTCTACTTTCGTCTGGTTTATTTATATGTTACATTCCGAGCTAAGTTTAACCAAAGCTCTGATACCAACTGTGATGACCCCAAACTCCCGTAGTACGAAAGCTATGATAATCATTGGAATATAACACATAAACAATAATAGCAGAACAAAAATATAGAATTATAGCAGATAATGTACATCAAATTACACTGGGAAAAATATATCATCAGAGTTACACAGCGTAATAGGATCATACTTAGTACATAATACAGCTTTCAACTTAATATAAAATGTCTGTAGCGGAATCAAACATAATATACTAAATGAAGTCTAAACAACATAATAGAAATGATAGGATCCATCTTCAGCTCCATAGCTATCCAGAATTAATCTGCTAAACCTGTATACATGGCTGCCCGTGTGGAAAAGAGGGCACCCGAGTTTGCAAAGTGAAACAAACTATGAGTCAGTCATGGGACTGGCATGATAAATCTTATTTAACCTATTTAATAATAAGGCTAATCACGGGACCATGCCGCTAATGTGGAACGGGTTTATTCCATTGGATTGCCAGTGCATACATAAAGTAAATCGTTAAACAACGCAATGCTTTTTAGAAAAATGAAACCATTATAAGACTCTAGTCCCATCACATGATGCAACGCAAACTAAAGGATAGAGTTTTACCTTATAATGATCAAAAATGATTGATACGATAAAACAGATTTGATATTATTATTAGTGTATATATGTTTCAAAAAAAATTCAATCATAATGTATCAATCATAGATGACATAGCTACCATATACTATGTCGCCATATATATGTTTACAATCAAAATCGCATGGAGTCGTATTGGAAGTTGGATTTCCATCATGAACCAAGGCAAGGGATCATCCTTACCGAATTCGAGACTCTCTAGCCCGAGTCTCAGGATACAGCCTCAACTGCTCGTAGGAGCCCTAAGGCCGGTCCACAAATATGTTAGTGTATTAGTTATGCCTGAACAATACTAAAATAGAGCCATTAGGGACTCAAATCCGAGGTACCCCGCTTTCCATCATCCACATAAGCAAAAATATCTGGGCTTGTAAAACACGGACACCACTTTTAGCTAAAAAGAAACGCATGCTCTTCCTGGGGTCCTCCTCCCGTTTCTAGTTCTTACTGGGGTGCGAGGCTCGCGAAGTAATGCTATACACAAAGCTATGCTAAAATAAAGTTGTGCTTTGATCATCATCCACAAGGCTCTGCTTTTCAACAATAAGCCTTGATCATTTGCATCTTGGCATGCCACGCTGACAATTCACGCCATGCGACTGATATCTATCAATATATAACCTCTGAGCTCATATGTCTCAGAGAAGGGTGTTAAGCAAGAGAATAAATTCTCCGCCACCAAACGGATATATATTAAATATAAATCAATCAGCATAGAATAAAATCCAATGTCAGACTTACATCCATTTACAAGTCCGTTCTGGGTCTGAACGAAACCGGAGATACCTTATTCCTCGTCCCATATGTCCAATACGAAAGAGAGGCTCTCGCATATCCGGATGATCAACAAGTACGTCCAGACAACTACCACTGTAACCCTCTCAAGGCAGCAACTCCAATTAAAGGCATCAGTAGTCATCCATTCATTGTGAAGATCGCCGGTCTTCAATCAGCGTCTTCAAATCTTCGACTTCCAATCGTCATATAATTATTTGAAATGAGAGTTAACTCAGACTTTTCAAATAATTCTCGAATATATATATAATTTAAATCAATTCTTTTCATTCCATATTGTTTATAATATTTTATAATGATTTATCGCTATTTTATTTATTCAAAAATAGCCATTTTTAATTGAACGACGCTTCAGGTCATTACATGGCCCTGGCGCTTTTTCACTAAAATTTGATTTACACATTTCTCAAAATCTAACCGTTGGATCTTAGCAAACTTTATATCGTTGGAAAGATCTTTCCAAAATGAACCCAATGGTTCCAGTTTTGGAAAAATCCGACGGTCGGATATTTCGGTATAATCGTTTGAAGTTACGATTTCAAAACACGAACTGCAGCAGCGCGATTCGTTTTATTTTAATTTATATTTATATATAAATATAAATCGTTCGATGATTTTAACACCATTTTCGATTCAACATTGATTTCTTTTATATGATTCATATATTACATAAAAATGTAATATATTTTATCATTCATCTATTACATTAAAGTTGTAATCTTTTTTTTTAATCCCTTTATTACATTGAAAAATGTAATCCTTTATTTCAATATATTGTTACAATGTATCATTACATTAAAAAATGTAAACTTCTATTCATTCTTTTATTACATTAATATAATGTAACTTTTAATCATTCCTTTTATTAGATTAAAATAATGTAATCTTTCTAATGAAACCTTTATTTCACTAAAAATCTAAATTTTTATTTTAATCTATTATTACATTGAAAAATATAATCTTTCATTCATTATTTTATTACATTAAAATAATATAACTTTTAATCATTCCTTTTATTACATTAAAATAATGTAATCTTTCTAATGAAACCTTTATTTCATTGAAAATGCAAACTTCAAAGAAAAACATATTTTAATAGCAATGGACATTTTTAATGTTTCATTTACATTATAAATGTAAATTCCAATGTCAATACATTTTATTTTCAAAATGTTTATTTTTAATATTGCATTACATTAAAAATGTATATGTCAATACCAATACATTTTTATTTATCAAGGTTTATTTTTAAGGTTGTATATACATTAAAAATGTAAATTCCATATCAACACATTTCTATTTCAAATGTGTTTATTTTTAATGTTGCATTACATTAAAAATGTATATGTCATATCAATACATTTCTATATAACAATGTTCATTTTCAATGTTGCATTACATTAAAAATGTAAAATTTCATATCAATACATTTCTTTTTCAAATGTGTTTATTTTTAATGTTGCATTACATTAAAAATGTAAAATTTCATATCAATACATTTCTTTTTCAAATGTGTTTATTTTAATGTTGCATTACATTAAAAATGTATATCTCAATATAGTTACATATATGTTTTACAAATGACTATTTTTAATGTTGCAATACATTAAAAATGTATATCTCAATACAAATACATATTTGTTTAACTAGTGACTATTTTTAATGTTCCATTTATATTAAGAGTGTTTATTTCAAAGAAAACATATTTTATATAACAACGAACATTTTTAATGTTTCATTTACAATAAAAATGTAAATTCCAAATGTAACTTCATTTCATATCTAAATGTTTATTTTTAATGTCTCATTTACATTAAAAATGTAAAAATCAAATATAAATTCATTTCATATCTAAATGTTTATTTTTAATGTCCCATTTACATTAAAAAAGTAAAAAATCAAATATAAATTCATTTTATAAGACAAATGACCAATTTTTGATTTTTACAACAAAAACATAGATTTTATGTTGACATATAATGATCATTTTCATATCCGTATATATATATATATATTAAAAAAATCTATTTTTCATATTATTTAAACAATCAATATATAATAACATGAATATTTTATAACACTAGAATATTTCAGAAAATTTCGGGAGCATAACGGTAGGGTAATTAAAACCAGCACCGTCCCGATGTACGGCTCCTCACACTACCTTAGGCCTCGCAACGTTTACAAGGGGTTTAATTTCCTAATACATTTTTCTAGGCAATCTAATGCAACAATATCAACCAATTTCATTTCAACCACAATCAATCACCAAAAATCAACCAATCACATACCACAAACAATCAAGGCGTCCATGGTCAGTGGACGATGGGTGTCGGGAGTTTCTAAATTCCGTCTGCATCCTAACATAATTTTATTTAATTAATTTGGATTCAGAAATCTCACTTTTCTTTCGGCTCCGCCTAAAATTGTAGCGAGCTCTAAAAATTCTCAGGTCTCTTCTAGAACGTAGAAGACGTTGCCACGGTCCTAGTGTCTCTTGTTTCACTGTAGTTTGACTACATAGCAAAATGATATGATTTTTATACGATTAACTAACTTTGCGACGGTTTTAAAGTGTTGAAATCCATTTAAATTAAAACCACTGTACCTTCAGTAAATCGTTCAATTTTAGGCCATCAATTTGCAGTCAAACCATGTTGCTAGAGAGCGATCGGATTCCACCATAGCGGAGAGCTATGAATGGCGCACCCGGCGCTGTGCTCCACCTTCCGTTCGACGTCAGCAGGAGTCCACGGCGGCGACTTGAAGATGCTGGCTTCTCGGAGGTGATTCAAGCGAAATACACCACGATAAAATCCCAAACCACCCTAGATACGTAAATCAGAAGATTCTCTACAAAATCTTCAAAAGAAGCTCCTAATTTGGTTGAGAGATGGGAGAGAAATCAATGAGGGGTGGATTGAAGAGTTCCCGCCGTTCGTATGAGAGAGGGATCGGGTTTAGACGAAATCGGTTTTAATGTATGTACGGCGTATTTATACTGTATATGTATTTTTATTTTATTTTATTTATTTAATTCCAATATAATTTCTATATCGCTCCTAACTCCAAAAGAAACCCAACGACTATCGCCCCTAGCTAAATACCCCATTTCGGACCCGATGGGATATGTCCTTTAAGCCAATTCAATTGTTTTGATGGGTTTTTCTTTAAATTTAAATATAAAATATTTAATTATTTAATTTTGATCGTACATTTTAATTTACCGGGGCCACATACTAACTCTAAAAATTCCCAAAAAATAAATCTAGCTATGTTTTGACGATACGGCCTAAAAAAATTAATTTCGTAGAATTTGGAGACCGTTTGAAAAATGGCCATTTTCTGGTCGATCCAAATTGACTGAAACTGACAAAACACATTTTCTTTTTCCACGCTCACATATTAATTCCAAAAATTATGAAAATTGGAATCCTGCAATAATTTGACATTCTGGATCCAACCAGGGTAGTTTCGTCAAAAATGGAGGTCGTTTGCAAAATGGCTATTTATCCGGGCTATATATTATATTGAATTCCATAGTGACTATTCTGAATATTCAACTGGCCGTAACTTTTGATTCCCGCTATGAACTTTCGATTTTTCGGATTCGTTGGAAAGATATTTTTGAAGAGATTCTAATATTTTTGGTTTCACCAAAATCCGATTTATTTTGCATCCTGTACATTCAATCAGATTTCAAATTCAAATTTTCAAAAACCGCGCTACTTCTAATTCCTTTTAAATTAAAATAAATATACTCACTCTAACTTCGATTTAAATAAATTTTTAATCGTTATTATTTAAAATAAATTATTTTAACTATTCAAAATTCAATAAAATAGGCAAAATAAAAAATTTAAATTGGTTCGGATTTTCCGGGTTGTTACAATATGGTAGTTAGAGTAAATGATCTTTAATAACTGTCATTTTATAGTAGTTGCAATAAATGATGTATTGCAAGTTGCACTTTCAGCCAGCCGTGAGAAACACATCTTTTGCAACTGTGTTATTTTGCCGGTAGCAGGTTGTTACAATATGGTAGTTGGAGTAAATGAACTTTAATAACTGTCATTTTATAGTAATTGCAATAAATGATGTATCGCAAGTTGCATTTTCAGCCAGCTGTGAGAAACACATCTTTTGCAACTGTGTTATTTTGCCGGTAGCAAAAATTTGTTTTACAACTAGCATTTCACTCCAGTTGTGAAAAACATATTTTTAACAACTACATTTTTTGTCAATTGCATTTGACATGTTTTTAGCAACTAAGCTTTCCTACTTGTTGTAATAAATATATTTTTTAAGAATTGTACTTTTTTTTACAAATTACAATAAATATATTTTAAACAACTGCTTATTTTAATTGGTTACAACTGAAATTTATAACTACTAACTAAATTTTGACCGTTAATATCGCCATTTAGTATTTAATATGTTAATAATTAATATTAATAATTATTTTAATATATTAATAATAATTTAATATTTTATAATATATTTAACAATTGATAGTCAATAATCAGTAATCAATAATTAACGATTAAAAATTAACAATACTTACGTAATAATTATTATTTAATAGTTAACTGTTATTCAATTATAATCAAGAAGTAACATATAAAATTAATAATAGGTAAGAAATATGTGACGACCCAAACCCCGTAACACGAAGGCAAGGGTAATATTTGGAATATAACACATAACAGATAACAGCAGAATAGAAATAAATAAATAAATACACTAGATAATGTACAATAGAATACACTGGATAAACATAATCATCAGAGTTACATAATATACAGGATCATACTTAGTACAAAATACAGTTCAGCTATACATAAGATGTCTACAGCGGAAAATAAAGCATAATATGTACAACAGGAGCTGAACAGCATAAAAAGAGATAAATGATAGAATCCATCTTCAGCTCCAGATATCCAGAAAGAGCCTGCTAAAACCTGAATACAAGGCTGCCCGTGTAGAAAAAGAGGCACCCGAGTTTGCAAGTGAAACAAACTATGAGTCAGTCATGGGACTGGTATGAGAAATCTACTTAACAAATTTTACATTATGGCAAATCACAGGACCACGCCACTTTCGCGGAACGGGTTTACTCCAGTGATTGCCAGTGCTTTAAAACAAGTAAATCTTTTAAACATCGCAATGCTTTTCATAAAAATGAAGCCATTATAAGACTCGGGTCCCATCACACAATGCAACACAAACCGGAAGATAGAGTTTTACCTTATAATGGCCAAAATATGTTTGATACGATCAGAACAAATCATTTGTTATTATTGCTAGTGTTTATATGTTTCAAAAACAATTTGAATCATAATTATCAATCATAGATGGCATGGGTACCATATATCATGTCGCCATATATATATATATACAATCAAAACCGCACGATGTCGTATTTGGAAATTGGATTTCCGTCATGAACCAAAGCCAGGGATCGTCCTCACCGCTTCGAGACAATCTAGCCTACCATGTCTCGGGAACAGCCGCAACTGCCCCTTGGATCATCAGGGTCGGTCCACCGATGTGGATTAAAATGCCTTAACACTGCGTTTCCCTACCCTTTGGGGCGCAAATGAGTCCTACGACTCCATCGGCTTCACATAGTCACCGATATTTCCGAGGCGCCTCGCAATAGCAACAACCACACAGGTGAAAATAATATAAATGTCAGGGCTGGTAGGTCACTGACACCACCCTAGCTAGAAAGAAACGCATATCCTCCCTGAAGTCCTCTCCCTTTCTGGTCCATACAGGGGTGTGAGGCTCGCGAATTTACGTTACACAAAGCTATGCCACACAGACGGTGCCTTGATCATCCACCACAAAGCTCTGCTTTTCAACAAAAGCTTTGATCACCGCATCTCCGCATGCCACACTGGCAATTCACACCATGCGACTGATGGCTATCGATCACACAGAATGAAATCCAATGTCAGACACACGGTCCATTTACAAGTCCGTTCTGGGTTTGAACGAAACCGGAGGATCTTTATTCCTCGCACATCCGTACAATCAACATGTACGTCCGGACAGCTACTACTTCAGCCCCTTCAAGGTAGTTACTCCCATCATGAGCATCAGTAGCACCCCTCCATTCGACGTGAAGATCATCGGTCTTGCACCGTCTTTATACCTTCGACTTTCACTCGTCGATCAATTATTTTAAATGAGAATCAACTCGGCCTTTTCAAATAATTCATGTATATTTAGAATTTCAAATCAATTCATTTCAATGGTTAAATTATTCGATATCACTAATTCTGTTCTTTAATGTAATTTTCACGCCAAACACATTCAACCATCAAATATCACATAAACCGAGCAAATTCAGTTTATTTCCATTCCATATCGTTTATAATATTTTATCACGATTTATCGCTATTTTTATTTATTTAAAAATAGCCAATTCTCTCAAATGACGCTTCAGGCCATAACGCGGCCGTGGCGCTGTTTTTCTCTAGATTTGATTTACACATATCTGAAAATCTAACCGTTGGATCTTCACAAATTTTATATCATTAGAAAGATCTTTTCAAAACGAATCAAACGGTTTCAGTTTCGGGAAAATCCGACGGTCGGATCTCCCGCACTAATCGTTTGAAGTTACGATTTCAAAATACGAACTGTAGCGTCGTTATTCAATTTAATTTAATTATATATATATAATCGATTCTGGCGCTGTTTTTCTCCAAATTTGAATTAAACATTCCAGACAATCCAACCGTTGGATCTTTACAAAGTTGGTGTCATTGGAAAGATATTTTCAAGGCGAACCCAACGGTTTCGGTTTCGGGAAAATCCGATGGTCGGATCTCCCGCACTAAACGTTTGAAATCACGGTTTCAAAATATGAACTGCAGCATCGTTATTCAATTAATTTTAATTTTATATATATATATAATCTATTCTTCGATTTCAAAACCATATTCATTTCATACATTTGATAAAAATGACATTTTTATCCAACGGACATTTATTTCAACACTTCACTATTTTTAACAATTCATGTATATAATTTAAATGTGATTTTTATTGTAAAACAATTTATTTCAAAACACGACTATTTTATATAGTTTATATAGATGATAAAAATATGATTTTTATTATAAAACAATTTATTTCAGAACACGACTATTTTATATAGTTCATATAGATGATAAAAATATGATTTTTATTATAAAACAATTTATTTCAAAACACGACTATTTTATATAGTTCATATAGATGATAAAAATATGATTTTTATTATAAAACAATTTATTTCAAAACAAGACTATTTTATATAGTTCATATAGATGATAAAAATATGATTTTTATTATAAAACAATTTATTTCAAAACATGAATGTCGTTCAACACATGAATTTCTATTCAACACATGAATTTATATTCAACACATGAATTTCTATTCAACACACGAATTTATATTCAACACATGAATATAGTTTCAACACATGAAAATAATTCTAACACATGAATATTATTGAAAATTTCGGCAGCATAACGGCAGGGTAGTTAAAACCGGGACCGTATCAATGTACGACTCTTCGCTCTACCTTAAAACCTTGCGGTTTTTAACAATGGGGATTTCATGCATCTAATTCGCACGCAGGCGAGCATGTTTTCTTTCATTTCCACAGCCTATTCTAATTTTGTTTTCAACCACAGATGGGTATTTTTCAACCACAGTCCATCATTCTCAACCACAACCAATTTTATCAACCATTCGCATTATTCACCAAATTTCACATCAACCAAATAATCCAAACAATATCACAACCAATAAATATCGTCCATGGTCTGTGGACAAGGGGAGTATATATATATATATATATGTATGTATATATATATATTCGTATATAAATATATTTCAATTCACTTCAATTCATTTCAATGTCATTTCATCGCATATATAATTTTTACAACGCATATATAACTTATACATCGAACATACAACTTATACAACGCTTATACATAAGGTGTACAATGCTTATATAACTCATACATCGACTATATAATTTATACATCGTCGTTCCCATATCGTTTATAACACAGAAATCTCACATTGGGTTCCACTCCACCAAAAATAGCAGAAGGCTCAGAAAAATATGCGATCTCTTCTAAAATGTAGAAGACGTCCTCACGGTCCCGGCGTCTCTTGTTTCACTGAATTTAGTCAACAAACGAAAAAGATATGATTTTAAATACTTTGATTAGTTAAACGAGTAATTAAATAAATAAATTAACTATTTAATAACGTTTTTTTAAAACGCTACCTTTTCTTTATTAAACCATCCCCCTTCAGACCCGATTTCTGGAAATGGCTCGTGCCCTAGGGTTGGCCATCGCCGCCACCCTGATGTCCTGTGCCTCGATCGCCCTGCGCCATAAGACTCGCCTTCGCGAGAGCTGCCCGCACCACCCCGAGTTGATGAACTCGAACCCCCCCCTTGGCCCCCAAAACTCGATCGACGGCGACGTGTTCTCGACAGAAATGCCGGCGCTCTACTTCACCAGAATTGATCAAGTGTGTATGGATGGAAAGATCTCGTCTAGCACTTCATTTTTGTTCAATTAGTTTCGAATTTCATTATGAATCGAGGGAGATCGGAGGGCTTCTTTCCTGGAGCAATATCATGCGTTGGTTTCTGTTAGAGGCGGCTAGGGTTTAGAATGAGGGGGGCGGGATATTTATATTAATTTTTTTATATTATTTAATTTATTTAATTCTAAAAATGCTTGGTTATAGCCACGAACTCCAACTCAAACCCAACGACTGTCGCCCCTAGCTAAATACCCCCATTCCGAACATAATGGGTTATGTTTTGTAGGCCCATTCGACTGTTTCAGTCAGTTTCTCTTCAAATTAAAATATAAAACATTCAATATTTGATTTGAACGTACATTTCAATTTGCCGGGGCCACATACTGATCCCAAAAATTTCAGAAAAATAAATCTAGCTATGTTTTGGTGATACGGTCCCAACAAAACTAGTTTCGTCGAATTCTGAGACCGTTTGAAAAATGGCCATTTTCCGGTCGACCCAATTTAACTATAATTGACCAAACACATTTTCCTTCGCCACGCTCACATATTAACTTCAAAAATTATGAAATTTGAAACCTAGTAATAATCTCACATCCCGGATCCAACAAAAGTAGTTTCGTCGAATTCCGAGGTCGTTTGCAAAATGTCTATTTTCAAGGGCTATATATTCTCTATAGCGACCTTTCTGAAAATTCATTTGGCCATAACTTTTGACTCCTGCTTTGAAACTTCGATTTTTCAGATTCATTAGAAAGATATTCACCAACAGATTTAAATATTTTTGGTTTCACTAAAATCCGTTTTATTTTGCACCCGATACAGTCAGTCAAAGTTTGAATTGAAATTTTGAAACTACCGTGCCATTTCCGGCCTTGTTTATAATTTAAAATAATCATATTTATGTTCAAACATCGATTGAAACTTACTTTTCATCGTTATTATTTAAAATATTTATTTTAAATATTCAAAATCCACTAAAATAGCCAATTAAATTTTTTAAACTGGTTCAGATTTTCCGGGTTGTTACAAAATAATATTTAGTAATTAGCAGCAAGTAATTACTATTAAATAATTCCTACTAAATAATTAGTAATCAATGACTAAGGCTAATTTTAAAAACTAATGATTAATATGCAATCGAGAAGTAAAATTTATTATTTAGTATTTGGTATTCGATAGTTACGATTATTAATTATATTTATTTTTTATTATTCTAAAATATTAAAATTCCCTAAAATAAACATAAGGATATTAACTCGGGACTACCTGTATTTCGGTTGTTGAATAAAATATCTGGTTTTTTTAATTCAAAGAAAATGGTTTACATTAATGTTCTTAAAATAAAAGGTAAAGCCACTAGTTTGCATTGCATCCTTCATAATTTGGTGCAAAAACTAACTCATTTAGGTGCCAAGGCTTGTTTCGTTGCCATTTTTTATGGTGCCGCCCATTTTTTCCCTTATTGCGCCTTTGTTTTACTTCACGCTTTATTCCACCAACTCAATCTCAATGTTTACATATTTCTCACTTCACGATATGTTCCTTGATTCTTCCTCTTTACGCTCGCGTTAATCTCATCTTCTTAGGAATTATTAAAATCTAGCGAGGAACTGTGGCTTCACCCTCTATCAGGCCATCTATTTCAACTTTGATAACCATGTTCTCGAGAACGACAACTTCTGCCTCCCCGCCCTCAACCACAAATCCTTCCCGACCCCTCCTTCCCCTAGTCCAATCGTATTTGGGTTCGCACTGGCTCCTCCTCCGGTGCCTCCGTCTATTGCCAGACCGGCGTCTATGTTAACGCCTCAACTTCTTCGACCTTTTATTTCAACAAGTAATCCTTCCATCACATGAATTCTCTCTTTCTTCCCTTCTCTCCTTCCTTGAAATATTCAATATCTCTTTTTAGGATTTCTCAACTTTGCAATCAGCCTCTTCAATTTGAATTTAGTTCTAGGTGTTTTGGGTTTCGATTTAATTCCAGTCCTAAATTTTCCATTTTTTGGTTGTTTGAGGTTAACCATTCAATCTTTACTTCTAGGGTTTCTATATTCTGCATTCTAGATAGATCTATTTTGTATACCGAATATAATCCTTACTGTTGGATTCAATAATAAGAATTAGAGCTATGATCGGTTTGTAGGGAATTTGATAGCAATTTGACTGTAAGCGATACTAGGTACGTATTTTGTAGCTTTTGTTATTCATATAACATTTCATTTACATATGATCTTAAGTTAATTCTAGGCCCATCTGAATTGGTTATAAGATTTTACTCTATGGATATATTGTTCTCTAGAAGAAAAGCTATTGCGATAGTAAAATATACATAGTGATATGCATAATGATAGACATAATCATTGTTATACAACCCTAATTGCCAGTAATGTCTATTGGACATTATTTTCTAGTAGGTATAGAATGATTTAATATCTGATAACTACTAAAAAAATGTCAATTTACTTTGATTCTTTTAAATTAGTATATTTAATCATTATCTAATTAATGAAATATAATTGTTATAAAGTTAGTATTGTGTCTCAAGTTTAACTTAGTTATGTTAGGTTTAAGATATCCTAAAGTCCATAGGTAAGCATCAACATTTTCATTTGCCCATTTTTTTTATGTATGGATCATGACAAAGATAACTCTAGAAAATATCGTTTTCATGGAAATTTAAGTTTTGATTACAATTTATGCTTTATGCAAAATTCGCTTTAAAGATTCATTGCCAATCTGAATACCTTAATCTTAGGTCTAACCAGGATAAATGTGACACCTCACGTCCATTAATATCACTCTATATAGAATGCATTAAGTTTCGTGAAGCGTTATAGGTAAATAAGAACATAATATCACAAGGCAGACATGTAAAATAGCAATGGAATTAAAAACTTTATTTAAATCAAAACATCATGGTCCTAAATACTGAGTTTACATCATAAGTTTGAAATAACCAATTACATTAATAATTTGTCTTTCCAAAAATATCAGAGTACAAAAGCATAAAACCATATTTCCCATGCGAAGCCATAAGAGAGTTGACAGGATGTCAAAGCGGTACATCAATATCCAAAACCCAAGCTAAGCTGAAAGAATCCAAATCAACTCTTAGCACTCCCACCCTGAGAACCTTGGGGGGATAAGAGAGAGAAGTGGAAACAAAAAGGGTCAGACAAAAAGTCTGGCGAGCCCAGTTACTTTTAAACATAAATAAATAAAAGTATCATGGCAGATATATAAAAACTGGAAGAACAAGATAACAATAACAATAACAAGTGTGAACAGAGCAAGATAAGTTTGAATAGAATATATTGCGCTTCTTAAATACGTTTCTCTGCACCGCACTAATACTAGTATCTCAGAAACAGAATGATCCCTACAAATACCGTTCCATTACATTTTCTTGATTGTTAGGTTGCTTGGGTTAACGGCACTCAACGCTTATACACACGTCGTACCCATTTACTTCTCAGTGGATTAACCTAATATGGTATATATGTAGCTACCCCTCAATACCGAGGTACACCCTATGGTACCACACTCGCACGATCTCCCTCGTAACACCACAAAAAAGTATGCAGTCCCTCATCCTACGCCGGAGTGACGTATGGATCTCTATATAACAATGTTACGTTACGCATATATCTGTCATTACTATACTACGTAAGCTTACAGACTGCCATTATCAATCGAATCTGATTTCATTTCGAAGTAATGCCCTCAAGTCAATGATACATCACCCAGAGCAGTCATGCATGTATCTAGACTATCCTAAGTATGTACTGTAATTATAGTTCGATGCCTCAATCGCACGTCCTCTAATGTGCACCGAGTCCGTGGTAGGGCAATACAAGAAACATAGAACTCGGTCGGGAGCTTTTCCATACCTGTACTGGTCCGCCTTTAAGAGCCTCAAAATAAAGATATTCCTAGGGTCTGTTTTCCACGGTGGCTATGGCCCCACCTCGGCCCCTCCCTCAACTAGTAAAGACTACAAGAGCTAAGAGACTGTCCCTAATAACAAACAATTTAAACATCCATTTGGCTCTTCCCTCAACCACCATACCCCGATAGTGAAAGGTGAATGGTCTATTGGTTTTAGCTCTAGTCTTTTCGCATCCCACTGGCTGCCGATGACGGGTATCCAACGATTTACTATCCTTGTTGGTCGTGACCCTTCGCCTCGCCATTGAGGCAACCGCCGAATCACCCTAGACTGCAAAGCTACATTTGCAGTCAAGGCCCACCCACTTAGTAGTTACGCGCAGAACCAGCCTCTGCGAACACAGCCTAAACATCTTCCACCACACAGAGGACTACCAAGAGCACCTTACATATCTCAAGAAGCTGCGTGCTTCCCCTTCCAGTCCTTCGGAGTCGACAGAATAATCAGATAAAAGTGCGCTCCGCTCGTGCCTTATAACACCACGATGATCTACCCCGTTGGGTTATTCACCCTCAAACATGTGGACTGGTCCAAGCGCCTCACCTTAATATGTTGTTAGACCCTATGTCTAGACATTCTTTTACGCGGTTGCCTTACCTCATTAGGTTTTCATTTAACTTGGTTATTCTCATTCATATTGAATTCTTAATCAAGTTACCAAGTTCCTTTTGCTTATTAATTTTGGTTATATAACTTAACCCATTTAAGTTCATTAATAAGCCCACAACATGTTATTCTCTAGATTGTGGCCCAAGATCTGTAATCCACAATCTCTTTAGTATTCTTTCTTGGTTACATCATTACAATAACATGTTCTACTTAATATGTTATTAATTATTTCTCAATTCACATGTTTCCTAATTAATATGTCACTTACCATTTATGATTGAATATAACTTAATTCATTTTACAAGTTTTCCTCATTCTTTCTCATTTAATCATAATTCCATCTTATCATTGTTTACTTATTAACTTAGTTCTCTTAACTAAGGTTTACTAATAAGTTTCCATTCCATAAATATAACTTATGTTGTCCTCATCCGTAGATTTCATATCCTCGTTCTTGTAAATAACTTAATTTACAATTAAGTACAGCTTACCCCCTTACATAAGTTATTCTATTTCCTTTTTCATTTATTATAACCTAAATTATAATTTCCACTTATCCCTAGGACAAGCCTAAACATCTTATCTTTTTTGTTCATATATGTTAATGCCTCAAACCTCTCACATTAAGTCAACCACTTGTGGATGCTGGATATACCGGGCGGCTCCGGGCAGACTTAAACCACAAATTTAGACTTAACCTCATGTCATGGTGCTGTTATGCATTAGACCCCTCACATTAGATTAGCCACTTGTGGTCGCTTGATATGCAGAGCGGCTCCGGGCATACTTATACCACAAGTGCAATCTAACCTCGTGTCTAAGCGTTACTACGGTTCCATTATTTTAGGCATATTCATAGTAATAAATTTCTCTATTCCAAATATAGATTTTCATGCCCCTTTTTAATTCATATTTCATTATGCACAATATGCCCATTTCCCAAGTCGTAAATCAAGATATATATATATATTATGCCCAAATCCGTATTCACATATCTGCTAATTTATGTCTGTAGTTCATATTCACATATTTCAATACAAGTTATGCCCAAATTCATATTCACATATATTCCAATTTATGCCCAAATCATATTTTACATATGTTCCAATTTATGCCAAATCATATTTTACATATATTTTAATTTATGCCCAAATCATATTTACATGTGTTCCAATTTATGCCAAATCATATTTTACATATGTTCCAATTTATGCCCAAATCATATTTTACATATGTTCCAATTTATGCCAAATCATATTTTACATATGTTCCAATATACGCCCAAATCATATCTTACATATGTTCCAATTTACGCCAAATCATATTTTACATATGTTCCAATTCACGCCCAAATCATATTTTTCCCAAACGATTCCCAATTTCTCGCGTTCGCATATTTCAGCGTTAGGCCTAGGCTTGAAGGAAGCCTGGCTATAAAAATAAAAAGGGAAAAGAGGGAAAGAAGAGAATCAAAACTGGCATAATGATGAATCAATAATAAACTGACAGAAATAGGCATAAAATTGAATAGATATATTATGACAAGATTTAACATGGTGGCGGTATGAACATATAAAGGCAGATCTGATAATTATGTCATAATAGAACTTGTTTAGTAGATCCAATATCCAATTTTTTTATATACATTTTAGGATCACCAATTAAACATTTAGATCTAAAAATAACATGAACTCACAGTGAAAAGATATAAGGAAATGGATCCAAATAACTGAGAAGAACACGTTGGATTTGTTGTTGTAGCAAGCGTTGAATTTGTATAATGTTTGCTGAATTTGGAGAAGAATAGGCTATTCAATTTACGTTGCAACAGAGATCCGCAATCGACACCATTATTTTGGATGAATAAAACCTAGGTTTAGGGTCCTTTATATAGCCTAGGATTCACGAATCTAGCTCAAAAATCGGTCCACATTTAGAAAGAGGTATTTTCCCAGATCTGCGCAGGAGGGTCGACCCCCATACTATGGTGTCGACCCCAGGGTCGACCCCGGTGTCGACCCCAAAGAGCCTGGGTCGACCCTGGGTCGACCCAGTAACAGGGGCTCGGGTCGACCCTAAACGGTCGGCCCTTCCACCTAAAACATGCGCCTAATTCGAGTTTTGTTGATTTTTGAATTTCTTTAAATGATATATATATATATATATTACTTACATGAATACAAACTTCAAACCTTAAAAACTTCTTCATACGAAGTCCGTTTTACGCAAACTTGGTGTCTACCTTGACCAGAATTCCGAGATGGACACAATGGCATGGTCCGTTTTACTTAGTTCTGAATATTTAATTAATTTTTCCTTACTTTATTGTTAACTACTTATTGCAAATTAATTATTCTTTAATTTATCATCTTTAGTGTCGTTAAAATTACGGGGTGTTACATTCTCCCCTACTCAAAGGATTTCGTCCCCAAAATCTCTAAGTTAAGAAGAATGTATATCCTAACATCCAACAATCATACATTTATCTAGCAATCACAGGCATCCATTGTCCTTAAGGAATTTCTAATGCTTTTATGAACATATGCAACAGTGTGTGTATATGTCCGTAAACTAATGCGAAAGATCAGCCGGTCTACTGATTCAGTTGACCTCCTTAATGCAATGTATGTTTGTGCCATGTAACCAAAATGTATGCAAATTATCCTAATACATGTAAGTTCTATATGTGTGCACAATCATCCATCCAAATGCAAACATCAATGTAACGATACACCCATTTTCATCCCTAAAAATTTAAAATGTACACACATCCATATGCAATATGCAAGTGATTGAGCCGATCTAGTGCCTATTGTGTGTGTATATGCATCCACGAGCAATCACTAGCAAACACTTGCATCCATCAAATATAACATGTCTCAAACACATGTTTACATTCATTAGTTTTCTACCTAAAGACTCGATCGATAGGAGATATTCAAACGATAGATACAAGTATTAATTCGAAGCTTGGAAAAAGAAGTTAAGAACATATTCTAGAAAAGGAAACGATATGAAGCGCAAATCTTGTCTCCATCCTCCCAAGTATCATCCTCGCTGTCCTCTCCCCATTGCACTTTTACTAGCTTCACTTCTTGGTTGCACAATTTCTTAACCTTCGATCCAAATATGCAAGTCGGAACTTGTCCAATCGTTGCTTCCTTCTCTACTTTCACGTTCCAATTTGGATTCATATTTCAAATCTAAATTTCCTTTACAGATATTTTTTTGCAAATTACTTGCTTTAAACTATTATTCTTTTTAACCATGAATGTATTCCTTTTATATATAATCAAATTAGTTTGATTTCGTATTTAAAAAAGTATATTAACCCAAATTCTATTTATAACTTCTATTCAGTATTTTCCATACTAATCTCATTCTTTTATTCTAATCATTTAAAACCTCTTTTTCAAATTTCCTTTATAATTTGCTAAGTTCAAATCCATTTCCAAATATTGGTTTCAAAACCGATATTCACTTTCCCATATAAATTCATATTTGAACATATATTTCAGTTTATCTAATGATTAATGATTCTGTTTATTTATAAACAACTTCTTGATTTATCCACTTGAACAGGTTTCTATTTTCAACTCTATTCGAAATTTTATTTCTGTGGTGGAAATAAATTCCATTTTAAAATCCCAATTTCTTTTTCTACGTTCGAAAATAGTTTACGGTATCTAGAATACCAAGTTTCTAGGGCCAGGGTAAATCAAACACAACATGTCCAATCATGTGTTATATAACACATCATATAGAACAATCAAATAAAAACAGTAATATAAATGTCGAGGAATCCAGTTGGATCTCTCCAACCTGTTTCCTGCATCCACAGATGTTAATCACATCAATAATATTAATTTCACATCACTATGAAATATCATAGTAAACAGAACTAATAAGCGATCAACGATATAACTGTATCAACCATTTTTATCAACCATTCATCCAACAACCATCACACAATATAAAATTATTATGAATAAATTTAAAACTCGTTTATATAAAATATACACGAGCTAGAGTTAGTGAGTTTACTCACCTTGATCTGCAGTTGATGATTCTGCTTTTATTCCGTTTTAAAATCAAACAGGCGTTTGATTTTATCATGAAATCCCAATAGCTCAATTCTCCGCCAGATTAGTGCCACAATGTAGATAACGTTGGTATGCTCCCAACGTGACTGGTTTGGTTCAATTCTTATAACACATCTAAAAGTTATTAACGATTTAGTATGAGTGATTTTAATTAAGTAGACCATTTGTTAATTATAAATTAGTTTCTAATTACTTTTTCATAGATCAGTGTTAAAGTCGATTGGCCAACCCTTCCTCCTGCTCTTTGTTCGAAACTAATAAGAATCACCGAGCTTTTAATCCTCATCCTCACCTCGTGAATTATTCACCTGAAATATAGGATTTGGTATAAATGATCAACTATAATTAGCTTACCTTAAATTAAATTATATAAACTTATAATTACCCCCATTTGTTTATAATTACTGTTATTAGAGTCAACCAACCCAATCAAAATCTCGGGTTACCCAGGCTAAATCGCCAGTTAAAAATCCAGCTACCCCATCATTCTGTAATACCATTCAAAACGAAAGCTTCTCCATTTCTTTAAACCACCATCGGCGTCACGGTGGGCCACAAGAGTTTGATCGGTTAGTGCTGAGTTGAGCGCCACTCCAACCCCTATGAAACCCCCTTGGTCTGACTTTGTCTCGACACCCACAACCACCGCAAACCCCCCATGAACTTCGTTGTTTTCGAGGTCGATTTAGGCCATCTCCTGACACCGGACCTCCAGTGGGTTCACCTACAAATAGCCCTCCTCTCGGCGTACAAGCATCGTTTAGAAATCATCTCCAAACATTGCTATAGAACGAGATCGGTGAAGAAATTTAAACGAAAAATGATGGTCGCTCAGATGTAAATTGGAGGTGCAAGGATTTTGCTGTGACAACGCGATTATGGTTTATACAAGATTTTACATGATTTTTTTAATTTTGGCAAAAGAAACTCGGCTATTTTACCTTTGAAGGAGAAGTGAAACAGTGAGGGGTCGGTTTGTTCCCTGGGGAGAATGAGACATGATATTTATAAGAGGAGATGTGGGTGCAAGTCGCTTTCATATGCACAGAAGAATACACATTTTTCTACCATTGGCATGTGTTCTTCTTCGATCTATGACTGCTTGGTTCAGTGCATAGGTAGATTAGCTATGTGAAAGTTTCAGTTTACATGTGCGTGAGATAAATGTGAAAAGAAACTTATGATAGCAGATTGATTTTTCCCCTAAGGCCTGTGTGATTTCAGAACGTATGCTTGTGCATGAATTTAATTATTTTCAGAGGACTTAAGCGGTGCAGGTCTCAACTGGCATGTGCGTTAGAGGTTAGGTTTCAAAGAGGTGCAGCTTTGGGCATGTGATCCAACTAATTATGGTTTCAGCCTAGCATGTGTACATAAAATATAACATAACCATAATGTCGGTAATGACCATTAAAAATGCTAAATAATAGATATATTTTGATTGGTGCAGTGGTTGTACTTTATTTGTTTGTTATTGTTATATAGCTTATCCTTGCATGGATATAATTGCTTAAAATAGTATATGTAATTTTGATGCATGTCTGGCTTTGTACTATTACCATATTTGGGCCAAAGTTACTATAAATGAATATAGTGAGGCATTGTTTAATTTTGTGCCAGTTAAGCGATGTTATGATGTAGGCACATATATTTAAGATAGAATATAGACACCCCGTTACGCACCACTTCATTTATATACGGGCCGCAAACAACAAGAGTAAAAATACCATTGTGTTGAACAATGCGCTATGATTCCAAAAAAAACATAATAAAGTAGACAAATTAATGTATCTTGTGACTTTCCAAAAATGCTGTTATAGGGCGTAAAATACGTTAACCGGAAAAGTCAATTATTTTCTTAACTAAAAATCACAGTAAAATTCTATAAATTACATAAATATTACATCATTAAAATCATGTTAAAATTTGAAAACACTATTTTTTATATTACATAAATCGTTATGCTTTATAAACAATTCTATAGCGACTATTTGAAAATTTGTTTTGGATATAAAACAAAATTTACAATATGAAATATTGATTTTTCTCTTCCATTAGAAAAATATAATCAAATAGGTCTGAATGTTTCTTGTTTCAAAGAAATCCGACTTATATTGGCTTCTATGTATCCAATTGAAGTTCAAAATGGAATATTACGAACTACCGCGACATTACGAGCTCGTTTTAAATTATATTATAAATTATATGTTTAAATATCATTTAATTAAATAAATTCCTTATAAATTTCTATATATAATTCAAATAAAATATTTAAAACAAATTTAAATAATTTGAATTCAACGGCTAAAAATCCGGGTCGTTACATTCCTTTCCCCTTAAAATAATTTTGTCCTCGAAATTGCTAAGCAGTAAAAATGCTATAATTCTAATTCCTCATAACCTACTTTGTTCAAATCTTATATTCCATATCTTCATAACCAAGTTCTTACCCGACCTTTAAATTCTCATACCAATACTCGACCATTCATAATTCTTTCCTAGTGATATGTCCACCATTTTTGGTCAATCCATCATCACATTCTTATCTTCAATCCATATGCTCTTCTGCTTATCCACACCCATTCCAATTGATTTTAAATCTGTTTATCAATTCATTATTCCACTTGAAATTTTATTAACCCATTTCTGGTTTTCTTATTTCAATTACAATTAACAACTCGATTTTAAATTATCAAAAATTTCTTGAAAATTTTATAGCTACTTAAATTTTTGAAACATTTCGCCAGCATCTCCGTTGCACAGCTCAATTGGTACAACCACAACACACCTTTCTAGGCCTTCTACAATTTAAAAGAAAATAAAAAAAACCAAGCGGCTTACCCCATAGGTTCATAAAACCGTCAAACCCAAGTAGTATTATAAACATGTACCTTTTGTCGGGCATAAATTCTATCTCTTGCATTTGCTTCCATTCAATATCTTCTCAGCATACATATATCCATTTCCAGTTGGTTTCAGATCAATCCAACTTCCAGTTTTAACATTCTAATTAACTTCTGATTTACTCACTTCCATTCTATCAATTCAAATCTGATTTCTATTTAAGTCAAACCACTTATTATACTTGAATCCAAATTTATCACAATTCAATTTCAATTAACAACATCCAATATATATTCAACTTGCTTATTCGTAAGTCGAATTCATATTAGTAATTCGAATCTCAACATTTTTCTTTATTTAATTTCATTCAGAATTATTTCTAATTCAATCCACTTTTGTTTAACTTAAGTTAAGTTTCAGTTCATTTGATACATTTTTATTATTTCAATCTATTCAACTTATTCAAGTTAAATTTTAATTTCAGAATTCAAATTTCTGGGTTTTATTTCAAATTAGTTTGAAATCATATATATTTACATACATATATTTATAATCAACTCAATTCAAAACATTTGAATTTCTAAAACATCTTGTCCTTTTCAAACAAATTTTCCATTCCCAAATTACTATGGTAGCAATCCATCACTCAGAAACTTGAAAATGAATACTGATAATGTCGTGATCCATTATCAGAATTATTTTCTCGCCACTGAAGTGATTTCAGTGATTAATCCCTTTAAAAATCAATTTAAACCATGCTTATTCAAAAATACTTTAAAGTAATGTTATATTGCTTTATAATATTTCGGAAAATATTTTCTAAACACCCTGAATTTAAATTCCAATTCTGGTTTGAACTTAATCTTGGTTTATCTCATTTGTATATATTATCCATATACCAATTATATAACCATTTCAATATTTCATAATTCCATTTGATTGTAATAACAATCAACATATCCATACATAATAATTTCAGAATTTATTTCTTTAAAAAATTTGGGTAAAATTATTTCATTTATCCATTTTAAATCAATACTGTATCGAATTGCTTTGTTCGAGAGTTTAGAAACACCTATCGATACAGTTGTACCTTCTATATCAACCAGAATTCATAAACCACTCAACACAATATAAAACAATTTTATATCAAATCCACAAATACGCGCTCATATATATATACACTCAAACTCAATATAGGGTATTACTAACCCTATCTCTATTGAGTTACGCCACAGAGCCAAGGTTACTACTCAACCTTCAGCTCTGATACCAAATGTAATGGCTCGAATTTCCGTACCCTTTGAGTTGACTTATAACACCACACGCCCAACCCAAATTGCACAGAAATACGGATCATTACTAGAAAGAAGTTAGAGGATGAGAAATAGAAAGAAAGAAAATTAGAATAGAAGAAAACGAAGATCACAAACTCACAGCGGAACGAATAAAATATATTAGATAACATAAACTTTGAAATACAGTTCAGTAACTTTATATACATACCAACATCAGAGCACAACAATTATTTCTAAAACCGCTATAAATACCTGTTTCCAGATATGAACATAATACACAGTGGAAAAATATGTCAGTCTATAGCTAACTGGTGAAGCCTCCTGCTTCAAACTCCTCCAAGTGAATTTGTAAAATCCCGACTACTTGACTGCCCGTACATTTGTGGCACCCAAGAGTTTAGGGAAAACAAACAAAATAAACTATGGGTCAATCATGGGACTGATGTGCGTTAACTCCAACCATTTGTTTAACTTTCAAAATCCTTTCGAAAGAAATGATAATCGTAAGACCGATCCACACATAAACACAGATGGTTTTTACCTTATGATAACCAAAAATATTTTTGGCATCAAATCCAGTGATATTATAATAATGTCTACATCAAATAAATAGAATCTAGCGGAACGCTTGCATCTTACACTCCATATATACTATAAAATCAAAAACCGTAGGGCGCTTATTGGTGACTAGATTTCCAACATGACAAGGTATGGAACCACCTTCCGATAGTGTATCTCTAGAGAGGAAAACATTGGGTTCAACAAAAACGTCTTGCAACCCGGCCCACACATGGCTGACCACTCATTTAACTTGAGTGTACCGAACATATTATCACCAACGGTTGTGATCAGCAACCATTACCGAAAGCATACAGCAGTGAATAGAACAAGAAGAAAATGAAATTTCTCTATATCAAGTGATTATACCCCTAATGGAAATGACCCACATGGCTATGTTGCCTGCCCGATTTCTATCATTTCCCGGTAATGAGGCTTGAGGTCACGATTATCTTTCAGAACATCTTGCCATCATTTACTTTGAATATCACGTCGTCAGACATTCGTCCATATACGTTGTCCTGGGACTGAACAAACCGAAGGCACCATTCTGTTAATCCATCTTGGGCAATTTCTACCTAGGACTAACGGAATAGCCCTTGTATTTTGCTCCGTCGTCAATTATCTTCAGCACAAGTTGATTCGTAACGCTTATACCAATACGCAGTGGGTTTCAGATATTAAATCTGATCTCGGTCTCTCCATATTGACAACGGAGGTATAAAATAAAGCAAAACTTTGATAGTCAATGATTTAACTATCAAAGAAACATCCATACAATCAATGGTCCTATTTCCAATTGGAAATTTTACCGATCAAGCATCAAACAACACTGGCCCCTTTTTATATATTATCATTTCCAATTTCTATTTCCCATCTTTTGTATCCTTTCAAAACTCGATTTTCTCTCTCGATTCTTGGAAAAACATTTCCAACATTATATTTTCTTTATTCGAGAAAATATCTCTTATTCCAGTTAGAAAACTTTTCTATATATTCACGAATCCTTATTTTCTATATTCAGAAAATATACCTTATTAATATCGGAAAATATTTCCGGATTCCATTTATTAATTCCTCGTTGACCAATTCATTTCACTTTCTATGCATAAAAATATATCTCATTTTATTTGGGGAAAACGTTTCAAAATCCTTTAAATTAACTCGACGTTATAAAACATCGTTATTATACTCAAACCATAAATCATTTATTTAACTAACCATATTGCTAACCAATCTTCACTATCGAACCTTACCATTCCTCCATCAATCATGAAGTTAATCAAGTTGGGGTATAATTACCTCTCAGATCTTATTTAAACAACATTCTCAACTTTGAAATAGTCAAAGCTCAGAATTTCAAACAAAACATTGCTTACGCGACTTTCAAACTCAATCTAAGAATTCACTTCTTTTATGGAAAACATTGATTATAACGGTAGCATTATAATCGTTGTTTCCAAATATTTGATTTGTATATTTTAGTGATAGCATTAAAATTGCTGTTTAGGTTTATAAAACTTTTCTTATACCAGTAGCATTATAATCGTTGTTTATATTTAAAAAACATTTATTATAACGACAGCGTTACAATCGTTGCTTCCAAGTATTTGATTTATAAAAATATAACTTGTACTTATTAATTTCAATAAATTAATTAATAAGTAATTAATTAATTAAAATTGATTCAAATGGAAAGTAAAAATAACCACTTCTCTAATTCGATATAATCGAATTCTATTAAATAACTCTCTCTCGAATAATCTATATTCGATTTATATTCCGAATTTTGGAATTTATCTACCATTTCGGATTAATTCAAATTCTAAATTCCCTTTTGAATTCATCCTTTCCAAATCATTACCAAATTCCTTTATAATCATTCCAGACTACAAAACATTATTTATATTCCAAATTTTGGAATAAAACTCATCGTTTCTTTTAAAACGATTATCCATTTCCCTTCCTCATTCACGTTCCAATTTGGATTCATATTTCAAATCTGAATTTCCTTTATAGATATTTTATTTGCAAATTACTTGCTTTAAACTATTAATCTTTTTAACCATGAATGTATTCCTTTTATATATAATCAAATCAGTTTGATTTCGAATTTAAAAATAATATATTAACCCAAATTCTATTTATAACTTCTATTCAGTATTTTCCATACTAATCTCATTCTTTTATTCTAATCATTTGAAACCTCTTTTTAAAATTTCCTTTATAATTTGCTAAGTTCAAATCCATTTCCAAATATTGGTTTCAAAACCGATATTCACTTTCCCATATAAATTCATATTTGAACTAATATTTTAATTTATCCAATGATTAATAATTCACATTATTTATAAAAAACTTCTTGATTTATCCACTTGAACAGGTTTTTATTTTCAACTCTATTCGAAATTTTATTTCTGTGTTGGAAATAAATTCCATTTTTAAATCTCGATTTCTTTTTCTACGTTCGAAAATATTTTATGATATCTAGAATACCAAGTTTCTAGGGCCAGGGTAAATCAAATACAACATGTCCAATCATGTGTTATGTAACATATCATCTATCACAATCAAATTAAAACAGTAATACAAATGTCGAGGAATCCTGTTGGATCCCTCCAACCTATTTCCTGCATCCACATATGTTAATCACATCAATAGTATTAATTTCACATCACTATGAAATATCATAGTAAACAGAACTAATAAGCGATCAATGATATAACTGCATCAACCATTTCAACCATTTTTATCAACCATTCATCCAACAACCATCACACAGTATAAAATTATTATGAATAAATTTAAAACTCATTTATATGAAAATATACACGAGCTAGAGTTAGTGAATTTACTCATCTTGTCTTGCAGTTGATGATTCTGCTTTTGTTCCGTTTTAAAATCAAACAGGCGTTTGATTTTATCATGAAATCCCAATAGCTTAGTTCTCTGCCAGATTAGTACCACAATGTAGATAACGTTGGTACGATCCCAACGTGACCTGTTTGGTTCAATTCTGATAACACATCTAAAAGTTAATAACGATTTAGTATGAATGATTTTAATTAACTACACCATTTTTTAATTATAAATTAGTTGCTAATTACTTTTTCATAGATCAGTGTTCATGTCGATTGGCCAACCCTTCCTCTTGCTCTTTGTTCGAAACTAAACAGAATCACCGAGCTTTTACTCCTCATCCTCACCTCGTGAATTATTCACCTGAAATATAGGATTTGGTATAAACGATCAACTATAATTAGCTTAGCTTAAATTAAATTATATAAACTTCTAATTAACCCATTTGTTTATAATTACTATCATTAGAGTCAACCAACCCAATCAAAATCTCGGGTTACCCAGGCTAAATCGCTAGTTCAAAATCCTGCTACCCCATCGTTTTGTAATACAGTTCGAAACGAAAGCTGCTCCATCACTACACCATAACTGCAAATTAAGTTGTGCTTTTGGCCGTATCAAATGCAATTTGGCAGTGCTTTGGGCCGTATCAAGAAATGGCGTCTCTGTTGCTTTGATACGGCCATAAGTCGTATCAAATTCATGGATTGATACGGCTCAAAACCGTATCAACTCTGAATTTTATACGGCTAATGGCCGTATCTAATTTTTAAATAGATACAGACATGAGCCGTATCTAAATTTTTAAAAAAAAAAATATATATAGCAAGAGAAAACAATTTGAATACAACAAATATCATAGAATTTATAGCCATAAAAAACAAGAGATATCATATAAATGTGCATACAACTCCAGTTCATACGGTAATTTCAAACTCATCGAGGAAGCACTAAATTCTCCAATGCTGCTGCATCATCATCTTTATACACCATCCAGTCCAACTTCAGTCCTTGAAAAGTCATAAAGTGTTGGAATATTAACTATGGTGAGGATTTACTGACCTAAAGAGACCCGAGATTTGATCGTAAACCACAAACTGCAAAATGCATAACATTTCCCAAATTGAGAACTTCATACTGCAATTACTTGCTGTTCCGAACAGCAAGCTCTTAGGCTTGCTGTTTCGGAACAGCAAGCCATTGCTGTTTCGGAACAGCAAGCATTGCTGTTCCGAAATAGTAATGGCTTGCTGTTCCGAAATAGCAAGCCTAAGAGCTTGTTGTTCGGAACAGCAAGCCATTGCCTAAAATGGTTTGTACAAGGCATACAAGTGAAACCATTATTAACAATCTAACCTGTTCGCTTCGCTTTCTCTCATGTTTTTGAAACGAACAACCTGCGAACTTAGGTAACCATAGATTCAGCCATAAAGCACTTTGAAAAATGGGCTTCACCTATTAATTTGGGATCCATCTATTTTGCATCTTCTTTACTTCTTCAAATTAATTAAGTAGTTATGTTTCTTACATGTGCTCCTGTGGTAAGCTGTAAAACATATAATTTGTTACACCACTCATTTGACTGTGGATAAAGGGTTTAAAAGTCGATTTTGGCAAAAGAATTTGACGTCAATTGGATAATATTCCAATTTGATATGATTTTTGGAAGTTAAGGTATATAATTTGTCTTGAGAATTTCGGCTAGGGAATGATCTGTCTTGCAACACGATTTCGACAAGTCTAACATTCGAAGTAGAAAATGTGATACAAATAAAATTTGTTGCTTTCCGAGTCACCTTTCCAACTAGAAAAAATTCAATGAATTTAGATCAGATATTTGAAAGTTATTACTTAAGAACGAAGGGTATGTATCTCAAAAAATTAAAAGCTGCACTAGAAATTAGCTTCATTTTCAAGTGATTTTCAAGGATCTTGTCCACTGGCTCTGGCAAAGTGGCATAAACAAAAGTTCTTACATTTTGAGATAGATTTCCAACAAAAAAATAATTTGTTGATTTGGAACGGTGGTTTTAGAGATATGGCCGAAAGAAGTAAGAGATCTTTCTAGAAGCTGTCTTAAACTTGCGAAAATTGTCATGCTATTTATCTCTGTTGTAAAACTAATGGATTCAACACACATACAGGGAGCAATACGGTCATAAAAACTGAAAAAGATCATCATAGTTATTGTAAACACATATTTCCTAATTTTTGGTTATAATAAACATTTTTTTAGCAAAAACTTGAAATGATTCGACATGCAGCTTGTTTAAGAAAGATAGCGTGAGTTAAAATCACCTTGACTGGTTTAGAAAGGATTTACAACATCTTAGCTTGTCAAAAGGAGGAATTTGAACATGCAAAACCTGTAGAATGAAATACCAATGCATCATTCACTTCAAGTTTGTTGTTGCAGGAAATTCATTTAGCTCTTAATTGCAAAGTTCAGTGCGACATAGCCCTGCTAATTAGAAGTTTCTACAAATAAAAGAATACAACTATAATTGCACTTCTATATCTATATAAATATAAAAGTATGGAAATAACTAATATGATAACTAGTAAAAATTATTTATTTGTGCACATAGGTTAAAATGAGTAACAATTATTGTATCTCACATTCTATGTGTGTGTATTTAGCTCAAAATATTTAAACCTGAATGTGTGTCATTGTGTGTGTGTATCTCACAGATGCTAAACTATTTATGTCACATTTGTTACAAGTAAATGCATGCACATCTGTTGTGTTTTGAATATTTCAATTTCGGTTTTTTATTTCTATTTCTGCGCATTTTTCATTTATGTTTCAGTTTTGGTTTTTTATTTCTGTCCAATTTTGGTTTACATTTTTGATTCTTCATTGATATTTCAGTTCTGTGCAATTTTGATATATCATTTTTATTTGCACACTTGTTTAAATTGTATTAATTTTTAACATTCTTTTTATCCGTATTTTGTTTCTTTTCTGCAATTCAGTTTCTTTGAACCTGTTCTGTTCATTTTTTACATCACATATACAATTCCAACATATCTTTATTTCAATAGTTACGTTACTTTGTGATATGAATACAGTTGAACGGTGTATGTAAACACATTCTGAAATTCATTTTTCTCAATTGCTTTTTGTATTCAATCAAAGTATATTAACAGCAGTAAAGAAATCTTTCGTATCATATTAGCAAACTGACCTAGTCCCACTTCAATAAAAAGCCAAAGCAACCAAGTCCTAACTGAACTAGTAACACAATTGTAAGCTAGTTTTTCTTTGTAATTCTAATTTATTTTCAAAGACAAAATGCAGGCTATAGTGTTTTCCACAACAACTCAAATAATGTGTAAAAAGCAATTGTAAGGTTAATGATGTGCTAGTGGATGTAGATGCAAACAGACCTGGTAATAAGATATTCAATTAAAACCTTTAAATATGTTGAGATTTTCATTGGCAGATCCAAATCGATCATAAATGCATAGGACTTACATTCACTATTCAACATACAGAAGTGATGTACCTTGTCTCAGTTCATCCTTTATCTTATCCTACAAAAAAGACAATGTAGAGGCCGTTATATCAATTGGTCATTGAAGGTAGAATAAGACTGTTGTAACATTAAAGGCAGAGGCATTATATCATCTGAATTATTGTAGTAAACTAATAATCATTGATTCATCTTTCTGTTTAAGGGTACAATTTTGTCCAAAACAAGTTATGAAGCGTTAGTATTTGGATAGAAAATTTCCCATTACATAGATTTATGCATGTAAACTAACCAACTTAGAATTCCAACCTGGAAGAAGAGCCACTATTTATTCTTTTTCTTGTACATGCGAGAAGAGGCAACACGTATAGGAGACAATATAGAAACTCCCACCAGTGTCCACATGATCAGAAGAACAAACCACTATAGATAATTGAAAAGTATGGTGATAATTACGTTGGCCGATTAATTGACTAATTGACTAATATGTAAAGTGTTTACGTTGGTCGATTAATTGAAAAGTACGGTGATAATTATGAGGCAACGTTCATGGACACAAAGTTGAATGTTATGGAGGAGTCACAAGCTACCCTGAAAAAACTCTGCCAAAGATATAATGCTTCTAGAAAGAACTATATCGATAATAAGTAGAGTAGTTGTGAAGTACTTATGCCTACATTTGTACTATCCTGCTTTAGTTTGCCTTACTCGTAATAAATATATATTTTCTGCGCAAAAAATAAGAAGAAGAAGAAGTGCTAACCTCTTTCAACGGTAAGCAACAAGGTAAATAAAAAACTAGCAAAACTTGATTATGCATGTAAATGAATACATGCACAGACCCAACATTCACAAAGCAATCAAACCTTCCAACAGATGCGACATCCTAACAGCATTTACCTATATATCATAACCCGAATTAGTGGAAAAATGAACAACTGAATCATTCTTCGATAAAACATTAATTAATCTCCCATCCTCTAAAAACTAAGAATCAACCGATAAAACATTAATTAATTAATCTCCCATAACAATGACTCCCTCGAACAATCTTTGCAACAACTCCTACTAAGCACCAACCATCCAACCTGATCAAAAAGCCAAAACAGTCCAGTTCCTACGACCACCTACCACATTTCATCCAAAACCGCACATTAAAATCCTACTACGAAACCGCTTACTAATTTTTAGATCGACAACGTTCTAATTATGTATCTCCACCTAATTAACGGAAATCCTACTATGAAATAGTGAAGCTAATCACATAATATATAATGATAGAAGAAGAATAATACCTTTGGCTGAGCGAGAGGTAAATCAGCGTCGTTTTGATCACTAAATTTCGAATGATGAACCCTAGATCTAAATGTGAACAGTGATGTCACCTCCAATCCTAGTTGTCAACGTGAACCTTGAATCTGAGTGCAAAGCCTAACTGTCGACGTGAACCACAGATCTGAATCGCAAACAAAAGAAGAGGGAGGGAAGCCCTTTTTTTGGTTTGGGGAAATTTTCTCATTTCGGCTAAATGAAGAAGCAGTAAGGGGAGGGATGAAAAAATAAATTAAGAAGGAAAAATATAACTGCGTTTTGATACGGCTGAAGACCGTGTTATATGAACTGATCCAAACCTTCTAAGATCTACAGTTGGATTTTAAGGGTTAGGAAAGGTGTGGATTTATTGAGTGGTAGCAACTAAAATTTGATACGGCTATGAGCCCTATCAAATTTAATATCAAATTTAATACGGCTTCAAGGCATATCAAATCTCTGAATCCTAGTGTGTCAAATTGTCTGTTTTGGTGTAGTGCATTTCTTTAAACCACCACCGGCGTCACGGTGGGCTACCGGAGTTTGATCGGTCAGTGTTGAGTTGAGCGCCACTTCAACCCTTATGAAACCCCCCTGGTCGGACTTTGTCTCGACACCCACAACCACCGCAAACCCCCCATGAACTTCGTTGTTTTCGAGGCCAATTCAGGCCATCTCCAGACACCGGACCTCCGGCGGCTTCACCTACAGATAACCCTCCTCTCGGCGAACAAGCATCGTTTAGAAATCATCTCCAAACATTGTTGTAGAACGAGATCGGTGAAGAAATTTAAAGGAAAAATGATGGTCATTCAGATGTAAATTGGAGGCACAGGGATTTTGCTGTGACAACGCGATTTTGGTTTATATAAGATTTTATATGACTTTTTATTTTAGCAAAAGAAACTCGGCTATTTTACCTTTGAAGGAGAAGTGAAACAGTGAGGGGTCGGTTTGTTCCCTGGGGAGAATGAGACATGATATTTATAAGAGGAGATGCGGATGCAAGTCGCTTTCATATGCACAGAAGAATACACATTTTTCTACCATTGTCATGTGTTTTTCTATGATCTATGACTGCGCTGGTTCAGTGCATAGGTAGATTAGCCATGTGAAAGTTTCAGTTTACATGTGCGTGAGATAAATGTGAAAAGAAATATATGATAGCAGATTGATTTTTCCCCTAAGGCCTGTGTGATTTCAGAACGTACGCTTGTGCAGGAATTTAATTCTTTTCAGAGGACTTAAGCAGTGCAAGTTTCAACTGGCATGTGCGTTAGAGGTTAGGTTTCAAAGAGGTGCAGCTTTAGGCATGTGATCCATCTAATTATGGTGTAACACCCCGTATGTTAAATAACTTGTTATAACATAAATCAGAGCAGAATTAAATTTAATATTCTGAATCAGGGGAAACGGGCTGTGCCATTGCGTTCGTCTCGGAAAAATACGCGAAATAGAGTCCGAGTTTTCGTAAATCGGAGTCCGTATGACTAAGTTATGGCCCGTCAAAGTTTCACGAAAAATCAAAAACAAAAACTGCTCATGTTTTGAGGCCCGGGATGAGTTTTGGGCTGTTTTTTTTGGGCCCTAAATGGTTCATACACTTTACTTCTTCCCCAAGACATGCTTTAAAGGCTAGGATTGGTTCTAGGGTATATCCTATGGTCCTAAAACATCTAACTAATCTATATATACACCCTAATACCCCCCTTATCCTTACCAAAAAATAGATCTAATGCCATTATGCCACCACTTAGAAAATTGGAGAGCCTCCACTAAAAATCCTAAGAGGATTTGCAAGCTAATCTACATCTTCTTCTACTTAATCATTGGGATTTGCTTCATTTAACTTGCTAATCTTGTTTTGGTGAGTTTCTATGGCTTTAATAATCAATTGTTAAATTGATTATGGTAGGATGTGATAAGACATGGCTATGTTTGTGGATGAATGTATTTATGCAAGTTTGTATGATATGTGATTTGCAAGTTTTATGTTAAATGCAAGTTAAGGCCATGTTTTATGATGCAAAACACCATGTTAAACATTTATGCATATGTGACATGTTATGCAAACTATATGTGAGAATATATGCAAGTTATATGTAACATGATATGCAAGTTATGCATGTGATTTTGTGCATGCTAAGTAGTTGGTGTTATGCATGTTAAGTATTTGATGTTATTCATGCTAAAGTATTTGACGTTATGCATGATAAGTATTTGATTGTATGCATACTAAGTATGGGGTTTTATGCATGTTAAGTGTTTGGGTTTATGCAAGTTAAGTGGTAGGTTTATGCATAATAAGTATTTGATTTTATGCATAATAAGTATTTGGTTTTATGCATAATAAGTATTTGATTTTATGCATAATAAGTATTTGGTTTTATGCATAATAAGATTTGATTTTATGCATAATAAGTATTTGATTTTATGCATAATAAGTATTTGGTTTTATGCATAATAAGTATTTGGTTTTATGCATAATAAGTATTTGATTTTATGCATAATAAGTATTTGATTTTATGCATAATAAGTATTTGATTTTATGCATAATAAGTATTTGATTCTATGCATGATAAGTAAGTGGTTTTATGCATGCTAAGTGTTTGGTATTATGCATAAATCATGATATGCAAGTTTACCCTTTTAAATATGGTATATACATATGCAAGATGGCACTCTTATATGCTATGCATGTTTACCCTCCTTTAAGATGCAAGTCATATATGTAAGTTCGACATATTATGCAAGTTATGCTTACATGCAAGCTCAACATGTTATGTAAGTTATGTGCATATGCAAGTTATGTGTATGAGGGTATGCAAGTTGTGTGCATAGTGTTATGCAAGTTAAGTTTATGAGATTATGCAAGTTATGAGCATGATGTTATACAAGTTATGTATATGCTTAAATGCGAGCTTAATGTGATATGCAAGTATGTGAATGCTTATGCAAGTATATGAATGCCCATGCAAGTATGTGAATGCTTATGCAAGTTATGTGTATGCTTAAATGCATGTTTAACATGTTATGCAAGTTATGAGGATGCTTATATGCAAGTTTAACATGTTATGCAAGATATGTGTATGATAATATGCAAACTCATATGTCATATGTTATGCAAATCATGGGTATGATAATATGCAAGTTTGGGTTATATGTAGTTGGGTTAATATATGTTCATATATGCAAGTTGACATCCTCTTAACCCATGACAAAGTTATATGCTAAACCCATGATATTTGTGATGGATCTTTCCCTTTATTATGTCGTGAAATGAGAACGATTTACGTGGGGAACGATGGGGTAATAAATATGTTAATAAAAGTATGATTGGGTATGATTAAGCATACCATAAAAATAAATTACCATAAGTGGGAATTTACCTATTGAGTTAGGTCTACCCCATGGGAATTTACCTATTGAGTTAGGTCTACCCATGTTATGGAAAATTTGATATTAATTAGGGATAATTAATATGGGGGTGATTAATTAGGTTTAATTAATCAACTAAGACACGAGGTTGGACCCTTTTGTAGCGGAAGTCTGCCCGGAACCGACCGGCCATCCAGCAGCTACAAATGATTGGCCCAATGTGAGAGGTCTTAGTCATAAATTAAATACATGATTAAAGTAAAGACACGAGGTTAGGCCCTTTTTATGACAGAAGTCTGCCCGGAACCAACCGGCATATCCAGCAGTCATAAAAGACGGTCTAATGTGGGAGGTCTTTATGAGGTCATGATCTTAATTAATGAATTAAGAAACACTTAACCATATTAGCATGTAGTGGGACATGAGGGGTTAAGTGGGTGCCTTGGGGTGGCATGATGAGACTAGTGGGTTGCCTTGGGTGGCAATAGAAAAATACGATTAGAATACTTAACCAAGGTGGAACATGTAATTAAACATGATAAAAGGGTTAAGTAAGTGCCATGGGTGGCATGTGAGAATACGATTAGAATACTTAACCAAGGTGGAACATGTAATTAAACATGATTAAGGGGTTAAGTAAGTGCCATGGGTGGCATGTGGGAATCTAGTGGGTGCCCTAAGTGGCAATTGAAATATGATTAAAGGACTTAACCAAGATTTATAACATGTAAGGGGAAATGGTTAAAGGGTTAAGTGGGATGCACTAGATTAAACGACAAGCTTAAGTAGTAGCTTGTGGGGGCCCATTTCAACCAATATCCCAAACGTATCTTTGTAGGCTCGACTCTAGTCGGGTGACGGGACACGCATATTGGGCTTGACTGTAAGAGGCCAAAACGGGTTAGCGGTGGCAACGCGGGATCAACGGGTTTCATATGCGTGTGTGGACCCGGGCTGGTTGGTAAGTCGTTGTTGCATCGTGTAGATATAAAGCCGTGCACAGTGATATTATATGGTAGCCACTTTGGGGAATGATACACCCCCTTTTGTGGGACCAGCACGGGTATCTACGGTAGGGAGCTGATCGCTTGGGGGTAGTGGGTACACCTAGTAAAAATAGGGGCAGACGGCACCTGCGTAGGGGTACAAGAAACTACCGGGTAAAAATTACTAAGTACACTTAGTGGGATCAACCTTTAAGTAGGAATTACTCTTGGTGGGTAGAACTGGTGTGGTGCAGTGTAGGAATTACCCTTGGGTGAATAAGTCTAGGGTGGTGTAATCTAATAATTATCCTTGGGAGGATAAAAGCGTCTTCTCAGTTATCTTAGTACACCCTATGTTTTGTTGGCTACTTAGTGTGGTCATTATCCCCAGAGGTACCGTACCTTATTTATGTCATACCCTAATTACTTTAATGGTTGTATTGTTAGGGTTATAGGACTCACTCAGACTTATGTCTGACCCCGTTGTTTTTATCTTTTTCCCAACCCTCAGGTCCTACGGTGGATCCTAGCGGTAGTAGAGCTTGATCGGATTTCTGTTTCCAGTCTTGAGGAGCTTGGGTAGATGTAAAGCTCCAGTTATCCAGTTATCTTTTCTTTTCTTATGGCTATTGTATGAGAGAGTGGGATTATGTACTACTTTATTTTGATGAATATTGTACTTGACTTTTATCGTGGTTTTTATGATGTAACCAGACATGTTTATTTCCGCTGTTATGAGATGATGTTTTAAAATTTCAAGTACTATTTATACCTGTCTTGTTGTAATTTTTCTGTTCTATATTCACTAAAATACTCCACCGATGCTATGGCATTCCCTTTGTGAGTGACCCTAGCGGGCGTGGGGTGTTACACGTGGTATCAGAGCAAAGGTTACCGGAACAGATAAAATTTTTAGAAAACTATTTTTCTAAAACATTTTTGGAAAGGAGTATTTTCAAAAACATGTCTTTTAAGAGAAAAGTTTTTGAAAGGAAAGCATAATCCCCAATAGCCATATCTATATCTTTCGAATTCTCCATTTTGAATCTCTTCCTTTCTCTCGTTTTGAGTTTCCCCTCCGCGTATAGATGATCTTTCTAAGATAGATAAGGATGGAAAACCACTTCAAGGGACTTAGACGTTAGTCGGATTAGAAGTTGGTTCAAGAAGGAGGAGGACTGGTAGGTATCTATTGGATAAACGATGGGAGGAAGGCTCAAATAGTTGTTTGGTTAATGAAAGATGAAACCTCATTGGTGGGAGGTTACGAGTGGAGAATAGGGAAGAAGAAGGCAAGTGGTTATCCTTTTAAGAGGAATAGGACACCTTATTAGGATTGTTCAAAGAAGCAAGGGCAAGGTATGGAATCTTCTGGAGGGTAGTTGTATTCCCTCACGACTAGGGTACCAGGTGGGGATAAGACCGTCTAGGTTGGAATTTGGATTTCTTTATTATCCAATTCAAACTTTATTTGATCCTGATATATCGAGTTCGTTTATCTCACCATTGATAGTTGAGTCACTGCACTTAGACACCAGTTTGGTAGATGATCCCTTAGTTGTTTCAAACCCAGTTGGGGCTCCATGATATGTTTGGGTTTGAAAGTTTCTATACTTAGCGTTGAGTTTAGATGTGATGCTTGTTGGGCTTCACGGGCTATGGGTTAATTTTGGGCATGAACTGGTTATCCAGTAGGAGTGCTGTTCTTCATTTTGAAGGGAGAGTTGTTAGGCTTATGGGCCGCCTAAGTAACACTCTCGAGATCTCTTGTAATCCCATAGAATCTGTTATGCTAAGGAATCTAGAATCGCCTGACACGTTGGTCTAGAGTCTGCGATCTGTTAGAGCGGTCCGGGAATACCCGGATGTGTTTGAGGAGGTGAAGGGCTTACCTCCGAAGCGGGAGATTGACTTCCGAATATATCTGGTGGATAAGGCCAAACCAGTATCTTGGCCAGTGTGCCACATGGCTCCTAGTGAGAGGAGGGAACTCCATAAGTAAGTAGGCGATTTGCTTGAGAAAGGGTTCATAAGACGAAGTATATCGGAGTGGGGCGCTCCAGTAGTTTTTGTTATGAAGGCGGATGGGTCCCTCAGACTTTGTGTAGGCTAAAGAGAACTAAAGAAACTCACAAAGAAGAATAGACACCCATTGCCAAGGATTGATGATCTCTTTGATCAGTTGGTTGGCGCCTCAGTGTTTTAGTAGTGGACTCAGCCACGGAAGTTCATCAGTTGAGAGTGGCTGAGGATAGCATAGAAAAGACTACCTTTAGGACTCCGGATGTTTTTTTTATGAGTGGCTGGTGATGCCATTTGGTTTGACATACGCCTCGCATATTTTGTTAATTTGATGAGAAGGGTGTACAAGGAGTACCTAAATAAGTTGTGATGGTCTTTATGGATGACATTTTGGTCTTTTCTAGGAACGAAATAAGTTTTCGTATGTGCTCAATAGGCTGAGCAGAGCCAGTATAGGATAAACGACGGTTTTGGAGCGAGACTGGCGAGAACATCCAGAATTGGTCAAGGGCTTAATTATTTAGCCATTTTTACTAGTATCGTCTCACGTAGGTCGTTTGAATTCGAAGGAGGTATCCCTTGGGTGTTTGTCTGATATTGGTTTAGGCCTTTGGGGCTTGCATTTGGGGGATGCCGAATTCGACTAGGGTGGTCTGCGTGGGAGACGGTTATGATGATCTTGGATGATATTCTGGTGGAGAAGAGCATGCCCTACATCTTAGGGAAGTGTTGGAGACTCTTCGAGCGCATAGTCTTAGGACAGCAAAAGTGGATGGGATCTTTAGCATCCTATGAGTAAGGGTAACATGGTAGCAGACACCTTAAGTAGAAAAAGGTTGTCCTTGAGTTCATTGTTCGTTGAACGACGGAGCTTAGAGTTTATTTCTAAGTTTGACTTTAGACCTTCCGTTGACTTTGTACCCGGTTTGCTAGCTTCTTTGGAAGTTAGACCTACTCTTTTGGGGCGGATTGGAGAAGCACAGAGGGGCGACCCACAGTTGGTTGAGTTAGTAGAGAAGCTCATAAGGGGGGAGTCGTCCAGCCATTTGAGTAGGTACACCTTAGAGATAGAGGGTGTTTGCGTAGAGACGGTAGACTTTGTGTACCGCAGGACGAGGGTTTGAGGAAGGCTATTCTTGATGACGCACACCGTTTTAGGATGACCATTCATCCCGGTGGGGGTAAGATGTACCAAGACATGAAGAGGGCTTTCTTCTGGGCCGGTATGAAGAAAGATGTGGCCGAGCATGTCGCTCGATGCTTGGTGTGCCAACGAGTGAAGACGGAGCGAAAGAAACCAGGTGGGTTGCTTCACCCATTGGAGGTTCCGCAATGAAAGTGGGACAGCGCCTCGTTGGATTTTATTGACAGGTTACCCAGATCGAGAAAGAGTAATACAGGAATTTGGGTGGTGGTAGACAGACTTACTAAGAACACCCATTTCATACCTGTGAAGAGTAAGTGGACTGCTCCATGTCTAGCTTTTGTATATCTTCGAGAGATAGTTCGATTGCATCGGGTACCCTCCAGTATAGTGAGTGATCGAGATCCTATCTTCACTAGAGAGTTTTGGAAGAGTTTGCAAAAGGCGGTAGGGACTCAGTTGCGTTTGAGTACCGCATATCATCCTCAGACGGACGGCCAGACCGAGAGGGTGAATCATATTTTAGAAGACCTTTTGAGGCTATGTATCTTGGATTTTGGAGGTACATGGGAGGAGCATCTTCCATTGGCGGAGTTGCCCGACAGACTTAGTGATCTATTCTATGGGAGAAAGTGCCTACATGAGACCGCATAGGTGGTAGAGCCGAGTTTGCTTAGAGAAGTGGAAGCAGAGCGTGATGCGACGATTCGACGAGCTCCTACTTGCATCCTTGGGTCAGAGATTTGGAAGCTGAGAAACAGAGAGGTTCAACTAGTCAAAGTACAAAGGGGAGATGAAGAGAGTGACGCTACCTGGGAGACGGAAGCGAAGATGCGTTCGAGGTACCCTTTTTCTTTCGGAGGGTATATCCTTTTGCTTCTCCTTCATCACATATCTTGTGCTTATCTTATCCTTAGTATGTCCTCTCGTTAGTACTTTTGACCTTTAGATAGGGTAAACCTATGGTTGAAACATGTGTTTGAGACATGTTATGTATGATGGATGCAAGTGGATGCAAGTGTTTGCTAGTGGTTGCTCGTGGATGCATATACACACACTCTAGGCACTAGATCGGCTCAATCACTTCATATTGCATATTGCATAAAATTGTGTGTAGGAAGCTATATTTATGGATGTATAATGATTGTGTTATCATATGGATGATGCATTTTGGTGAATGATTGTGCACTCATGTAGATATTGTATGTGTCGATAGGGTTCCCTCGCATACATAATGGATGCATGGCACTATCATGGTTTGCATATGTTCATACATTAGATAGGGAACATATACACACACTTTTTGCATATGCTCATACATCATTAGAAATTGTTTTAAGGACAATGGATGCCAGTGTTTGATGGTTGAGTAGATGGTTGTTTGGTTGGTAGGATACGTTCTTCTTGACTTAGAGATTTCGGGGACGAAATCCTTTAAGTAGGGGAGAATGTAACACCCCGTATGTTAAATAACTTGTTATAACATAAATCAGAGCAGAATTAAATTTAATATTCTGAATCAAGGGAAACGGGCTGTGCCATTGCGTTCGTCTCGGAAAAATACGCGAAATAGAGTCCGAGTTTTCGTAAATCGGAGTCCGTATGACCAAGTTATGGCCCGTCAAAGTTTCACGAAAAATCAAAAACAAAAACTGCTCATGTTTTGAGGCCCGGGATGAGTTTTGGGCTGTTTTTTTTGGGCCCTAAATGGTTCCTACACTTTACTTCTTCCCCAAGACATGCTTTAAAGGCTAGGATTGGTTCTAGGGTATATCCTATGGTCCTAAAACATCTAACTAATCTATATATACACCCTAATACCCCCCTTATCCTTACCAAAAAATAGATCTAATGCCATTATGCCACCACTTAGAAAATTGGAGAGCCTCCACTAAAAATCCTAAGAGGATTTGCAAGCTAATCTACATCTTCTTCTACTTAATCATTGGGATTTGCTTCATTTAACTTGCTAATCTTGTTTTGGTGAGTTTCTATGGCTTTAATAATCAATTGTTAAATTGATTATGGTAGGATGTGATAAGACATGGCTATGTTTGTGGATGAATGTATTTATGCAAGTTTGTATGATATGTGATTTGCAAGTTTTATGTTAAATGCAAGTTAAGGCCATGTTTTATGATGCAAAACACCATGTTAAACATTTATGCATATGTGACATGTTATGCAAACTATATGTGAGAATATATGCAAGTTATATGTAACATGATATGCAAGTTATGCATGTGATTTTGTGCATGCTAAGTAGTTGGTGTTATGCATGTTAAGTATTTGATGTTATTCATGCTAAAGTATTTGACGTTATGCATGATAAGTATTTGATTGTATGCATACTAAGTATGGGGTTTTATGCATGTTAAGTGTTTGGGTTTATGCAAGTTAAGTGGTAGGTTTATGCATAATAAGTATTTGATTTTATGCATAATAAGTATTTGGTTTTATGCATAATAAGTATTTGATTTTATGCATAATAAGTATTTGGTTTTATGCATAATAAGATTTGATTTTATGCATAATAAGTATTTGATTTTATGCATAATAAGTATTTGGTTTTATGCATAATAAGTATTTGATTTTATGCATAATAAGTATTTGATTTTATGCATAATAAGTATTTGATTTTATGCATAATAAGTATTTGATTTTATGCATAATAAGTATTTGATTCTATGCATGATAAGTAAGTGGTTTTATGCATGCTAAGTGTTTGGTATTATGCATAAATCATGATATGCAAGTTTACCCTTTTAAATATGGTATATACATATGCAAGATGGCACTCTTATATGCTATGCATGTTTACCCTCCTTTAAGATGCAAGTCATATATGTAAGTTCGACATATTATGCAAGTTATGCTTACATGCAAGCTCAACATGTTATGTAAGTTATGTGCATATGCAAGTTATGTGTATGAGGGTATGCAAGTTGTGTGCATAGTGTTATGCAAGTTAAGTTTATGAGATTATGCAAGTTATGAGCATGATGTTATACAAGTTATGTATATGCTTAAATGCGAGCTTAATGTGATATGCAAGTATGTGAATGCTTATGCAAGTATATGAATGCCCATGCAAGTATGTGAATGCTTATGCAAGTTATGTGTATGCTTAAATGCATGTTTAACATGTTATGCAAGTTATGAGGATGCTTATATGCAAGTTTAACATGTTATGCAAGATATGTGTATGATAATATGCAAACTCATATGTCATATGTTATGCAAATCATGGGTATGATAATATGCAAGTTTGGGTTATATGTAGTTGGGTTAATATATGTTCATATATGCAAGTTGACATCCTCTTAACCCATGACAAAGTTATATGCTAAACCCATGATATTTGTGATGGATCTTTCCCTTTATTATGTCGTGAAATGAGAACGATTTACGTGGGGAACGATGGGGTAATAAATATGTTAATAAAAGTATGATTGGGTATGATTAAGCATACCATAAAAATAAATTACCATAAGTTGGAATTTACCTATTGAGTTAGGTCTACCCCATGGGAATTTACCTATTGAGTTAGGTCTACCCATGTTATGGAAAATTTGATATTAATTAGGGATAATTAATATGGGGGTGATTAATTAGGTTTAATTAATCAACTAAGACACGAGGTTGGACCCTTTTGTAGCGGAAGTCTGCCCGGAACCGACCGGCCATCCAGCAGCTACAAATGATTGGCCCAATGTGAGAGGTCTTAGTCATAAATTAAATACATGATTAAAGTAAAGACACGAGGTTAGGCCCTTTTTATGACAGAAGTCTGCCCGGAACCAACCGGCATATCCAGCAGTCATAAAAGACGGTCTAATGTGGGAGGTCTTTATGAGGTCATGATCTTAATTAATGAATTAAGAAACACTTAACCATATTAGCATGTAGTGGGACATGAGGGGTTAAGTGGGTGCCTTGGGGTGGCATGATGAGACTAGTGGGTTGCCTTGGGTGGCAATAGAAAAATACGATTAGAATACTTAACCAAGGTGGAACATGTAATTAAACATGATAAAAGGGTTAAGTAAGTGCCATGGGTGGCATGTGAGAATACGATTAGAATACTTAACCAAGGTGGAACATGTAATTAAACATGATTAAGGGGTTAAGTAAGTGCCATGGGTGGCATGTGGGAATCTAGTGGGTGCCCTAAGTGGCAATTGAAATATGATTAAAGGACTTAACCAAGATTTATAACATGTAAGGGGACATGGTTAAAGGGTTAAGGGGGATGCACTAGATTAAACGACAAGCTTAAGTAGTAGCTTGTGGGGGCCCATTTCAACCAATATCCCAAACGTATCTTTGTAGGCTCGACTCTAGTCGGGTGACGGGACACGCATATTGGGCTTGACTGTAAGAGGCCAAAACGGGTTAGCGGTGGCAACGCGGGATCAACGGGTTTCATATGCGTGTGTGGACCCGGGCTGGTTGGTAAGTCGTTGTTGCATCGTGTAGATATAAAGCCGTGCACAGTGATATTATATGGTAGCCACTTTGGGGAATGATACACCCCCTTTTGTGGGACCAGCACGGGTATCTACGGTAGGGAGCTGATCGCTTGGGGGTAGTGGGTACACCTAGTAAAAATAGGGGCAGACGGCACCTGCGTAGGGGTACAAGAAACTACCGGGTAAAAATTACTAAGTACACTTAGTGGGATCAACCTTTAAGTAGGAATTACTCTTGGTGGGTAGAACTGGTGTGGTGCAGTGTAGGAATTACCCTTGGGTGAATAAGTCTGGGGTGGTGTAATCTAATAATTATCCTTGGGAGGATAAAAGCGTCTTCTCAGTTATCTTAGTACACCCTATGTTTTGTTGGCTACTTAGTGTGGTCATTATCCCCAGAGGTACCGTACCTTATTTATGTCATATCCTAATTACTTTAATGGTTGTATTGTTAGGGTTATAGGACTCACTCAGACTTATGTCTGACCCCGTTGTTTTTATCTTTTTCCCAACCCTCAGGTCCTACGGTGGATCCTAGCGGTAGTAGAGCTTGATCGGATTTCTGTTTCCAGTCTTGAGGAGCTTGGGTAGATGTAAAGCTCCAGTTATCCAGTTATCTTTTCTTATGGCTATTGTATGAGAGAGTGGGATTATGTACTTCTTTATTTTGATGAATATTGTACTTGACTTTTATCGTGGTTTTTATGATGTAACCAGACATGTTTATTTCCGCTGTTATGAGATGATGTTTTAAAATTTCAAGTACTATTTATACCTGTCTTGTTGTAATTTTTCTGTTCTATATTCACTAAAATACTCCACCGATGCTATGGCATTCCCTTTGTGAGTGACCCTAGCGGGCGTGGGGTGTTACATATGGTTTCAGCCTAGCATGTGTACATAAAATATAACATGACCGTTGTGCAGGTAATGACCATTAAAAATGCTGAATAATAGATATATTTTGATTGGTGCAGTGGTTGTATTTTATTTGTTTGTTATTGTTATATAGTTTATCCTTGCATGGATATAATTGCTTAAAATAGTATATGTAATGTTGATGCATGTATGGCTTTGTACTATAACCATATTTGGGCCAAAGTTACTAGAAATGAATATAGTGAGGCATTGTTTAATTTTGTGCCAGTTAAGCAATGTTATGATATAGGCAAATATATTTAAGATAGAATATAGACACCCCGTTACGCACCACTTCATTTATATATGGGCCACAAACAGCAAGAGTAAAAGTACCATTGTGTTGAACAATGCGCTATGATTCCAAAAAAAAACATAATAAAGTAGACAAATTAATATATCTTGTGAATTTCCAAAAATGTTGCTATAAGGCGTAAAATACGTTAACCGGAAAAGTCATTTATTTTCTTAATTAAAAATCACAGTAAAATTCTATAAATTACATAAATAGTACGTCATTAAAATCATGTTAAAATTTGAAACCGCTATTTTTTATATTAAATAAATCGTTATGCTTTATAAACGATTCTATAGCGACTATTTAAAAATTTGATTTGGATATAAAACAAAATTTACAATATGAAATCTTGATTTATCTCTTCCATTAGAAAAATATAATCAAATAGGTCCGACCGTTTCTTGTTTCAAAGAAATCTGACTTATATTGGCTTCTGTATATCCAATTGAAGTTCAAAACGAAATATTACGAACTACCGCGACATTACGAGCTCGTTTTAAATTATATTATAAATTATACGTTTAAATATCGTTTTATTAAATAAATTCCTTATAAATTACTATATATAATTAAAATAAAATATTTAAAACGAATTTAAATATTCTAAATTCAACGGCTAAAAATCTGAGTCGTTACATTCCTTTCCCTTAAAATAATTTCGTCCTCGAAATTGCTAAGCAATAAAAATGCTATAATTCTAATTCCTCATAACCTACTTTGTTGAAATCTTATATTCCATATCTTCATAACCAAGTTCTTACCCAACCTTTAAATTCTCATACCAATACTCGACCATTCATAATTCTTTCCTAGTGATATGTCCACCATTTTTGGTCAATCCATCATCACATTTTTGTCTTCAATCCATATGCTCTTCTGCTTATCTACACCCATTCCAATTGATTTTAAATCCGTTTATCAATTCATTATTCCACTTGAAATTTTATTAACCCATTTCAGGTTTTATTATTTCAATTACAATTAACAACTCGATTTTAAATTATCAAAAATTTCTTGAAAATTTTCTAACTCTTTAAATTTTCGAAAAATTTCGTCAGCATCTCCTTTGCACGGCTCAATTGGTACAACCACAACTCGCCTTTCTAGGCCATCTCCAATTCAAAAGAAAATCAAAAAAACCAAGCGGCTTGCCCCATAGGCTCATAAAACCATCAAACCCAAGTAGTATTATAAACATGTACCTTTTTGTCGGGCATAAATTTTATCTCTTGCATTTGCTTCCATTCAATATCTGCTCAACATACATATATCCATTTCCAGTTGGTTTCAAATCAATCCAACTTCCAGTTTTTAACATTATAATCAACTTCTAATTTACTCACTTCCATTCTATCAATTCAAATCTGATTTCTATTTAGGTCAAACCACTTATTATACTTGAATCCAAATTTATCACAATTCAATTTCAATTAACTACATCCAATATATATTCAACTTCCTTATTCATAAATCGAATTCATATTAATAATTCGAATCTCAACATTTTTCTTTATTTAATTTCATTCAGAAATATTTTTAATTCAATCCACTTTTATTTAACTTAAGTTAAGTTTCAATTCATTTGATACATTTTTACTATTTCAATCTATTCAACTTATTCAAGTTAAATTTTTATTTAAGAATTCAAATTTTTGGGTTTTATTTCAAATTAGTTTGAAATCATATATATTTATATACATATATTTATAATCAACTCAATTCAAAACATTTGAATTTCTAAAACATCTTATCTCTTTCAACCAAATTTTCCATTCCCAAATTACTATGATAGCAATTCGTCACTCAAAAACTTGAAAATGAATACTGATAATGTCGCGATCCATTATTAGAATTATTTTCTCGCCACTGAAGTGATATCAGTGCTTAATTTTGAAAAATCCATTTAAACCATGCTTATTAAAAAATACTTTAAAATAATGTTATATTGCTTTATAATATTTCGGAAAATATTTTCTAAACACCCAGAATTTAAATTCCAATTCTGGTTTGAACTTAATCTTGGTTTATCTCATTTGTATATATTATCCGTATACAAATTATATAACCATTTCAATGTTTCATAATTCCATTTGATTGTAATAACAATCAACATATTCATATATAATAATTTCAGAAATTATTTCTTTTATATCAAAAAAAATTGGGCAAAATTATTTCATTTACCCATTTTAAATCAATACTGCATCGAATTTCTTGTATGAGAGTTTAGAAACACCTATCGATATAGTTGTACATTCTGTATCGACCAGAATTCATAAACCACTCAACAGACCAGTCAACACAATATAAAACGATTTTATATCAAATCCACAAATACACGCTCATATATATACACTCAAACTCAATCTAGGGTATTACTAACCCTATCTCTATTGAGGTACGCAACAGAGCCAAGGTTACTACTCAACCTTTGGCTCTGATACCAAATGTAATGGCCCTAATTTCCATACCCTTTGAGTTGACTTATAACACCACACACCCAACCCAAATTGCACAGAAATATGGATCATTATTAGAAAGAAGTTAGAGGATGAGAAATAGAAAGAAAGAAAATTAGAATAGAAGAAAACGAAGATCACAAACTCACAGCGGAACAAATAAAATATATTGGATAACATAAACTTTGAAATACAATTCAGTAACATTATATACATATCATCATCAGAGCGCAATAGCTATTTCTAAAACAGCTATAAATACCTGTTTCCAGATACGAAAATAATACATAGCGGAAAAATATGATAGTTTATAGCTAACTGGTGAAGCCTCCTGCTTCAAACTCCTCCAAGTGAATCTGTAAAATCCCGACTATTTGACTGCCCATACAAATTTGGGCACCAAAGAGTTTAGGGAAAACAAATAAAATGAACTATGGGTTAGTCATGGGACTGGGGTGAGTAAACTCCAACCATTTGTTCAACTTTCAAAATCCTTTCAAAAGAAATGATAATCGTAAGACCGATCCACACATAAACACGGATGGTTTTTATTTTGCGATAACCAAATTTTTTTTTGATATCAAATCCTGTGATATTATAATAATGTCTACATCAAATAAATAGAATCTAGCGGAACGCTTGCATCTTACACTCCATGTATATTATAAAATCGAAAACTGCAGGGCGCTTATTGGAGATTGAATTTCCAACATGACAACGTATGGAGCCACCTTCCGATAGTGTATCTCTAGAGAGGAATACACTGGGTTCAACAAGAATGTCTTGCAACCCGGCCCATACATGGCTGACCACTCATTTAACTTGAGTGTATCGAGCATATTATCAACAACGGTTGTGATAAGCAACCATCACCGAAAGCATACAATAGCGAATAGAATAAGAAGCAAATGAAATTTCTCTAGATTAGGTGATAATACCCCTGATGGGAATGACTCACATGGCCATGTTGCCTTCCCGATTTCTATCATTTCCCGGGTGATGAGGCTTGAGGTCACGATTATCTTTCAGAACATCGTGCCATCATTTACTTTGAATATCACATCGTCAGACACTCGTTCATATACATTGTCCTGGGATCGGACAAATCGAAGGCACCATTTTATTAATCCATCTTGGGCAATTTCTACCTAGGATTAACAGAACAGCCCTTGCATTTTACTCCATCTTCAATTATCTTCAGCTCAAGTTGATTCGTAATGCTTATACCAATACGGAGTGGGTTTCCGATATTAAATATGATCCCAGTCTCTCCGTATTGACAACGGAGATATAAAATAAAGAAAAACTTTGATAGTCGATGATTTAACTATCAAAGAAACAGCCATACAATCAACGGTCCTATTTCCAATTGGAAATTCTACCGATCAAGCATCAAACAACACTGGCCCCTTTTTATATATTGTCATTTCCAATTTCTATTTCCCATTTTTTTATCCTTTCAAAACTCGACTTTCTCTCTCGATTCTTGGAAAAACATTTGCAATATTATATTTTCTTTATTCGAGAAAATATCTCTTATTTCAGTTAGAAAACATTTCTATATATTCACGAATCCTTATTTTCTATATTCAGAAAATATACCTTATTACTGTCGGAAAATATTTCCAGATTCCATTTATTAATTCCTCGTTGACCAATTCATTTCACTTTCTATGCATAAAAATATATATTATTTTATTTGGGGAAAACATTTCAAAATCCTTTAAATTAACTCGATGTTATAAAACATCGTTATTATACTCAAACCATAAATCATTTATTTAACTAACCATATTGCTAACCAATCTTCACTATTGAACCTTACCATTCCTTCATCAATCATGAAGTCGATCAAGTTGGGGTATAATTACCTCTCAGATCTTAATTGAACAACATTCTCAAGTTTGAAATAGTCAAAGCTCAGAATTTCAAACAAAACATTGCTTACGCGACTCTCAGATTCAATCTAAGAATTCGCTTCTTTTATGGAAAACATTGATTATAACGGTAGCATTATAATCGTTGTTTCCAAATATTTGATTTGTAAACATTTACTATAGCGATAGTGTTAAAATTGCTGTTTAGGTTTATAAAACCTTTCTTATACCGGTAGCATTATAATTGCTGTGGCATGGTCCGTTTTACTTGATTCTGAATATTTAATTAAGTTTTCCTTAATTTATTGTTAACAACTTATTTCAAATTAATTATTGTTTAATTTATCATCTTTAGTGTTGTTAAAATTATGGGGTATTACAATAAACTTCAGATGGTTACGGTAGTTACATGTTTGGCATGAGTCAAACTACCATCAAGCAGTGGGAGATGCAAGAAGCGCACTAGACCTATGTTATCCGGACATGGTTTCGGTAGTTACATGTTTGGCATGAGTCAAACTACGATCAAGCAGTAGGAGATGCAAGAAGCGCACTAGACCTATGTTATCCGGACTTTTGGCCCAGTTCCCAAAAGTACGCGAGGCACGCTCGACACAGCGTATCGTGTGAAGCCAAAGCCAAGAGTGTCGCCAAGGAGTAAAGGAAGTGAGCCGAGAAGGGATCATGCCGGCAAGAACCTCGTCGCTCCTCTAAATATTGCCCAAACCAATACCTCGAACTCCGAAGCCGCAAACGTCAACCTCCATTCCCCCGTGCATGTTCTCTTATAATTTTCGTACCCCTAGGGGTATGAAATTCGTACCCCATGGGGCACGAAATTTCTGACACAAGCACTGTGGGGTACGGGATTTTGGTAGCCTGCTTCAGGGGATACGAAATTCCTGGTGTGGTCCCCTATTCCTAACTACTCCCGCCTAACCACTCCACTATAAATACCCCTTGACCTCACACTTCAAAAGGGTTGGAATTTGGTGACTTGACATCTGCTGAGATCTCCAAGTGCCCCTTTAATGGCGTCTCCACTTTGAGGAAGAAGAAGGGCAAAATTGTCTTTCCGTGATATTTCAATATATGATAATTATGACATCATATAACTTGGAAATGTATGTAAAGAGAAGTCATGAGATGCTCTCCACCTTGTAACTCTTCGTTATTAATAATATTCCAACGACTCTTCCAAAGTGGACGTAGGTCTCTCGCGAGGCCGAACCACTATAAATCTCTTGTGTTATTTATCGCTTTCCGCACTTACTTTTTCAATCCAAATTATAATTCCTAAGTAATTGGAATCTTGGGTGTTTACAACATTTTTTGCCGTCAACATTTTGGTGCTTTCACTGAGAAAACTCGGATTTTCATTTTTGTCGCATATTATCATCTTGATTTCTATGAGCTTTAGGTTCCTTTGTTAAACCTGCCACCGAGTCCGCTTACGATGGTAAAGAGACCAAAGAACGCAATGATCGGCCCTTCTACCGCAGTCGAAGCCAAAACATCCCAACAGGCTAAGCTGGTGGATATCCCAGCCACTACGGAAACCATTCCTCTTGTGGACCCCGAAGCTCCCGCAACGCAAGCGCATATCCGCGCGCTTAGTGAGAAATATGAGAACACAGCTGTCTAACTCAATCAGGCGTTAAGAAATAACATCGAACTTATGTGCCAACTTCAGAAAGTCAGCGCGTCGTCGCTCGACTCCAACTAGCTTGGAACAACGCCCGACCTCGACCTGTTGTCTCAGAGACTTCCTCTTCCGAGTCAAGGGGCCCACATCAAAGAAGGAGATTTAGTCTCATCAACAATGTCGTCATCCACACCAATGCCCTGGGCAACAGCAACGGCTACGCTAACGACAATGGAAATGGAGACCGAACTACAGTCACTTATAGCGAGGGGGCACAATATAGAGATTGCTCTCGATTGATTATCAATAATGGACCGGGTCCGAACAACCAACCCCTTCCTCGACAGAGCCCAACCGCCATCGCCTAGGAAGATGGACCTACCCTCCCAGCAGCCCGTGCTCTTCCAGAACAAGATGCGCATCAACCCGCTCAGTCTCATCGTCCATACCAAAACCCAATCATAGATGTTGAGGACATGAAAGAAGATGACCCAGACATTCATCATAGGAGATGCCCTCGCAACAGAACTCCTGAACCTCGCCAAAATCCATGGATTCCGATGGCGGGTCCCCATCCAACTTATCTCCCCGATATAGTCTGAAGGATCACAGGGAATGAGAGGGAAAGTAAATGACTCATGGGAAGCCTATATAAGGCATAACCCCTTCACGAGAAGGGTAAACGAAGCCTAATGGTCACGACGCTTCAGCATACCGCAGATGCCACTCTATGACGGAATGACCGACCCCTACGCCTCTTGAATCGATACGAATGGAAAATGGACTCTAGTCGGGGCAACGAACCAGTCAAATGCAAGTGCTTCCTGAACTTCTTGTCAGGGAAAACTGTACGTTGGTTCTCTCGTCTCCCACTTGATTCGATCTACAACTTCGGCCAACTTGCAACAGAATTGGTCAAGCAATTCCAAGTACACATCCTGACTCTGAAGAATGCCCCCACACTCTAACCTCTATCAAGGACTCGCCGAGTCACTTAAGAGCTACCTTTCCCGGTTCAACATCGCCCTCGCCGAGGTCAAAGACCCGGATCCTCGCACCATACTTTTTCAGCCAGCAAAAGGTGTTCTCCCTACTTCCGAGTTCGGGGCATGGATCGATAGGAAGAAACCCAAAAGCCTCAACGATTTCTATGAAAAGGCAGGGAAGTACTTGTGCCAGGAAGAAGCGATGCGGAACCAGCTCTCCGAAACCAGTCGCCACAACAATCCGCATACGGATACCATGAATAACAACATCAAAGGGAAATAGGTCGGAGAGCCCTTCGATAAGGACAAGAGGGCAGTCCCATACAGACAAAGGCCGAATAATGGTAGGCAGGGTGGCCGGAAAAACGGCCAGGTCCCAACGGAGCCAAGAAAACCCTATCCCTGCCATGCTTACGAGACCTACACCCCGCTGAATGAAGACTTAGAAACAATCTACTTGGAGACATGTAACACGCTGCCATACAAGAAGCCGCACACCAGGGAATCCACTGACTTCAAGAAAAACACCAACAGGTACTGTCGACGCTACGACAAGTATGGGAATAATACCAACGATTGTCACCAGCTCAAGGACACAATTGAAAAGCTTATCCGTGAGAAGCGCCTCGAGTAGTACGTAGATCCAGAGCCCTTTCCTCCCGAAGCAAAATCAAAACCTCCGGCACAAGCATCTCTAATACCCGCCAAAGCGGCCCCTGGTCCGTCCAACCCAAGGTGGGGAATTGTGATCAATACTATTTATGGTGGGCCTTACCCCAGGCACGACAGCTTTCGAAAAATGAAATAATATGTGAGTTCTATAAAGAACGCCGCTTATGAGGCCTGCTCCGCTCCATACGAATCTGTCCCACCCAAGCTTCAGAAATCTATGCAGGATGACATCATCTTCCACGAATGAGATTCCATGGGAATTGAGATCCCAACTATGGATCCTCTCGTTATGACAGCTCAAATCGGTGTTGCATCCATCCAAAGAGTATTGATTGATTCGGGAAGTTTGGTCAACATCATTTTCAAAGCCGCCAACGATCAAATGAAATTAGAAACAAAGGACCTAAAATCGTGTCGTGCCATGATCCACGGCCTCAATGGAGCTTCTAGTCATCCAGTAGGAATGATCGACTTACCAGTTGAACTAGGCGACGGTGACCGAAGTCGAGTCCTCACCTTCGTGGTCGTCGACATTGTCTCCTTATACAATGTCTTCTCTGGACATCCCTTCCTTACAAAAATTCGGATCTACATGTCACCATGGTCCCTCCTAATGAAATTCCTAACGGAGAACAGGATCGGAACAGTTAGAGGTGACCAAGCAAATGCTACAGAATGTTACACAATAGAATGGAAGAACGCACACAATAAGGACAAGGGCAAGGCTGCGCCTCCACCTTCTTGCGCCAAGACTATTTCCGCATAGCAATCAGTGGCGTCTGGGCCTTAGCTCAGACGCCATTGCCGTCTTTCCGACGATCTCGATCCAAGGAAGGACGAAGAGCCCAAGTACGAAAGGGCTACTCCAGTTGAACCTACTGTGGACATTCCGATCAATCCTGACGATTCATCAAGGGTACTAAAAATCGGATCGCAACTCCACCCCGCAATAAAAGAAGATCTTGTGAATTTCTTAAGGGCTAACCTAGACGTGTTTGCATGGACTCACTCTGACATGAGGGGCATCAACCCCACAGTTGCTTGCCACTATCTGAGTTTTGATCCTATAATGCCTCCAATCAAGCAGAAACGTCGCTTCTTGGGACCCGAAAGGTCTAAAGCACTCGATGAAGAGGCAGATCGTCTACTCAACAACAACTTTATCCGCGAAGCCGACTACCCCGAATGGGTCTCCAACCCCGTTTTGGTCAAAAAGGCCAACGACAAATAGCGAACTTATGTCAACTTCTCTGACTTAAACAAGGCATGTCCCTAGGACAACTTCCCGCTTCCGAAGATCGACCGACTTGTTGATTCCACCACCGAATACCAGTTGTTGTCTTTCATGGACGCCTATTCGGGCTACAATCAGATTCCAATGTGTCTTCGCAATCAGGATCATACCTCTTTCATAACTGATCTTGGACTTTACTGCTACTGCGTCATGCCTTTCGGTCTCAAGAATGCAGGAGCCACTTACCGACGAATGGTTAATCGCCTCTTTAAAAACCAAATTGAAAAATCCATGGAGGTATACGTGGGCGATATGCTGGTAAAATCTAAGATATCAAGCGATCACATCCACAACCTCTCTGAAATGTTCGATATCCTCCACCAATACGACATGAAACTCAACCTCCTGAAGTGTTCCTTCGGAGTTGCCTCGGGAAACTTCTTGGGTTTCATCGTCAACTCCTGAGGCATCGAAGCTAAACCCGACAAAATCAAAGCTGTTTGGATATTCAAGTCCCCCCGAACATCAAAGATGTCCAGAGTTTAAACGGGAAGGTCACCGCTTTAAGTCGTTTCATCTCTAAGGCTACCGACAAATGCATTCCTTTCTTCAACTTACTTCGAAGGGGAAGCGCAACTTCAAATGGACCCTATAATGTGTTTCAACATTCGAGGACCTTCTGAATCACTTAAAGCGACCAACTATCTTATCTAAACCCGTGGACCATGAGGACTTATACATTTAATTGGATGTCTCCGTGCAGGCAATTAGCTCAGCACTAGTATGCATCAAAGGTCGTGTCCAGCGACCCGTCTACTACATCAGCAAAAGATTGACGGGGGTAGAAAAGAATTATCCAAAGCTCGAAAAACTGGCCTACTGTCTACTGATCTCTTCCCGAAAGTTGCGGCCTTACTTCTAGTCTCACCCCATAAAAGTCTTCACCAACCAGGCACTACGAACAATCTTGCAATGACCTGAAGCATCAGGATGACTATTGAAGTGGACCATAGAGCTGAGTCAGTTCGAGATAACTTTCATCCCTCGTCGCGCCATCCTTGGGCAGGCCCTCGCCGATTTCATAGTTGAGTTCACCACTTCGGAGGAGTCGCCTCCCGAAGACGTCAAAGCCTTAAATCACCAATGGAAACTATTTATGGATGGATCTTCTAACTGTAAATCAACCAGAGCCGGAGTAGTGCTCATCACTCCAGAAGAGCGCTCGATATGCTACGCTCTGAAGCTCAACTTCCCTGCTACCAGCAACGACGCAGAATATGAAGCCATGATAGTCAGGCTCAGAATCGAAATTGAACTTAATCTATAGGTCATCTAAGTCTTTTCTGACTCTCAGCTCATCGTGTGTAACATACAGGGAGAATTCCAAGCCAGGGGCATGACTCACACTATATCTCGCCCAGGTCTGGGAATTGCTTACCAACGTCGACAACTTCGTCATAACACTCATCCCCCGAGAAAAAAATGAAAAAGCGGACTCGTTGGCTAAGTTGGCAAGCTCCAAAGATGCACAGCTTATGGGGCTTGCCCCAGTCGAGGTACTCGACTCACCAAGCATTGGCCAGATAAAGATTGATATGGTCATGGGCACCTCAACAGAACCTGATCCTGGATGACCCCAATAAAGAACTACTTGCAACACGAGACCCTCCTGGGGTACTATAAGGAAAAACAGTCCCTCGCTCGCTAATCAGCTCACTACATTCTCACGGATGGAATACTCTACCGCAGAGGCTTCTCCGTCCCACTACTGCGATGGGTCCCACTACTGCGATGTGTAGCCCTCGACGATTTCGATTATGTACTCGTAGACATGCACGAAGGCGAGAGCGGCGATCAAACCGGGAGGTAGACCCTCGCAAGAAAGATCATCAGGCATGGCTATTATTGGCCCACAATCGATCAAGACGCCGCAGGCTACGCACAAAAGTGTGACAGGTGCCAACACTTCTCGAAAATTCCAAGATCCCCGCCTGCTGAATTAACACAAATAGTCATCCCTTGGTCAATCACCAAGTGGGGAATCGACATCATTGGAACTCTTCCAATGGCTAGAGGTGGGCACGCTATGCTGTCGTCGCAATTGATTACTTCACCAAATGGGCAGAGGTCGAAGCTCTCGCCACAATAACCACCAAGAAGATGATCAACTTCATCATCCGTAACATCGCTATGGGCTCCCTCAGGCTATCATTTCCGACAACGGCACCCAGTTCGAGAGTGTTGAATTCAAAGCCTGCTGTTAGCAGTGCAAAATCGAAAAAAGATTCTCAGCGGTGGCTCATCCTCAAGCCAATGGGAAAGTCGAGGCTGTTAACAAAGTAATTAAATCTATCATCAAGAAGAGTTTGGAAAAAGCTGGAGGCATATGGGTATACGAACTCCCTTTGGCCCTGTGGGAATATTGAACCACTCACAAGTCAGCATCCAGACACACTCCCTTCGCCTTTGCTTATGGATCTGAAGCCGTCATCCCCATTGAGATAAAGCTTCAGTCTCATCCAGTTACCTACTAGATCCAAAGACGAACCAAGACTTACTTTTGGAGTCGCTCGATTTACTAAAGGAGAAGAGGAACGAATCAAACCTCAGGGCCGCTGCCCAACGACAACGAGTAGCTCGATACTTTAACTCCAGAGTCTTCCATAAGGACTTCAACATTGGTGACCTCGTATTAAAACGGATCTTCCCCCCGCCAGCGGGCCTCGTTCCTCGTTGGTAAGGCCCGTACTCCATACAACGGAAGCTCAGCGATGGAACTTTCAAACTCGCAACCATGGATGGAGCTGAACTTCCAAGGGCATGGAACAATGAACTTCTCCACCGCTACTTTACATAACTTAGTGTACAGCTGTTTATGCTTTACAACGATGTTTTGTTTTCTTATAATTCAAGGCATTGTAAAGGATATTACTGCCAAAGTTATCAATAGAAATGATGTTCAGTCTCCTGTCTCCCTTCCATGTTTACTCCGTGCATGACATATTTGATTAACCCTTACAACTGGCTTACGTACAAACATTCGATCGCTGCATCGGCACCCCGAGCACGGGAGCCGGTACCATCATTCGAACCTCAAGCCAACATCGAGGGCAAACAACACTGGCAACGTTCGATGCCCCGAGTACGGGATCCGACATCGCTACTCGAGTCCCCGGCCCATGACGCGACCGAGTATAAATAACCACTAACTCGAATCTTAGCCCCGCACCAAGACCGAGGATAAATTGTTCCGCGCCCAAGCCCCAAGGTTTGGGACCGCCCAATAGCCAATCTAATGTGATGTAAACTTCTCACTTGGCTACGAGTGCCGGTCGAATCTCGACGCAACACCGAGACCAACCTTAACTCGTTTTCTCCCTGAAGCTCTCAAGGCTTAGGGGCAATCCATGGCCACGACCGGGCCCTACGGGCTGATGATCCAGGCTTGCTTAGGCGAATAAATGATGTCTGCGCTCATAACCTGTAACACCCCGGATTTTCGAATAATCGAATTAACTAAAATAAAGAATAATTAATCTCAGACGTGAGAATTAAGGGAAAGGGGTTGCGCCATTGTGTTCGTCTCGGAATTCTGGTTGAAATAGAGTCCGAGTTTGCGGGAAACGGGTACCGGATGAAGGAGTTATAGACGAACGAAATTTGGTGATAAAAAGAAAAGAAAAAAATACACTTGCGCACTTGGGAAGTGCGCCAGTAGAAAAATTGCACTGGTGCACTTCCCAAGTGCGCCCAGGCCGAGAGAAAACCTGCACAGCTTTCTGGTTCAGTCCGGTCTATGTTGTGACTCATTGTTGAGTCCTTTCTGACTCATTGCTGAGTCATTAGGGCTGAGGTGTCACCCTATCATGACTGAATGGTTTTGATTAACCCTAAGATCATCCGACGGCTTAAATTAATTCAAAACTCTATAAAAAGACCCATAGACTCAAACCCTAAATCAGAATTAAAATTGAAACTATGGCCATCATGCTGTCGTCTTGAACCCTAGAGTAGCCGCCACAAATTTAAGAGGAAGAACAGCAAATCAGTCCTATTCAACCCTAACAACGAATCTTCTTCAAAGGAGAGCTAATACAACTCCAGAAATCAGAATTCGGAACTCAAGACCACTTTTGAGTTCTGAGTTCGATCACTTTAACAAAATAATTGCTAAATCAATTATGATGTGATAAACGTTGGATTATAAGTTGTGGTTGTGAATCTAATTCATATGTTTAATCATGTATGTTAGCTTGATTCATATTATATGATGTTATGCAAGTTTCACATATGATGTTATGCAAGTTTTATATATGATGTTATGCAAGTTTCACATATGATGTTATGCAAGTTTTATATATGATGTTATGTTATGCAAGTTAATATGATTATGCAAGTTTCATATATGATGTTATGCAAGTTAATATGATTATGCAAGTTGTACATAGGATGTTATGCAAATTAATAAGATCACGTAAGTTGTATGCGAGTTATATGATGTTATGTAAGTTTAGATCTAAAATATATGCCAGTAGTTCATGATGTTAACTTGTGTCAATGAATCCCTTTTTATAATCCAATCACCTAGGTTTATAACATCAGTTTTATGCGAATATGGATGTGGAACATATGCTAGTTCGTATAAATATTATTTTCATATGCAAGTTTAAGTGATAATTGGATTCACATATATACAAGTTCACACCTTTAAAGTTTAGATCCATATTCAAGTTGACATTTTTATGTTGAAACTATGACATGCATAGTTATGCAAGTTTACACCTTTATGTGGATCCATAGTTTACCCAGGTTAACACCTTTTATTGGATCCATAGTTATGCAAGATGACACCTTTATGTTTAGGTTGACGACATACATAGTTTATGTAAGTTTGTGATAATTACCTAGTCTAGTTGGGTGTAAAACTAGGTTCATACATGCAAGTTCACACCTTTTAGATCTTTGATTTTTGGATCCTTGATGATACAAAGACTATGCAAGTATGTTGTAATTCTTAATTGCAAGTTAGATTCAAATTAGATCTATTATTGTGTGTATGTGACTCTGTGACGTTTATTCCTTTTTTTAAGTATTAGACTATTTGCTAGCCTAATATGTATACGACGTGTTAAGCGAACGAATGACGGGGGTACGATGGGGGTAATAGTGGATACACACATATTGTGAATTTGGCATGTAATGGCCTAAAAGGCATGTAATTAATTTTAAAGGAATAAAATATAATTGTGGTGAAAATTGGTATGATTTTACATACCATAAATGGATGGACATAATTGAGTCAATTATGGACATCGTTAAATTTGGAATTGATTGATAATTTGAATAGGGAAAGTAATTCAAATTGAGGAATGATTAATTAGGAGTAATTAATCGTCTAAGACACGAGGTTAGGCCCTTTTGTGGTGTAAGACTGCCCGGACCCGCCCGGCAAATCCAGCTGCCACAAATGCCAGTCTAATGTGAGAGATCTTAGGCATAAATTAAATACGTAACAATTGTAAAGACACGAGGTTAGGCTCTTTTGTGGTGTAAGACTGCCCGGACCCGCCCGGCAAATCCAGCTGCCACAAATGCCAGTCTAATGTGAGAGGTCTTTATGAGGTTACGGTCTTAATGAATTAAGAAACACTTAACCAGATAAACATGTAGTGGGACATGAGGGGGTTAAGTAGGTGCCTTGGGTGGCATGTGGAATCTAGTGGGTGCCTTGGGTGGCATGAGGAAATACGATTAATAACACTTAACCAAGGTAAAACATGTAAGTGGGACATAGGGGTTAAGTGGGTGCCTTGGGTGGCATGTGGAATTACTAATAGAAACCCTTAACCAAATTTAAAACATGTAAGTGGACATGAAGTGGGTTAAGTGGGATATACTAGAGGGGACCAAGCTTAGGTGGATAGCTTGTGTCAAGTAATGGGGGCCCGTTTCAACCAGTAACCCATTCGTATCTTTGTGGGCTCGACCCAAGTCGAGGACGGGACACGCATACTGGGCTTGACTGTAAGAGGCCAAAACGGGTTAGCGGTGGCAACGCAAGTCCAACGGGTTCATATGCGTGTGTGGACCCGGGCTGGTAGGTAAGACGTTGTTGCATCGTGTAGGTATAAGCCGTGCATTATTGGTGGTATCAGGTTGCCACTTTGGGGAGTGATACACCCCACTGTGGGGCCAGCACGGGTATCTACGAGTTAGGGAGCCGATCGAATGGGGCAGGGTAGTGGGTACACCTAGTGGAGATAGGAGCAGACGGCACCTATGTAGTCAGCTAGGGGTACACGAAGCTACCACTATTATTAATAATTATTAAGGGGGTACACCTAGTGGAGATAGGAGCAGGCGGCACCTATGACGTTAGCTTGGAGTACATAGAACTACCATTATTACTTATTGAAGGGGTACATCTAGTGGGGATAGGTACACGCTGGGTACCTATGATAGCAACTAGAGATATACAGTCAAACATGGAGGATAGTGGGTACATCTAGTAGTACACGAAACTATCGTCGTTCTATTTAGCCAAGAGGGTTCAAATTTCTAGAGTGACTAGTAGGGGTGCAGTTAGTGTTAGTACAGTACAGTATGGTACAGTACGGTAGAGTATAGTAATTATCCTATATTGATTAGGAAGCGCCATTAACGTTATCTCTGTTTCTCTTGATTGCCTTGCCATACCCATGTGGTTCACACAGTCATTACCTTATTCTCCAGCTTATATCTTATCATATTGCTTTAATAATTATGTTGTTAGAGTTATCGCACTCTCCAGACTTTATGTCTGACCCCCTTTGTTTCCACCTCTTTTCTTCCTTTCCCCCCCAGGTTCTAAGGGTGGGACTAGTACTAGTGAAGCTTGATTAGGATCTCTTTGGGAGCACTTGGATTTGGATTGCTGAAGTAAAGTTCAGCCTATCATTTTCTTTATGGTTATTTGTAGTAGTGGGATTATGTACTTTGTTTTATCAAGATGGATATTATGTACTTGACTTTGGTTTATGGTTTTTGATGATGTAACCAAACATATTTACCTTCTGCTGCAATAAATAAAGTTTTAAATTTTCAAGTACTGCTTTATATCTATCTTGTTGTGATTTTCTTTTCTATATTCACTTAAAATGCTCCATGGAAGTTAATGCATTCCCTTTGCGAGTGACATTGATGGACGTGGGGTGTTACACGTGGTATCAGAGCTGAAGGTTACCAGAACAGATAAGATATTTTGAAAAACTATTTTTCAAAAGCATTTTTATAGAGAATACTTTCAAAAATATGTTTGTAGAAGAGTATTTTTGAAAGAAAGGTTTATTTTAAGAACATAATCCCCAAGAGCCATATATCCTTCTTTCGATTCTCCGTTTTGAATCTCTTCCTCTTTCTCTTTTTGAGTTTTTCCCCCTCCGTGTATAGATGCTTTTTCTAAGATAAATAAGGACTTCCGTACGAAGGACGGAGAACCACTTCAAGGGACTTAGACGTTTGTCGGGCTAGAAGTTAGCCAAGGAAGTGGAGGGATTGTTGGTACGTTTAAGATTGACGACGGGAGGAAGGTTCAAATAGCTGTTTGATTAACAAAGGACGAAACCTCATCTTGGTGGGAGGTCACGAATGGAGAATGTGAAGAAGAAGGCTAGTTGTTTTGGAGAAATAAGACACCTTAGGATTGTCCAAGGAGGCAAGGACAAAGTACAGGATCTTCTGGAGGGTTGTTGTATTCCGTCACGGCTGGTATACCTGATGGGGGTAGGACCGTCTAGGTTGAAATTTGGTTTTCTTTATCATCCTGTTTGTACTTTCTTTGATTCTGGCGCTTCATACTCATTAGTATTTGCTTCGTTAGTTGAAACACTGCACCTAATACTAGTCTAGTTAAGGATCCCATCCTAGTCTCAAATCCTGTTGGTGGTTCGGCTCATCCTTCAATGGTTAGTCGGGATTTGAGAGTGTCTATCTTGGGCGTTGGATTTGAATGCAACGCCTTCGTCCTTGGTTTCACGGGCTATAGTTTGATTCTAGGGGTGGATTGGCTAGCCAGGCGGGGTGTCATCCTAGATTGTGAAAGGAGGGTAGTTAGACTATTTATTCGTTATGGAAAGACCCTCATATTTCTTGTGACCCTAGGGGTTCAGTGATGCTTAGCTGCCTAGAATCTTCTGACGCATCCAACGATGATTGGGAGTCTGTTTGTGTGGTTTGTGAGTATGGAGACGTCATTGATAAAGTGCGGGGTTTACCCAGTGGCGCGAAATAAGTTTTCATATGTGCTTAATAGATTAAGCAAAGCCAGTTATGTAATCAGCGGTGGTTTTGGAGCAAGACTGGCAAGGACAGCCAGAGTCGGTCAAGTGCTCAATTGGTTGGCCGTCTTACTAGTATCATCTCACGTAGGTCGTCTGAATTCGAAGGAGGTATCCCTTGGGTGTTTGTCTGATATTGGTTTAGGCCTTTGGGGCTTGCACTTGGGGGATGTCGAGTTCGACTAGGACGGTCTGTGTGAGAGATGGATAGTTGTGACGATTTTGCATAGGATAATATCCTGGTTTTCTCTAGAAGCGGAGAAGAGCATGCCCTACATCTTAGGGAAAGCTTAGGGACCATACAAGCGCACCAGCTTAAAGCTAAGTTCTCCAAAATACCATTTTTGGAGGAAAGAAGTGAGGATTTTAGGGCATGTGGTCTCTAGGGAAGGGTGATATGTTATGGTGGATAGAGTTCTTGGCGTCCTACGATATCGAGATAGCATATACCCCTGACAAGGGTAACGTTGTGGCAGATGCCTTAAGTAGGAAAAAGTTGACATTGAGTCCTTTGTTTGTCGAGCGGCGTAGCTTAGAGTTTATCTCTACCTTTGACTTTAGATCATCCATTGATTTTGTACCCAGTTTGCTAGCGTCCTTGAGGTCTGACCTACGCTTTTGGGATGGGTTGGAGAGGCACAGCGTGATGACCCACAGTTGATGGATTTAGTAGAGAAGCTCATAAGAGGGGAGTCATCAAGCCACCTAAGTAGGTATACCCTAGATGATAAGGGTTGGTTGCGTAGGGACGGTAGACTTTGTGTACCAAAAGACGATGACCTAAGGAAGACCATTCTTGATGATGCACATCGTTCGAAGATGACCATCCATCCCAGCGGGGACAAGATGTACATGGACATAAGACGAGTTTACTTTTGGGCAGAGTTTGTCGCTAGATGCTTGGTGTGCCAACAAGTAAAAGCAGAGCAAAAGAAGCCCGGTGGATTGCTTCACCCATTAGAGGTCCCACAATGGAAGTGGGAAAGTGTTTCGATGGACTTTGTTGACGGATTACCAAGATCGAGGAAGGGTAATACGGGGATTTGGGTCATGGTAGACAGACTTACTAAGAGCGCCCATTTCATTCCCGTGAAGAGTAAGAGGACTGCTCCATGGTTAGCCTCCGTATACATTCGAGAAATAGTTCGTTTGCACGGTGTTCCTTCTAGCATAGTGAGCGACCGTGATCCTATTTTCACTAGCGAATTTTGGAAAAGCTTGCAAGAGGCGGTGGGGACTCAGTTATGTTTGAGCACCGCATATCATCCTCAAACGGACGGTCAGACCGAGAGGGTGAATCGTATTCTAGAGGACTTATTGAGGTTGTGTGTCTTAGATTTCGGAGGTACATGGGAGGAACATCTTCCGTTGGTGGAGTTTGCATATAATAACAACTTTCAGTCTAGCATTGGCATGGCACCGTTCGAGGCTCTTTATGGACGGCCGTGTCGTTCGCCTACATGTTGGTGGGAGTCCACAGACAAGGTCTTGCTTGGACCCGATATGATTAGAGAGACTTCGGAAAAGATCGATTTGATTCGAAGGAGGATGAAGACGGCGCAAGATAGACAAAAATCTTATGCGGACAAGAGGAGGTCGGATCTTGAGTTTGATGTTGGGGACATGGTCTTTGTCAAGGTGTCTCCATTACGGAACGTCGTTCGCTTTGGGTCCGTTGGGAAGTTAGCACCAAGGTTCGTAGGGTCGTTTCCTATTAAGGAAACGATTGGGCAGATGGCGTATAGAGTGGAGTTGCCCAAGAGACTTAGTGGTGTACACGACGTATTCCATGTATCACAATTGAGGAAGTGCTTGCACGAGACCGCGGAAGTGGTAGAGCCGGGTTTGCTTAGAGAGGTGGAGATCGAGCGTGATGCGACGATTCGACGAGCTCCTACGCGCATTCTTGGGTCGGAGATTAAGAAGTTGAGGAATCGAGAGGTCAAACTAGTCAAAGTGCAATGGGGAGATGATAAGAGCAACGCTACTTGGGAGACGGAAGCGAAGATGCGTTCATTATACCCTTTTCTTTTCGAGGGTATGTCTTTTAATTTCTCCTTTATCGCTTACCTTGTACTTATCTTATCTTTAGTATGTCCTCTCGCTAGTGTCTTTGGCCTTTAGATAGGGTAGTCCTATGGTTGAAACATGTGTTTGAGACATGTTATGTATGATGGATGCATGTGGATGCAAGTGGTTGCTAGTGGTTGCTCGTGGATGCATATACACACTTTAGGCACAAGATCGGCTCAGTCACTTCATTTGCATATTGCATATAAATATGTGTACATATTTAAGTAATGGATGTATAATGGTTGTACCATCGTATGGATGTTGCATTTTGGTGAATGGTTGTGCACACATGTAGAAATGATATGTATCGATAAGGTTCTTTCGCATACATAATGGACGCATGGCACTATCATGGATTGCATTAAGGAGATCAACTGAATCAGTAGACCGCCTGATTTTGCATTAGATAAGGAACATATACACACACTTCTTGCATATGTTCATACAGCATTAGAAATTTTATAAGGACAATGGATGCCCGTGTTTGATGGTTGAGTAGATGGTTGTTTTGATGGTAGGATATGCATTCTCCTTAACTTGGAGATTTCGGGGGCAAAATGCTTTAAGGAGGGGAGAATGTAACACCCCGGATTTTTGAATAATCGAATTAACTAAAATAAAGAATAATTAATCTCAGACGTGAGAATTAAGGGAATGGGGTTGCGCCATTGTGTTCGTCTCGAAATTCTGGTTGAAATAGAGTCCGAGTTTGCGGGAAACGGGTACCGGATGAAGGAGTTATAGACGAACGAAGTTTGGTGGCAAAAAGAAAAGAAAAAAAATACACTGGCGCACTTGGGAAGTGTGCCAGTAGAAAAATTGCACTGGCGCACTTCCCAAGTGCGCCCAGGCCGAGAGAAAACCTGCACAGCTTTCTGGTTCAGTCCGGTCTATGTTGTGACTCATTGCTGAGTCCTTTCTGACTCCTTGCTGAGTCATTAGGGCTGAGGTGTCACCCTATCATGACTGAATGGTTTTGATTAACCCTAAGATCATCCGACGACTTAAATTAATTCAAAACTCTATAAAAAGACCTATAGACTCAAACCCTAAATCAGAATTAAAATTGAAACTATGGCCATCATGCTGTCGTCTTGAACCCTAGAATAGCCGCCACAAATTTAAGAGGAAGAACAACAAATCAAATCAGTCCTATTCAACCCTAACAACGAATCTTCTTCAAAGGAGAGCTAATACAACTCCAGAATTCAGAACTCAAGACCGCTTTTGAGTTGTGAGTTCCATCACTTTAACAAAATAATTGCTAAATCAATTATGATGTGATAAACGTTGGATTATAAGTTGTGGTTGTGAATCTAATTCATATGTTTAATCATGTATGTTAGCTTGATTCATATTATATGATGTTATGCAAGTTTCACATATGATGTTATGCAAGTTTTATATATGATGTTATGCAAGTTTCACATATGATGTTATGCAAGTTTTATATATAATGTTATGTTATGCAAGTTAATATGATTATGCAAGTTTCATATATGATGTTATGCAAGTTAATATGATTATGCAAGTTGTACATAGGATGTTATGCAAGTTAATAAGATCACATAAGTTGTGCGAGTTAAATGATGTTATGTAAGTTTGGATCTAAAATATATGCCAGTAGTTCATGATGTTAACTTGTGTCAATGAATCCCTTTTTATAATCCAATCACCTAGGTTTATAACATCAATTTTTATGCGAATATGGATGTGGAACATATGCTAGTTCGTATAAGTATTATGTTCATATGCAAGTTTAAGTGATAATTGGATTCACATATATACAAGTTCACACCTTCAAAGTTTAGATCCATATTCAAGTTGACATTTTTATGTTGAAACTATGACATGCATAGTTATGCAAGTTTACACCTCTATGTGGATCCATAGTTTATCCAGGTTAACACCTATTATTGGATCCATAGTTATGCAAGATGACACCTTTATGTTTAGGTTGACGACATACATAGTTTATGTTAGTTTGTGATAATTACCTAGGCTAGTAGGGTGTAAAACTAGGTTCATACATGCAAGTTCACACCTTTTAGACCTATGATTTTTACATCCTTGAGGATACAAAGACTATGCAAGTATGTTGTAATTCTTAATTGCAAGTTAGATGCAAATTAGATCTATTATTGTGTGTATGTGACTCTGTGACGTTTATTCCTTTTTTTAAGTATTAGACTATTTGCTAGTCTAATATGTATACGACGTGTTAAGCGAATGAATGACGGGGGTACGATGGGGATAATAGTGGATACACACATATTGTGAATTTGGCATGTAATGGCCTAAAAAGGCATGTAATTAATTTTAAAGGAATAAAATATAATTGTGGTGAAAATTGGTATGATTTTACATACCATAAATAGATGGACATAACTGAGCCAATTATGGACATCGTTAAATTTGGAATTGATTGATAATTTGAATAGGGAAAGTAATTCAAATTGGGGAATGATTAATTAGGAGTAATTAATCGTCTAAGACACGAGGTTAGGCTCTTTTATGGTGTAAGACTGCCCGGACCCACCCGGCAAATCCAGCTGCCACAAATGCCAGTCTAATGTGAGAGGTCTTAGGCATAAATTAAATACGTAACAATTGTAAAGACACGAGGTTAGGCTCTTTTGTGGTGTAAGACTGCCCCGACCCGCTCGGCAAATCCAGCTGCCACAAATGCCAGTCTAATGTGTGAGCTCTTTATGAGGTTACGGTCTTAATGAATTAAGAAACACTTAACCAGATAAACATGTAGTGGGACATGAGGGGGTTAAGTGGGTGCCTTGGGTGGCATGCGGAATCTAGTGGGTGCCTTGGGTGGCATGAGGAAATACGATTAGTAACACTTAACCAAGGTAAAACATGTAAGTGGGACATAGGGGTTAAGTGGGTGCCTTGGGTGGCATGTGGAATTACTAATATAAACCCTTAACCGAATTTAAAACATGTAAGTGGACATGAAGTGGGTTAAGTGGGATATACTAGAGGGGACCAAGCTTAGGTGGATAGCTTGTGTCAAGTAATAGGGGCCCGTTTCAACCAGTAACCCATTCGTATCATTGTGGTCTCGACCCAAGTCGAGGACGGGACACGCATACTGGGCTTGACTGTAAGTGGCCAAAACGGGTTAGCGGTGGCAACACAAGTCCAATGGGTTCATATGCGTGTGTGGACCCGGGCTGGTAGGTAAGACGTTGTTGCATCGTGTAGGTATAAGCCGTGCATTATTGGTGGTATCGGGTTGCCACTTTGGGGAGTGATACACCCCACTGTGGGGCCGGCACGGGTATCTACGAGTTAGGGAGCCGATCGAATGGGGAAGGGTAGTGGGTACACCTAGTGGAGATAGGAGCAGACGGCACCTATGTAGTCAGCTAGGGGTACACGAAGCTACCACTATTATTAATAATTATTAAGGGGGTACACCTAGTGGAGATAGGAGCAGGCGGCACCTATGACGTCAGCTAGGAGTACATAGAACTACCATTATTACTTAATGAAGGGGTAAATCTAGTGGGGATAGGTACACGCTGGGTACCTATGATAGCAACTAGAGATATACAGTCAAACATGGAGGATAGTGGGTACATCTAGTAGTACACGAAGCTATCATCGTTCTATTTAGCCAAGAGGGATCAAAATTCTAGAGTGACTAGTAGGGGTGCAGTTAGTGTTAGTACAGTACAGTACGGTAGAGTATAGTAATTATCCTATATTGATTAGGAAGCGCCATTAACGTTATCTCTGTTTCTCTTGATTGCCTTGCCATACCCATGTGGTTCACACAGTCATTACCTTATTCTCCAGCTTATATCTTATCATATTGCTTTAATACTTATGTTGTTAGAGTTATCGCACTCGCCAGACTTTATGTCTGACCCCCTTTGTTTCCACCTCTTTTCTTCCTCCCCCCCCCCTTCTAAGGGTGGGACTAGTACTAGTGGAGCTTGATTGGGATCTCTTTGGGAGCACTTGGATTTGGATTGCTGAAGTAAAGTTCAGCCTATCGTTTTCTTTATGGCTATTTGTAGTAGTGGGATTATGTACTTTGTTTTATCAAGATGGATATTATGTACTTGACTTTGGTTTATGGTTTTTGATGATGTAACTAAACATATTTACCTTCTGCTGCAATAAATAAAGTTTTAAATTTTCAAGTACTGCTTTATATCTGTCTTGTTGTGATTTTCTGTTCTATATTCACTTAAAATGCTCCATGGAAGTTAATGCATTCCCTTTGCGAGTGACATTAATGGACGTGGGGTGTTACATAACCTGAATGAATGACGAAAGAGCCTCACGTCGGATGAATCGCGACATTCTACAACTTCGCTCTACTTGGGACTAACTCCGGGCAGCCTAAGACAGAAGGCGACTGGCCTGGTTTCGCAACTACGGGTTTCCTAAGCTGAGGGAAACCTGTTGAAACCAACGCTCGATCTCACACATCTGGAAACGACCCAGAGCAAGATCTCTAATAGCATTTCTGTTACTGTAACGATAAATATGCTTGTGCAAATATAGACCACTGGAAAACATGAGAAGAACATTCGAACACTTAACATAAATTGTGATTTTTACTAATTCATATTTCATTTCACAACACACACGCTAAACAAACTACGTGTCTAACATCTTTCTTTTCTAATAGCAGGGTGTACATGAGAACCACACCGTGCCTTTAAAAACCAAAAGCGAGGGTCGTACTCGCGTATACTATCGGCCTACAAAAGCAAAATGGCAATAACATTTGCTACGATTACTAATGCTAATCATGCTTCTTTTTCATGTGCTTCTTCTTCTTCATTGAGGATTCGAGGCTCGATAGTTCCCTAGTACTGGGACTCTTCTTCCTAGATCTGCTCCTCCCTCCTCTCTCCTTCTAGGGATTCGCTGACTTGTGAGCGATCGAGAGACGCCTTCCGCTTTCATCATCACCGCTCGAAATCTCCGTGATATCAGCAGGAATAGTATGCGACATTAGTAGGGGTGAATTCCCCGCAGCAAGGGCCACCACAACATCACTCTTTCCCGGGACCCTTTTATACTCCCACTCCGCTTTCTCCTTCACCTCCTTGGCAGCTCATCGGTTATCTAGCTTCTGGGACTTACGCTTCTCGGCATCATCAACTTTGATCTTCCTAAGGGTCTCGGTGGCCCTCTGCTAGGCATCGTCATCCTCCTTCTTCTAGGCCTCATCAACAGTCCTCTTCTTCTCTGCCTCATCATCGGCCTTCCTCTTCTCAGATATACCATTGTCTCTCTCCTCATCTTCATGCCTGGCCTTCGTTAGGGCCTCTTGTCTAGCAGCCTCATCCTGCCTACTCTTATATTCCTGCTCCTCGCACTTGGCCACCATTTGGGCTTTGGGGCCTCCACCATAACTGACATGGAAGGCACATCAGCATTAACTGGGACCCTCGCTAGAGAACTCTGGCCATCTACTACCTTTCCTTCCTCTATGAAGCACTCATGAACGCTGGACCCCAGCCTAATATCTTAAAAAGTATCCAGTTGACTGCCGCCCTCTTGGAACTGCATTCCTTGCGGTCCTGGCCCGAATTCCGTTGTTTGTGGAATCACGGGGGCAAAGCCCGGTGTCATTGTAGATCCAGGAAGGGCTGCACAGTAAAAAGACAACCTTTTAGTCCACAAATTCGGTAATAACATCATCTTCAGGAATACACGGTAACAGGAATTTAGCTCTAGTCAGGGATGGTGCAGGAGTGATGGGAATTGTGCTCGTCGTGGCAGATAGGGTAAATCCAGTCTCTCCCAATCCCGGATGCTCGAGATCATACTCAGTCGAGGCCCGAGCCAAAGCTGCAGGATCGCTTGTTGCGCCGGTATCAGGAGCTAACGGCTGATAAGAGCTTCCTCCCGCAAATGATTCTACTACAATCACACTTTCACTAATAATAGACTTCCCTTTCTCCGCCGTAAGCCTCGCCAGCCTCTCTCTCTCTCTACATCCTCCTGCAACAACCTCTTCCCCTCCTCTAGCTTTTCACGCTCCTCATTGGTCAAGAGGTCGATCATCAATTGGCCTTCATCCAAAGTTCCCACGTCTACTTGACGCAGATAAGCTTCATATGGCACCAGCCTCTCCCATGTTCGGGCCAGCTCTCGTGAGTAATCCTCGACCCATGAAACTCCGCAGAATTTCAGAATTTTGACATACATATTCCAAATATGCTTCACCAAGGATTCCTCAACCCGAAATTCGGTACCCTCAAGCTCCTCTCTTAACTCTTCCACCTCTCTCAAGTGCTCGGCCTTCAATCCTTCCACCGAACTCAACATATCCATATTACTGGCCTCAACGTCCTCCTTCGCCTTCCTCATCGCCTCAAGTTGCCTCCTCAACTCAACATCTCGGCATTTTCAGCCTTCAGCCTCTCATTCTCCGCTCTCAAAGCGTCATTGTCATTCTAGAGCTGGGTCACTCGCTCGTGATCCTTTTCCAACTCAGCATACACTTTCTCTAACTCAGCCTTGTCTCTCTTTAAAGCTGTATTTTTAGTAGTTAGAGAGGCCACCGTATCCTTAAAAGTCGAGTCGGCATGCGCAACCTCTATCTTTAGTATCTCGTAGGTGTGCTTCATCTTCGCTTAACAGCAATATCAAGAGTTAGCATTCGAAGGTGCAAAGACGAAAGTGTTTGCAACACAAGGAGCAGACCCACCTATTTCCATGTTCAAGTTACCGATAGTGGTCCGCTCACCATCGATGGTCAGCCTCTGATTGATGAGCTCCAAGTTCTTCCTTCTGATCAATTCCGAAAGGTGGAAGGCATACCTAGCGAGCTTGTTATCCTGATGGTACGCGACCCTCACATGCATCCATATCTCCCCAGAGTCCCTAGCAGGGGCGGATTGAGATCAAGAAGGAATACCAGCTCGTCAAAGTAAAGTTGAGGGAAGTTCTTCTTCAACAACGCTTTCCTCTCATCCGTAGAAAGCTATTGCCTCTCAGGCTCTGCTACATCCTGCCTCCTCGTTGTAGTCATGCCCGCCGGTCTCGAATGGCTAAGCGAAGACTCCTTCCCCTTAGTTGTCTGAACGGGAGCCAAAGGAGTTATACAAGGAGGAGCCGTCGATGATGAATGCCTCGAGCCACCTAGTTCGAGTCGAGAATCTCCCACAGATACTCAGATTGGAGGAGGAGGGGGAGTCGAAGATTGTCGAGGCCTATCTCAATGACGACTCTCACTGCTGCGATCTTGTGGAGGTGGAGAGTCACCATATAGGCTAGTCGCTCTCCCAAAGCTGTCGACAAAGGGATTCCTAGGATATCGGCGGCTCCCATACCCATAGCCTCGTCCTCTACATCCTCTTGCCATATCACCTGCCAAAGAAGCAATTCAAAGTCAGATATTTCACACACTCGGACAATCTTTATGGTATGCAGTGTTTGTGAATGTATGCCCTAAGTGTTTTCTCAACAGACCAGATCGTGGTCCGCCCGAAGGAGTCAACCCCTCCGCAGTTAAAGCTAGCTCCTCCCTACTTGTCATACCAAGCCAAGGAGACAAGTCTAGGGAGAGTTTATTAAGATTGTCAAACTGACCCTCTGCCTTGAGAGAAACGACGGTCTTTGAAGGAGTCGCAGAGGACTGTGGCATGGCCGACGCTTCTCTCATGCCTCCCCTACCAGAGGTGGGACATGAGCATCTAATAGACTATGACATCCCGATTGTTAACCACCTAATTAATTAAATTTAATTAGAGAGAATTTATGCTAGATTGTGATTTATGGAATTCAATGGTGAAATTAAAACTATTTTTGTGAATAATTCAATTGTTTATTTTAGTTAATCTTAAGATAGTTCTGGAAAAAGTTTTAAAAATAAATAAATGTTTGGGTTTGGATATATTTTTCCGAAATAAAATTTTCTATATGAAATCCTAATAGAAAGAAAGGGTTAAAAGTGTGAAAAGATAGATAGAACTTCAATTCATTTAATTAAAACTTGGGTTTGGGCCGAATTAAAATTCAGCCCATTGGTGAAAATAAGATGAAGTTACTCAGTTACCTATTTCCAAATGAACTGTATGCTCATTTTTTCCAAGCAGCGAACAATAGAGAGTTTCTCAAAACAAGGGAAAACCCTTGCTTCACAAATCCCCAATTTCAAGTCTTGAATGAAAGGGCTTTTGGTTAAATCTTCTAGGAATCAAAAGAAGGTAAGCTCCAACACCTCTAGTGAATCAATTAGCATTTGTAATTTCAGATTTTATCTTTGCTTTTTGTGATTTCAAACATGATAGGTAATGATATTTCATGTTGTGCTTGTGTTTTGATAAATCTGAGAATTTAAACCCTCTTTACTAAAAAATTCGAATTTAATTCATATGGAGCTTATTATGTTCTTTTTGATATATTGAAGCAACTCTCTACCAATTTTCATGGATTTTTATTAAGATTTGATATGTTAAACATCGTGATTTCCAAGAAACTTTTCTATAAAATCTAGGCACAAAAACGTAGGTTGATTTAAAATTCATAACTAAATGTAGAAAATTCATAAAATCATGAAATTTGGATATGTTTTTACCAACTCATATGAGCATCTTCTGTAAAAAAATTTGTTAGAAAATATTAATGTTTGCTATGGTAAATTTACTCTGTTCCAGGGACATAAATCTAGGTTGTTTTTGGTTACTTGGCTTGAAGTTAATGTTTATAGCTATGAAGCTCTTTGGATAATAAAATGAGTTGTTCGACTCACACAATCTATCTCTAATTAGTGTTTTGTATGTTAGAAATTTTGGCTTTGATATGGTTGATTTGATGATAGATTTGGTTGCAATATGATTTTGGATTCAAGTGATTGTTTGATTTTGTGTGCTGAAAATTAGCGAAAATATCACTGTTGTAAAATAGTGATAACTTATATCTAAATTATCCAAATTGACTCAATCTTTTTGCAGTAGAATTCTCTTTCAATTTTCTACAACTTTTTCCTTTAGGATTTTTATGAAATTATGCCTTTTAGGAGATCAAAAATGAGTTTTAAACTGAGCATGTGGCTCAGGCCTGTGTAAGAATCAAAGTTGATAGCTGAGAGTAAAATGGGCATAACTTTTGAGTCACTTATCAGAATTTGATAATTTTTTATATCTGGAAAGCTAAGAGTATAAGCTAGAACTTTCATTTGTTGTGTTTCTGTTGATTTTTGAGTTTAAATGGTGAAAAACTCATTTGTTTTTCGCTGGGCTGTCGTCAGGAAATCATAAAAATACTTAAAACTAAGAATTTGTTTTGGCCATAACTTTTGAGCCACTTATTGGAATTTGATAATTCTTAATGTTCTGAAAACCTAAGAGATTAAGTTACAACTTTCATTTATGGTGCCTCTTGTGATTTTGGAGTATAAATGGTGAAAATTTTGTTTGTCACTGTCCTGTCGTGGAGAAATTGTGTCAATACTTAAACATGCGAAATTGTTTTGGTCATAACTTTTGAGTTACTTATCGGAATTTAATAGTTTTTGATGTTTTGGAAAGCTAAGAGTTTTTTTTATATTTGTATGGATTAAGTTTTGTTAAATTATATGCTTAAGCAAACTGAAATTGCAATTTAAAATTGAGAGATTTATTATGAACTTTTGGAAACAATAAAAATAGTTATGTAAACAACTAAGTAAGTGTTTTTTACAATGGAATTCAAAAGAGATAATAGTTTTGAGAATCTTAATTCTATAATCTAGAATGAGCTAATTTTCGACTTAATGTTACCAATTGTTTTATATGCTCTTGTGAAACATTTTGTCAAAAATGGTATATTCCAATGAATATAATGTTGAAGTAGAATTTAATAATTCTTGACCGAATACTAGAACACAACTGAGTAGCATGGGATGCTCAAGTTAGATTCTTATAATTGATTTTGAGATAGTAATTAACACTTTAGGGTTGTATTCTTTTATGGTGTGCGACAAGTGGTCTCTAGATCCGTAAGAGAATATAATTCAGGTTTTCCGGGTATATCCATAATAAGTGAAATTTACTAATTCTCAGTAAATACTTGTGTTTCACTAGATGGTATGGGACATCTATGTTAAACTATAGTGCTAAGTGTGGGTGATAGTATTTGGCACTTTAAAGTTCACTTTCTTTTGGTGTGCGGCAGAGGCTGCTAAATCCTTGAGAAGGTTACTTCTGGATTTCTTTTCAAACTTATAAATATAAAAAGATTGAGAAATTCATTATTATAAGAGACTGGACTTTTATGTCTACTTTTGTTAGTAATTTTTTTAAATAAAACAATGATTAATATGGAGTAGTGAAGTCGTAGTTACCACTATCTTTTTTATAGTTGAGATTTTGTTCTTTGATTATTAAGGTCGGATATGTGGTTCCTCAATCCCTTGGATCGAGCAAGTGAGATTTCAATCTACATGATCGTATGTCTATGTTTCCGCAATCCCTTAGATTGAGCATGTAATTCCTTGGTCTCAACAATCATAGAAATGGATTGTATTGCTTGTTTTGTTATGTTTCCTCGATCATAGCGATCGTGCATGAGTTCCGGATTGCTTGTTTTATTGTGTTTCCTCGATCAGGTTGATTGAGTTTGAGTTCTTCGATCTTAGTGATCGTGCATGAGTTCCCGATCTTTGGTATCAGATCGGTATGAAGGATACCACCAGGCCTCGAGACCATCTTGGATTTTGGAATGTATGTTTGTTTGTTCGATATGTTGATTCTTGTTCTTCCTTGGTCATTTGACTGAGAAAGAGAATTCCTTGATCAAGTCGGTCATGAATGAGTTGTGTTAATATGTCGTTCTTATAATAGTTCCTTGATCGGGTCGGTCATGAATGAGTCGTGCTAACTTGTCGTGTTTATAATAGTTCCTTGATCAGGTCGGTCATGAATGAGTTGTGTTAACTCGTCGTGTCTATAATGTGAACTTGCGATGAGGATAAAAACCATAATTGGAAACCAAACATACATCAATATGAAACAATAAATTATTGCTACTGTTGTCATGAATGACTTGTGTTAACTCGTCGTGTCTATAATGTGAACTTGCGATGAGGATAAAAACCATAATTGGAAACCAAACATACATCAATATAAAACAATAAATTATTGCTACTGTTGTTTTGTGGTTGAACTAAAGTTTATTTATATGTTATATGTATGGATCTCACTTTTCGGATATTTAGAGAGAGAGAGTGATCCGGAATTTTGTGTTTCTGTGTCAGACCAGAATTTTTAGGTTTACAGGATGCTCGGACTTTTGGACAGGTGAGCTAGCCATGGACAGACATATTGAGACCCTTAGTTTATCCTTTGTAGGATACTCACCAGATGTACTATGAGAAGTATTTGTTAAGATAGTGATATATTTTGAAAGGTGTAGAATGTAAAATTAGAAGTATATTTTGTGGACTTGCTGTGAGTACACTATGATATGTGCTTTCTGTTATGATCTATGATTGTTATGTGGTTGATATATTGTTCTGATTAAGTTGAATTAGTGTGTTTATTACTTTAATACTGAACATGTCAAATTCAGATCAGACATTAAGTAAAGAGGTAGACGTGTCAGTGTTAGTATAAAGATATATTCACATTCGATCGCCCCTATCAAGCTGTATTCTCCGGATTAGCAGACGATGTTACTTGTAATGTCCTTTGCTAAACTGGGTATAACAGTGGGGACGTGACACAGACCCTCGCCCTGAGCGACTACCTCCTCACCGCTGGCCTCATCTCCACCAGTATCTCCTTGGGACTTGACAGCCTTTTGTGGTTCGGGCCTAGCAGAAGGCATCTTTCTCTTCCGACTGGGAGCCGCTTTATCTTTTGCCACTTACTCTTTCGGACTACTGCCTGCGACCGCAGGTCTGATTATAGCCCGATCGTCACGAAGCAATCCTGCACGATGAACGCGATCTTGGCTCGTGACTGTTTCGGTGGAACACGTAGCAGCTGGGATCGCTCATAGAGCCTCGAGGCGTTGCTGATACTCGACGCCGATGGGCGCCTCAGGATTCCCTATCATGATTAAAACAAAATCCAACATAAGACATCGAATTCGCAAACTTTATAGTAGAAAGTGGAGTTTGAAAAGTCTTACTTCCTTCAAGCCATCTCCTCGCAAATCCAGGAGGGCAGCACACGAAGAACCATTCATTTTTGAATACTGACGGCTTGGGCCATGTCCTGAAAAAGAACTTAGTGGCAGGCGATGCTTCCAAAAACCACTGGGAAGGTGATATATTGACCCTTCTCTTTAGCTGAAAAAGTACTGAATGTCCTCTATGGTAGGTTCCAAATGCAAATACTCTCAATAGAGAACGTATGTGCCCAATAGCGAAGCATATGCGTTTGGGTGCAGCTGCGACGGCGCAATGCGGATGTAGTACGACATGTGTCGAATGAAATTGTTGGTCGGGGGCTACACACCCAGTGATGCAAACTTGTCTGTTCCAAGCAGTAAGACCCTCGGGCAGCGCATGAGCCCTACCACCCTCTCCTGGTGCTTGAACATCATCCACAGGAATGTTCAAACGCAACGCCATTTTCCTAACTGCCGCTGCATGCATGTGCGATGGCACTGAATCTGCCGAATTTTCAAGAATAACTACATCGGGCAGCATATCCGAGGCCACCGGTATGTCCCCTTCGACAATGTCCACATGTTCTACCTCTTCGTATACAACTGGAGAGTGTTGTCTTTCATTATGCTTTCCGTGCTCCGATGCTCCAGGTGATTTTGCCGTTTGAGAAGGGGTGGATCTCTCAGTAGTCTCAAGCTCGCTGCCCGTCGAGCTAGCATTGCTAGTGGAATCAGAAGTGTGCGATGACGGCAAGGAAGCCTCGGTTTCCTAAGTCTTTCCGGTCATGGATCTTGTATGCATCGCTAGCTATACTTTAACACACTAGCATTAGACATCGCAGTTGAATAACATGTGCCCCTCGTGTTGGTGTAAACTAACATGTGTGTGCAGTGTCATGTAGAATCAAGATATGCAAAAGAAGTTCAAAAAGTCAAACAGTTCGGTCATAGTCCAAGTTTATGTGCTATCCTATGTGAAAACTCAAGTCATTGGTCATGTGATCATTTGCATATGCATTAGTGCAGTCTCCCAAGTGACACAAAAGAGATATGCACCCAAAAGCAGGTAGTCAAAAATTCAGGGTTCCGGAGGATACGCGCTATACGACGGCAAAGGTAGGAGCTCCCAGAGCGGCACAAAGGCTTCATACCGCGGCAGGAGTACGAGAGCTTGCACCACTACGGGGTACTAAATTCGCACCCCACGAGGTGCGAAATTCGTACCCGCGGGGCACGAATCTCGTATCCACTGGGTACGAATCTCGTACCCCTTGGGGTACGAATTCCGTGCCTGGTCGGGGTGCGAGATCATCCCGTCTCCTCGACTCCCCCGTCCTCTTCTCCTCTCCTCTTGGGCTTGCGTCGTTAAAAGCCTCCAAAACCCACCTAAGTTCGGTTTTCGAATCGAAAGCTTGGAGCTTAATATCAATGGCGGGCGAGAGAAATCAGTGAAGAAGAAAGAAATAAAAGGGGGTTATTAATAATAAAAAGGAAAATGTCCCTTAGTATTCCACACGTCTTTTCGTACCTAGCGGGGTACGAAAATTCATACCCCCTGGGTACGAAAATTTTGTACCTAGCTGGTTACGAAAATTCGTATCCCCCAGGGTACGAAAATTTTGTACCCACCAAGGGTACAAATTCTGTACCCAAGCCAGGGGTACGAAATTTCTTACTCGAACCAGGATACAAAAAAAGATGATGACGGTACATACGCATGAACATACTCAATGCACGAGAATACAAATCACCACGAATGCAAAAGTACGGTTTAACGCTAAAACTTAGCGGTGTAGGCATACCGTCGCACCCATCTCGACTCTTTTATGATTCTATAGTAAACGAGCTCGACAACTAACATCTATTTTCTCAAGTTTACAGGAAAAGTCGACGACTCGACAACTACTTCAACCAACACAAAGCACATCATGTCAAGACAAGACGTACTTTGGGAGGAAAATGTTAACCTGTCTTCTGGTCCGATTCCCAAAAGTACGCGAGGCACGCTCGACACAGCGTATCGTGTGAAGCCAAAGCCGAGAGTGTCGCCAACGAGTAAAGGAAGTGAGCCGAGAAGGGATCATGCCTGCAAGAACCTCGCCGCTCCTTTAAATATTGCCCAAACCAATACCTTGAAACCCGTGAAGCCGCAAGCGTCAACCTCCATTCCCCCACACATGTTCTCTTATAATTTTCGCACCCTAGGGGTACGAAATTCGTACCCCGGGGAGGGGTACGATATTTCTGACACGAGCACTGTGGCGTACGGGATTTTGGTGTCTGCTTCAAGGAATACGAAATTCCTGGTGTGGTCCCCTACTTCTACCTACTCCTACCTACTCTCACCTAACCACTCCACTATAAATACCCCTTGACCTCACACTTCAAAAGGGTTGGAATTTGGTGACTTGACATCTCTTTAGACCTCCAAGTAGCCCCTTTAATTGCATCTCCACTTTAAGGAAGAAGAAGGGCAAAATTGTCTTTTTCCTAATATTTTAATATATGATAATTATGACATCATATAACTTGGAAATATATGTAAAGAGATGTCATGAGATGTTCTCCACTTTGTAACTCTTTGTTATTAATAATATTCCAACGACTCTTCCAAAGTGGACGTAGGTCTCTTGCGAGGCCGAACCACTATAAATCTCTTGTGTTATTTAACGCTTTCCGCACTTACTTTTTCAATCGAAATTATAATTCCTAAGTAATTGGAATCTTGGGTGTTTATGATATTTTTTGCCGTCGATAACCTAAAACCACAGATTGGTTGGACGATTGGCTTCCTCTTTGTTGTTAGTTTCATGGCCTCTTCTATCTATTACCTCTTAGAAAGGGGGGTGTGTGTATATATGGGAAAGTCTATTATGACAAAAATTAGACACAAACAATCTCAACTGTTAGATCTCCTCCTAAATTCCACTCACCACAAAAAGACAAATGAATCTAATGATTTACAATTTGTGTCTCTAATCTTTTCTAATTTTGTGTCCCAATAGCCGCTACATATACATACATACATATATATATATATATCTTTGATTTTTCTTTGGTCCTATGTGATTTTTACATCTAATTTATCAATTAATATTGTTTCTTTTCTGCAATGAAAATCAGATTATGATCGTCATCTATAAATAGATCTATCCTAGCGGAACTGCTACTGTGCTCCTCATTAATGGTTTCCACGCTCGGATGGAGGTAATGAGTATAATTATGTTTTTTCTTGCTAGAAAAAGCATCCATGAGCTTAAATGCTACCATCATTGAACTTGAAAGCTATAAATTTAATCATTCCATTTTCTTATTTAAGTTCTTTCAATTTTATATCCTGAAAGGAATATACTGAAATGATGCTTATAACAATGCAATTGGGTAGTTTTTGCAATTTTGATGTTAACTTTCTATCATTTCAGCTGTTGTTCCTTTAATAATCATAAGTTTAATGACTTTAATTAATGGATATGAATATAGTTGTTAATTTAGTGGACTGTAGACCATCAATTATAGCAGCTGCAATAGTTTTGGCTGCATGTATTAAGAGATTGGAAAAATAATTAGTTGAGTTTGAACTGACTATATTCTCTTCGTCATTCAAATCCTCAAGCATTGTAAGTTGAATTATTAGGCCATACTTTTTTGTCCTTGTTAGTACTATCTTAATTTCAATCCACTGATAGTTTCTTAAATAATGTCATTTCTTTCATTAAACTCTAGTTTAGTTGACAAAGGCATAATGTGCTGACTTAAAATATTGTTGAATGTACCTTGCTATATATTATGACAAGTACTAATTATTAATTAGGGATGTAAATTTTGACAACGCACAAGTCGCCCGACACATTATTATGCCTTATGAGATTAAATTAAATTTTCTACTAATGCTTTGTAGTAGCTTACAAACAATCAGTGTTATACATAATGAATCTCATTCTCTAGGGTTTGCTATTGTTATTTATTAACATCATACTATAAACTAAACAATATTTTGTTTTGTATGTGTATAAGGTGCACAAGGTCTGTTGCTTGGCATAAAAAGTACATAGCATTAGGTTAACATGTTGTAGTCTTATGATTTTGTATTTAATTATATTTTGAAATTGTCACTTGGATATGTGATATGTCTGTGTATTATGTGTGTTAATATTCTAGAAGTTTGAATGTAGTTTAATCAAGAATTTAAAAATGTGTTTGAAATTTGTGCATGTAATTTTATCTTGCATATTAATTTGGAATGTATCTTTTTATTTCATTGTGATATTTGTTTTCAAAAGTGAATTTTTACATAATGTTAATGGTGAATTATAATATAAATGTAGGAAGTGAACTTACCATGGTATATATTTTTTTTTGCAACTTTCAATAGCAATTGCAAAAGAGTCTATTGCAATAGCTTTTAGATGTTGAAAAAATCCCTATTGCAACTATTTCTTGCAATTGTCTAAAGAAGTTGTAAAATGAAACCATCCTATTACAACTGTGGCTAACCAGATTGGTGTTTGTCTGCTGCAATAGGCCTATTGCAACAAGCATTACCAGTTGCGAAATGGTTATTTTGTTGTAGTGTAAATCTTTTTCTTGTTGAACAAGCCTCCCTTCCAACTTCCTATTTTCCTCCTGGTGACTCTGAATGATAATCCTTTGTTCTTGAAACACTTTAATCCATCTGAAATCAAAGGGATTATCTATAAATTTTAAAGGAGTTAAGTCTCATGGAATCTTTCCTCCTCCAAGACTAAATATACTACTGGTAAGGGGAGTCTTCAGAGAACAAGGTAGGATTGGAGAGGAAGTTTGACAAAAATTTAAATTGTATGAAAATATGGTTTATCAAAACATAAGCCATGCATGAAAATTTAAGTGGACTCTAAAAAGGGGTTATTTTGTGAATAACTCAAATTAAGACATTCACAAAATCTTATGGTAACTCATACATAATCGAATTCTTTAACATTTATAATATAAATTTGTCTCTATAGTAAGTAAATTTGTCAAAAGAAGGATCAAGGGGAAGTGGAAACACTTCCGAAAGGGTCCTTGTGCACCTCGGGTGAGGGTCATGTCCGTGCTCCCTCAGATACCTCTGCTGGAAGCTTCGAAGCATACTTCCACTGAGATCACCAAGGAATGTGAAATCCTCCTTCATATAATGACAATATACCTCCCAAAGGAAGGCAATCAAAAAATTTCCTTCTTTAATCAACATCGAGAATAGTGCCATTAACTCTTTATTCTCATCATAAAGCCTTTTATTCCGAAGGCGGGCATTCTTAAGGCGGGTACCGACTTCGTTGCTTTTAAAGGACATTAGGGCCGATGCACCCCTATCAAGCTCGAAATACCTACTAGATAAGTCATTATAATATTTTATTTGTTTATTTAACTCTCCCAATAAAAAATCTATCTTTGCTTGCATGTTACTAATTGTATCTCTAAGTGACGAAGGATGACTTCAGTCTATCTAAAGATATGAAGTTATCACACGATTTAGCCACTAACAACAAAGCAAAGTAAACAAGAATCAATAATGTCGTACCTGGAGGGTTGGCAATATAGAAGGAGCCGTTGAGCATGCTTCGGTAATCCACATTCACAGAAGTCATGGGGGGCTCTTCGAAATTCACAAGATTTGAGGGATCAATAGCCCCGGCAATGGAAACATCTTTCCTGACATCAGAAGCGTCTCCTTTCTCCGAAGGATGACCATCTTTCTTGGCACTTTCATATGGGAAAGAACTAGAGCTGCAAACACCGTATGAATCATTGGAATTACCGGGGCAATCCTCGGGGCCTCGGTTATTATCTTTGTCATCGCTATTAGAGGAGTTATCCGAAGCCTCACACTCTTCTTTATCGTCATCAGAACCACCTTCACTAGTGTTACGAATTTCAAAAGAGATGAGCTTGTCGACATCTGTAATGCCTTTCAAGGAGTTCACTTCCCTTTTCCTTCAAGATCACTTGTCTTCTGGTGAAATTGATCCATCATTTCTAGAGGAAAGTTGGGAAGGGAGAGATCAGAAAAATGTATCCGAGATCATATTATCCAAGAATTCAGTAAAAGAATAGTCTAAGAAGTCGTCAACCTTCCTATTTGCATCATTAACAACAACAAGGATCTTCGAAAGAGAACCTTTCCTTTCCGTGACATCCTTCTTTAGACCAGAGGAGAGAGAAGCGTAGTTAAAGCCCAAGTCATCAAGTTCCTTTTAGGACTTCTCTAACTTAGTGTGTAAGCTAACATTTTGACCCGTAAGGAGTTGCATTGCATCTTCTGCTCAAAAAGGGAAGCTTTTGTCGCTTCGAGTTCTTTATGAGCTTCGTCTTTCGCAGTACCTTAAGCAGTGTTTTAAGATTTTATTTTCCCCCTTAGTAGCAAGCAAATCAATAAGCTCCTGTTGAGAGGAAAACTATTGCTTTATCAGATGCCAATAAAAAAATAGTAGAAAAAAGAGACAAAATGGATAAAGAAAAAAGGATGCTGGAACGCAGGGATTACCGAAAGAATATGAGCAATGGTCGCCTTTTGCTCCAAAAGAGAAATAGGAGGAAGCAAAGGGAATGCAAGTAAAGGAGAGTCCAACACTGCCTTTACAAGATCCGAGAATGAAGGTTCGGGGTAGGGCTTGATGACGGAACCTCAGTTGAGGTAGTTATAATGGGGATACTAGGAGAAGGCCTTAGCATCTTAAGAATTTCCTCCCAAGAAGGAGAAAGGGGAAATGGTAGAGAAAATTGTGGAGTTTGCCTGTAAAGACCCACTATCTTTAAAATAAAAAAAATAAATTGTAAATGTCATCAAACACGCTTACAATTAATTTCAAATATTAAAAGCAGTAGACCATAAGTATATAAGATTTGAAAGTTTTAAGAATAGTGAATAGTAGTGAAGACCTTGTGATGGAATAAAATAAAAATTTATGAAAGTAAATCATCGTAATCCATTTTATTACATTAAGCATTCATAAAATAAGAGAAAAATGATACATAAGAGATGAATTTAAATGAACAACTAGAGGATACAACATACAGGCTATGCTCCCTTCTTTTTCCTTTTTACTTTTCTTCATCGCCTCACATCTTCCAACTTTACAGATTATGTACAAAGAAAAAAAGTTTCAACTATATTTGGATTACACCTAACCTTATACACTCTAGCCCAACCTAAGGGATCTAGTGGCTATTGCATAGGAAAAGATGACCTACATACCCATTTTAGGGGATCAAGCCCACGTAGTTCTATTTCCTACATCCAAATGCTCATTAGTATGTTAAAACCACTGGACCCATTCAATCATTACATCCATTCAACCATTTCATCCATTCAACCATTTCATCCATTCAATCATTGCAATCAATGTAAACATTGAAATAGATGCAATCAAAATAATTAATGCAATCACTGCACTAACGCAATCAAATAAGGCCATAAAATAGTATCCCACTCACCTATCACAATAATATTAACATGCAGTCATCAAACCCCAAAAACATCCAATGATTATTAATTCCTACTTATAATATAAGAAGGTAACAACACAAATATACTTACACAATTATTATTTATAAGTGAATAATAATATGTCGTCAATGTAAGCATAAACCATTCAGTTTATATTAACTAGTACAAAGTAGTAACCAGTCATCAACGTGTAGTAATCCAATCAATATTGGTAACAAAACAACCATCATTAAATAACCATAATTTATTACACATCAGTTTGTAGTAATCAATAGTAAAATATCGCATAAACGTCCTTATTGTGATACATCATTAAGAAACAATACATATAATAAATCAATTATCAATCATATCTTTCAATCATCCAGTCATACTTAAATTTCTCTTTGATTTCTTATTTCCCTATCTTTCCTATTATTTAAGACTTTTTAATTACTTTCCATTCATTTGGGTGTCTTATTTTATTTTCATCTTAATGCCTATCTTTGGGATTACTACATTCAATATACTAGAACATCTCTTCTTTTCTTTTCTTTTACTTAACATATATCTTGTGCGATGTTTGTAACTAGAAGGAATTGCTATTCTTTTCTTTGTTTTTTATGCGCATTCCTTGTTATTCCAAACATTACACTTATATTTGTTTTCATCTTGACAATATACAGAAATTGTAACATTTCATGTTCTAATACATTTAAATATTAGGAAAACCCAAAGATCTACATATTTTCTCATTTTCATTTCTTTTCAAAAACAATTATTTATAAACAACACACACTCAAAGATCTACATATTTTACTTAACATATATCTCTCTATAATTTTATTAAGGAGAAAACTTCGAAGAAAGAAATAGAATGTGTTTTCCGGTTTTTTCAAGAGGAAGAAAGAAAGAAAGAAGATGGATCTTCAGGTTGTTAGGTTTAGCATGCTTATATAAGAATTAAAGATTTATTTAGGCCATTAGATTGGTCCTAAAACTCTTTAATTACATCACAATCGCTCTTTCATTTACTTCGTAATGAAGTAAGATCTTGAAATGCATCTCATACATCCGTTGTTATTTTCCTCCAACCCATAATAAAAGAGAATTTGAATATACCATGTAAAAGAGTAATAAACTAATATATTTTAAAACTTATTAGAAAGTTATGCTTTATGCAGAAGAATTAATTTCTAATTTCTAGGAAATAAATCTTCATTTAAACATATCAATAGGCATATGTGTCGATCTATGCAAACATGTACAGTTGATTTTCTAAGGAATTAAAGACATTCTAATCTATACTATATATATATATATATTATAATAATTACCGAGTTGGCAATATAGCTCTCACAAGACTTTTTTTTTTTGAACAAACAACGATACTTAATTACAGGAAACAAAAGGATACAAACATTTGAGTTGGCCAAAAATTACAACGTACACAAACAAATACTTTACAAAAGATAAAAGCCAACTCAAATAGAAGATACTACAACACTGGAAACACATCCCCAAAAGAACCACAACTACACACATTTAAAATACTCTTCAAGACCAGACACTGGAAACCACAACATTTCAGCACGTCCGTAGATAAAACACAAAAGCCCAACAGTCCAAAACACAAGAGGATCAGCATGTTCTATTAACACTGAAAATCAGATGATATCACCATATACGGACACCTTAGCAAACAGGCAACAAACACCATATTGCATGAAAGCTCAAATTCACCAGCACCACTTCAATTGGTATACAGCAAGCACGAAGATGAACAACTAAACTAAACAAACAAAAAGTCCCTGAAATCAGGCAGGAAGAAACTTTTGAAATCAACATTGCCAAACTATTCTACAATCCGCAAGAAGAGAAACCAATAAACGAGTAACAAACTCCATCACTTCCATCATTCTTAAATTGTGCTTGCTCTTAAACCCATCAAAAACACAAAAACTATCCCAAGAAACCAAAACAAGGAAGGTAATAAAAAAGAGCAAGCCCAGTAGAGAAAGTTATCTCTTATTAATACCTCCTGTCAATATTTTTCCAGTAGACCCTCCATCTTCTTTAGCTTTTCTAGTTTTGGACCTATTTTGAAATTGCGATACCAATTTAGTCCATTCGGGGTTATCCTCTACTAGGGGTTCACTGTTCAGCGTTATACTTCCGCTTTTATACTTTCCAGATTTAAATTTAGTTCTTTTCTTTCTAAAACTGTTGAAACTGCTCCAAGAACTATCAGATTCCTCCATCAGAGAGTCCTTATCTGTTATATCTTCCCTACAATTAATGTTACCACTATCCTTGAGATCAACCAAATTGTCCTCTTCATGAATGTGTGAAGTGAACTGTGGCTTTTCGCTCATATTACCAAAAGCTTTACCCTTATCATAAGATTCTACTTCTGTCACTTTATCTAACCCACTATTAGATACCAAATTAATATCTGATATCTTTGCATCTTTAGTAAAAGCATGATCACTCTCATTCAAAGCCTACAAACCGATGCTATTGTCTGCTAGAACTACAAAGGGATTATCATTTTTTAACGTTTGATTATGAACAACAGCATTTCTACCAACTATATCTAACTCGCTATTCTTTTCTAATGAATCTCTCTTTAAAGATTTTCTGCTATTAAAAGGCAAATTCTTTTTTTATGTATATGATTAGCATCTATTTCCATAGCATTACCCTCTTTAGAATAGTCCTTAGGAACCCATAACTTCTCAGGTTTACACCTTATGCTTGAATGTCCAAATAAATGTAAGCTTGGAAATAGAATAATAAATAAATATTTCTAAAGTTTTCCACCTTATGAACCCATAACTTCTCAGGTTTACACCTTATGCTTGAATGTCCAATTAAATTTTACACAACATCCATTTTAACCCAAATAAATGTAAGCTTGGAAATAGAATAATAAATATTTCTAAAGTTTAGAAAATAAAGGAAGGCGATATTCGGGAATGTTTTCCAAATAACGTAAAAAGGCCAATATGGTTATTGAAAATATTTGGTTAACAAATATTGATAAAGAAATAGAGAAGTGATTTAATTAATGAAATATTAATTAAAGGCTCAGTGATTGTTGGATGTTTGGATGAACACTTGTTTTATTCGATAGTTAAATCATCGACTATCGAAACACTTGTTTTATTCGATAGTTAAATCACAGACTATCGGAGTTTTGACCATCGTTGTCAATATGGAGAGACCGGTTGGATTATTATCCGAAGAACCACTCCGTAATGGCAGTAGCGTGCGAATCAAATTATATAAAGATAATCGAAGATGGAGTAGAGTGCAAGGACTTTTTCTATTAATAGAAATTGTGCCTTCGATTCATCCTGTTCCTGGGTGACGTGTATGGATGAATGTCTGACAGAGTATTTCCAGAAAGGTCACGTACATTGATTTCTTCAACCGTACCAAGAGTGGAAGCGGAGAAGGAAACTTCTTTTAGCTAACAAGTAATGTACTGTTGAGGACGTTAATCGGTGATTTGATGGATTTGACGATGTGGCATTCGAAGTGAATCTGGTGTGATGATAAAGCGTAGCTTTTAGCCTCATCAACCGGTAAATGACAGAAATCGGGCAAGTAGCATGGCTATGTAGGTCGCAACTATTAGGGTGTATAATCACCTGATCTAGAGTTTCATTTACTTCTAAAAATCTATTGTCGATGCTGTCCCATTCGGGAAACGGTTGCTGATCCCAACCGTTGGTGATATACATTCGATACACTCAAGCCAAATGAGTGGTCGGTCATGTGTGGCTGAGTTGCAAGATGTTCTTGTTGAACTCGGTATATTCTCCTCTAGAGATATACCAGCGGAAGGTGGCTCCATACCTTGTCATAGTTGGAAATCCATTACCCAATACGTGCTTGCGATTTTGATTGTATATATATGTGGAACGTGAGATGCAAACGTTCCACTAGATTGTTATCTACTTGATTTAGACATTATTATAATATCAAAAGAGTTTTGATATAAAGATAAGTCAAGTGTTTGGATTTTCATAAGGGAAAAACCTGTTCCGTGTTATACGGCGTGGTCTTATGAGATATCATTTAGTTTTCTGAAACTGTTTACTCATACCAGTCCCATGACTGACCTGGAGTTTATTTGTTTTGTTCTACCTAAACTCTTGGGTGCCTAAATTTGTACGGGCAGTCAAGTAGTTCAGGATTTTTCAGATATATCTAAAGGAGCTTGGAGCAGGAGGCTTCAGCGTTATCTAGTTATAGTGTTGTTCCATTGTGTTGTAAGTGTTGTACTCTGGTAAGTGTATGTTATACAGTTGAGATTTTGTATTTCAAAAGTTATAATACATTATATTTTGTTCCGCTGCGATGTGAGATTCTGTGTTGTTATTTCTGTTCTTCTTCTATTCTAAGTTTCTATCTTATCTATCCTCACCCTCTAAATTCTTTCTATTAATGGTTCGAATTTCTGTGTTATTTGGGGTTGGACTTGTGTTTTTGGTCAGCTCAAATTCTACCGGATTTTTGGGTCATTACAGGCATATGCATAGTCTTTTGGTAGTTGACCATAATTGTTCTGAATTAGATCCAAGGGCGTATACAAGCACAGATTCAAAAGAAAGGATCAGGCATATTCTTATATACATTTAATTTCATGCCACAAATAGATCTAGACGTTCAAATCTAAAAAGTAACTGACTTACCTTGATCGGTTTTAGAAAAGGATAATAAGGTAATGTTGAGGTGATTTGCTATGATTCGCGCGACGTTGCTCGAAGCCGTTGAATTAGCCTTTCCTTCCCTTCTTGAAGCTCTAACTTTATTTGAATCTCCAATAAGCAATTCGTGTTTTATTTTAATTTATTTATTTCAATTATTCCAGAGGCAGCATAAGGAGAGAATGAAATGGTGTAAAGAGAATGGGGCTAGGAGGCTGTCTATATAGGATTAGGCGGGCGAATCTAGACAGAAAACGAGACCGGATACATCAGAATGAACCCAGGCTCAAAACTGGGCTTCAGTACCAGGTCGACCCCCAGGTCGACACTATGGTCGACCTGGTCCCTGGGAGATCGACACTATGGTCGACCCCCAGGTCGACCTGGTCCTGGGCGGGAAATTTCCAGCCCAGCCTGTTCTGGGTTTTGAATTCGAATTTCGAGCTGTTTTTCTGTTTTGAAAATTTCTTAAACTTCGGAGGGTCATATCTCCCTCATACGGACTTCGTTTCTCGAAAACTCGAACTCGTTTCCAAGCAGAATTTCGAGTTGAACGCAAGGGCGCAACCCGTTTCCCTTGATTCTTGTTTTAAAATTTAATTATACTTTAATTTGCGAAACTTAATGTTACAGAATTACGGGATGTTACATTCTCCCCCTCTTAAAAGGATTTCGTCCCCGAAATCTTTAAGTTAGGAAGAATGTATCATACCATCCAATCACCTATATACTCAACCATTCAATCACAGGCATTCATTGTCCTTAAAAAGATTTCTAATGCTTTCATGTTCGTATGCATAGTGTGTGTATATGTCTTTATCTAATACAAAATCAGGCGGTCTACTGATTAGTTGACCTCCTTAATGCGAATTATGTCAGTGTCATGCATCCAATCATGTATGCAAGCATCCCTAGTCATGTAAATACTACAAGTGTGTATAGCCATTCATCCATATGCAATATCCATATGATAACATATCCAGTTAATTCCGTTAAGCAAATACATATATGCTAATGCAATATGAAAGTGACTGAGTCGTTCTAGCGCCTATGGTGTGTATATGCATCCACGAGCAACCATTTGCAACCATCAATCATAACATGTTTCAAATACATGTTTACATCCATTGGCTTCTACCTAAGGATCGATGATACGCCCTAGAGGATATACCTTAAAAGCTAGAAAGTATGCATAAAATTCCTAGAAAAAGAGATCAAGGATGTACCCTTAAGAAAAAGGGTATGATGCGTGTATCTAGTCTTCAGTCTTCTGAGTCGCATCTTCTTGAGCTTCACTATTCTGTACCTTATCTAATTAATCTTCATGATTGCGAAGCTTCTTGACCTTCATTTCCAAAACTGTCGTTGATCAGATAGCTGGCTTTTCATTGTCAACTGGATACATGCGGAAGTCTATCCCGCGTTTTAGGGGTAAACTCCTAACCTAACCAAAAACATCTGCGTACACATGGACTACCCTAACGGATTTCAAATCGTCGATAAATGCATTAAGCGATTCTAGCTAGCTAAGCCTAACTGATTCTTTACACGGAATCTCGAGGGTATTCCCAAGGCAAGTCAAAAGTCTAACTACCCTCCGTTCAGAGTTACTAGCCAACCAACCCATGCCTAGAATCAACTCATAGCCCATGGAACAAAAAAAAAACATAAGCATTACGCTTAAACTCAACCCTTAATATCGTTATTCTCAAATCCTTACCAACCAAAGGTAAACGGGCCGAACCACCAATTGGATTTGAGACACTAATGGGATCTTCTACTATACAAGTACTAAGGTGTAGAGACTCAACTATGGAAGTAGATATGAACAAATGCGAAGTGCCAAGATCAAAAGAGTACTAACTGGTTGATTAAAACGAAAAGCTAAACTTTTCCAACAGAGACTTTTACTATCTCTCTTTCAGGTATTCTGATGGTGGAAGCATGCACTCTCCCTTCTGAAAATCCTGTCCCTCGTCCTTGCCCTTGTCCTTAATTATATGCCCCATTATGCCATGGAAAAGATACTTCCTCTCGTTTTAGGTTTTATAATTCCTTCTTTCTTCGTGAGTCAAATTTATATCCATGAATTTCTCATTCTTACGTTGAGCTCCCTAACCAACTCCCTCATCCTCATCTTTACCATCCATGTGTAATCATATTGACAAGTTTCTCAAAAGCTGCCTCCTTCGCACGGAAAACCCTTCAAAGTTTGAAAGAAGACTAGCTGTAGGTGAAACTACTATGGCTATAGATGGGAGTTGGGCACTACTTTGCCCTTCAATAGGTATCGTAGTCTTATCAAGCCTACAGAACCGAGCTGCGATGAGGTTACCTCCTAGAAAGCCAGGAGCCCCGAAGACTCAAGAAAGAAGGGGACAAGAATTCAAACAGAGGATCAGAAGATAGTGCGTATGGCTTTTGGGGAATATGCCTTTAAAACAAAACTTTTCTTTTGAAAAAAATGCTTCTTTAAAAACCGTTTTGAGAATATTTTTTTTTTCAAATCTTTTATCTGTCCGGTAACCTTCAGCTCTGATACCACGTGTAACACACCACATCCGTTAAGGTCACTCACAAAGGGAATGCCTTAACTTCGGTGGAGAGTTATAGGTAAAAGATGCAGATAAATTACAAGATAGACAAAAATTAAATAGCGGAAAATAGAACTTTACTTTACTGATAAAATAGTTTGTACAACAATTATTTTCCAATACCAGAATATCTGTCTTACAAAATAAAGAAGCATAAAATAACATTTATATTCCCCAATGTAGCGTAAGCCAGCCATAGCAATGGAAAAGAGAATCCAAGCAAAACTTCGAATAATCTTCAGCTTGGAAAGAAAACTGGGATAAGTAGTAATATTCCCTCCCTGCGAACCTAGGGGGAAGGGAACGGAAGACAAGAAAGCGAAAGAAAACAGAGTCAGACATAAAGTCTGGTAAGTTCAGTAACTTTCAGCATGTGAACAAGTAAAAACAACATGACATAGATTAACTGAATACAAGACAATACCATGATGATAGGGTTAACAAGATAACACAAGATATGCTAAGGCAAGATAAAACTGAATGTACTGAAAAACTGTGTCTACCGACAAGCTGAATATACTGATAAATCGAATATGCTTCCATACTTTCTCTGCTTCACGATTACCCTGTTATTCTGGTTTCTATATCTCTGCACCACCTAACTAGTAATTTGTATAAACTGATAAGAACAGATACGTGATCCTAATCCCTGCAATTTGTGGTTGTTTCAGGTGTACGTCTATTATTTATTACCTAGGTCTAACCTAGGGTTTTCTAATGAGCGCATTCTAGATTCAACCAGGGTATACGCGACCTATGTCCAACTAGGGTTTATGCCACATATTGAACGTTTCTCGGATTTTATTACTTAGTTCCTGAATCGTCGTTTTCTTAACTAAGGTTTACAACTTAGTCCTTTTAACTAATGTTTACTACTTAGTTCTCTTTCTCATCAAGTTGGATTGGTTAAGTGTCATTAGTCAATTCAAGTTAACTTAACCCATTCATTTGTCATGTAAAACTGGTTAAGTATTATCAGTAGTTCATGTTGACTTAACCTTACCACAAATCAAGTTATATTAGTTAAGTATTTCTTATAACTTAACCCCACCCCTTCATCTTGTATTGGTTAAGTGTTCCCTTAGTTAACTTAACCCTAACATCCGTTTAATTCACATGTTCTAATGGTTAAGTATTGTCCCTTCATGTTTTAACTTAACCTTGTTCATTTGTCACACCATGGTGGCTAAGTGTTCTAAGTTTACTTAACTCCACCTTCTAGTTAACATGTTAAGTTGGTTAAGTGTATTTTACTTAACCTCACCCACTTGTCTAGCTTAACTGTTTCTTAGCTTTAAATTATTTATTTAAAGCACTAACCACTCACATTAGACAGATATTGTTGCGGTCACTGGATGTGCCGGTCGATTCCGGGGAGATTTACACCGCAACTCAGTCTAACCTCGGGTCCTTTTTGGGCTCAATGCTCTAACCACCTACATTAGATAGGTATTGTTACAGTTGCTAGATTTGCCGGACGGTTCCGGGCAGTCTTATACCGTAACTCAATCTAACCTTGGGTTAGGCATATTCGTATTTTCTACAATGAACACATTTCTCATTTAGGACAAATTTTTCTTGTAAATTGTTCCTAATTTACTTATGCCATAATTACTCTTTTATTGTACATTATCCACATTTATTATTATGGCCTACTTTCCCTCTAAACCATGTTTTTAAGATTATACCAAATAAAGTGTCACTAACCATGGTTATGCTAAACATGACAATTACATGTAATTTCAGGTTATTAACCAGGATAGGCTATAACCCACCTTCCCAAACTCGACATAATAGTCATGCCCAAAATCACTATGCCATATATTTGACGTTCCAAATAAGTAGTTAAGCCTAATCTAGACTTAATGTTCTTATTTACATTTTTGGCCCAACATAGATTGAATATCCAATTTTACAATTCATGTTAGAACTAGATTTAATATTTTAGTTTACAATTTATGCCAAAACTAGATTCACATGCCAATTACATGTTTTGCGGCCAATTAACAATTTACCGTTTACGCCCAATTCTATTATGCATGCAAATTACTCACTATTATAGCCAATTCAGATCATGCCAAATAAATTTCATGTTATACCAAACTTCCAAGCTTTCAATCACATTTATGTTAGTTTCATGTTCTGCCCCAAATCGTATTCCCATCGTTTGCGTAATCGTGATTCAGTCTAGATTATAGGTCAATCTAGATTCGTAGATAAAAGGGAATAAAAAAGAATACCATGAAAAGACAGACATAAGAATAGGCATAAGATGATAATCCAAATTCACAAATTACAGATCTAATAAATATACCGAATAAATTGATTACAACATCACAGGTATATAGATCTGATAACATTATGACCATGAAAAGGTTTGAATAACAATCTAGGTTCAAAAACATGGATAGATCTAACTTAATAGAAAAATCCCAAAAACCAAGATTCAAGGATAATTAAGAATAGGTCTGAATAGAGAATCAAGCTTAGATCCAATTTCATAGTCACAATTCTAGGCAATAATCTCATGGTCATGAATCATAGGTGATTAACCACAATTTCCTTGTCATAGTTATAGGCAATGGTCTTATGTTTACAGTCATAGTCATAGGCATAGTCTCATGTTCACAGTCATAGACATAGTCTCATGTTCACAGTCATAGGCATAGTCTCATGTTCATAGGCATAGGCATAGTCTTATTGGTAGTTGACCACAAAAGTAACTGACTTACCTTGATCGATTTTAGAAAAGGATAATAAGATAACGTTGAGGTGATTTGCTATGATTCACGCGACGTTGCTCGAAGCCGTTGAATTAGCCTTTCCTTCCCCTATTGAAACTCGAACTTGAATCCCCAATAAGCAATTCGTGTTTTATTTTAATTTATTTATTTCAATTATTCCAGAGGCAGCACAAGGAGAGAATGAAATGGTGTAAAGAGAATGGGGCTAGGAGGCTGTTTATATAGGATTAGGTGGGCGAATCTAGACAGAAAACGAGACCGGATACATCAGAATGAACCCAGGCTTAAAACTGGGCTTCAGTACCAGGTCGACACTATGGTCGACCTGGTCCCTGGGAGGTCGACACTATGGTCGACCCCCAGGTCGACCTGGTCCTGGGCGGGAAATTTCCCGCCCAGCCTGTTCTAGGGTTTTGAATTCAAATTTGAATTTGAATTTCGAGCTGTTTTTCTATTCTGAAAATTTCTTAAACTTCGGAGGGTCATATCTCCCTCATACAGACTTCGTTTCTCGAAAACTCGGACTCGTTTCCAAGCAGAATTTTGAGACGAACGCAATGGCGCAACCCATTTCCCTTGATTCTTGTTTTAAAATTTAATTATACTTTAATTTGCGAAACTTAATGTTACAGAATTACGGGGTGTTACAACGTAGGTACCTGAAAGCAAACCCTACGCCTCGGAATACTAAACTGAAAGGGGATAGTCCTGCTAAAGCGCAAAAAACCTTATGTACTGGTCCCATGGATGCGCAATAATTCCATCTTGTCAGGTCATATCCATCTGTGTGTGTGCCTCCACAAGCCCGTTATGCACTCCCTGTGCAGTACGAGCGACATGCATAGCCGAACACCAACGACGCAGTCTAGGAAAGTATATATAAGATGTACTGATCGCATCAGGGATAAGTCTAGGGTGCATGTTAGCCATGTACTTGTAATACCAGAAGGGAAGGATGTACCAGAATCTGTACAACTGCTTGAAGCATTGTACGACGTAAATATCCAATGCAACGTAAAGATAACCCAATATAGTTGTACCCCAATCATATATCTGCAACTAGTTAATGGTTACCAGGCCAGCAAGAAAACAAAGTCTAATAGTCCCCTTGTTGTTGCTAAAAGATGTGGACCTAAAAAGATATAACAAAAAGGCCCTGATCACTAGAGTATGCATATCCTGAGTAATCTGATGAGCTACTATATTGGCCTACAGAGCAGGGAAGGCAACGACCTCCCTGATCTGTATCCGGGTTTAAACCCGGTAAATAATTAGAATAACTGTCAACCACAACAAACGATGTATCAAAAGACACGGTCGGGATGACTTACCTCTATGCTGGTAAGCATGTAAAAATCTAAAGGGGTCAGCCCTAACTTAAAATCAAGAAAGTGAAAGGTGTGTACTAGGCCACCATCGCTCGGTAAGAGCCTCTATACAAGGCATCAGTTGACATGCGCGAACCTAAGTAAATCTAAGAACTCTACGAAAGGTGTCGCACGAAGCCTAACCAATATCGGCTCTGGTAACTGGTCAAAATACTGTGTCGTACAACATAATCAACTCCCGTTCATAGCAACATGTCGAACCTATACATATGATTATTTATTGTAAACGTAAACTAATAATTAACATTCATGTATATTAAAACTTTTGTCTATCTACTTTATAAAAAAATTATACCTGAGGAGTCGCAATAGTAATAGTCACTCGATGCGTAATAGTCTGAGGTAAGCCGAGCAGTACTCGAAGGCTATCTGCGGTCACGGTGGGATCAGGTGCGACATGAGATGGTCCAACATTCCCGTCTGTTGAATTTCGAACAACGCATCTACCGGTCTTCACGGCACGTGGCGACTTTCAACACAAAGTTTAATAAAAAAAAAATCAGAACGAAAATTTTGAAAGGTGTGAAATGAAAATGCTCTGGCACCTCCTAAAATACGCCTCTCTTTCTATTTTACTACTGCCTACAAATTTCGAGCTTGCCATTTCCTCTTCCTGCCAGAAGTAAACCACCCTAATTTCCCTTTCTCGCACTCAGTGGAAACTTGAAAAAGCCTAGATTAATTTTCTCCCTAATTCACCAACTACTACGACGCTTTGCTTGCAGCTACGTATCTGTTCGTCCTTATTAACTACATCGGTTACAATTTATCTGTTCACGATTTCATCACCTGTGTAGCCTGCTGCCGATTAACAATCAACCCCGTAAGCACCTGTGCATCTTTACCTGTCAAGCTTCAATCGCAGGTAATCGTTTGTTTTTCATTTTTTCGGATTTTGCACTGAAACTCTAGATTTTTGATTAATAATCTGATGATGCATCGCTATAGTAATGGATTATATACTGCAAGGTTCTTTTTAAATATGATTTGTTTATAGAAAATATGTTCATCGAATTTTAATGCAATCATTTAGAAGGAATATTTTATACCACCTACATAATGAATGAATAATGCTGTTTGCATTAGAATTACTGTGTTGCATAATGATAAATAATTAAACAAAACTAACCACATTTGGAAAACGTACAGTGTCAGAGTATATTTCAAGAGGTGAATATTAGAAGTGGCCGTCTCATGAGAAGAAAAAATAAACCTAAAGTACGGGAGGAGTTGACAGGGTTTTGAATTCATAAAAATAATAATATACATATTACATAGTCAACAAATCATCCATGGTTGTAGATGCCTCACAGACATGCAAACTTTGTTCCTGTGATATTTATCTTTTTCTGTATTTTATTTCTCCAACCAACCAATTCAATTTGGATAATGCAGTGTATAATCGAAGATACCGTTTGGATAAATACCATAAACTATCATTTTCTCTGTACGATGCATGTGTCTATTTTGTTCTGTCTTACAATAAGCTATTTTTTTCTTTTATACCTTCACAATTGAGCAAACTGGCCAAGTTTAGTTAAAAGTATCTTCTTACCTTCTAATTTAGGTATGGCAGCGTGTGCCCACGCTTTCACGGACCAATTTGAGTTGTTATCTACTATACGACAGATTTATTTTTATTTTAGTTTTAAATAATTCAGGGGTTCAAGAAAACATACTTCACTGTTATAGTTATAGTTCTTCGTTCTATCTGTACATCAGCATAACTAGGACAATGCAAATAATCTTATGCTACATCAGCATGTCACCGCCTAAAAGTGGTGATACTCAAACTAATGCATCTGTTTTTATGATCCGAGCTACTTCAGATCTCAGCCTCATCATTTGGCATTTAATGGGTGACGGTCTCTGTAGCATACTGTTTCAAACTTCATATATGCCAAGAAAAACTACATGTATTCTAATAAAATCCAGATGTAAAGGCAGAGCTCACATATCTGATACACTTACCCGTTGTTATAAAATTTCAAGTTTATCAGCTGAACATAGTTCGGAATATTATCCCAAATTAAATTTTATGTACGAACCATAGCCATTACTTATATAAAGAAATATCATGTCCTACTAATATATTCAAATCATTATTCATACGAGCAAGCTGCAACACTCAATAAGATGTGCACCCGTGTTGAACAGCTAATAGGTCATCTTCATAACCTTAGAATCAAAACCTTGATGATGATTTAAATGTTGAATATTCGATGTTAAATGAGATGCGCACCCGTATCTACAATAGACAACTTGAATGTTTAATGACCAATGAAAAAGACGTGTAAGAAAATTTTAAGCTTATTTTTAACTCTTTGATTGGTCATTTAGTTATATTTATTCGAGTTGGGAATTTTTCCGTGGACTAATTTCATGACATCAAGTTAGTTGTGATCTATAAGCAACACAGTGTTATGCATTCAATCTTTAGCTCTGATTAGGCAATATAGATCCCAAGTTTGATACATTGTCGGGATACTTTTAGAATATCTCATATCGAAGCTCGACTAATAAGTAATCGACGCCAAGTGCTCCTCATCTTTAACACTTTCGCTGCTACTACATATAACTAAATAATATAATAAAGTAAAATATAGTCAAATATTTTGAATAGAGATAGAAAGGGATATCTGTAACCTCGCTAGCCATGGATACTATATTTTCCTCCATTCTCCGACGATGTAAAAGGTTATTTTCATGTATTTTCTTCTCATACTCAATAGCGGCCCTGGCAATACAACATTTTAAATGGCTATCAGCTCTGTTCGATTGGTCTTCAAAACTTTACTTAACAAACACAAAAATTCGTACAACATAAAACTGATGTGTGTCTTTTTGAAGTTCAGACTATTGAAAGTTAACTTATAGTAGAGGGTAGAAGATCAATGCTCCACATCACAAGGGGAGAGAAATTAAAAATTGTAACATGGTAGGATATGTTATATCCCTCTTGATATGACCATCTAAATGTTTACCATATTTGCATGTAAAAAGAAATTCAAAATCTATACTAGCTGAAGCGGTGTGTTACTGGTTACATTATAAAGTTGGTTTATGTTATAGAAATTGATAAATATTGGAAGAAAGAAGATAATAAGAAGCATTGATGTTTGAATACTTTGTTTTATTCTCAAAGAAATGGAATATTCAGAGGCTTAAGCAACCTCAATAATGCCATTATCATCAAGGTCTTAATGCAAAAAGGAAAATGTTGACGTTTGATTGTAACCTTAAATACATATGCATTTTTAATGGCTACCGTTATTCAACTGTTCAAAATTGTGAAATTTCATATTATTTTATATATACAAACTATGCATACACCAAGATTAGATAATATCATCCAAAGTCGGGGTAGTGACGGCCCAGTGGGCAGCCCAGCAAGCCCACGGGCTAGAGCAGCCCACCGGGCACGGCACCAAAAGAAAAAAAAAAATTGAAACAACGAAGCCCAAAAAGCAGCAGCAGCTCTCTTGCGCTCCAAAAGAAGAAAAACGGAAACAACACGCAACAACCGAACAACGTATGTCTCGATCAAATAATAATTTAGGGTTTTCCAATTTTCAAACAATAGCAGCATCAGACGGCGAGCCACCGACTCTGACTCCGACTCTGATCTCCTTCACCGACGAGGCAGCTCCTCCAATCATCTTCCTTCTCTATCTGCGGTCCATCTGGCTGAGGTTAGTGATAATTTGCAGAATTCAGTGTGATTATTTATTTATTTTAATTTTAATTTTTGTCTTGGTGGTTAGTAGGGAAGTTTGTAGCCGGATCCATTTGGATCTGTTTTTTTTCTTTGGTAGTTATTCGTTTTTGCAGTTGGAGAAAGGGCAGTAGGTATTTTTTTTTCATCCTTCTTTGAAAATTGTTAATTGACAGAAAAATTGCAGTTATTTGTGGGTTTGCCTTTTGTGAAATGCAGTAGGGAAGTTTGCAGTTATTCAGTGATAATGCAGTGTTGAACTATTGAACTTTGTATGTTTAACATAGATTTCAATATGTTGGATGTCAGTTCCTTCTATAGGTCTAACATAGATTTCAATATGTTGGATGTCAGTTCCTTCTATAGGTCTAACTTATCGAAATTTAATACGCTTGTTGAACATGGTTGTAATATCTTAAGATAAAAAACTTTAAGTTTAGATAATTGAATATCAGTTGCGGACATGATTGCTTTTAACGTTTGCTAGAATTTTAACTGAGACTTGAAATTGATTTTAATTCATGTCCATTTTGTATTATTATTAGACTAAGATCTAAAATTGATTTTTAATTCACTAGATATCAATACCATGCTAGAAAATGAAGGTCATAAAAATCGAGTGAAGTCTAGAAAACAAAACTCTAGAGCTTATAATAGAAGAGTGAAACAACGTCAAGATGCAATATCTATTGAAATTGGTGATACGCAAATCACAATTTTGGGCAACAAATAATCTTACATATTTTGTGGAGAGATTTGTTGCTAGATTTGATGAAGAGATTTGGTGCTAGATTTTATGGAGAGATATTGATTGCTATATTTGTGGACATTTATTGCAAGGATATTTGGTGCTTATCCAAATAGTTTTATAACAAATATGAAGATAATTTGGATGCCAAGTTTTCTTGGGCATGAAACAATTCTCTCTATAAAAAGGGCCAGCTAACATCTTCATTAGGTGTGGGTGAGAGCCACCAAGAGTGGGTGAGAGCCACCAAGGTGTGGCTGAGAGCCACCAAGAGTGATCATTCTAGCTATTCCAAATTGAGTGTTCTCCTTCAAATTATTTAGTAATTAGATATTCTCTACCTATTTTTCAATAAGGTTATTGGTTCAAGTTGTAATTGTTTGTAACGATAGTTGAGATCGTTTGTAAACAATTTTTATTAGTGAATCAATAAAGAGGGTGGTTGGGTGGAATATCGTGTGCTCATATTTCCGATATTATTTGTGGTGTTGTTTATTTTTTTAATCAAATTCATCTTCAAGTGATTGGGTGATAAAGATCCAATTTTTCTTGGCATTTTGTCAAGCTTCCGCTGCGCACAAAAATCATAACAATTTGGTATCTGATATGAAAATTGAGCATACGCGGAAGCGCAATAATAGGATCTAGATTTGCCAATTGAACATCAATCTAATCTGATAGCAATTATTCTATTACATCAACAAAATAGTAAATAATTATAGCAGAGAAACAAAGAGACACAATATTTATATTGGTTCCACTATCCTCGAGATAGTGTACGTCCAGTCCAACATAGAGAGATTTTATTCCACATGAGAGAATTACAAGAGATTACAAAATAAGAGTTTACATATCCAAACCTCAATCAGGTTTAACAAGAAGAGACACCATTGGGGATCACTGGCTCCAGGGCAGGATGTGTTTACACTAAAGTCTACCCCTCAATATATAGCCAGTGCAAATCTATGTGAGTCATCAATTAAATTACCAACACATGGTAATAATACAAAGGAGGCAAATTATCATAACAACAAATGTGCAAACATAGGAAGTAAATCAATTCGTTTCTTTAGCATAGATGGAAGAAATTAATCCCTTCATTTATTTCTCTACCACCTCATCAAATGCAATCAATGCATTCCCATTATAAAAATATTTACTTTCCATTCTTTGCAAATTTGTTCTAATCAATTTGTGATTTTGTATCACCAAATTTAACACTCCACCTTGATGCAAAATCACATATCTCCAGCACCCCACCTTGAGTCAAATTCTCTTCTCATCATAAAACTCTTCTACAGAACTCCACCTTCAATCAAAATCTCACAACGAGGTACACCAAAAAATGAATATTTACCAAATGGATTCCGGCAAAGCCACCCCCCATCACACAATTGTTAACAAGCTCGGACTACGTCCCCGCCCGCCAACAAAATGTTGCAAATATCCAAAATAAATAAAAGACGGATTCCAAAGTAATCTCAATACCACCAAGACCAAAAAATTATTCTCTCAATTAAAACCAACCTCGATTTCAGGGCAACGAGATACACCCAGTCGATTTGAAAGGACTACGACCACACCTCAATTACAAACACAACCCACCGCCTGCAAAGATGCATCTACCACCTGAGCTGCACCGTGCATTAACCAACGGTCTAAAAAATGCTTGCAATACCACAAGATCTCCATCGTCTTTGTGGATTTCAAAAATCGACATCCGTCTTCCGTTTGATATGATCTCTTCATCTCCGGGATCCCTCGAGCATCATCAACATCTAGACCCTTATCGATACCATGATCCTCCATCTTAGGACCATAATAAGCAGTGACCATATTAACCTCTTCACCTTGCTGTGGACTAGGTTCTTCAACCGTCACCCGCCTTCTTCTTCGTCTTCTTCCATCTTCCCTCATCCATATCAGAGGGCTTCTTCACAATAAACTCCATATCACGTCAAAGTTCCCAAATTGGAATGCTCTTCACTCTCGACATAATTTCCTCCACCAAAGTCTTCTTTTCTCCAAAATAGTAATAGCATAATCACCACTGAATCTACCAACCTTTGTAGAAATAATTGATGCACAATTTAAAACAAATCGCCTCACTCTGATACCAATCTGATATGAAAATTGAGCATACGCGGAAGCGCAATAAATAGGATCTAGATTTGTCAATTGAAAACCAATCTAATCTGATAGCAATTATTCTATTACATCAACAAAATAGTAAATAACTATAGCAGAGAAACAAAGAGACATAATACTTATACTGGTTCCACTATCCTCGAGATAGTGTACGTCCAGTCCAACAGAGAGATTTTATTCCACATGAGAGAATTACAAGAGATTACAAAATAAAAGTTTACATATCCAAACCTCAATCAGGTTTAACAAGAAGAGACACCATTGGGGATCACTGGTTTCAGGCCAGGATGAGTTTACACTAAAGTCTACCCCTCAATATATAGCCAGTGCAAATCTATGTGAGTCATCAATTAAATTACCAACATATGGTAATAATACAATGGAGGCAAATTATCATAACAACAAATGTGCAAACATAGGAAGTAAATCAATCTGTTTCTTTAGCATAGATGGAAAAAATTAATCCCTTCATTTATTTCTCTACCACTTCATCAAATGCAATCAATGCATTCCCATTATAAAAATATTTACTTTCCATTTTTTGCAAATTTGTTTCAATCATTTTGTAATTTTGTGTCACCAAATTTAACAATATCTACATCGTTAGTGGGTTCAATTTCTAAATTTTTCAATGCGAGAGCACAACAATCACTTGGTTCATGTCAAGCCATCACCGTTGCTTATCGAATTTTGCTAACTATATCGGTCACCGTTGCTTCCGCGAAGAGAAGTTTTTCTAAATTGAAGTTAATTAAAAGCTATCTTCAAACAACTGTCACAAGGGAGATTGAATGGATTGGCAATGATGTCAACTGAAAGTTCGTTTTTAGATAAATTTGATTATGGCACTTTAGTTGAATACTTTGCTTCAAAAAATCCGAGGAAAAGTATCTTTCTTTGAACATTTTGAAAAGTTGTAGTATTTTGTATGAAAAATTGGTATTTGACACTTTGTTGAATCAATTATAATTGTTCAGTTGTTATTAAACGTGTTGATTTTTTTTTAATATTATATTAGTTTGAAAAAAGAATTAACTAGTTTTTGTGTTCGAGGGCAACCGAAATCAGTTGTGGCTTGGGCGGTCGCTTAGTTGGGCCGCCACTGAGTAGGGGTGACATCTTAGTTAACTTTTATAAATATAGTTAAATTTTTTAAACCTAGTCAACTTAAATAAACTTTATAGAATTTAATTAATCTACTTAATTGTTATACCACTTAGCAAATTTAATTTTTTTTCATAAAATTTAGTTAATCTAGTTAATTTGTCTAAATTTTTTTCTAACTTAGCTAATTTTTATGAATTTATTTTACTTTTATGAAACTTAGTGAATGTAGTAAATATATGTAAAACTGGCTTAACGTATTTACATTTTATAGAAATTGGTTAATTTCTATAAACTTATTTTTGTTTATATTTGTAAGATAAGTCTTTGAAAAAATCTACTTAAATAACAATTATAACTATTTTATCGATAAAGAATTTTGGTTTTCAATTTTTGAAAAACCTATTGAAACGTGTAAAAGTGTAAGTTAGTTTGATGTTTTCTAGTTTAGTGAAATGGGGACCTAATCTATATATTCATTGTTGCATGGACTATTCTTATACCAACATCTGAAACATGGACTTTATATGCAAAGCCCCTTAACAAAACAAAAGTGAAGATGGACCTTTTTGTATTAATTTTTGTTTTGTTGAGTCCAATTGTGATGTGTACATTGGTATGGTTTTGAAAATAACAAATGAATGACATGATTCACCGAAGTTAATGCAGTTTACTAGTGATGTTGGTTCATTCCAGTTAAATATATAAACCGACTTTTAGTGTAACGGCCTAGCTCAAAAATCCTGGTATAAAAAAAAAGTTTCTAGAAATTTTGAATATATTAGCTCAAATTTTATCCAAAAGTTTAAGTATAATATAAACATACATATGTGTATTCATATATGACATGTATGAATATATACATAACACATAGTTTACAGATGTCATATGTGTACAAATTCTAGAACATAAAAAATGGCTTAATTTGATAAGGACACATGTTATTAAATAAATGGAACACATGTCTTTTAAGTAATCATGGTTAAGACACATATACACCTTAGGTGTCCATGTGTAGAAACCTCTTAAGACACCTAAGAGGACATGTGTCTACATCCTAAAGCATGCATGAAGATAAGGTGCACAAGTGTCCCAAAACCAAATTACCAAACTAGCCTTAAAACACTACTATATAAAGGAGTGAAATGTTCACTTCATTTCATACATTCACAAAAACAAAATTAAGATAAGATAGAGAGGAGAAGCTTAGGAGAAGCTAAAGGGATAAAGAGAAGATAAGGATACAAGTATAAGGTGAGAAAAACTATTTAAGTTCATATTTTCATTTCATGTTTTGAAGTTAAGTTGTGAAAGTTTAGATTGAATGATTACTCTTGATCTTTGAAAACACTGTTCGGTATTTTGGCCATAACTTTTGCAATTATTAACGAAATTTCGATCAACTTATCAATTTGGAAAGGTAATTCAAAGAGCTACAACTTTGAGCTAGGAGACTTTTCCCAAATTCGGCCATCTTCATACTTGAAAACTGGATGCAAGTTTAGGTCCAAATCAACCCTAAATAGTTATGTTAAAAGTGCTTTGTATTGTTAAATTCGATTTATTAAATAAATTCATATTTAAGGGCCTATTCTTATGATAATTAAGTAGACAAAGAGAGTTTTATATTGTAGAAAGTTTGAAGTTAAAATCTTTTTCTAGCATAGAGAAACAACACCAACCCTTTAGCTTAAAAACAAGCTAAAAATCCGAGCCTTAGAACTTTTATAAGCATTCTGAAATGCCATCTTATACTTGAGCCATAAATGAAGCACGGAACCAAACCAAAACCTTTTCGTGACTAAAACAAAACAATAGTTGTTTTAAGTCTAGAATTTTCTTTATAGCATATTTTTAAATGTTATTTTTTTTAGTAGTTTTCAAATTCTTCTTAAACATAAATTGGAATAATTTTGAGATAGTCTTAAAAACCTTAGAAAAGTATTTTAAATTGAATGATTGGAACGTTCTAGGGTGACAGAGAGGATAGTGTCTAGGCTTGAGTTTGGAAAATATAGTTTCCTGCTCTCCCTGGCTATCCCTAACTGATCCGACGGACGGGATGGTTATTCTGAAATTAAATTGGAATTATCTGAGATCAAAAATAATTCAATATGAAGAAAGAGTAATTTAAGATTACTTTGATAATCATTTTCTTAATTATATTTCTTCGATGGGGTGCGGTATAAGACAATAGATCTTGGGTAGTGCACTATTACTCTAAGTTGGTATAGAGCCAAGTAGAGTACATCCCTACTTAGTGACGGGATGCCGTCCGCAATAGGATAACATATCATAATATCTAAACCAAGTAGAGGGGGTGGTTTAGACTCATGAGTATATATTTGATAAATTATGAGATTTTGATGAAATAAAGATACCATAAATTTGTTTGATTCAATATCCCGAAGTCTTCCTTGATTTTTGTTTTAAACTTGGGATAATGAAACATTTGAAGAAAAGAGTCATGATGAAACTGTATTATAACCCACTAAGAAATGATATGAAAAACTGAGCTTAAATAGCTATCTCATTGGGTCTGTGTTGCTCATGATGCTACACTTAAAACTTTTCAGGTTTAGATGGTTAGTTGGATGCTTTGAAGTGAAGACTTACTTTATGTAGATTATCTTTTTATGTACTCATATGTGTAATTACTAGACTAGTGAATGTTTGTAACCTTATGCTGTGATGGGATGATTGTATAATAGCTCTTCCGTGTAAAATCATGTATTGAGAATGATTTTATGTTCTGACAAGTTTCTGTTAAGTTGTGATACTGTTCTATTAGCACCATGGCTTATATGTAGCATCACCGCTTCTGAATAAATATATCAGAGTGGGGTGTGTTACAAAGTTGGTATCAGAGCCAAGGTTTAAGGGGTGCTTTTGGAAAACTTTATAGTATCACAATTTAATTGGTCAGAATAGGAAGTTTATACAATTATTGACATCCTTATGGCTATTTGCAGTTATAAGTTATGGCAAGCAATAAAACCTGGTATACGGGGGATACATGGGGAGGCGTTAAGTGCACCACTATACCAAATGAACGGTTAGTTGCTGTAAGCCCCACAATGGAGAGGCGTGAGCTTAAGAGGAGTGCAAGGATGATTCTCGGCAATGAGATATATGAAGTTTATAATATGGCTAATGATTATGAAGACGGTCTAAAGAGAGATCTTATTCTTTACCGTCTGCGCCAGAAGAGGAAATCTCTTGTGATGACAATTAAAATGGCTGAACAGACTGAGTATGGGGAAGCGGTAGAATATTTAAGGCAAGAAGGAGCATTACCGCCAGAAGGAAGGAATATAAGACGTAAACGACTTCCAAACAAAATAGTGGAACAATACGACGAAGAGGAGTCTGAGTCAGTTGGCTCCAGCTATTACTCTCAAGAAGTCACTGGACCTTCTCGAGTAGTAAAGAATGAAGCAGGCTCCCCCTCATCAAAGGAAATAGAAATAATAGTGATAGATTAGAAATGAATTAGGAAGTTAACTTACCAAGTAGTAAGTATGAGTGACTATCTGTATCTTTGGGGAGGTTGTGTATGAACACCCAAATTTTGGTTGTAAATAAGGGTTACAAGTAATATGGTATGTTTGTGTGTTTATGACTTGAGTATGCCATTAGATACATTGATATTCTTTATAACTAAAGCATATATCATCCATGACCATAACGGGATATTCTTTATTGAAGGTCATGTCAAATCAAAACAACTGAAAGCCAAGAGGCTCAGTCCTCCGCACAAACAAATGCTATAGAACTGTTTGCATCTTTCATCAAGCAGATGGAGCAAGTTTCTTCAATATCTTCAGCAAACAGTCTTTTAAGCCGTTTCAAAAGTTTGAAACCTGACAAATTCATTGGAGATGCAGATCCAGTTAAAGCTGAGCAATGGATTCAACATCTAGAGGATATATTCGAAGTTCTGGAATGTAATGAAGTTGACAAAAGGAAGCTGGCAGTCTTCCAATTATCAAAGGAGGCTCGAAATTGGTGGGAGCTAGTTCGAACAACAACTAGCCCAGAAGAAATGGAACAGATGACGTGGAAAGAATTTAAGGAAAAGTTTCTGGATAAGTATTTTCCGGAGAATGAGAGAGAGAAGATGGAAACAAAATTTCAAAATTTCACTCAAGAAGGTATGTCTGTAGCCCAATATCAAAACAAATTTGAAGCATTATCCCGATTTGGAAATCATTTAATTAATACACCCAAAAAGCGTGCTAGACAATTTGCAAAGGGATTAATTCCTCCCATAAGAAGACATGTTATTGGTGATGGACGAAAAACTTATGAGATGATAGTGGCTGAAGCTTTAAATTTGGAAGAAGATTATCATCAGTTCCAGCAAGAAAGAAAGATTTCAAATAAAAGGAAACAAAACAATCTTTCTGACAATCAAAAGAAACCAGATGAGAAGAAGAAGAAACCAAATGGAGAAAGTAAAGGACCAACGGGACGACAAAAGGAGCCTGACAAGCTAAGAAGATGCTACCGATGCCATGAGACCGGTCACATTTTTCCGAATTGTACAAATCCAATTGTGTGTCACAATTGCAATGAACCTGGGCATATTAGTCGGAATTGCAAGAAGCTAAAGAAGGACAAAAAGGAACAACAAGGACGAGTGTATGCAGGAGTTTCTGAACAAGCCCAAATAGAAGGTACTGTGTTTCTTTTTAACTTTCAGGCAAGAATTTTATTCGATACTGGTGCAACACATTCTCTTATATCTGAAATATTTGCTACTAAGGTAGAATTACCTATTGAGCAACTATTAAAACCTTTAGTAATATCAAGTGTAGTAGGAGGGAGAACTAAACTTGAGAGTATGTGTAGAAACTGTATCTTTAACTTTGACGGTAAGGATATGGTGGCCAATTTAATTATTTTTCCAATGGAATACTTTGATATTATCCTTGGGATGGATTGGCTTTCAAAATATCGAGCCATTTTCAAGGTCTAGCTATTTTTAATAGCTCCTACACATGTTAAAAGTGTTATTTTTAACATTTTAGAATTTTATCCAACACATGAACATTTTTACTAAGATATATATATTATAAAGATAAGATTTTTATAACTAGAATATTTTTATAAAGCTATATAGATAATAATGAAAATATTTTTAGAAAGCTATATATATATAATAAAGATGATGTTGTTATAATGAAAATATTTTTAGAAAGCTATATATATATATAAAATAAAGATGATATTTTTATTGTTCTAGCATTTTATCTAACATATGAACATTTTACATAAGCTATAAACAAAACAAAAAAACATATGTAAATATTTCAGGAAATTTCGGCAGCATAACGGCGGGGTAATTAAAACCGGCACCGTCCCGATGTACGGCTCCTCGCGCTACCTTAAAGCCTCGCAGCTTTCGACAATGGGGAAATTTCAATAATCTAGTTCGTACGCAGACGAATCCTGTCCTTAAACTAATCAATTTCAATTCATATCCTCACCCTACAATCTATTTTCACTCAATCACTCTGGAATAGGGTTGCCAAACCCATATTCAATCAATATTTCCATATCATGATCCTTTCATACCACTACAACCAATCATTCACAATCACATCTAATTTCATACCACTACAACCAATAATTCACAATCACATCCTTTCATATTTACTCCATTTAAAATAAATATCAATTGATTTTTATAAATTCAACATCAATAATTGATTATTATCTATAAAATAAGGGTTCATAAACACATACATATGCTCAAAATCAATTACTAACCAACAATATTTGCTAATAAACAACTAAATCCACATTTTAGGGTTTCAATCATTACTAAATCAACTACATTAACTCAACAATCATCATATAATCATATAACATATGCATTTAAATCATTATTAACTAATTAATTGAAGAAATAGGTTAGAAATTATACCGGGAGAGTGTTAGAGAACCCCGAATTATCACAAAACCAATTGGTAATGTGAAGGGTGAACTCATTATAGTTATACAGGATTCATTTTACAAATTCCCCAATGTGGGACTTGTCTCAACACGCCCCCGCACGTGTGGCATATCATGAGCCTAACACGTGGACCTTTATATTGGGTGACGTGGATAAGTGTGCCATTGTGCGCACGAATTAAACCCGCTCTGATACCATGAAGAAGAAATGATGGAGCCCCCATATTATCACAAAACCAATTGGCAATGTGAAAGGTGAACTCATTATAGTTATACAGGATTCATTTTACAAATTCCCCAATGTGGGACTTGTCTCAACAGAGAGGAAGAAGCAGCTGATTGAGATGGGAGGAGAGGAGGCGGCGAAGAAGAGGTGGCGGTTGGCGTCGGCGGTGGAGAACTGGCGGGGGTTGGCGTCGGCGGTGGTGAACTGGCGGCGGTTGGGTTCGAATTCTTTTTTTTTTTTCTCGATCGATAGCAGAATGGGGGAAAAAATCCTGTAGCCTCGCGGTATATTTGTTTTTGGGCGACGGTTGACGACGGCTGGTGAGGGCCGCTTTTTTGGTCGTCACCAACCGTCGCCACACTCCGTCGCCAAACTCACCCTTTCTTGTAGTGCGTTACCGAAAGCTTTAAGTAATTACTGCATAAAAAGGGACTACTGCATAAGAAAATCTTCAAGCAAAAACCATATGGAAGTGTGTTTCTAATCATGGTGCTTAATAGGTTACATGCTTCGTTTAGAAAAGTAGATCAACATAGACAATAACATGGGTATCTACTAATTGCAACTCACTGTTATATTCTTTACTGACACTGCATTCTATGCATTGTGAGAACTGTGTTCACATGCTATAGGTTACGTTGAATTCAATGTATTGTATGTGTTTTGTTCACCATAATAATTCTATCATGGTACAACTATGCTTTAATTGGATGAAAAACGTCAATAGCTTGGTTTTCACCTTGCTTATTTGGTATCTTATCTTATATTGATTAATTATTTCACCTCTTGTAAGATTTTCTATATTCATATTGCAGATTTGCATAAAGTTCTTACATAAAGAAGAATGAGGAAGCACTCTCTACCCTATGTATGAAAAAGATTGTTGTAAGGAAAATTATTTCTTCCTTATATACTCTGTTACATTTTAAGATATAAAGGTCTAGGTGATTCTCCTTTCCTATGAATTAAAAAAAAAAAAAATCAAAACTCTAGCTGAGGTCTCAAAACCAAATAAGCATATATATATATATATATATATAATATATATATATATATATATATATATATATAATTCTCTTTTGCTAATGATTATGTCTGCATGTTTTATTTACTACCATGGTCCTAATGGGGAAAAAATCCTTGTCTTGGCTTTTTGTTTTTTCATTTGTTGATAAACAATACATTTGAAAAGGTTATGGATTTAAAACCTACAAAGATTATATAATTACCTTTTTTTTTTCTTTTCTATATGTCTATTTTGGACTGCGGCAAATCAAGAGAACATGCTTAGTTTTTTAACTGGTGGTTGAATCTATGGAAGTTCACCTATTCAGCAATGACAAGTTCTATTTTCATTTTTCTACATGATTAATTAGTTTGATAATACTTACTTTTCTAGCCAATTGAGATGATTTGTATCTCTTTGCAGTCTTCTATTCCATGGAGGTTTCTTTCGTCTAGAGTACATTTTTTCAATTGTAATGAGCGTGCACACAGTAAGTTCTTCCACAAATATTTTCATTTGTACATAAAAGTGTGTTATGTGCAGTGGCGGATGCAGCCCAGATTTCCAATGGGGTCCCCAGTGTAAATAAAAATAAAAAAATACAATACAAATTCCAAAATTTGAGTGGGGTCCTCGCCCCCTACTCAATATAAGCTGCATCCGCCCCTGGTTATGTGTATGGTTGTGTGTTCTCAGATGTGACTGCATGCACAAACCAATATGTAGTTCTTCTAAGTTGTTATTGGAAGTGATAGACAGTGAAGATTATATTTTAATGTAAGATTATTATTAAATTCTTATTATGGCTTCTATACTGAATTTATGCTTAATTTGCTGTTGAATTTTTTTAACATTACTTATGCCAAATTCAATCTGTTTAAGTTTGCTATATTTGCACTCATACCTAATAGGTACTATATAGTATATTAATTTTTGCTACAATGGTTATCAATCCACTCACTTATCCCATGTGTGCTTTTAGTTGCTAGCACAAATCACCGAATCTTGCAACTACAAGCAAATTATTAAACTCACATTTCAACCATTGTAATATTAAGCTTCATTATGGTGTTACATTTGTCTTCTTCGTAAACAATTATTCTTCCTAAAAGTTTCTCAAGATAATATTTTGAAGCTATATGTTCACCAACCATGGTGGAAACTTTCCTATTGTCTGTTACTTGCATTTTTTTTGGGATCTTATCAAATATTTCCTAAGTTGAAATTCAGCTTCATATTTTCAGAATCTTTTTTTTCGACCTTGATTTTAACTGGAGAGTTCCTTTTGTTTCAATTTTTTTGAAGAAAACGTGCTATCTTTTGTCACAATTCCAAGGTGACAATAGCATGTTGGAGTTTCATCTTTGAGTTTACAGACGAGGGATGTTATAAGTAACCCCAAACGTTGAAGGTTCAGTGTTTATGCATTCGAAAGAAAGAGGCAGTACAGATTGCCAAGGAATCATTAGATTACAAGAGGTAGAAACCAGTCCCCCATGAGTTCCACATTGTTACGCCTAAAATTAGCATAAATTAAATGGTTGAAATAATTGGGTCTTATATTACTTCGGCAAGAGAATTATCCCTTGGGCATGCAAGAATTTCTGCAAATAGGCAAACAGAAAGTCCTTTGTCAGAATTAGCCAATTTCAATCTGACTTGAACGACCATAAGCGTGCTTCAAGTACAAATGGAAATGAGGAAATAGAGAGCATAGGGATTTTTTTTCCTTTTTAAGTTAGGAATTTGTTTCTATTTAAAGGGAAAATTACACTGTAATATTCCATGTAGCAGTATCAAATTTAGATGGTTGAGATCTTCAAATTTGGTTATTGACATGGCATACTATCAGAATGACACAAAATATGATCCTTTCATCTTTTTATTTGAGGAATAGAGCTCACATCTTTTATTTTCCAAATTTACTTGCTGTTTGTATTTTTTAAAAACTTTATTAGTTTCAATTTTGGATGAATTATGAGCTTATTATTTTATCATTGATTTATAGTATATTGCAGATGTACTGATTTTTTGCACATGGTACAATTTTTCTTTTATGTCATGCCTGCTGTAACTGCTATATTTGCACAATTCATGCTCCAGTAGCAAGTATTTATTTTCCGCTTCTCCTGCATGAGATTTGTTTTAATAATGGAAAGCTTTGAGGCGTTTTGGGGCTGAGTTATTCTTGGTCCTGCCAAATCATATGGCGAGTGTAAGAAAGAAAGTATTATGAGAGAAAATAGTAGCTGACATATAAGTTCAACGCTCAGTGTCTTCAACCATGGTGCTTATATTATATAACGAGAAAGTCAGGTATCTTGCTGTTAGTATTGAATTTATTACGTACGTGCTAAATTGTATAAATTAGGAGATAAACTGGATAAGCAATGATGCAGTTGTATAGACTATTTTGTTTTGTTTTTCTATGGGTTTTAAATACCATTTTAGTGGACCTTTGTTTGAAACAAATGTGTTCCCCGATTTGTTTACAGGTGACAGAAGAACCAGAAGTCACAAATGGTGATTCTTCTCAGGGTTGTTTTTCTTTCAATCAACCAAATAATAAAACTATGGCACTCGAATGCAGGTGCATAGCAAATGGAATGGCTTATTAATGGATGAACGTTAATTTTATGTGTGTGCATATGTATATCCTTTGTTAAAAATAGGGGTGATAGAATTTCTTCTTATTGTACATATACTGAAAGCGGAAGCTCGGTTGAAGTGCTTCCTATTTTAGAAAAATAACTTTGAAGGATAGTGTTTTTGAATAATTAGCTTCAAGGAGAATTTATAGAAAAACATTAAATATATTTGTCTTTTTAAGTTATACAAAAAAAAAAAAAAAAATCATTTGTCATTATTATTTTTAAACTAAAACCGAAAAATCTATTTATCTTCTTTCTATAAATTGTCCATAAAACTGATTTTTAAAAAGTGTTGTCCTTTAATCATATTTCAGTGCATTAAGAAGTTCTTTTAGTGAAAATACGATATTGAAAACTAATTATATTTTTCCATTGAGAAATATGATGAAATAAGAATATGGGCCATTTAGAATGCAGTTAGTCTTGACGTTATTGAGGATAATGCAATTATATTACTGCATTAGCCTTTAATTAGTGTGACATGTTCAATATGAATGTCACATAAGCACCTAGGCAATTGGTTCATGGATAAGATTTTATGTGCGCTTACTGTTACCTTTTTAAGGTACCTAATCAAAAACCAATATATTTTAATGTTATCGCGACACACATTGGCACAAAAGGGGATGGTTTATTGCCAAAGAAATATCTATACATATCCCCCCTTAAATTAAGTATGTCATATGCCATAATATGATGTTAGTTTCATATATATATATTTATAATAATTATATGTTTTTACTTCAAACTCAATAACCATAGCAGAGTTAATCTTATTAATACAGTTATTTTTTGTTATATCACACTACATTTAGTGAATGCTTATGTGAACTATGAAACCTCATATATTATAAGCCATGGAAAATGTGATTAAACCACGGCTATAACAATCCTACGGTTCTCTATGTACTCAGTTTTTTTGTGTTTTACATGACTAGTTACCTTTTCTTTGTGAAATTGGGTACTTTATGTACAGTTTAAGTAGAGTATAACATGCTATATGACAATGAGTTGAATGTCGTAAAGCGAGATTCATACCCATGCATCTTGCATCATCAAAACTCTTAGCCACAATTATTGTATGTATCATTATATTATGTTAAAGCATTACAATATTTCTATCCAATGCATTGACACATGTTAATTTTTCTCCGTAGCACATGTTTAGTCACAATTTCAAGGATAAACCCGTGTGCAGATGTGATTTATAATTGTCTATGAAAATATGTTTAGTCACATGTTTAGTCATATAGGACAATTTGAATTCATACTAATAATTGCAAGAGTATTTAGTTAACACTTCCACAATATATAAAGTTAATAAAATAGAACCATCCATAAATGTCTAATCAGTAGAATATACTGATAATTAATACGCAATTGATTGCTAACCTATGCAATTAATTTCTATAAGTGGAAACATTAAATATAGAATTTGGAAATTATATGTTAGTTCCTCGTAACACATAAAGTCAATGCGCAATCAAGTTATATATATATATATATATATATATATATATATATATATCCAATACTTGGGAAACATGTCAATCAATGCACAATTAATTCACAATATATGAAATTGCGATGCAGTTAATTCACAATATACAATTCATTACAACAATATTCACCTAGTTACATATCTTAACATATACTAAAACAAAGACTGCTGAGGCCACGTGGCAGCACCACGATAATCGTTTTCCCGCCAAAACAATACTTCTCAATATAATAATGAAATAAACAATAAAAATAAAATATACCTACTAATAATTAGTGGGTTTGATATTCAGGGCTGCATTCTCTAGATTACGTATCTAATAATAAAAACAATGTATAATTTCAGCTGTGTCTCGATATGCATAAAAGTAAAAGATGTATAGAATAAATAATAAAAACACTAAAACTCGGTGAAGACTCCTCTCTAAAGCTCTGAAGACTTCTCGTGTAACGTGTTTTTTTATTTTTTATTTTAATTGAAAAGTCTCCCTTATTCCTTCCTCCGGCTTCACGCATTTGGATGCCCCTTTCTCCAAAAATAAATATTCTTCCCCAAAGTAACTTCACCTTTCCAAGTTATATTACTAGGAAAGCTGAGTATCTATGTCTGAGTTCTGAGGCATTATCCCGTTTCATTCAGTCTGGTGCTGATACATGTATTTGGAATGTGAGTCGTTTTCTTTTTTTTGAAGCAAAGTGGCTTTTTATGTTCGTTCTTTCCCGTCGTCTTACTCATCGTGATTTTGATTTCCTTTCAGGCCTGCTTAATTTCCTCCGTCGACATTTCCAAATTCTGGCTAAAATCAAATATAAATCTGCAGTTCCTGGTCCATAATTGCCTTACCTTTCATATATTCGCTCCTCAAATTAGCGTCTGGTCTTTAAAATCTAAGGTTCCAAGTGAAATGCTTAGATCCAAAGGCAAAGTAATTTCTGCAAAACGTTGATTTTTCCGCTGCTCCGCCGTGTCTGCTCAATTTGTTGAATGGAGTCGACTTATACTGCGGTGGTGAAGATATAGAGGCACAGAAGCTGTTCAAAGATGAAGGGCCATTATACAAGTCGATTTTCTACATGAAAGATTGTGAATCTCTTACTTCGAGAATCCTAGATCTCGAAAAGGATGTAAGAATTGTAAGTTACGCTTTTTAAGGGTTCTAGATTTGATTTTTACTCAGTTGATGTCATTCAAATTTGCCATTCGTTATTCCATGTTTTTCTTGGCATCAAAAGCCAAAACTATAAATTAGATTCTAGAGTTTCGGTTACGGTTGAGTGATGGGACTCCAACAAAGTTTTTTCTTTGATCACAACCCAACAAATTATATGAATTTGAAGTCTCTACAAAAAGATCCCATGTATTTTCTTTTCATTTGCTTGCTTTATACATGATTTATTTATTGGTTCTATTTTTTTTTTTTTTTGTTGTACTTCATTTGTAAAAAAAATTCCTTCCACATTTCCATTATATACATATATATACATATTTGTTTGTGCTATCTGTTGTTAATTTTGTTCACATTATGCTCCGTTTGCAAATGTAGATAACAAAGTCTTATCTCCAAAGCCATTGAAAAAGAAAGTTCAGATTAGCTAAACCTACACATGTTTTACATGGTAAGATAATTTTGTATGGATATCTTGAAATCTAATGGAACCATTGACAAACAAAGACTAGAAGAAAATGATGAAACAAATGGTAAGCTTTTGAGGATTTTTTCTTCTTTTTAATATTCAATTGTTATGATTTGTACCGATTGGTCTGATTTTCCACTGAATGCCTGTCTAATTAATGGAATTGATATTATATTAAAAAATACAATACAGAAATGGAGATAATCACGTTTATAACCACTTTACTATATTTAATCTACAAGTATAAAATAGTATGATTTGTTAGGATGCTTTTTATCATAGAATGATTTAATAGGATTACATCTAGAATGATTTAATAGGATGACATCTAGAATGATTTAATAGAATGCTTTTTATCATTATTTCTTAAAATGTTTAGGATTTATTGCTCTCTTTCTTATTGATTCATAGAACTCTTGCTGATGTTAAAAAAAAAAAAACAATAATTTTTTAGCAGCAGGTCATCATTTCTTTCATTAATTTCTTAAAGTTGAGTTTCATTTTATTTTAGTTGAAACTTATGGATTATGGACAAGCTTTTGTAGAATTCCCATTTGTTACTAACCTTGATGCAGTCATTTCTTTAGCATATAAGGTGAAAGTAAATTTTATTTTTAAAACTTCGAAATAAAGAATAGTAAGCTTATCAAATCTTGACATTTTGGGCAATTTCAGATTATCAGTTCACTACATATGAGGGTTTTGTTGAATGTATTATATATTTCTCAACGACAGGAATGCCAGAGGTATTTATTCCACACAATCAATTCTCACTTAAAAAACCTATTGTGATATATCTGTTTGATTGGTGTGTGTCTACTTCCATTAATTAGCAAATGTTTGATATGTATAATAAGGTTTCATATGAACCTCGAAGGCACAGCCTACAGACCGGCTTTTGCTTTTTACATTGGTTGATGCAATTTGAGCATTACATGCAAGGCAAAATATCTTGCTTGCAAGTTTAATTCATTACATGCTTTTTTGATAACAGGTATTACCTAGATTTTTGGTGATTTGTACACTAATACAATGAAGTTTTATTATGACATCAACACTATGTGATTTCACTGTAACCATTTTTCAACTAGATGATCCATCTGTTAGGCTTTTGCTTTCAACGGTAGTTGGCCCTCAATTTTTTTTGTAGTTGTATTAATGTGTGCAACAATGTTGATTAATATTTGGTGATTGACTAACATGCGTTCAACTTTGAAAAAACTCTTAACGAAAATTTGAAAGTTTTTTGGGCGACAATAAGAGTTCACTATATAGTCAAATTTCATATGGTGTTATAACTATTACAACTGCATATATCATTTTTAATAAGTTTCCAAGCTATGTTTTGTTATGGTTGCATATGTGTTATCTTGTTCTCAATTATCTTTTTAGTTTTCTGTATTTCTTCCCAGTCTAATAGATTAAACAGACATTTAAGTGATAATGGACTATAACTGAACTTTATTAGTCAACTGACCGTAAATCCGAGAAAGCAAAAACCTGTTTTGCTTCAACAGCAATGCAATTGCTTTCTTTGTTGTGTATATTACCCTTTGGCTTATACAGAAATTATCTGACGTATGCAAATGATATGACCTATATTCACAATGGATGCCATTTTTGTAATATTCTAACCTTTTTTAATAACTAGTATAGTTCTTTACAAGTAAAAAGAAAAAAAAGGAAAAATCTGATTTTGAACTGTTTAGTTACTTCAAATGTAAAAAAAAGGAAAGCGTTAAATCTTTCGTTGAAGAGGATAAAAAACTGGCAAATGGATGATTGTTTTCCTTCTTCCCTTCTGATAGGTATACGATTAAATTTATAATCAGTGACTTGAATTAAGCTCTAGAAAAAAGAAATGTTTACAATAATGGTGTGATGTATTGATGTTTCAATTCATGTAATTTTTTTGCCTTTACCCAGTTATATTATGGTCATTCAGTCCGTTATTTAATTCAAGCTTCGATTACTTTTTGTATTTAACTTAGATATGCATTAATTAAAATAAGCCTAGGCATTGGTTGGCAAATTCAGCTACCACCATCTCCTCCGGCTTCGTTTAAGGTAGTTAGTTATCGTATTTATTACTACCATGCCTTCTTTCCTGCTGTTGGTTGCAACTTACACAGCATTAACGTTTGTTAAGAATATGACAACAATTTATAGCAGTTATCGGACCTCTCACATTCTTTTGATTTGATAAGCTTAACAGCTACAAATGAGTGATGCATTAATACTTTGTCAACTGTTCCTCTACTCAATCATGCACCGTATTGATCGGAGCTGTAATTTCAATGGCATTTGGTTTTTTGCATCATTTTTCCAAGTAAAATCTATGTTAATTTATTTCAAACCATCGTATGAATTCGTTCTGAAACCTCTAAAATGCTCCACTCACCATCGTCCTTTCACTGCTCATTCTACATGCTAACCATCGTATGAATTCGTTCTGAAACCTCTAAACTGCTCCACTTACCATCGTCCTTTCACTGCTCATTCTACATGCTAGCCTGTTTCAAATAAGCTCATTTCCTGTCCAACTGCTCCACTCACCATCGTCCACCGTAACTCTCAGGTCATCATGCATCAAACCCAAGTGTCGTTTTAGTTTGCTCATCATCTCAATACATTGTGTTTAGCTGCATACCTTAGCATGACTTGTCCCAGTTGTGCAGTAGCTTCATACTTCTGCAGTCTAGCCATTTTCAACTACTATGCATATGGCTTAGGGCTGCACAGATCAATTTTCAACACACACTTTGCTTCAGCCATTTTCAAATAAGCTCATTTCATTCTTTCTCATCTTTGTATATGTTTTAATACAAAATTTGAGACACTTACCGTATTGCATTATTGCAAAAAAAACAATTGTTTGTAATAATAGAATTAGTACTGCTTTTATTGTTTCATGACCTAAGAGTACAATTATGGACATGTAAAGTGCTACCTCAAGTACAAACGAATTTTCGTGATTTATATCAAGTATTTTGGTCTGTAATGTTTGAATACATTTTCCTATATATCTATTTCCTGTCCAAGGGTTTGTTTTAGCAAATTGTATATAAATAAACAACAAGCAATTTATTGGATTATACAAACATGTCAGGCAGTTAACTGCTTATATATATATTCCAGTGTCTTAAGCGAACACCTTTTGCAAACTTTTGGTCGTCTTAATTTTTATGTTGATGTGTGTGCAATGCTTCAATTTATTGTAGTAAGGAAACCGACCGGAGTCATTGTGAGAGATTACTGTAGTAGGATTTCCGTTGAACTGGCAAAAGCAACATTGAAAATGTGCCAGCTCCAGTCATTGTGATAGATTACTGGAGGCTGCCTAAGGATGCAAGGCCGAGGGATGTTGTAGCGATTGTCAGGGCTGATGAGGCACATAACTGTGCTATCAATCACTTTGCTTTTGTATGTCTTACTTGACTTGGATGTACGTTGCAGTTCCAGTTATTTTCTATACATGCGAGAGACTGACTAGAGCGGTTCATGAGAAAAAATACAATGTTTCAATCATGAAGGTAATGTGCTGTCTATACAAATGAGAAAACCACAAGGTTTCAGATATAGTAGTGGTACGGACCTATTTGTCAAATGCCCTGCTGTCTCCACGTTTGAATGGCCCCCATTTTCGACAACTTCAGCACCAGGGGATGACTATTTGAGTGTGCATATCAGAACTCTAGGTGACTGGACAAAAGCCCTGAGGGACTTATTTGGGAAGGTATGCGAGGCTCGGGTTACTTCAAAAAAAGTAGACCTTGAAAGGGTTGAAACCACAGTGATAGCAGATTCCTCAATAGATGACACGATATTTCCAAATTTGATGATTGATGGACCGTATGGGGCACCAGCTCAAATTTGATGATTGCTTTAAAACGTAGACATATTTTGTAAAAAAAGAAAAAAATAAATAAAAAAATAGTTATATTTGTTTTGGCTTGGTAAACACGCGAGAATCAGCAATGCCAGTTTGATGGTTTTGGTATTGATTGCTTAGTACTGTTTCAATATTAATTATCATGTTTTATCTTGTTAATCTAATAATATACAATTTGTTCGGTAATATTGCAATGGTTATTTCATACTCCTTAATATGTTATTTTAACGATTGTCCATGTGTCCATAATGAGTACATTTTCTTTTTCTTTTTTCCTAATTTAATATTTTTTAGTATTGATGTATTAGCATGTAATCATGCACCTGCAATTATTTATATCTATATTTCTGGAAGTGTTAATACAAAATTATATTTTTTACAGTTGTGCAAATGCAACCGTGCAGATTTGAATGTTAATATAAAATAACATATAAATTGTTCATTAATTTTAAAAATATAATTACGGTTAGTAATCAAGGAAATATATATTATAATAGTAACATGAGGCTCGTGAGGTGCATGATGCACGGTTGGCTCATGAGGCTCATGTACTTTGCTTTAGATTTGAATATGTATTATTTTAAATTTAACATATCAGTTCAAGGGATTATAAATTTGATTAATAATAATATAACAGTATATCATGGTAAGTACATGATAACAAAAGGATGTAGATTAATCCCATCAAATTAATTGTAATAGCAACAAAAAGTTGCATTAATAATCTTTTTGCCATTAATTTATGGTATATGTTTTTCTGATCAATGTTGTAGATTGAATGAGTTATTGACATGTAGATATGCAATGCTTTTTGGCAGGATATTCATGTGCAGTGTCATGAGCTACGGGAACTATCAGCTCCTGTTGCCTATTACTAGCTGGCTCAAGGTGATAATCTATCTTTAATAAAATTAAATTTAAAATTTTACTATATGATTTACATGTTGTACAAACTCAAGTTTGATTTTTTTTGCTCTTTTTTTTTTATAGTTATCATGAAACACATAGATCATGAGATTGTGAGACAATTATGTTTGAGGTGTTCTATGTGTTGTCATGTTATTTTTCCCTTATAAAGATACTCTTTCCTGCATTTATTATTACTAATATTATTAATTAGTTACTAGTACTTTTAATGCAAAATGCAGATGGTGGCTCTGTTACAAGCTGGGGAAGTTGGGATGAGGAAGGTCTAACTTTGATCGGAAGAACTATTGAATCATTGAAAATTTTATATAAACTTCATTTCTTTTTTTCATTTTGCCAAGTCAACGCAACTTTTTTTCTTTAAGTCTAATTTATAATGCTACTTAAGTGTAGATTCAATGGTCATAATTTCTAGCTGATCACTTTCTATGAACCTATATTTCAGTTTACCCTATTTGTATATGCTCCAACTGTATTTTTGCTATTGATATATGATCACAAATATGTGAAAGAAAGGCAGCTTGGTATGTTTATAGTTGTGATTCTATGCTAAGATTTGCCTGCTGCGTTGGAACCTGCATTAAATTTGCTTAGTTCTTTTCGTTTTTGTTGTTTTTAGTTATTAGTTGGGCAAGTTATTTATACTTACGTAAATTTTGTGCCACATAAGGTGAAGTTGCTATTAAAAAGTTCAATTCAGGGCTGCAAATGTTCACAAATATTTGGTTCGGAGTACTAATGGATAAATTTATCAAAAACATAAAGAATTGGGCTTTATTGGTTCGGTCTATTAATGTCAACCAAAGCATGTAAGCATGCATGGCAATAAAAATTTTGTTTTTGTAATTGATTCTTATAATGTGCCTACTATGCTGAAAAATTCTTTATTACAAAAGCAAAAATGTTCCTAATTCTTCATATCATAAATACTCCGTTTATCCAGTTTAAAATCCAATTTTAGTATTGTTAAGGTTTTCTATGCTTACGTCATCAGACCATATAATATGCCTTAAAATATTTACATTTGGAGGAAATCGCAAGTCTTATAGCATGGACCATCCAATATGCCTTAAAATAAAAAAAATAAAAATAAAAAAAAGGTGCATAATGGCATATTACATCTCTAAAAGCTACCTATCTGTTTTTGGTATGAAAATAAGCGATTTTTATTTTCGTGCATTATACTGGAGCAGCCGCATATTACAAACAAATTAAGCATTTTAAATACCGAACTGAATCGGCTATGAAGAACAAACACATGATAAGGCACCAAAAATTCGAAGTTAAACTCATGTTTGAACGATTCAACCAGCTAATGAAAAGGCACCATGAATTCTTACTTTCATGTTTTTTTTTTTTTTTTTTTTTTTTTTTTTTTTTTTTTTTTTTTTTTGCTGCTGCTGCTATTTTCAAAATTTTAACCGTTACAATCAACTAAAGTATTACAAAAATTACTACAATATATTTTTCTGTGTTTAACGTGTTCTATGATGAACTTTATAATCACATTTTCTTATGCAGCAGTAAAATTGGAAATATTCATGATCTACCACATTTCCATCTTCGGCCACATTTATGTATGCAGACGTCCGTCAAACTCCAAAAAAATATATTTCTAAAAGTGTTAATATAAAATTATATTTTTTTACAGCTGTGCATCTGTACAAGGGCTCATGTATTAATATAAAACTGTATTTTTTTTCAGCCGTGCAACTGCACGGGACTGATCTAGTGTATATATATACATAAACACATATGCAGATACATACATTTTATTTTTGTATATTTACATTTTTTACCATATATCTTTCTAATTTATGTATACATATGTATACCTATACTTCGTACCTTACATGCTTTTTTCTATTATTTTTCTTTAAGTTCATAAATGCGTCATTGATGAGAATTAAACTCATGATCTCTCATATTAAAATCTATTACCTTAACCACTATACTAAGCACTGTTTTTTTTTTTCAAAATTAGATCATTGGTGATCGTCTTAGAAACCATCACAATGATTATTGATACGACATCTAGTTTATCTTTTAGTAAAGTTAAGTCTTAATTACTTTATTTTAGAATTGTAAAAGTTGTGGGTCGTTACATAGCCCAACGGAAGTGAAAACTGGAACCTCGCTTCCAGAGTATTGGTGAAAGGGAGCCCCCGGAGGGGGGGGGGGGGTAGGGGTAGAAGGAGTTATAATGGTTTCGCCATCACCTCTTGTACTAACACCCAGGTCGAATCAGTAACCTTGGCCCTCTTTTGACTTTTCGCCTGACTTTCGAAAAGCTTCTATAACGCCGCTTCCTAGGCTTTATAAAGAACCTTCGCATGACTACATTTTTGGGAAAATAAGAGGGCAAAGCTAACAGAAGTAATGACGTCCACAATATCATATATATACTATAAATATAGAAGAGTAAAATCAAATAACAAGAATTTTTCTATAAGGAAGATTTCGAGACTAACCGGCTGAATCCGAGCTGATGGGTGATTGAAGGGAAAAACTTTGGGCATCACCCCTTGTAATGTAGCAGACACCAGGTTTCTTCCGATGCATTATCGAGGGGCGTCCAGGAATATTCTTACCCATCGGGAGAATGGAATGTTTGGAAAGGAGACCGAGGGTAAGAAGGGAAGATGTGAGAACCCCAAATTTCACCATAAAAAAATTCTTTTATTTATTTGCAAATTACAAAACTCTTGGGTCCTCTTCTCAAGGACTATCCTCTTCCAGCCCTTCAATTCCAGGATCACCCATCACCAATATTGAAATATTAGTATAATTTCAAATTTTAACTTGTATATATGAAGATATACAAAGCTTCTTTTATATAAGTCAGAATTAGCATAAGCCCTTGAATTAATTATAACTATTTAATCTCCACACAACAATTACAAGAATAAAATTAACTTATTATTTTTGTTTTTCCTTTATAAAACTTATCAATCTTAGAACAGGTAATTTATTGGCATTCATGTTATGTTATTAAACTATTATAAGCTAGTGGCATTTCCACCTTCTACTTGATATTATTTTAAGAAACCTACTAGCATCAATCAAGTGCACATAAACAAAGTCACAGGCTACTATGTACCTATGGAAAGTCATCTCCTTTTTCTTTACTATTGGGTTTACTGTTAGACCAAAAATTGGCTCTAACACCCAAATTAGCTATGAATTCAACGAAATAGAATCAAAAAGCAATAAAGAACACGCAATTTATAGTGGTTCAGCGTTAACGAGCCTACGCCCACTTTGTTTTCTTTTAATTGATTATTTGAATACAAATACAACAATGATTCTCACTCAACTTCACAATTACAATGCATAAACTCACTCAAATCTTTCAAAAATGGACTTTAAGAGATGATTTTGATTTGAATATGATTGTAGAATTCGGTTATGGGGGAAGTAAGGACTGAGAATTTGCCAAAAGATCCTTTCAAATGCCTCTAGATGGTGTATTTATAGGTGAAAAATCTCTTCGAAGTGGCTCTGGTTCGGAACCGCGTGGCACCCATCCCTTGAGAGTCGGGTTCGGAGGCTTCAAGATGGTGACAGCGCATTGATTTAGTGGGAGATCGTGGGAGAAATGGTCAGGCCTAGTCCGAGTCTTCAGGAGATATGCGCAGCAACGGTTACATATTCAAGGGGAAAAAGGGGTTCGGATCGGGGCCTCCGATCCGATCCGATCCGGTGAGGCAGCTTGCTATCCCTTGATGTTGCTTGCGTACTCCTCTGATCTGATCCGATGTGGCTATTTGTTGTTTGATGTCGCTGCCATATTGTTCCGATCCGATCCGATGAGGCCATTCATTGTTTAATGTTGCTGACGTATTACCGATCCGATCCGGTGTGACTTCTGCGTCTCTGATCTCTACTCACTTCCTGCGCGAGCTTCCTCCGATCCGAACCGATTGGTGTCTTTCTCACTATTTGCTCTTTGTGTAGCCTAGTTCATAAAGTAGGCTAATATTTTGCCCACTCGAAGTACACTCTTATTTAAGATAAAATGTGCTTCGAAGCAATTTACAAAACATCCTTTGAATTAGAATCATTGAATGATCGTCTCCATTTACTTGTAGTGTTGTGTCACTTCATAAAGTCGTGGCTTTCGCTGCTTACACATGCTCACAAACCATATGAATCACTTTCTTCATCTTCAAAACTTTAAGAGCTTCTTTTTAATGTCGGATGATTCCTCCAGGTAAGCTTTTCTTTATTTCTCCTCGAATTCAGCCTTCATGATAAGTCCATGAGCATAACCTTCTTCGGTTCGGATCCCGATCCGAACGGGTTTCCTTCTGTAGCACACTCGTGTTGAACCCGTGATTTTTTGTTTGATGATAACAAACATTTTTTTAATGTGTTTGAAACTGTACTGTTTACTGCTCTTTACATCATATTGGAATACAAATATTTTTGTCTAATAATGCTCCTACACAGAAATTGAAAATTTACATAAGCATTTATTATTCAAAAATCATATTTTTATTTCATAATCAAAACAGTACAATACTTTCTGAACTCTCAGCTATACAAATTTTCACTCATTATTTCAGTACAAATGAATCTCACTACATGTTTCACTCTCACTCATCAATACAATCTTACTGTCTCTTTATCCTGTTTTGCTCCTGTTGCATCATCCTGAAACCAATATATATATATATATATATATATATATATATATTTAAAGAAATGCACACAGTAGACTGGAACTAAAATTTTATTTTAAAATTTTTTATGTGCCTCATATTTTCTGTGTGTTTTTCTCATCATTTTTTCTGACTTGCCTGACACATATTTTACAAGTATGGCACAATACTATACAAGATCAGAAACGATCAAATATAGCAAGAAAGCCAAATACTTGTGTATACCAAAACCAACACATTCAAGTTGGATCAAAAATGGTATCTGTTCTTTTCATTTTTGTGTTACAGGGTCACAGAAGCATATATGGCAACAATAACAAATCAGTTCAGGTTCAAGCAGCATTCAAAGAGAAATGGTCAAAGCAGTGTGCACAAGATTGCACAAGGTTTCAGAGCTACATATGGAAAGCATTCAAACTGCATGGATTTCATATGCAATACAGGAAATTCAGACATACACAAGGCAACAAACATGCAACATGACATTGCAGGATGGAAATATATGGCAAGTTGTTCAGCATTAAAAAAAAAATCCTGTTTTCAATTTACATGAAAGTAAAGCATGTGCAAATGAAGCAGATTTGATTTACTAGACTGGAAATGAACACAATTAACATGCAAGAATTATCTGGACATAATTAAGTGGTGATGGCATTTAATACAGTGGAAAAATTTGACATCAAAGAATAAAATGAGGGCCTAAAATCATGCAGTTTTTTTCTGAAGATTTTTTGTGAATAATGGTTGACAAGATAATCAGTTTCCACTTATCTTGTTTCCTGGTTTGAATTGTTAAAATTGGAAATGTTTCAACACGACTTTATGGGCAATACAATTTTAGGCAAGTGTTTAATACATTCTTGGGTAATTGTTTTTTATGCTAATCAATCAATCCCAAGCTCATTTTTGGCAAGGAAATTTTTCTCTGGAAATCAATACACATAGTAAAATGGGCAAGCAAGAAATCAAAATCTTCCAGAAATGATTCAATTTATTCAAGGGGACAAATTAATATTTTTTTAGGATTCAATCAAGCAATGCACGCAGGCAACAAACAAAAGCAGTGAATAAATTAGTTCATTCATATATAGAAAGATCAATTCGTGCATGTCAATATTTGTTTCCAGGTGGCAATTCATTTTTCCAAATTCATCGATGGACAAATTCATGTCTATAATCATCAATTCAATCAGAAAGGGAAATCATGGAAAATTCAGAACAATTAAAAGAGGAAATTCAGGAATAATCCTTCCAAATATTCATCAAACCAAATCAAGCAAGTCATAAGTGAAATCAGAGAATAAGGATTTGAATTTCCCATATAAATTCACATGTTTCCTCATAGGCAAAATCATCCAACTCATTCGAAATCAACTAAAACTCTACAGTCACATCAGAGAGCTTACAGTGTTGGATTGGAGCAGAAAGACATTCGGAGTCAAGAAAGAAAGCATCGCAAATCATATGGAACAAAATCAAAGCCATCAGAACCTCAAACTGAAGAAACCCCAGCCGCCATTTTTATTTGCTTGAAGAAATAAAGAAAAAGGAACGACGGATTTCTAATTGAAGATACAAAGGGGGTGTTTTCATTTAAGGGCTTTTTTTGTTTTAATTTTTTAATGTACTTTGTTTAGTTCTGTTTTAAAAACAATCTGTGGTTTACTAGTTACGTCCGTAAAACTAGGGTTTATAGATTACGGTTTTGTGGTCTGGGAAAATCTGGTCTAGGGATTTTAGATCAGTCTAAGACTTTGAGCGTAGGTTTAAATCAGTAGCAGGTGTTGCAAGTTTGCAAAACTCTTAGGCGGTAGCAGGGTTTGCAAGTTTATTGAGTGTTTGTAAGCGGGAGACTGTTTTAAATCCTAGTAGATATCTTAGTAATGCAGCAGTAGGCACAGTTTGCCGAAGCTGGGTAATTTCTGTGTGTTTTCTTTTATTGCATTTCTTATTATTTTGTGACTGTTCTAAATATTGGATAAACCCTATTCACCCCCTCTAGGGTTAATCTTGATCCTACAATTGGTATCAGAGCCTGTGTTTATTTAACTCTAGAGTCATGACATCAATGAATAATGCTTTTTCTGAGGGACAGTCTATTGCTAGACCACCCATGTTTAATGGTAGTGATTACGCGTATTGGAAAGCTAGAATGAAAATCTATCTTGTGTCTGTTGACTATGATGTCTGGGATATCATTGAAACTGGTTATAAACCACCCACTATAATTGTTAACGAAATTGAAATGCTTAAACCAAAAGATAAGTGGGATGCGAATGATAAGAAACTGTACCATATTGATTCTAAAGCTATGAATGCTTTGATCTGTGCCTTAGATAAAACTGAATATAACAGAATTTCTCATTGTAAAACAGCTAAGGAAATCTGGCATACACTGGAGGTCACTCACGAAGGAACGTCACAAGTGAAAGAATCTCGTCTTGCTCTATTCAGCAATGAGTATGAAAATTTCACTATGCAGAAGCATGAGAGTATCAAGGACATGTATGGACGTTTTTCTGTGCTAGTGTACAATGCTAGAGCCCTTGGAAAAGTTTTTATTGAAGTTGAACTTGTGAGGAAGATTCTGCGTGTTTTGCCAATGAATTTTGAGGCAAAAGTCACAGCTATTCAAGAATCAAAGGATCTGAGTAAGCTGAGCATGAAGGAGCTTGTTGGAAATCTAATGACGTATGAAATGGAACTAAAATCACGAGAAGATCGCAACAACTCTGATCTGAAGAAGAAGTCAATTGCTTTGTCCAATACTGTCAACAGCGATGGCGAAGACCCCACCGAACAGCTGGCAATGGCCATTAGACAAGTCGCAAAGTGGAGCAAATTCAAACCTCGAAGAAACAAACCAAAATCCAACCAGCTGAAGAACTTTGACTATTCAGATGAGGAACCACTTTGCTATAACTGCCAGAATCCTGGACATCTGAAACCAAATTGTCCCCTTCTTCAGCATAAAAGAAACAAGAAGAAAAAGAAAGCTTTTTCTATAACTTGGGATGACGAGGAAGGAGAAGAAGACTCAGACAACAGCGAGGAAGAAAGTAACCTATGCTTCATGGCAAAATCAGATTCAGAAGATGATAGAAAGGAATCGACTGAGGTATACAGTTATGATGATTTGTTTTTAATGTGTAAACATCTTTCTGAAATCATTGATACACTAGAAGCAAAAGTAGAAAAACTTAAAGCAAAAATTTTAGAACTATCAACTCTCAAGTCCACATTGAAAATCTTGAAAAAGAAAATTTGACTTTGAAAGAAACTGATGAGATTAAGAGAGAGAATTTTATTAAAAGATGCACTTCACTTGTGGAAGAAAATACAGCACTAAGAACCAAAGTCCAGAATCTTGAAGTCACATTAAATAAGTTTTCAATTGGACAAACATCCTTCAAAATGTTGTTAGGAAACCAATTGTTTGCTAACAATGGAAAAAGACTAGGTTTTGGTAAAGTACAAAATGATGTGACTGTGATTGACAATGCAAAAGGTAGAAGCATCTTTCCTAAGTGTGTAAAGTGTGGGGAAATTGGCCATAATTTTGAAAATTGCAAGAATAGGAATAAAATCAGAAAATCTACTAGAGTTTGGGTTCCTAAACACTTGGCACACAATTACAATAAATTTTGGAACATAAATAAGAGGACAAAACAAATGTGGGTTCCAAAAGATTCTTGCTTTCATCATAGTTCAGTCACTGATATTTTTGGACCTAGGAACGTCTCTAGGTCATCTTTCTCTCTTCTTGTGTAGGTATGTTGGCGGGCTAAGGAGCAACAAAAATGGTATTTGGATTCAAGTTGCTCCAGACATATGACAGGAGACAAGAGATTGTTCCTTAGCCTAGAAAGATATAAAGGTGGGAGTGTGACATTGGGTGACAACAGCAAATGTAAGATTATTGGTAAAGGAAAAGTAGGTAACAACATTTTTTCCTTAGCTGATGTCTTATATGTTGATAATTTGTATCACAGTCTTATTTCCATAAGCCAACTGTGTGACAAAGGAATGAATGTAGTTTTTGATAGTGAGATTTGCAAGATCATTGATACATCCACTGGAAAAGTTGTTTTTACTGGCAAAAGAAAAGGAAATATTTACACACTCTCTTTTGATGATGTAACTGTTTCTAGATGTTTGGTTGCCACTGAAGAAGAGGCAGTTTTATGGCATAGAAGGCTAGCACATGCTAGTATGCATCTTCTTGAAAAACTAGAGACAAATGAGCTTGTCAGAGGTTTACCTCATCAGAAATTTAAAAATAACAAAGTGTGTAAGGCTAGCTCCATGGCCAAACCTAGTCGTTCGTCATTCCATCGAAAAAATGTTGTTATCACTTCACGTGTTCTTGAATTGATTCATATGGATTTGTTTGGACCTACTGATACTGCTAGTTTAAATGGTAAACGTTATTGTTATGTACTGGTTGATGATTACTCTAGATTTACATGGGTTTATTTTCTAGCCAAAAAGTCTGAAACTTCTGATTATTTTTCAAAGTTTTCAAAACTTGTTCAAAATGAAAAAGGTGTTTCAATTAAAACTTTGAGAAGTGATCATGGAGGTGAATTTGAAAACTTAATTTTTGAAAAATTCTGTGAAGAAAATGGCTTTAAACATGAATTTTCCGCTCCTCGAACACCTCAACAAAATAGGGTGGTCGAAAGGAAAAATCGTACATTGCAAGAGATGGCTAGATCTATGTTATGTGAATATAAGTTACCTCAAACCTTCTGGGCTGAGGCAGTTAATACTTCATGCTATGTAATGAATAAAGTCATGATTAGACCAATACTTAATAAAACGCCATATGAACTGTGGTTTGACAAAAAGCCTAACATCTCATATTTTCGAGTTTTTGGATGTCCTTGTTATATTCTGAACACAGGAGATCAACTTGGAAAGTTTGAAGCAAAAACAGTTGATGGAATCTTCATGGGTTATTCTTCAAGGAGCAAAGCTTACAGAATCTTCAATAAACAATCAAGAACAATTGTGGAGACCATTAATGTGAAGTTCAATGAATCAGACATAGAGATGGCTTCTGAAAATGATAAAGATGAAGGTGCTGTGCAAGAAGGCGAGAAAGATAGCAATGAAGTTGAGGCAAACAACGAAGAAGTCACAGAAGCAACAGCTGAAGCTGAAAGGCTGAAATTCAAACCCAATCATCCTCCATATTTGATAATTGGAAGCCCAACGGCTGGCGTTCACACCCGTTCCTCTCTCAATAAGAATGTTTGTGCTTTCTGCATTCACAATGCTTTTATTTCTGAAATAGAACCAAGTTCATATGATATTGCTCTTAATGATGAGCTATGCAAGAGGAACTTAACCAGTTTGAGAGGAATAGAGTATGGAAGTTGGTGCCTAGGCCAAAAGACTATCCAGTTGTTGGAACAAAATGGGTGTTTAAAAATAAACTTGACGAATCTGGTAATGTAATTAGAAACAAAGCTAGGTTGGTTGCTCAGGGATACAATCAAATTGAAGGCATTGATTTTGATGAAACATTTGCTCCAGTTGCTAGTTTAGAAGCAATTAGAATTTTGCTAAGTTTTGCATGTTTTAAAGGTTTTAAACTTAAGCAAATGGATGTTAAGAGTGCCTTTTTGAATGGTGAGTTGAAAGAAGAAGTTTTTGTTGAACAACCCCCTGGTTTTGAGAGTCATGAATTTCCAAATCATGTGTACAAACTAGAAAAAACATTATATGGTCTTAAGCAGGCTCCTCGAGCTTGGTATGACTGTCTTTGTTCATATCTTTTGGAAAATGGTTTTAAAAAGGGATGTGCTGACACTACTCTGTTTTTATTACATGATACTAATGATTTCTTGATTGTTCAGATTTATGTTGATGATATCATTTATGGTGCTACTAATGATATTTTGTGTGAGAAATTTGAAAAAGTCATGCAGGACAAATTTGAGATGAGCTTGGTTGGAGAGCTAAAATACTTTCTTGGATTTCAAATCAAACAGAGCAACAAAGGAATCTTTATTTCTCAGACCAAGTATGTAATGGAGCTGTTGAAGAAATTTGGAGTTGAAGATGCAAAACCAATGAGAACACCAATGAGCCCAACAACTAAGCTTGACAAAGATGAAAAAGGTGTTGCTGTTGATCAGAAAAAATATCGCGGTATAATCGGTTCACTTCTCTATCTCTCTGCTTCTAGACCCGATATTATGTTTTCTGTCTGCTTATGTGCTCGTTTTCAATCTAATCCAAAAGAATCTCGTTTAAAAGCCACAAAACGAATTCTGAGGTATTTGTTGCACACACCAAAACTTGGCTTGTGGTATCCATCTAGTGACAATTTTGATTTAGTTGGTTTTACTGATGCTGATTATGCTGGCTCACTCACTGATAGGAAGAGCACTAGTGGAACTTGTTTCATGCTAGGACATTCTCTTGTTTCTTGGTCAAGTCGTAAACAAAATTGTGTTGCATTATCCACCACTGAAGCTGAGTATATTGCATTAGGAAGTTGTTGTGCACAGATTTTATGGATGATGCAAACTCTTTCAGATTTTGGCCTATTCTATAAACAAGTTCCTTTGAAATGTGACAGTTAGAGTGCAATAGATCTATCAAATAATCCTGTACATCATTCACGCACAAAACACATTGATGTGAGACACCATTTCATTAGAGATCATATTGCTAGTGAGGACATTTGTATTGAATTTATTCCAACTGAATCCCAACTTGCGGATATTTTTACTAAACCCCTTTTTGAAGATAGATTTTGCAGATTACGATTGGATTTGGGAATTATAGAAATTAATTAATCTCTTTGCATTTTTGGGTAAATTTTTTCTTAAGATGTTCTGTTATTAATTTCATTTTCTGGCAAATTAATCCAATCTTCAAATCATCAAGAAAAGAACAGTTTATTTTGGACATTTATAATAAAATTGTGACTGTGTTAGATCTCAGAATATGAGATGGATGAAAGCTTCCCTATAACCCTGATTTGATTGAATGTATTTTATAATATGAGTAATTTAGGAATTATTTTTCACATCCATCTCTATCTATATCACCCTTCTATCATCCATTATTGTTCTCATATATTAAGGGGATTTTGTATATAATAATAATAATAAGTATTTCTCTGATCTCATTTAAAAATCCAAGCTCTGGTCATGCATGGTCATGAGTTTACTTATTTAATTTCATGCTGCAACTAATCCCATTTGAAAATCCAAGCTCTGGTTATGCGTGGTTAGTGTGCTCTTGAGATTTTTTTTTTAAAAAATAAAGGAAAATGTTTATAGAATCCTCCCTGGTATATGTTAACTAGCTTTCCATTCCATCTTCTAAATTGTGAAATGTATTCCTGTCTTACAGATTATTATGATTTTTTGTTTGATTGATTGGGGTTTGCGGTTTCTGATTCTGTCAAATTACTTGATCTCTTACTATTGTCCATATCATTTGTAAATGTCCAGCCCTGTTCATCTTTTGATGATTACAAAGGGGGAGAAAGAGCTAAGATTTTGATACATATATAGACATCTATAGATTTTATTTTGCCATCAATGCAAAAAGTTTAGTTATTTTCTATTCTTTTTAAATTTTTTGCTATGTCTGTTTACTGTTATAGGGGGAGCACATATATAGGGGGAGTTCTCATTTTTTTCCATACCAAACACATTTTGCTGTATTCAAAATCTTAAGTATGTTTGTCATCATCAAAAGGGGGAGATTGTTGAACCCGTGATTTTTTGTTTGATGATAACAAACATTTTTTAATGTGTTTGAAACTGTACTGTTTACTGCTCTTCACATCATATTGGAATAAAAATATTTTTGTCTAATAATGCTCCTACACAGAAATTGAAAATTTACATAAGCATTTATTATTCAAAAATCATATTTTTATTTCATAATCAAAACAGTACAATACTTTCTGAACTCTCAGCTATACAAATTTTCACTCATTATTTCAGTACAAATGAATCTCACTACATGTTTCACTCTCACTCATCAATACAATCTTACTGTCTCTTTATCCTGTTTTGCTCCTGTTGCATCATCCAGAAACCAAAAAAAAAAAAAAAAAATGCACACAGTAGACTGAAATTTTATTTTATAATTTTTTATGTGCCTCAGATTTTCTGTGTGTTTTTCTCATCATTTTTTCTGACTTGCCTGACACATATTTTACAAGTATGGATCAGAAACGATCAAGTATAGCAAGAAAGCCAAATACTTGTGTATACCAAAACCAACACATTCAAGTTGGATCAAGAATGGTATCTGTTCTTTTCATTTTTGTGTTACAGGGTCATAGAAGCATATATGGAACCAATAACAAATCAGTTCAGGTTCAAGCAGCATTCAAAGAGAAATGGTCAAAGCAGTGTGCACAAGATTGCACAAGGTTTCAGAGCTACATATGGAAAGCATTCAAACTGCATGGATTTCATATGCAATACAGGAAATTCAGACATACACAAGGCAGCAAACATGCAACATGACATTGCAGGATGGAAATATATGGCAAGTTGTTCAGCATTAAAAAAAAATAAAAAAATCCTGTTTTCTATTTACATGAAAATAAAGCATGTGCAAATGAAACAGATTTGATTTACTAGAATGGAAATGAACACAATTAACATGCAAGAATTATCTGGACATAATTAAGTGGTGATGGCATTTAATACAGTGGAAAATTTTGACATCAAAGAATAAAATGAGGGCCTAAAATCATGCAGTTTTTTTTCTGAAGATTTTTTGTGAATAATGGTTGACAAGATAATCAGTTTCCACTTATCTTGTTTCCTGGTTTGAATTGTTAAAATTGGAAATGTTTCAACACGACTTTATGGGCAATACAATTTTAGGCAAGTGTTTAATACATTCTTGGGTAATTGTTTTTTATGCTAATCAATCAATCCCAAGCTCATTTTTGGCAAGGAAAATTTTCTCTGGAAATCAATACACATAGTAAAATGGGCAAGCAAGAAATCAAAATCTTCCAGAAATGATTCAATTTATTCAAGGGGACAAATTAATATTTTTTTAGGATTCAATCAAGCAATACACGCAGGCAGCAAACAAAAGCAGTGAATAAATTAGTTCATTCATATATGGAAAGATCACTTCGTGCATGTCAATATTTGTTTCCAGGTGGCAATTCATTTTTCCAAATTCATCGATGGACAAATTCATGTCTATAATCATCAATTCAATCAGAAAGGGAAATCATGGAAAATTCAGAATAATTAAAAGAGGAAATTCAGGAATAATCCTTCAAAATATTCATCAAACCAAATCAAGCAAGTCATAAGTGAAATCAGAGAATAAGGATTTGAATTTCCCATATAAATTCACATGTTTCCTCATAGGCAAAATCATCCAACTCATTCGAAATCAACTAAAACTCTACAGTCACATCAGAGAGCTTACAGTGTTGGATTGGAGCAGAAAGACATTCGGAGTCAAGCTAGAAAGCATCGCAAATCATCTGGAGCAAAATCAAAGCCATCAGAACCTCAAACTGAAGAAACCCTAGCCGCCATTTTTATTTGCTTGAAGAAATAAAGAAAAAGGAACGACGGATTTCTAATTGAAGATACAAAGGGGGTGTTTTCATTTAAGGGCTTTTTTGTTTTAATTTTTTAATGTACTTTGTTTAGTTCTGTTTTAAAAACAATCTGTGGTTTACTAGTTACGTCCGTAAAACTAGGGTTTACAGATTACGATTTTGTGGTCTGGGAAAATCTGGTCTTGGGATTTTAGATCAGTCTAAGACTTCGAGCGTAGGTTTAAATCTGTAGCAGGTGTTGCAAGTTTTCAAAACTCTTTAGGCGGTAGCAGGGTTTGCAAGTTTGTTGAGTGTTTGTAAGCGGGAGACTGTTTTAAATCCTAGTAGATATCTTAGTAATGAAGCAGTAGGCACAGTTTGCCGAAGCTGGGTAATTTCTGTGTGTTTTCTTTTATTGCATTTCTTATTATTTTGTGACTATTCTAAATATTGGATAAACCCTATTCACCCCCCCTCTAGGGTTAATCTTGATCCTACAACTCGGATGAGCCTTTCAATACTGCTACAACATAGACTAACGGACTAGAGTTCCTTCATGGGCTCGACTCCCGGTCCGAACGGAGTGAAGTAGGCTAGGAATACGAGTGGTCACCCTAGTTTTTTTATATAAATCTGCCTCCTACTTTCTTCCTCTTCTCTTTTTTATTTATTCTCGTCCAAGCAACTTAGCATCGAAACCCCAAAGGTTCAAAAAACTCTGAAATTATTTCGTTCTTCCTTAAATTCAATAACTCGGTAGGTGAAAAGCTTCGATTACTTTACTGTAATCGATTTCGATTTAGGTTTGTGGCAAAACTGGATGATTCGATCATGGCGTTTGCCTGATTTGAACGCCTTGGCCTCCTTTCTTCTCGCCGTCGTCGTTGGTGGCTCTGTCACCACTTCGAAGCGTGGAGAGAGAGAATTAGGGTTCTATTGTATGCTTGAGCACGTATGTAACACCCCGTATTTTTAATATAACTGCTTATGATGGGTAAATAATGGTGATGCATAAGAAGAATTAATTAATACATGGAAGAGAAGAAAAATTAGTTCGACAACGATGTATGTAACGGAAAAGATAGTAAAATAAGGATAACTAATTCAAGAATCAGGAATTAGGTAAAATGGACATCACCATTGCGTTCCTCTCGGAAAAATACGCGAAATAGAGTCCGAGTTTTCGAAAAACGGAGTCCGTATGACCAAGAGATGGCCAAAACAAGATTTCAGCAGACTGACCCAGGTCGACCATAGTGTCGACACTATAGTCGACCTTCCCCCCCCCCCCCAGGTCGACTATAGTGTCGACCCCCCCCTCTGTACAGGTCGACCTGGTCGGCCTGGGGTGGCCAAGAACCCATTTTTGAAGCCCTGGGATGATTTTTGATGGTCCGGATTGGTTTTAGGGTTAATCTGATGGCTGAAATGAGTTCCTACACCTATAAATACACCCTAAGACCTAGCCTCCTCTACACACAATTCTATTCTTCTTCTTCTCTGCCTCTGTTCTAAATAAAAATAAAAATGGCATCGCTACTCTGTTGGAATCAAAACTAGAAGCTAATCAACATCAACCTAAGCAATTCAATTCAAATTAGAGATTAAAGCTTCTGCAACAATTCTGCAACAACTAAAGTTCTTTCTTTAATCCAATCAAGGCAAGTGCAGTTATTTTCCGATATAAATGTTAATTCTGATTGTGACATGAATTATATATCTGAATCTGAGGTTATATATGTTCTGTTCTGTTTGGATCTATCTTATTTTGTATCTTTTTCCTCTTTCTGTTCTATAGCCAGGCTACCACGAGCCTGATCCAATCTCATAAGAGATTAACCTACGCTAAAATATTTGGGACAGTAAAATGAATGATGCATAAATTGGGCATGACCAATAGGTGACTGATTTGAGGAAAGAACATGGACTGTAGCTAGAACAAAATCTGAGACATATGACTGGACATGTTATATTTATAACATAAATGGGTATTGAACATATGATTTGTGATAAAAAGAATATGGCTTAGGTATAAAGATTTACATGAGAGTAGGGCATCTATTAATGTAAATAAACACCTAAGTAAGGGATCCTTGGGATATATGACATGCATAGTAATAGATGGCTATATTTGGTATATAATCATATTGTGAATCATGACAATTATTTATGCATGTGAACTTAGGCAAGATTTATAATTAGGCAAGATATGTTTGTGAAACTTTAAGAAATGATTAAGTCTGTTATGTTTGCCTAATTTGCTAGTTTTGTTACATTGCCGAATCCGCTAGTTCTGTTATATTGCTTAATTTTCTAGTTCTGCTCTACTGCCTAGTCTGCTAGATCTGTTCATCTGCCAAATCTGTCATCTGCTAAGTCTGTTGAAAATGCTAAATCTGCTAGTTTGCTTAATCTGATAAATCCGTTAAGTCGCCTAATCTGAAGAATCTGTTATCTGCTATATCTGTTGAGTTGGTATAATTAGTCCGCTATTGACATAATCTGAATTAGCTATGAATAATTGACGTGTATATTAGGCGTGGGTATAAATGGTAAATCATTAATTAATTGGCCGCAAAGATAAACATGGCTAACTCGAGGTTAGAATGAGTTTGCGGCGTAATTCTGCCCGGAACCGCCCGGCATATTCCAGTGGTCGCAAACAATAGGTTCTAATGTGAGAAGTTAGTCATAACGTGCTTGAAACCCGAGGTTAGACTCAGTTTGCGATAGAAACCTGCCAGGAACCAACCGGCCTAACCAATAGCCGCAAATTGTCAGTCTAATGTGAGAGGTTTGGGCATTAATATTTAATTAATGAAAATCTGAGATAATTATGATGTCTAAAACGTGTTGGGTAAGGTTAAACCAATTTGACCAATGAATCTGATAAACCCGTTTCGTGAATCCGTAGGCCCAATACAAAGTTAGATAATCTGTAACCAGTTAATCTGTAAGTCTGTTAATCTGTAACCAGTTAATCTGTAAGCCTGTTAATCCGAACATCTGATCCGTTAGTCTGAAAACCTGTTAACTTGATTGTCTGATCTGTGAACTAGTTAATCTAAATTTTGTATGTCTGAAACTTGTAAACAAGTTAATCTGAAATCTGTTAGTCTGGGGACACAAGGTTAGGATGGGAATTACTTGTGTCATCTGTTGTTTGGGACCCATATTAGTCAGTAACCCTTTCTGGTATCAAAACTTTGACCCAACAGTAAGTAGGGTCCGGGCACGCTTACTGAAGTAATTATAAGCGGTTCATTCTGATAATGGCGAGGGGTGTTGATGGTGCGTTCCAACCGGGTCATGTGCGTGCATGGATCCCGGTCTGCCTCTGAGGATGTAAGACGCCGTGACATCTGTAAATAGGTCTGTGCCAATTGGTTGTCACTTTAGGGAGTGATACACCCTACTGTGGGGCCGACACAGGATATTTATGTATTAGGGAGGCGATCGCTTGGGGTAGGGTTTTAGGGTACACTTAGTTCTGTCTGTTTCTGTTGGGTGGCAACACCTGTCTGTTTCTGCGTGGTACCGTCTGTTCGGGTGGTAAAGGCCCATTTACTAGTGTACAATTAATTCTACATTCTATTTCCGTAGGGATTAATCTGTTTCCGCTTCTGTCTGTTTCTGTTCGGGTGGTAAAGGCCCATTACTAGCATTCTCTTCTGTGGAAATTATTCTGTACCCGTTTCTGTTTCAGTTTAGACATTAGGGTGACACCTAATTCTGTTATACTATTATTAGTGCAGAGAAGTGTAAAATAATAGTTTATATCATTCTGTTCTTCTGCTATATCTGCTACACCTGTTACAGTTATCTCTTATCCAGTTTTATGTTCATGTCATGTTATTATTATCTGTTCATAACTGAAAATCACTGGACTTGCCAGACTTTTTGTCTGAACCTTGTTGTTTCGCCTCCTTTCTTCCGTTTCCCCCCAGGTTATCCAAGGAGGGAATAACTTAGCTTGATCCGGATTTCTCTCTGCTTGAAGTGCTTAAAGTATGGCTTAGCTCTGTATAGCTTCCGTTCTATGGGGATTATGATTTTAAACTATGCATTCTGAAGGCTTTTGTACAAGACTGATATTTTGTACTTGAATTCTGATATTGTGATTTGAAAGGATGTAACCAAATTTATTTCGGCTCTGTTGAAATAAAGTCATAAATTTTTCAAGTACTATTTTATCTGTCTTGTAAGTTTCTGTTCTGTTTACTAAAATGCTCCACCAAAGTTAAGGCATTCCCTTTGTGAGTGACCTTAACGGAGGTGGGGTGTTACACTTGGTATCAGAGCTGAAGGTTACCAGATTAGATAAAAGTTTTTGAAAAATTATTTTCAAAAAAAAGGTTTTGAAAGGAAGTATTTTCAAAAATAAATCTTATTTTGAAAAACATGATCCCCAAGAGCCATATATCTTTCCTTCAGTCCTTTTTGTATTGAATCTTTCCTTTTTTTTCGTTTCAGCATGTCTGAAGCATCTGAGATACCAGAGGGTGTTCATGTACCCGGTTGGTTTCGTCAATATCTTGAGGCTAGGACCGCCGCCGCAGGTCCAGCAAATGATCCCCCTCCTCCTCCGTTCCCTCCTCGTGAAATTGCTTTCTCAGAGATCTGTAGAGATTTTAAGGCCATGGGTGGAAAGGATTTCAAGGGAACTGAATCATTCGTCGAAGCGAGGAACTGGCTCAAAGAAACTGAGGATCTATTCGTTATCTTCGAGGTGGACGATAGGCAGAAGGTACAGTTGGCGGTATGGCTGCTCAAAGACGAAGCTTCCTACTGGTGGGAAGTCACTAACGCCGAGAGGCCGATTGAGACATGGATGGATTTCAGAACAAGGTTTGAGACAAAAATTTCTCTCGCAAGCTGAACGGAGTTTACAACTGGAAAAGTTATTATCTCTTAAGCAAGGAAGTATGACGGTCAAGGAATACGTCAACCAGTTCAACCAACTAGCTAGGTTCGGATTGGATTTAGTCAACACTCAGCATAAAAAGGCTCTCCGCTTTGTTAAATGATTGAACGAGCCACTGCACAGCCTAGCCATGACCCACATACCCGTGGGAGCGACTTACGAGAAATTGGTGGACATGGCACTACTGCACGAGGAAGACAAAGGCCCGAAAGAGACAAAGAAGGAAGAACCACAGAACAAGAAAGCGGGGCCCAAAAAGGAAACACAAAAGAAGGATGAAAAGACTGAAGATAAGAAGGAGAAAAAGTGCTTTACTTGTGGGAGCTCGACTCATCTGAACAAGGATTGCAGAAAAAGGAAAGGCGCTTGCTTCAACTGTGGAGAGATGGGACACTTCACTAGGGACTGCCCGAAGAGACGAGGGCAAGGAGGGCAGGCAAACACTCTCGAGGCTAGTGGCTAGGATAGAAATAGGAAAATTTCTATAGTAGGTTTAATTTCTTTATCTGATTATGGAGTTAAGACTTTTTCTGATTATGGTATCTTGATTTTTTAATCGATACTCTGCACTTTAATACTAGTATTATTTCTGATTCCGCTGTAGACTCAGACCCATAAGGGTTATGGCTCATCTGTTGTGATAGATTGGGGTTTGAGAGATATCTGTGTTAGGCATCAAGTATGACGCATACATTCTGAGGTTTTGTGGGATATGATTTTATCATGCTTAGCTTCCTAAGAATCATTAGGGAACCTGATCTGTATCAGTAGTCTGTAAATATCTGAATAATTCTGATTTCCAGTTTTGACATTGTCTAAAGAGGGTAATCCTCTGAGTGTCAATCTGATATTGATTTCGGTCTTTGGGGTTGATACTTAGGGGAATTATTTTCTCAACCAATGTCTAATGGGAACCAAGTCTTCGTTCTATCTGTACTCGCTCCATCATTCGACTGTATCCTATCGATCGAATCTTCGAACTTTAGGTAGAAACTAATGGGTGTAAACATGTGTTTGAGACTTGTTTTGTTTGATGGTTGCAAGTGGATGCAAGTGGTTGCCCGTGGATGCATATACACACACTAGGCACTAGATCGGCTCGAAAACACTCTCATACTGCATATGGATGTGTGAGCATTTTCATTTTTTGTGGATGCAAAATGATTGACTTAACACATGGATGTTGCATATGACTGAATGGTTGTGCACTCATATAGAAATGATATGTATCGAGTAGGAAAATTGCATACATGTTGGACTCATGGCACTGGCATAATTCGCATTAAGGAGGTCAACTGAATCAGTGGACCTCCTGATCTTTGCATTAGACAAGGAACATATACACACACTTCTTGCATATGTTCATATAGCATTAGAAATCTCTTAAGGACAATGAATGCCTGTGATTGATGATTGAGTAGATGGATGATTGGATGGTAGGACACAATCTTCTTAACTTGAAGATTTCTGGGACGAAATCCTTTAAGGAGGGGAGAATGTAACACCCCGTATTTTTAATATAATTAAAAATAAAATAAAATATATAAAAATATGCTTATGATGGGTAAATAATGGTGATGCATAAGAAGAATTAATTAATACATGGAAGAGAAGAAAAATTAGTTCGATAACGATGTATGTAACGGAAAAGATAGTAAAATACGGATAACTAATTCAAGAATCAGGAATTAGGTAAAATGGACATCACCATTGCGTTCCTCTAGGAAAAATACGCGAAATAGAGTCCGAGTTTTCGAAAAACGGAGTCCGTATGACCAAGATATGGCCAAAACAAGATTTCAGCAGACTTTCTGGCAGACTGACCCAGGTCGACCATAGTGTCGACACTATAGTCGACCTGCTCCCCCCAGGTCAACTATAGTGTCGACCCCCCCTCTGTACAGGTCGACCTGGTCGGCCTGGGGTGGCCAAGAACCCATTTTTGAAGCCCTGGGATGATTTTTGATGGTCCGGATTGGTTTTAGGGTTAATCTGATGGCTGAAATGAGTTCCTACACCTATAAATACACCCTAAGACCTAGCCTCCTCTACACACAATTCTATTCTTCTTCTTCTCTGCCTCTGTTCTAAATAAAAATAAAAATGGAGTCGCTCCTCTGCTGGAATCAAAACTAGAAGCTAATCAACATCAACCTAAGCAATTCAATTCAAATTAGAGATTAAAGCTTCTGCAACAATTCTACAACAACTAAAGTTCTTTCTTTAATCCAATCAAGGCAAGTGCAGTTATTTTCCAATATAAACGTTAATTTTGATTGTGACATGAATTATAAATCTGAATCTGAGGTTATATCTGTTCTGTTCTGTTTGGATCTATCTTATTTTGTATCTTTTTCCTCTTTCTGTTCTATAGCCAGGCTACCACGAGCCTGAGCCAATCTCATAAGAGATTAACCTACGCTAAAATATTTGGGACAGTAAAATGAATGATGCATAAATTGGGCATGAAAAATAGGTGACTGTTTTGAGGAAAGAACATGGACTGTAGCTAGAACAAAATCTGAGACATATGACTGGACATGTTATATTTATAACATAAATGGGTATTGAACATATGATTTGTGATAAAAAGAATATGGCTTAGGTATAAAGATTTACATGAGAGTAGGGCATCTATTAATGTAAATAAACACCTAAGTAAGGGATCCTTGGGATATATGACATGCATAGTAATAGATGGCTATATTTGGTATATAATCATATTGTGAATCATGACAATTATTTATGCATGTGAACTTAGGCAAGATTTATAATTAGGCAAGATATGTTTGTGAAACTTTAAGAAATGATTAAGTCTGTTATATTTGCCTAATTTGCTAGTTTTGTTACATTACCTAATCCGCTAGTTCTGTTATATTGCTTAATTTTCTACTTCTGCTCTACTGCCTAGTCTGCTAGATCTGTTCATCTGCCAAATCTGTCATCTGCTAAGTCTGTTGAAAATGCTAAATCTGCTAGTTTGCTTAATCTGATAAATCCGTTAAGTCGCCTAATCTGAAGAATCTGTTATCTGCTATATCTGTTGAGTTGGTATAATTAGTCCGCTATTGACATAATCTGAATTAGCTATGAATAATTGACGTGTATATTAGGCGTGGGTATAAATGGTAAATCATTAATTAATTGGCCGCAAAGATAAACATGGCTAACTCGAGGTTAGAATGAGTTTGCGGCGTAATTCTGCCCGGAACCGCCCGGCATATTCCAGTGGTCACAAACAATAGGTTCTAATGTGAGAAGTTAGTCATAACGTGCTTGAAACCCGAGGTTAGACTCAGTTTGCGACAGAAACCTACCCGGAACCAACCGGCCTAACCAGTAGCCGCAAACTGTCAGTCTAATGTGAGAGGTTTGGGAATTAATATTTAATTAATGAAAATCTGAGATAATTATGATGTCTAAAACGTGTTGGGTAAGGTTAAACCAATTTGACCAATGAATCTGATAAACCCGTTTCGTGAATCCGTAGGCCCAATACAAAGTTAGATAATCTGTAACCAGTTAATCTGTAAGTCTGTTAATCTGTAACCAGTTAATCTGTAAGCCTGTTAATCCAAACATCTGATCCGTTAGTCTGAAAACCTGTTAGCTTGATTTTCTGATCTGTGAACTAGTTAATCTAAATTTTGTATGTCTGAAACTTGTAAACAAGTTAATCTGAAATCTGTTAGTCTGGGGACACAAGGTTAGGATGGGAATTACTTGTGTCATCTGTTGTTTGGGACCCATATTAGTCAGTAACCCTTTCTGGTATCAAAACTTTGACCCAACAGTAAGTAGGGTCCGGGCACGCTTACTGAAGTAATTATAAGCGGTTCATTCTGATAATGGCGAGGGGTGTTGATGGTGCGTTCCAACCGGGTCATGTGCGTGCATGGATCCCGGTCTGCCTCTGAGGATGTAAGACGCCGTGACATCTGTAAATAGGTCTGTGCCAATTGGTTGTCACTTTAGGGAGTGATAAAAAAGCAATTTGGCTGCTTTCACATGACCGGATCGGGTTGGAGCAAAATAAAAAGCAAGAAAGAGGAAACAAAACCTACTTACACTACAAGAAAAAAATATTTTGTTGCTTCTATTTGCAGCGTTTATGTGTGAAAGCAGCCAAATTCTATGTTAGTCCATTTTTCCGTTCATTTTTTATTCATTAATGTAAACTAACAGGAAAACTTACCTTGTCACGTTTATCAGTTTCCTTTACGCTGAAAATTCCCCCTCCTGAAAATTTTCCTCCTCAAAATTTTCTTCCGCTTCAGAATTCGTTCTCTGTTCCTTAAAAAAATTCCCTCCTTCCGAAAATTTTCCCTCTCAAATTTTGCTTCCGCTTCGCATACGATTTGATCTCGCCCTCCAATCGTTCGTTCACCTTTCCAGCGGTTTTCGTTCAAAAGCCCTCCAATCCCTTGAAGACCTGACATCTGAGCTTGCTAATTCGGGTCGTTTCAGATCTAGAAATCAACTGCGATTTTAGTTCAGATTGCGGTATGATTTATTAAAAATTAGTTCATATTTACAAATTATTGTTTTCAGATCTAGAATTTAATTGAGATTGTGTTTCATGTGGATCCTTATCACATAAATTTTTGCCCTATCCACCTTTTACTCAGTTAAAAACTTGATTTAAAAAATAACTCCTCTTCGAACAACTACCGCCTGAGTTTTGAATTCTCCTTTGTCATTGATGAATCAGTTGATTTTACTGTATGTTCTTGGATCTCTAACCCAGAGTCGTGATGGATCTGAAAATGCTTCTTGTTGTTAAGTTCAGATAAGATGTCATATGTTGTTGACATTGAGATGGCGATGATCAGTTTGTGATGATTTGTTAACATTGAGATCTGAAAATGTTTGTTGTTGTCATTGAGATCTACTGGTTAGTACTGGGTTAGTATAGAGTTGTTAGACAGCATTTTTGTACAACAATGTAAATTTATTTGGTTGTAGATTGATCCAAATTTTAGATACTTATATTGGATCACTAAGGCTTTATGTTCATGTTTGTAATTATTTGGATTATTGAATACTATCAAATGTGACTACATGTAAGCAATGAATATGTAATTTTACATTCGATGACTTAAATTATTAAGCATGACCGGTAATGTAATCCTATCAAGTAAGAAATAGTTGACATATAATGTGTTTGAGCTGTGCAAGTGCCTTAAAAGCCCCCAATTATAAACTATTATGATATATGATTTGTAAAACATAAAAGGCTATTGTCATGCTGTGAACCATATTATACATGGTAAATACGTATTAATGGAGCTGTAGAGGGGGAGGACTCTTTAAGTTTAAGAGCTGACAGATTTTGTTCGTATATGGTAAATAAAATCTGAGCATATAAATTGGAGGTGTATATGGTTTTTTGTTAGTATAGGGAAATCCATTATGTGTGCATGTTGTGATGGAATTTAATTTTTTGTGTTAATTTCCCAGCTTTTTCATTTCAAAAAGTCATGTTAATTATTGTCATCGTGCTTAAGAGCAAGTCAAGTTTGGTAAGTTGAATAATTATGAAATGTGTTATTTTGTGCTTTTGAGTTTAGCTTTGTTGGTATGTCATGTTAACGTTCAATTGCTTATCTTGAGGGCATGACTGGAAAAAACTATACTTGTTAGATGCTTTAGCGAGAGAAGAAAAGAATTGATTAACAGCCAACGAAAAGAATTGATTAACAACCATTGTTTTTAAGTCATGAACTGCATACATGTTTATTTTATGTAATACTTTAAATTAATATTTAAGCATGCATGTGATAGTTTGTTTCAAGTAATAATTATAATTTTATTTAGTGTGGTGATATAATTACTTGATTTGTTATCTATAATTCCATGTCTAAATTGCATTTGGAAGTTTGTATAGTTTGAATTTTCATGTTAGGAGTTTTGTAATTATTAAATTCATTAATTGTATACTGAATTTGAAGTAATGATACAACAAATTGATTCTTCATTTTTAAACTTATTGTTGGACCCGTTAAACAAATCAAGACTCAAAGCCCATAATAAAACAATTGAAGTTATCAATCTTTAATTTTTAATCAAAACATATTGTGTATAGTCATTGCATAAAGGTAAAATCCTTTCTTTTGATGGTGCATCATGTGGTCTTGTTGCGCACTGGTGAAGGAAAGAATATTTATATCCTAAACTTGTTTCTTAAAATGGTGTTTATGCCAAGTTGTTTATTGTTATTTAGATAACATCGACACAATGATTGGGATGGCACTTTAATTATTAGGCATTTTCGAATACTTATAAAAGGTCCAGGTTTAAGTTAAACTTCTTAAAAAACAGAAAATTAAAGTTGTATGTATTTATAGGAGCGGTTGAGAAAATTTGGAAATCTTCAGGGGTGAATTATGAGATGGAATAGATATCTTAGATAAAAAAGATTGGGGAAAGCTAGAGGTTAAATATTCCACTTTTGTTTTGGTTGTTAACTAAATTTTAATTTAATAATTTATTTATTTAGAATCACGATCTCAATTTAAATGTACATCGGGCTAGAATTTAATGCATGAATGCCATGCTAATATGGGAAACTTTTACCTTTTTTGTTGTTGTTATATTATCATTCTGTTATGTTATGATAGTTAGAAGAGCGGATAAAAGTGAAGAATGATTGACTGGTTTATATTGCTTTTTGTAATTATTATTGCATAATGATTGAGCTGTAATGGAAGCGATAAAACAAAATAAAATGGTAAGAACTACGTAGGTTAGCATCCCACTCATGTTGACTTTTACTCCAATTATATTTCAGCGTAGAGATTGAGATGCTAATTCAATTAATAGTTACTAATATTCAGATAAATATTGAGATTGTGGTCGATCGTTTAGGCTTTAACATTTGCTTATTTTTATTTATTATTTTGGTTTTCTTGTTCTGTTTGCTGGTTTACTTTCAGAGATGTAAATATTTTTCTTAGTAACTCTTATTGCTAGTTGTAATTTTAATTTATTTCCTTTGAGAAGTCAATTAAAATAGTGTGATGACTTATGTGTTTTGGAAAATGCACAAATATGGAAACTCACTTTTAATCATTTTGTGTTTTTATTCTCTAACTACTAGTAAATAATTATGGGGTTGTCAATGTTTTTGTATGTATGTCTGGAAAAAATATTCTATTTCCCTTCGCTATGTGCATGTGGACTACGCACTATGTTGAGAGCAAGGACTTTTCTTCTTCTTATGCAATGAAGATGTTAACATATTTAGTCTTTAGTAATATCAATATGATATATTTTAGATAAGAATTAAAAAAAAAGAATTGGCTGAAAAGATGATTGGTTATCTATATTTTGTAGCTTAGGAAAAGAGATAATATATCATATCTCATGTATGTTTGCTTTTGAAGTATATTGTTGTCTGATTATAGCAGGAAATCAAATTATACATCAAAGTTTGAAAACTTACTTGAGTTCCTGTATTGCCAATGGAAAAGGATTGGGTGTACTGCCAATGGAGAAACTTTTGTGTCCATGTACAGATTGTCGAAATCTTAGCCGGCAAGATGACCACATCATCGTTGAGCATTTAATTCAAAAAGGAATGGATTCTAAATATAAGACTAGTAGAAGGTATGGCTATGGAGAGCTAAAAAATATAGATAAAAAAACAAATTCGTTTGACACATATGAATTGTTCAAGATGATTCACTATGAAGATGAAGATTTTATTATATTTTGATTCAAAAAGAGCATAAACAGTTAACTTTGTAAATATTTTTGTGATGATCCACCACTGCAGGCAATACATCTCTTTTATTATATTCGTAATTCTAGGATATGACATTAAATCAAGTTTGGATATTTATAATCTGTTGAAGTCCTGTAGTTTATATATATCATGAAGTCATAGAATTTAGATATTTTGATGATGTCTGTAATTTTACACTATTTTTGTATACAACTTAGATATGTAGTAGATATCATCATTTGAGTCTTGATGCAGTGCTCCCTTTTTTCCCTCATAGCTTTGCAGTAAATTCTTTGTAGTTTAAATGCTCATTACATGTACAGAGAAAGTTAGAAAAAGTTACTTTCACGTAGTTAATGCTCACAAATGATGGTCTATAAAGTGCAACACTTATCTTACTCCAATAGCAAATATTTTTTTTTGACATTGTAGTCTACCATGGCTTTCAGGTATGCAGCATTCAGGGTTCTTCATTCTTACATTTGTTCTTGGAAATGTTGGCAGAACTTCCTATGATTTTTTAAATGGATCAGTCTCCAGCCTCGGCTGTGTTTTGCACAATGACCTCTCCGATTAGCTTCTTGATGAATTGCTTTCATATTATTTGACAGTGAGTAGACACTATTATTTGTTAATTGAAACATAAGAAAATAAATTTAGCATCTGCCACAATGTGTCACGTTAACTGAACAAAAGGAAGCATAGAGTAATACAGCAGTGTTGCCATGATGTTTCACACTGGTTGAATGAGAGAAAGTGTGAAGTAATAGATAACCTAAAACAATTGAGGTAACGAGTAAGAGCAAGTCCAGCCTGTCACCCGAAGTAATGTAGTTAAGTTGTATTCTCATTATACAGAAACAAAATGAAAGAAAGTTTTTCCTGAAGTAATAGTTAGCCTAAAACAGTTGTCTGCCTATTTCTCTTCAAAACATATAAAGGCCAGTCTAAAATTATTATATAATTATTGTTTCATAAGCATGATATGATTTTACATATTCAATTCTAATCCATGAGAAAATCATTTGCTTGAAACAATTTTATATACTTATTTCTTGATATTAAGATACTATTGTCAGCGAAAGTTTGAATAGAATTTGTCTGTGTTGTTATGCATGTTATCGCAAACGGGATAATTTTCAAGCTGTCCTTTATACAAATACAATCTTATTGTCTACAAATCCATTTGCATGAATGTGATTATTCTGCAGTAAGTTTGAGCTTAACACATACAGCTAGGGTATCTTGCTTTGTAACATTTTCAAAATTGCAATTCAAGTAATACCATGTTGGAAATTTTTTCATTTGGGGCTACGGGATAAGTTTTAACATGCCTAATATAAAAGACAGAGAATTAGATGTGGTAAATAAAGGCAAAAGGACTACCCACCTTCACATACTTTTTTCTGCATTTTCAATGCTTTGTTTCTTCCTATTATTTTAATTTAGCTTATCATTCACGTATAAATACAAATACATGTATTTTCCAAAATGAGCCCTTGATTCTTGAATGCTTATCTTTGTTACTCTGGCTTCTTCCTGTTTTTCAACACAGGTCTTCTCTGGATTATCATCTACTAATCCATTGGAAAAGCACTAAGTATCACTAGTTATAGCTCGATTTAATATACAGAGTGATGAGTCTTCATTCAGATGATTCATATATCCCAAAATTTGTTGCATTTGATCCTACGGGAAGGGTATTTTTTTTCTTGTTTTTATTTTGTCTTGTTTATCAAATTGGAGGTTCATCTTGATTCATAAAATAATATATGTTATGAACAGATTTTCCATAGGGTTGTCAGCAACATCTGTGGTTGCTGTAGCTTCAGGCTCGAAGATGGACTCAACTTCTCGGGTTCATTTTGTTTGCCAGTGAGGTAGGATAATCATTTCCTCACCCGATACATGTCTGCTAGTTCTATCATTAGTCGTACTGTCTTCTTTTCTAACTTTTACAATGCTGCTTACTTTTACAAAGTTTATTCTTTTTTTATATCACTCTATAATTTTAATGTGTAACCACGGAGAAAAATATATCAAATTGGTCCAGTTTTGGGTCTTATTTGTTGAATGGTTCATCTGGTTTTATTTTTTTTATTCATTTTAAACCTAACCAACCATGTCTATACTTGCTGCCCCTAAACACTCTATCTGCAAACCTTCCAGCATCATCACAACAAAGTATCTCTTCTCTAGGCATTACTTAAAGTTGGATCCACATTAATTTTAAATTGAAGTTCATTTTTGCAATCTATATATTGACACAAAGTTGCTATTAAATAGCTAATTCCAGTACGTTAACTATTAGTCACTTAAAGTCGGAAAACGTCTACAAATCAATTAGAAAATGTCCTGATTTCTTAGGACTATTTTTTTTGTAAATAATTTGCAGTTGTTTGATCTAGTGTAAAGCAAAGTTATCATACAGTTTTTCAACAATTTGTTACCTATAAAATTTTGATGCAATTTCTATTTTTAAATAGAGATTAGCAATTAATGGTTTTTTTGTATCTTTCAACTTTAAGCCTGGTTGCAAACTTATTCTAACGAATAAGTTAGACTCTAATTGTCTGCTCTTATAAGCAAATTAGTGATGAAGTAGTTTTTATGTGTAGCTGTGCATAAAACACACAATCCAAAAAAAAAAAAAAAAAGAGCAACAAATTTATCTTTGTAGAAGTGTTTGGATTAAATTTGAAGTTTATGATAAAATAAGTTAGTTTTAATTTTTGACTATTATGACTTATAATAAATGAATATGCATCAAGCTGCATAGAAGGAAAGAGTTGAAATAGAATGGTGTACTTCTCAATACGATGGTGTACTTCCTGTGCCGGTGTACTACGATGGTGTACTTCTCAATACTGAAATAGAATGCAATTACATTCTTATTCCAAAAGAGTTGAAATATTAAGTAGCACTTGGTAAATGCAGTACGGCTGAATAGCCTTTTATCTTGGATTCGTTAAGCTTTGAAAATATGAGTATGTGCTAGCATAATACGAGAGCAAACTATTGCTTATTTAGCGTGTCCTTTCTTGATGTGTTTGGGTGTAAATGGTGTTCCAAAGTTTTCATAATATACAAGCTTTATAGAAGTATGAATACCGATTCTAAAGATGGCCATAGTATTGAAGAAACTACTATTAATATTTAGTATAAATAGTAACATTTAGAATGATAAAATTAAGGAATCTGGAAAACATTAGTGCCTCCATGAATAAAACCGATTATCTTTTTTGGTTTTTCTTTTTTGTTTCAATTCCAATTTTTTTTTTAAAAGTAACATTTTGTATAAAAAAAGTATTATAGTGGTTTTAGATTTACATTGTCTTTGAAGTTTTTTCTTTTAGTGTTAGAAAAGTTATTTTAAATGTTTGCATGCTTAATCTTTATTTTATTTTTGAAAACTTCTATTTTATTCGAATATTGGCTCTAGCATATGCTTAGGATATCGAACTAAAGGCCTCCAACAACAACTTGAGCTAGAAGTTCTACTACTTAAGACTAGTCATTTGTTTTTTTAGTACATCTGTTTTGATTATTCATTGAATTTTAACATAAATATAATATTGATACACAATGATAGATTCTTAATTTTGTTTTGAACCTGGTCTTTATTTATGTTTTATTTCCTCAAATATGTATTGTTTTAGTTGTTGGTTTCTTTGCTGATGGATAGTTTTCTTATCATGCACTTCATGGAGGTATACTATACAGTGCTAGAAACGAACAACATAATCTGTAAAATTTACACTTACTGTACCATTTTAGAATTATAAGCAGTATATAGTGCAAAAACAAACGCCCCCATGGTTGATTTCTTAACCCAACTCTAATGACAATTTTCCTTGTGTGTTGAGAATACAATCACGCATTGTACTTGCACAATTACTATTTGTGTTGGGGGACAATCCCTTAACAAATTATTGGGTTTTTACTCAGTTCCTCATTCATTTCCGATATCAATTTTCAGGAAATCTTACTGCTACAAATTCGTGAAACCAAACTGTATAAGTATGTGTCGGAATGGCTATCTGATATACGGTCATGTTGTTGTGGCGCATCAGCTTTCAGTGGAAAAGATTCCTAAACTGATATTGCAGCCAGTGTATGTTGCTAGGGTGCCTTATTGTTGGCTGGAAATTTAGGTAGGGACAATAAATCATGCCTTGAAGCGACACGCGTTAACAATGTGAAATCCAGTTGAGGTGGCGGCATAACTGTAGTGTCAGAGGGTGGTGAGCAAGTAGTTGATATGTTCGTACCCACATAACCATCAAAATCACATGGTTGCAATGCAGGTTCTTCTCCTGTGTTGTAGCTCACCCGGACATGGTGATGTATTAACTATTATTTCACTAGCCTTGTTTACCAACTCTTGGTTCGATATTAGCAATAAGAAGCTGCTTGATGAAATTCATGCTCTTGTTTCATTTCAGAATATGCCAGATGTACTTCAGGAGAAGGTTAGTGTTCACTGTTTTCAAAAACAATGTTTTTTCCTGTTCTGGCCCATCAATGGAATTAAATTATAAGCCTATTTATTTAAAATATTTCCATGTACATTCAAATTTTGAAGTAAAAACATGTTAGCTCTTGCCGTCCCTTCGGTTTTAATTGCAGTCTAACATGAAAAAAAATCATATTAGACTTATCTTTAAAGGTATTATTAGAAAGACCATTTTTAAAATTATATGCATAGCCATTTTGCTGAATCTTTATAAAACCAACTTTTTTGGTTGCAACAGCTGCTGCTTCAATACAAAATTGTTTTGTGCATCTGTGGATTGCTCTAATACAAAAATGCGAAGGGCGATTTCCAATTATTTCAATACCGCAATTGACTGTTGCGGCCATACGATGATTTTTAATAAAAATGCAGCCAATTAGTTTAAGTTGTCAAAAAACTCATATTTGTATATGGTTTCTGAAACTGTCCTAATTTGTCCTTTTACATAACATAAGAAGAATGTAGTTCCAATTTAAGGCCAAAAAGAGAGAAAGGTGGTATTTTTTTCAGAGTAGGATTTTATAGCCTTAAAGTTGAAATGATGCATGCAATACTTATGATTCATGTTGAAACTCAGTTTATGTTCTCCTAACATATGTACTACTTCAGCTTGATTTTATATGTGAATTATAAACCAAATTTCGAATGAATTTATATTGTCTAATAGGATTTTGTAGGCTCTACACCTGCCCAGGCAACTAATGTTTCTGAAGAGATGCAAAGACAAAGGGGTCAATGGTGACGCTTATTTCCTTCCATTTTCCATGGTATAATTGATATGATATCAAACTTCATATACTTACTATGAGAATGTACACTGTTGCTAATTTTTTGTATGCCTACTTAATAGTGAAAGTGATATCATATGGGTCTGTATTACCTATTTTGGAATTCAGTTTTGAATAAACATTGAGCCTGACGCAAGCTTGCAATTTGATTTTGAATGTAACGTGCCTTGAACAATGAATCTTAGTCATAAATTCTTAGTTTTGGTCTGGTTTTTATATTGATGCATTTAAACTGCACCCTAGAACAACTTGATGACCTTAATCTTGTTGTTATGTAATTTGATGTCGAAAGCATTTTAATCCAAATTTCCAATCTTCACGGATTCAAGGTCGTTGTAAGATTTGCAACGGTGCAACTGCAGACGTAACAAATCAGTATCTGCAAATGTAACAAATCAGTATTAATTTATCGGATAGCTCGCCACCCCATAAATATGAAGTGCAAGATCGGTAATCTCTGCATTGGTCTGCTTCATTTAAGTAGTAAGTGACTGCGTTAGAGTCTGCCTTGAGATACAATATTAAATGTCCATTAATATATTATTTTTACTACAATATCATTTGATAAATTTAAATGTATTAATTTAAAAATGGAACAAATTTAAAAAATGCAGTATATTCTTAAATCAATCTTATTATTATCGATTACTTTAAAATACAATTTTTTTAAATTATATAATCAAACGGTCGGTTTTCCCACCGTTGTGCGGTTATACTAGTTATAAAGGTTTTGAGTGCTAATGATGGTAAACCGAAAAGAAGACTGAAGGATATGGTGATGGAAGCTACAAGGTGCGTATTTGATTTTTTCTAATTGAAGTATAATATACCTGAAGGGACAAAGTTATATTTGTTTTCTTGTCTAAATTGATCTGCGCCATAATTCATAATTGAACCAGTACAAGGTTGAATGAACATACTTCTTGTCCACCACCCCCTCCCCCCCCCCCACACACACACACAAAAACACAAAAACTTTTTTTTTGGATTCATCTGTGCTATTAGTTTATTGCCCACAATCATGTGTTTATTATTTAATTTATGGCTTACAGTAAATTTCGTCATTGCTTATGGAATAAAATTTGTCAAAATGTCAGTACGTGAGGACCACAAAAATGTTCTTTTTAACCTTTACTCTTTAGTCAGCAACCATGAGTCAATGATGGAAAAAGATAAGGAAAAAACAAGTTGTACCTCAACTTAATGATAACTCTAAATTTATCAAAAGCTTATCTTAAGTTTCGCCGACAATTTCATACATGTGCATCTTATGTGTAGTCATGGACCATGGTGGATAAAGAGTGTGACTACAAGTTTGCCTATAGATCTGTACCTAATTTAAATTTGTATTTAATATTGCTATTTTAAAAAAATGAAACAGGAAGCAAAGATTTGATAGAATAACACAACACCTAAAAGTAGCAAGAGTATTTTCTACATTAGTAGAGGAGATGAAGGCGATAGGATCACAACAGAATTCACATACCAATTCCATAATGGTTCCAGCAGCACTTTGCGATAGGAGTCTTGTCCTACTACTAATGGGTGGAGGTATGGGAGCTGGCAAGAGCACTGTCCTCAAAGACATATTAAAAGAGTATGATGTATTTTGTTCTTGATGTATGTTAATCAGTATGATATATTAAAAGGGTATGATATATTAAAAGGGTATGATATATTAAAAGTGGGATATATTTACTGCATTTGATTTATTAGTGCATTCTGGTCTGAGGCTTCATCGAAAGCGGTAATGGTTGAAGCAGATGCTTTTAAGGAGACTAATATTGATTATAGAGCTTTGAGCTACAAGGGCCATTTTGATGACATGCTCCAAACTGCTGAATTGGTAGTTCTATCAACATTGTATTCAAATTCTTTTTTGTTTGTTTGTTTGTTTTTGGTCATATAGTGAAAAGAATTTGTATCATCTGTTCCAACTGAAAATAGAAGACGAGGTTTACTCATAAAAGGGTTGCCAGATAAAAGACCCAATTGTAGAAATGAAAAACATTTTAGTATCGTGTGAGATCTTAAATATATTAAGATAACACTAGATCTTTTGATTTGGAGGTTCATTTTACTGAGCAAACTTCTGCTTTTGCTAGATCTTTAATAACAGATGTAGTAGACCCAAATAGCATGCTGCATTTCAAACTAATCATCAGGTTAAGTAGGTTTTAATCATCAGACTGTAATTGTCTGCTCTTATGAGCAACTGGAAGTGATACTTCTATTCCCTCTTTTTTTTTCTTTTTTTGTGGATTGTGTGTTTTATGCATAGCTACGCATAAAAACTACTTCGTCACTAATTTGCTTATAAGAGCAGACAATTACAGTCTACCTTATTTGTTAGTATGTTTCGGTAATTAATTTGATTAATGACATGATGAATTATTTTAGGTACATCAATCATCAATTGATGCAGCATCATCATTGTTAGTTACGGCGCTAAATGAAGGCGGAGACATAATAATGGATGGCACACTTTCGTGGCAACCATTTGTGGAGCAAACAATTGCAATGGCTAGGAATGTCCATCTACGCAGGTATAGAATGGGGCCTGACTACAGTAAAAATGAAAATGGGTCCGTTACTGAAAATTACTGGGAACAAGTATAAGATGTCGACAATAAGGGGAGTGATGATCGTATAAATAGAAAGCCTTACAGGGTAGAGCTAGCTGGAGTTGTGTGTGATGCATATCTTGCAGTTGTAAGAGGAATAAGGTACCACTCTTATATTGTCTGGTTGTAAACCTATTTCAATAGCAAGTTCAAACTAATTGCAAACTAGATCTAATTTTCATCAGATTAATTTAGCTATCACGCAGCACAAAATCTATCATAGTGAAAATAAGATGCATATCGTTAGAATAAGTTTGCAACCAGGCCTAAAGTTGAAATATATTTTCCAATGTAATCTTGTGTATGTACTTTTCATTAAATTATGGTCTTAATATTTTTTTTTCAACTAGCACGGGTTTTATTATATTTACATATGCCCACATAAATTGAAATCGTGTGCGTGAAAATATTTCACAACAGCGAAACTTAAAGTGTAGTTGGTCTTCCTTTTTTCCCAAAGTGTAGTGAGATAAGATGGGAATCAAACCTGCTTGCGAAGGCTTCAACGGTTGATTCCTTCTGTCTTAGCTGAGTCAAACTTGGTACAAAACTAGATCGTCGTATGTTTTATTATTCAAAATTTCCAAGTGTTATGATGTTTCTTGAAGATTCAGTGAACATTCCAGAGTTTGATGCTGTGTTGGCATTGGAAAGAGGGGTCATGGAAGAGGACAGTTATGAGAAGGTTGAGGAGGAGAAGAAAGAAGCAGTGGTTTCAATATAGAAGTTGACCATCACCTGCACAGTATTCATAAAATACGTTGAATAAATTTGACATTTATATACCTTAAAAGCCCGTGACACTGCTTGTAAAAGTGCAGCTGAGTTATAAATTAGTAATATATCATTATTTCAACTGCAAATCTCTTAAAGTGGGAATACCTTGTTTCTCTCTGTTAACAAAATATATGAACAATTTAATTTTGTTCTGCTTAGAAATTTTACGTAGTAGTAAACTCTAGTTTCCCTGTTAAGTGTTAAACACAGTTTTAGTTTCTTGCCATTTACAATCATTAGTGTTGTTACCATAGTTCTAGCTTTTTCTCGATATTATGAAAAAACATACGGTGAATTTATCATTTTGAAGTTTAGAAACTATGGTCCATTCAATGATATGACCAGAGTTTGATTCTTGATGACTGGGCGGAGGCCTATGTCTGCAGTGGCAGCTGTTGGTTTTGATAAGAGTGATGGTTCAGTTTTTTTTTAACCAAATGTTGGCAATAGTATGTTTCTTTAGTTCCAAGTTTAGCTTCAGTCAACAAAACTGAAGTGGGAGGGCTAAAAACCTGAAGTGAGAGGGATCATTTGATCAGAGATGTGTTAACTGTTTAATAGAGGGGCCATTTTTTCAGATCTGATGGTCACATTGCTTAAAGCACACAACTTCATCTGCTTGCAAGTATTCTTCAATTTATGCATGCAAATAAAACCTATTTGACCACCCGTCAGTATATATAATTTATGCATTCTACACATTTATGTAATTCTATCTGTTGACCGTTATATTTGTATGTAATTCTTACCGTTGATCGTTATACTTATGTGACCGTAATTAGATTTTCAAAGAGAAGAACGCCCGCATCAAAGAACTAGTGGTTATTAAGCTATGTAGAAGACTTCAACTATTTTTTTTTTTGTATTAGTCGGGTAGACTTGTTTGTAAGCAATTATGGCATGTGGATTCACTTATTTTGTCGAAATACTATATTTGAGATGATTATGGGTGTAATATTCGATATTGCGAGTAATGTCTTTTTTAAGTATTTAAATATGGCGATTATTGATTTTAGTTTGAAAAGTACTCAAATAATTATTTGTTTTAATATTTCTAATATATATAAGTGATTGATGGAAATATTAGAAGCTATTAACAGTAAATAACTGAATGTGGCACATCAGTAAGTTTTAGTAGCCTTGAAAAAGTGCTACAAATGTAATTTATAAAAGATATTGTTGCTGAAATGAAACGCAACAAACGACATATAGTCGGATTGAAAAACCGCTACAAAAAACATATAGTAGGATTGAAAAACCGCTACAAAAAGCATATAGTAGGATTGAAAAACCGCTACAAAAAAATTGAAAAATGATGCAAGTATCACTTTAGTAGCATTTTTAAGACGCTGCCAAAAAACTTTTTGTAGGGTTTCAAAAACGCTACAGTATTTTCATTTTCGGTTGCGTTTACTAAAACGCAAAAAAAAAACTTTCAGAATTTTAGTTGCATGTCGTATAGCAGCGTTTATCGAAACGCTGCTACAAGTTATTGTAGCGTTTTTCCAACGCTACTAAAGACATTTCCTGGTGTAGTGTTAACTGGATCAGATGGTGTTTACAAGACCGGATCGGGTCGGAGCAGAGAAAGGTAAAAAAGAAGGGGAAAACAAAACCTACTTGATCGGGTCGAATCAGAATAAGAGGCAAAGAGAAAAAGGGTTATTCGAGCCGATCCGATCCGATCCAATAGCCTACGTCCGAACCGATCCGGTTCTACTTACTGAGTGTGAACATCTGCTTCAGAGCGAAACACAACTTTGCACTCCGATCCGATCCCATTATACATATTCGAACCGAACCGAAAAACAGGCCAAGATTGTACATAAGACCTTGCTCAGTTGGTCAAACCAATTCTTAATATGCAACTTAATGTGCAAGAATTTTTGCCAACTAGCTTAATCAATGCTTGGTATAACCTTCAACTTGACGAACAGTTAGGATAGCGCCTTTCGAACATGACAAATATCAAGAATTGTTTTGAACATTATTGCTTCCTTGGACCTTTACATTATGATTTCATGTATATGCTCTGCATTTTTGTTACATGTAGCACATACTTTAGTTCACATACACACACGGGGGACACGGGCAATTTTACTCTAATTCTTGCTATTGTTTCTTCGATAGTCTAGTGATCATGGCTGAAAGACGTTCGTCTAGATTGGCAAAGAAGATGGAAGTTGCGGAAACTTCTGAGAGAGTTACCCTTGATGACATATCTTCTTCTTCAGACCCTGAATGGGACGACGAGGGCCCAGATTATGAAGTAGGAGCGCATAACAACGAAACGCCTTCTGATAGCGAAGCTTCTCTGGGCTATAAAGAGGAAGGAGGGATTGAAGATAATCGAGCTCCTGACGAATTTGAGTCTGCCATTATCTTGGAATCACCCATAGACTCTGTTGAATCAACGATCGACGATGATAGACTTGTCCGCATTGTCTAAAGCACGGGATACTAAAAAGGGATACCTTGGTGCCGTCGAAAACTGACCGTCCTCACAATCCCCCAAAAGGATTTATGGCAATTACGCGACTGATGTGCATGGTCGGGGCTATTCCACCATTTTCGCCTTTTGTTGTCGACTTTCTAAGACAAATGTGGATTGCCCCCTTGCAGCTACATCCCAACTCCTATGCTTATCTATACACCTTATATATAACATACCGAGAGATTTTAGGTACAGAGCTCACTTTCGACGATGTTCACTTTTTTTATAATTTCAAGCATTGGACTCGAGAAACTCCTTCTTTCTCTTACTTCGAATCAGTCCCAAAAAGGAAAATTATTTCAGCGCCGTTCCGCAGCAAGGCCGACAATTCCAAGCTAGAATGGTTTTATATCAGGCAACAGCCAGGATGTGCCAGGAGATGGACAAAATCAAGTAAAGCATTGGTCTTCTAGATCTCAACTCTGAATGTTCACGCCAACACATTAATCCGTTTTCTTTTTGTTTGCAGTTGATAATCCAAAACAAGTATCGGGTCAAGTATACTTTGATCGGATGCATCGGCTGCTCAATGGCGACCAAAAATTTCTGACCATCGATGAAGTCCTTAAGGATGAATACCTTCATCATCACGGGTTATTGTCCATTACCCGTAGCATAGGTCACGGGTCAGGTCCATATGTCTATATCCCCCTAGTGGACGTAATTCCAGGAACGGGCGAGAGCTCAAAAAGTCCGAGAATACCCCTTCGAACTTCACCTTCTCCATCTTCGACTCAAGACGATGAGCTGGCCAACATAGCCGAAAAACACCGAGAAGGATACATCATCCCTGGGGATGCTATTTCTCCTGAGAAATCATTATCTCCTAAAGAGCTGCCAATAGACGCTTCCCAAGGAGATGCCCCTACTACCGATGATCCTACATTTCAGGGCTTAGGAGATCTCCCCCTACCTTAAACTATCTATACTTCCGAGGATTTTTGCACAAATCCTTTAATTTTTACTTCTTCAGAGGAGACTATTCCTGTTAAGGCCAAAGAGCCTACTCACGCTGGCTTGGCTTCGGACTCGGGTTTGTCGGGGGGCATACCACTTAGGATGCACTTAACACAATAGCACCACACTTCACAGCACTTACTTCTTATGAGAATACTGATTCTGAATTCCATTTGCATTGTTGCGCAGGTACAATGTATCACCCTCATTATGACATCAGGAAAATTCGTCGCAGCATGACTAGACCCCCTTCCGATGTTGAGCATGATCGCCGCGAAAGCCGGTGTAGAGAGGATAAAAGGCCTCATGACTCTTATCCGTCGCGGACCTCGCGCTGTCGCTCCCCCGTTCGGTCGGATCCAGAACGATACAAAAGCTACCAAGGTCGTTGAGGAGAAGACATGTCGCAGCCAAAAGATCAAACTTCTCCTCAAGAAAAATGCAGTAGGGAAAGGAGCCCGCCGAAAGATACCGATTCACGAGGCAAGCATAAGGTTTCTGATAAGCGGCCTAGGAAGGGTGATACGGCCGTCGTACCCACTCATCACAAGGATACTGAGCTAACATATTGCGCACCTCAACCATTGGATGCTGAAGCTAAAGTTAAACGGGTATATCTGGAGAAACAATTCCCCGAACACTATTTTGAAAACCTGACTTTCTTACCTGCTCTCGAGCCTATTTCCTCGAGGTGGGCAGACGAGGCCAAAGCGAAGATTGACACAGTCGAAAAACAATATTCGGAGATGTTCAATATTCACGTAACCTCTCCAGAATCATCCGAACTCTAATTACAGATACTAACTCGATGAAAAAGACTGCAGAAGCCGACGCAAAAGCCTTGAAAAATTTAGGGAAAGACCTTGAGGATACACAGGCCCAACTTGTCATCGCTCAACGGGATGCTACCATCTTCAAGCAGCAATTTGAAGAGCAACAAAAACGTTATCATGACTTGCTCGAGTCTCATAGTCAAGAGCGCTCGGAGCTGAAAAAGCAAGCAGAAGATGCTAAGTTGGATAACGCTAAAATGCAACTTGCTTACACTGCTCTTGAGCGAGAAAAGGCCGAGTTAGCGAAGAAGAACGTTGAACTGGAGATGCGAAATGCTAACTTGGCTTCCAAGTTGATGGAGGCCGAGGAGGATGTGCATGGTTTCGACGAATTAATGATCGGATTTTTCTCGCATATAATTCGTCGCCGAAACATCTCTTGGATTGAGGATTATCTGACTACCTTGTTTCACGTATGGAGCCAAATTATTGAATGGGAGAAAGAGGAACTCAAGGTAGATTCTGTTGACGAAGACAAGCTGATGGAAAAATATCTAAGAGATGATGAGCCGGCACGTCTGGCTGAGGGGTGCCGCCTCATCGCTGCTGCTATAGAGGAGGAGAAGCGGATGGCCAAACAAAAGTTCATCTCCGAGGCTGGTTCTTCTTCTACTGCCGCTGAAACTTCTGAAGTTGAGGGATACGACCCTGAAAACCCGGAGATCCCTCAGACATCTCTTTTATCCCCCATACCCGAGACGGCGTCAGAGACGACAGTCACTCTAGCTAAGAAATCATCGGAAGGTATTTCTACCTTTTCACCCCAATTCGTCAAAGCTGTCTCCACTTTTCGTCACATAATCAGGCAATCGATGAAGGACCCTTTATTTTCTCCTGAGTTGATAACTGTTGCTTCTCATTCTGTAGGTGTTGAACCGTCCGAGAAGACAGACGTGCCTCAGGGAACCACCACCAGAGCAAAATCCGCGGAGAAGGCTGAAGGAGAAAAGGATAAGGCTGATGCTCCTCATGATGACGAGATGATAGACGCCTTGAAAGATGATGGCGGTAGCGAGTGGCATGAGGAAGACCCTGATGTGGCTATAGTCGGGGATCCAAAAAGCGCTGATGACATCACTTTGGCTGAAATGAAAGCTGAACAAGATAAACGTATGCAACTAAAGGTTGAAGACCTGGACCCCGAAAGCCTTAAGCCTCTTGCAGTGGTGGACCCTGGATCAGGGTTAGTTGTTAAGCTTTTAACTAGATCTATTACAGAAGAGCTTGCTAAAAAGTCTTCTCTTGATTCTAGCGTTCCGACTCCTAGGAAAAAATCGATTGATTCCAGCTCTTCGGCTACAGGGAAGAAAAAGTTGAAACGCGTTATGACCAAAGCTGAAAAGGAAGCCAAGGCTGCTCAGAAAGCTGTCAAAAAATCCAAGTCTGATCCGAAGCCCAAATGATGAAGTGCTTTGTTTTATTTTGGCATTTGATTGGTTCGCAATTGTTGTAGCGAGTGCGGCCCTCGCATCTTCTTTTTTTTTTGCTTGTTTTCCTTGTACAAACTCACATGTCTGTAGATAAAAATAGTTTATTTCCTGCAATGCCTGACAGTCGTTAGTTCAGCACTTAAGTAAAAATACAAAAGTATGTCATACTAAAGTTATGTAATGTGGTCGTAGTGGAGGGGAGTATGTGTGCACATGTATGCCCCCAGTCAATCTTGGATAACTGAGCAAGTACTATTCAAGATTAAATTAAATTAAAAAGTCCAAATGTCCCCGATTCTCTGACGGGGCCATATTTCTTTCGTCATCGATGCCTGTTCTTTCTGGCATCTTTACACTCTCCTGTCTCATATCCAGGTTAGAGTTTTCGTTGAGGCAGTCTCTCATGTAGGTGCACCTTCATGCCTCAGAGGAAGTCGTCTTCCCGTCCTTTATACTCTCTCTCGATTCTTGAGAGTTAGAGTTAAGAATGTCGTCTTCCCATTCTTCTATGTCTTATCGTACAAATTGTCCTTTTGTTTGTTCCTGCATATAGGTCATCTCCAACTTTCCAAATTTTAATCTAACATTTTGTGTTTCACAGTCATAATAGAATAATTGTTGAAGATATAAATAATGTAGGAAAGTAAATGACACACGATATTTTTATAGTGGTTCGGCTAAGTTGTAGCCTACATCCACTTTATAGTCTTTAGTTCACATAAACAAACTTTTTAAGGCAAGACGTGCCTTTTTACATAGCTTATGAAAACAAAAGAAATGACATTTCATATTTAGCTCAGATATCGTCGTAGGTGCTGAGCGTTCCATGCTCTAGGAATCTCCTCACCGTCCACAGTCGTTAGCTTGATTGCTTCTGTATCAAGCTTCCGTTGGATGGGGTATGGCCCTTCCCATTTTGGACCCAGCTGGGTTGAAGGCGGGAAGACTCGCTTCAGTACTAGGTCTCCTGGTTCAAAGGTTTTGAGGCGAACCTTTCGGTCATAATAACGTGCTACTTGATGTCGATGTCTTGAGGCACGCAAGTCGGCTTCATCTCTTTTTTCTTCAATCATATCAAGAGATTCTAGGAGGAGCGCTTTATTCGTCATCGGGTCACAGTACACAACTCGATGAGAAAGGACTTCCAATTCTACCGGGATCACCGCTTCAGACCCAAAGGAAAGTGAATAGGGAGTGTGGCCGGTAGCCATCTTAAAGGTCGTCCGGTAGGCCCATAAAGCTAATGGCAACTCATCTACCCATCTGGCTTTGGCCTGCTTCAGCCGCTTCTTTAGAATTGATTTAATGACTTTATTTACAGCTTCGACCTGTCCATTTGACTGCGGATGAGCTACTGCAGTGTATCATTTATCAATCTTATATTTCTGGCAGAAGTTTTTGAATTCAATGCTCTCAAATTGTGACCCATTATCGGTTATGATGGTCCTCGGAATCCCAAATCGACAAATAATGTTTCTGACCACAAAACTGATCACCTTCCTTGCCGTGATGGTTGTTAGAGGTTCAGCTTCCACCCATTTTGTGAAGTTGTCCACGGCAACGATCGTGTACTTAGCTCCTCCTCTGGCAATGGATAGCACTCCAATAATGTCAATTCCCCACATGACAAACAACCACGGACTTACCATTGACTTGAGTTGAGTCAGAGGCGCTCTAGGAACTTTGGCATATCTTTGACATCTATCGCAGCGTCGTGAATAAGCAGCCGCGTATTTGTTCACGGTAGGCCAGAAATATCCGTACCGTAACACTTTCTTTGCTAGGGTTTGGCCCCCAGTGTGATCTCCACACTCACATTCATGCACCTCTTGCAGTACACGTTTGATGTCGTCGTGTGCGATACACTGTAGCAGGGGCATTGAAAACCCTTGACGATAAAGGACGTCGTCCTGTAAAACGTACCTTAAGGCCTTACGTCTTACAGCTCGTCTCTCGCTCTTTTTTACCGGGAGGGTTCCATTTTTGAGAAAATTCTTAATTGATGTCATCCAGGATTCTCTTTCTGGTTCAAATTCCAAGGCTAGCTCTGTTTCCATTAGATCGAAACTTGGTGAATCCAACACCTCTATTGGAACCATTTCGGATTCTTTAAGACTATCTGAACTTGCTAGCTTCGCCAATTGATCTGCTTTCTGATTTTCCGCTCTCGGGATGTGTGTTATGCTATAATGATCCAAATCTTCTAATAACTCCTTTACCTTTTTGAGATAAGTGATAAGTCGAGGTCCTTTAGCAGCAAATTCTTCCCGAACTTGACATACAACTATCTTGGAATCACAATATATATCTAGTGTCTTCACTCCCAAATCTTTGGCGAGTTTCAACCCGGCAATCAGGGCCTCATACTCGGAATCATTGTTAGTAGAAGCAAACTCTAACCGTAATGCATAGTAGATAGATCGTCCTTCAGGAGTTATTAAAACAACTCCGGCGCCGAATTTTCTATCATTCTTGGCTCCATCCGTATATAATTTCCACGGACTAAGCTCTAATTCTTGATCCAAAGAAACTACTTTGTCACCCACCATTTCCTCTTCAGGAATTGTAAATTCTACTATAAAGTCAACCAAGGCCTGCCCCTTTATTGATCTTCGTGGCTGAAAGTTCAAATCAAACCGGCTTAGCTCGATATTCCATTTAAGTAGCCGCCCTGATGCTTCAGGTTTCTGCAACACTTGTCTCAAAGGTTGGTCGGTATACACAACTATTGGGTGTGCCTGAAAATAATGGCGGAGTTTGCGGGAAGCAATCAGGAGGCTATAAGCAAGCTTCTCTATCTTTGGGTAGTTACGTTCTGCAGCAGCTAGTTTTTTGCTTACGTAATACACAGGTTTCTGGACTTTATCCTCTTCACGTACTAGTGCTGCACTGACGGTGTGAGATGATACTGCCAAGTAGACGAACAAATCCTCATGTTGCACGGGCTTTGATAATATTGGAGGCTTTTCTAAGAAGTGTAATAGATTCTGGAATGCCTCCACACAGTCGGGAGTCCATTCAAAATTTCTCTTTCCACGCTTTATGAGATCGAAGAAAGGTACACACTTGTCTGTCGCTTTGGAGATGAACCTGCCCAGTGCTGCAACCTTCCCAGCTAAGCTTTGAACATCCCTAATCTTTCGTGGCTCCTCTATATTCCGGATTGCTGCTATTTGGTCCGGATTGATTTCAATTCCTCTGGAACTCACGATAAAGCCAAGGAACTTGCCTGATGCCACGCTAAAAGAACACTTCAAAGGGTTCAACTTCATCCCATACCTTCGTAGTATGCCGAACATTTCTGCTAAGTCCTTCGTATGATCGGGAGATTGCTTGGATTTCACTAGCATGTCATCTACGTAAACTTCCATGGTCTTCCCAATTTGATTGTAAATCATGCGGTTGACCAAGCGCTAATATGTGGCTCCCGCATTTTTTAATCCAAACGGCATTACGACGTAACAATACAATCCCAAGTCTGTGATAAATCTTGTATGCTCTTGATCTGGTACGTGCATGGGAATTTGATTGTACCCGGAATAAGCGTCCATAAAGGATAAAAGTTCGTGCCCGGCAGTTGAATCTACTAGTTGGTCAATTCTGGGAAGAGGAAAGCTATCCTTCGGGCAAGCCCTGTTTAAATCAGAAAAGTCGATGCACGTTCTCCACTTCCCGTTTGACTTTTTGACCAGGACAGGATTTGATATCCAGTCGGGATATTTCGAATCCTTAATGAATCCGTTACCTTTTAACTTCTCTACTTCTTCTTTCAAAGCTGTTGACCGCTCTGGGCCCAACATCCGTCTTTTCTGCTTGACTGGTGGGTGTTTTAGATTAATACACAAAGAGTGGCTCATGATGGTAGGCGAAATCCCACACATGTCAGCGTGAGTCTAGGCAAACACATCCAGATTTTCCTTTAATAAATCAGCCAATTCCCTCGCTCTAACTGGATCCAGTTGCAAGCCGATCTTTAGTAGTTTTATTGGATCCGTTTCATCAATAGGTATATCAACTGTTATTTCATTGGGAGTTGCCTTCATGTCCCCGGGTTCTCTATCCTCTCTGGGATCTGTATCCTCGAGCCCGTCTGAGGGTGACTCTCTTGGGGTAGGACCCCTTAGTTGCTATGATGAGGCCTTCTTTGGAGAGGAGGAATCATCTTTAGCATCTATATTCAGCCCCTTCATTAACATCTTTAACTCTGCCATGTAACAAGTTCGTCCCGTAGCTTGGTCGCCCCTCATCGTCCCAACTCCTGAGTCAGTCGGGAATTTAAGCAGCAAGCACCAAGGCGCGATACATGCCCTAAATTCAGCGAGGGCCAGTCGGCCTAGGAAGGCATTGTAGGGTGACTCCAAATCCAACACTACAAACGGCAGGATCCTTACTCTCTGGCGATCTCCCTGCCCTAGAGTGACTGGTAATTCCACAAAACCCATCGGAGCTGTAGATACTCCGTTAAAACCACGTATCCATCCTTGACATAGATTTAAGTCTTTTGCTTCGAGCCTCATTTGTTCGAAATCTTTCTTAAAGAGGATATTAACCTAGCTTCCATTGTCTACTAACACTTTATAGACTAAGGCAGGGCCAATTGTCGTGGTAATCACTAATGGATCGTCGGTTGGAGATTAAACTCCAAAATCATCTCTGTTGCGGAATATGACATCGTCCGACATCGTTTTTTGCTGCTTTATTGGAGTGACATCTTCAAGGCTACTACATTCTCCTACTTCAAAATGCTTGGCGGCGTTGATGTACTGGTCCATTGCTTTGAAACTATGACCAACTAAGTGAGGTCCACCTATGATAGAGTTAATGACGATCCTCTTACCTTTTTGCTGAGCTGTGGGTTTTGAAGCAGGCTGGTCTTAGTTCGGGGCTTGCCCCCCTTGCCCCCCGTCCCTTGGGGCGGCCTTGTACTCATCCAACTTCCCTTCCCGCAACAATTTTTCGACGATATCCCTCAAATGACGGCACTCATTGGTCGAATGACCGTGTGTACCATGAAACAAGCAAAACTTTCCTATTTCAAACTCTTTCTCAGTAGAATCTCTGGGTGGCGGTTTTTTGTACTGCAATATGCTGTATGTATCTAAATAAATGTTCTACAACGTATCATTTAACAAAGTGTAATTTTCAGAAGTCTGGAATCTGGGTCTTTTATTAGAGCTACTCCCTCGGTTTCTGTTCCTTCTATTGCCGTTCCCATTTCTGTTGCTATTACCACCACTCTGGTTGCCAACGTTTACTTCCACCTTCCCTGAACTGTCACTAGATTGTTTCACAACAATGTTACTCTGGACACCCTCCTTCGAGACCCCTTCGGACTTTCTCTTTCGATTTGCTTTGGCTTCTTCTCGCCTTATACGAACATTAGCCTTTTCATAGAACAATTCTCTAGTAGGAGGTGGTTTTCCAGCTAAGTAATCCCCAAACTCTATGTCGGGATCTACCCCTTCTATTAAGGCCATTAGGATAGTGGGCTCATGGGGATCACTAACTTCAGTGATGGCCAGGTTGAAGCGATCCAAATACGACTTCAAAGATTCTCCTGGGCCCTGTTTAATCTGTGACAATTCTATGACGGTCTTGGACTTTTGGGCATGGAGTCGAAACTGATTCATGAAACGCTCACTCAATTCTGTGAAATTTGACACCGACCGAGGAGGAAGTCGAGTGAACCACATTAACGCTACATCTTCAAGATAGATGGGAAAAACTTTGCATTTTACGGCATCTGGAGCTGCTGCCGCATTCATGAACCATGCATATCTCATCAAATGCTGCCCTGGGTCTGTTCTTCCTGAATATCAATCCATCTGAGGCAAGTTGAATCGCCGGGGGAACTGAAAATTCAGGATATCATCTGTGAAAGGAGTATGACTTCGCTCAATGCCCCAATCTTCATTAGTATGCCGCTGACTTTCAGACATAATCTGGCGCACCATTGCCCATACATCGGCGTTGGTTAATGTCTGCACAGGCTCTCTAGATCTGATGTTCGGATTACCCCTAGGTTCCTGATCAGGGGATAACCTTCTGTTTTTGGCGGCAGCTGCTCTACGTTGCTCTCTGTGCTCCCGGTCAATCTCTGGAGGTAGAGGTTGGAGAAGTTGTTGCTGTGTTGGGTTAGTAATATTAGGATCCCTGGGAAAGACATGGGATCCGCGCCTGGGTAGCAACATAGGCTGTTGCAGACTCGGGTCATTAGGGCCCAATTCATGAGCAGCATCTTCTCGGGATCCTAAAGATCCAAAAGTCAATTGATCGAGGTTATAAGGTCATTCAAGCGGCCTTCTCTCGCGAGGACGTTCCTCCTTCGAAGAAGACGAATCATCTGTAGCAATACGGCGTGGTGGGGAAGGAGTCCTCTGCCTCCGTAGCTCTTGTAGTTCTCTACCCATGGTGATCATGTTTTCCTACATGCGAAGGTTGTCACGCCTTTGGGCCTCCAATGCTTCTTTAGTGCTCTGAAGCATGTCAAGAAAACGTGAAAAATCTCCCTGAGTAATGGGTGCAGAGGGATCAGGCTGAACATTAGTCATCGTGGCTGGAATCGGAGCGTTGGAGGGAGCTCGAGTAGAAGTTCCAGCCTCACTCTGGTTCGGATCAGATCGGTTCACAACAGCCTGGTCGGGGCGGTTCGGATGAAGGGAATGGGTGCCCTCGACTTCGTCAGATCGGATCGGATCGGTGCCTTTTACTCGGTTCGGATCGGCACCTCCGATCCGGTTCGGATCCTCCTGGTTGGAGTGGTATGCTCCAGAGCTTTGAGCGCGCAACCTTGTTATCACGATGGCTGACTAATTTTCTCTAGCATCATTTCCCCTAGCGCCTTGCACTTCTTTTCCTTTGGTCTTAGCTATGATATTCGGTTCTTCAACGGTTAGTCAACAAGTACTGAAAGATGTCAGAGGTAGGGGATTAACTTCTTTGAACTTGAAGGTCCAAACAGTAGAATGATAATCCCAAAAAGGCTTAGAATTCGAAAGTCCTCAGTGAAAGCACCAAAATGTTAGACCAAAAATTGGCTCTAACACCCAAATTAGCTATGAATTCAACGAAATAGAATCAAAAAGCAATAAAGAACGCGCAGTTTATAGTGGTTCGGCGTTAACGAGCCTACGTACACTTTGTTTTCTTTTAATTGATGATTTGAATACAAATACAGCAATGATTCTCACTCAACTTCACAATTACAATGCATAAACTCACTCAAATCTCTCAAAAATGGACTTTAAGAGATGATTTTGATCTGAATATGATTGTAGAATTCGGCTATGGAGGAAGTAAGGACTGAGAATTTGCCAAAAGATCCTTTCAAATGCTTCTAGATGGTGTATTTATAGGTTAAAAATCTCTTCGAAGTGGCTCCGATTCGGAATCGCGTGGCACCCATCCCTTGAGAGTTGGGTTCAGAGGCTTCAAGGTGGTGACAACGCATTGATTTAGTGGGAGATCGTGGGAGAAATGGTCAGGCCTAGTCCGAGTCTTCAGGAGATATGCGCAACAACGGTTACAGATTCAAGGGGAAAAAGGGGTTCGGATCGGGGCCTCCGATCCGATTCGGTGAGGCAGCTTGCTATCCCTTTATGTTGCTTGCATACTCCTCCGATCCGATCCGATAAGGCCATTTGTTGTATGATGTCGCTGCCATATTCTTCCGATCCGATCCGATGAGGCCATTCATTGTTTAATGTTGCTGACGTATTGCCGATCCGATGCAGTGTGACTTCTGCGTCTCTGATCACTACTCACTTCCTGCGCGAGCTTCCTCCGATCTGAACCGATTGGTGTCTTTCTCACTATTTGCTCTTTATGTAGCCTAGTTCACAAAGTAGGCTAACATTTACAACATACTTTTAGTAGTATTTCAGTTACCATGCAAAAATGCCTAGACTTATCTAAAGTTGTACACAAACTCAAGTCATCAAATACACCATATATTGTAGGTTGTATCAGCTTGCTTCCTATTTAGCTTTTAGCTCATCCTAGCATTATATTAATCAAGTTTTGGCTTTTTATTTCTCAACATTATTATATGAGCTCTAACTTCATTATTACAGGTCAACCTATATTTGATTTGTTTGCCTCATCCAGATATAAAGTAGCTTATACCTAAATTGCAACCCTGCTATGATGTTCTTATCAAGCTTTTGCTTCTTGTTAGTAAATCATCATATAATATACATCACGACATTATACATGGATAACATCATAGTTCCTTGTTTCCATGTGTAACAACGTACATTTTCAAATGGTTATGTAGACAAGGTTGTCATTATAATACATTTGTATTCGAAATATTTTTCTTTGCTAAGGTCTGGTTATTCCAAGGTTCCTACTTTCTTAAATACAAATGTGACCTTACAACTTGATCTTGATAGTGCTTCCAACTACAAAGTAATTGTTGAATATTTAACCCAATTCTTACAACATTCTAGTTCCATATTTCGATCAAAATAAATCATCATTTATCCTTTTAGATCCTCTTACAACTCAGAACATAGCACAATGTTTAGGTATGTTAATACATTATTCCTTGTACAAAGCATGCATTTCCCATTGTATAAACAAACAGCTATCTTAGTGCTTTTTACCGAAATATACACCTTGTTAAAGTTTGGTAAAACAGATTTCTTCTTACATAAATATACTTATGTGCTTACATTACCATTTACTTCAGCTGGTGCTTCTAAGTGTATATCCAGGTTGTCGAAACATTACCATTTAGCTACCAAGTGACATTAGTATTTCAACATAATTCTCAAATCTTTCAGTTTCTAGACTTTTTATCAGAAAATCAGTGAATGTATATATATAACTCGGCAATTTTAATTTCCATCTACTCATTTCAATAGCCAATAATTTCAGAGCTCTTATTTCTTTTGATTTGTACTTCCAAATCTTCCAATAACAGCTAACACTATATTTAAGTTTGGCTATATAAAATTCGTAAACCATACACAAAATCATGCAAATGTGTATGAACCAAATAAACTAGTATACTCCAGTTTATATAAAACTACCTCACTCTTATACTGATTATTTTAATTTGTAGCTGTATAGTTTTTTATTTCTAAGATGAATATAAGCTTGGAGATATTCCCTTTTATAACCAAAGAAGCTTACATGCCTTGTTATCTCCAAACTCGGTATTCATCTTGAATTTGGCACATGTATTATCATATAAAATTTAACTATCTAAGTTTCATAAGGGGAATCATGTCTCCAAAAACACTCATATATTAATAATAAAACGATGGGCTATGGGTATAAATAATGTCATTTAAATATGTTAAAAACAGGTACAAGTCCATAATTTCAGGGTACTATTCTTTGTGAATCTGTACTTCATATGACAACCTATACTCTCTACATATATGGTAAAACCATATCAGCTCGTACCCTTTTATATATAAAAGCATATGATACATATATTAGAAAACATCTACTTTCTTGTTTTATATAAACTCCATTTCTTATATCCAAGTTATTTTAGCCTGGAACAGATTAAACATGGCAATTCTCTGTTAAATGATTACATGCTCAAAAGCACATATCAATATGAAAACAACTTCTCTAAAGTCTAAACCTCGATGAACTTATATATTTGATATATGTTCCATCTTACTATCATTTTTATCATCTGACTTTTACACCAGCAAATACATATTTTCAAAATTCTTATGTATTTATTATTCTCTAAAATATTCTTAAAATTGCTAATTAGCTTCAGAATTCCACTAGTAAATAGCTCAGATGTATACAAACATTATTTCAACTAATAAACTAGTTCAACTACATAACATAGACAAAACAATGCATCAATTCTTATCAACCCACTCTAGTGTTCTAGCCATGTTTTAGCTAAGATAACAGACAATCAGCAATGATATCTTTTATAAGAATTTCTTCATTACTTTCTCCTAGCCATCTTACTGCCTGCAAAGCTACTGGGACCTGCCTCATTGTTAAATGAGACACCCCAATACATCAAAATAAATAGGGTCAGACTTGCTAGTCTGGTGTGAGTATAAAACAGTATTCATTTAGCATATAAAACATGTTTATAAACAGATCATAAGTGCATACTCAAATCATTAAGTATATGCAAACTTTCTTAATACTGTACTCTATGCATTTATATAACTTATTAAGCAAAAGCAACCATCAACACATCATATAAATCACATATATGATTCCCAGAACTCTTTGCCACCATGTTATTCAATCTATCAATGTTATTCTAACATGAACCCTGGACTGTTCTATCATGTTTTTAAGTGGGTCACATACCTAATGTATTGTAAGGGGTGATCAATCCCTTTCAGCGGAAAAACCTCAATAGGATCTTGCAATGATGTGATAAAACAAACAATTTGAAATGAACATAAATCTCAAATCATAGAAAAAATAAAGGCAACAGAGAACAAACAAATTTATAGTGGTTCCACTATCGCGAGATAGTGTACGTCCACTTCAATGGGGAAGAGATTTTATTAATATATTCAAGAGATTACAGAGTTTTTTAAAGTAGATCAAAAGAAATGAAGAATACAAATGTTCTCACACATTTCATAGGAAGAACATCCTCTATGCCTCTATTTAATTAGAGAAAAGATTACTTGGGGATGAGACAATTGATTTATGTAAAATAAATCAATTTATGGAAAAAACTAATATCCTATTAATTAATTGTCATATGATTGATTGATAATTTTCCCTTTTCTCCATCAATCAATCCCTTTTCCAATTTTGATCTCTTTCCGTTTCTTTTCTTCATGAAACATGGCAAGTAATTAAATGATGAATATTTCCAATATCCCCTATTTATTAATATTCCTTCCATTTCTTTCCATTCATTTCTTGCACAAAACAGGTAATGAAATTACCATGAATATCTCCAAAAAATCTAATTGATATTTGGAAATATTGTATCACCAAATTCCAATAATCTCCACCTTGATACAATATCTCAAGCAACCTAGAGACTCGAATGTGAATGTTTCCCAATGAGTTCCTACAAAAGCCACCCCTCATTGCACTTTGTCAGTGAACTCCGGCAAGGCCACCGCCCACCAACAAAGTGTTGGAAGAATTAAAAAAAAACAAGGTAGACATTGTGCAACCAACTCCTATCTCTTCATACAAGAAGAATACCACATCTTCTCTTGACTTCAACCAAGTCACTCTCTTCCCCATTATGCCACCATGTGGCACCTAGCACTTCATCAAGTGAATCAAGTTCGAGCAGTGCTCGAACTTAGTAGCAGGTAATGGCTTCGTAAACATGTCTGCTACATTTTCATTTGTGTGAATCTTCTGAAGACGAACTAACTTCTCCTCATTCATAGAGATAAGGAAAGACTCTCTTACATCTATATGCTTTGTTCTAGAACTGAAAGCCATATTTTCAGCTAAATGAATTGCACTTTGACTGTCACAATTCACCAAACAAGCATCTTGCATGAAGCCCAAATCACACAATAACTTCTTCAAATAAAGTGCCTCCTTAGATGCCTCAATTGCAACTATCAACTCTGCCTCTGTAGTAGACAAAGCAACTATAGTCTGCAACCTCGCTCTCCAACTAATAGCTGTTCCTCCAAGTGTGAACACATAGCCTGAGGTTGACTTCCTTCTATCTCTATCTCCGACATAGTCTGAATCACATAATCCAACCAAGTTGAAATCCTTATTTCTGCCGCAAAAAACAAGCCCATAATCTGATGTTCCTCGAAGATATCTAAAAAAATTCATTGCCTCCCAATGCGATTTTCCCGGATCTGCCATATATCTACTAACTGATCCAACAGTCTGAGCAATGTCAGGTCTAGTGCACACCATAGCATACATCAAACTACCTACTGCACTGGCATAAGGCACCTTCTTCATATAGGACTTGTCCTTTTCTGAGATCGGAGAGCCTTGATTTGAAAGCTGTATATGCAAAGGCATGGGTGTACTGATAGCCTTTGCACCATCCATGCTGAACCCAGCAAGCACCTTTTGAATATATTCCTTTTGAGTAAGTCTCAAAAGTCCAAGCTTTCTATCTCTTTGGATTTCCATCCCCAAAATTTTCTTTGCTTTTCCAAGGTCTTTCATATCGAATTCCGCTTTTAATTTCAATTTCAACGCATCAATTTTAGCTTTATCCTTAGAAGCAATCAACATATCATCCACATATTAAAGTAAATACACCCAATTATTATTCTTTAAATGCTTAAAATAAACACATGCATCTTTTGTACTATGATTAAAACCATGTGAAAGCATAAAAGAATCAAACCTTTTGTACCATCGTCTAGGCGACTGTTTTAGACCATAAAGAGATTTCTTCAACTTGCATACCCAATCTGACTTTCCATCTACAATAAATCCTTCTGGCTGCTTCATGTAAATGGTTTCCTCCAAGTCACCATGCAAGAAAGCGGTCTTCACATCAAGTTGTTCTAACTCCAAATCGTAAGCGGTAACTATTGCAAGTAGGATTCGAATTGAAGTTTGTCTAACAACTGGAGAAAATATTTCATCATACTCTAGCCCCTTTCTTTGTGAAAATCCTTTGGCTACTAATCTTGCCTTGTATCTACCATCATCTTTTACCTTGAACACCCACTTGCAACCTATGGCTTGGCTTCCTTGAGGTAGTGGTACCAAATCCCAAGTCTTGTTCTTTTGCAAAGACCATATCTCCTCTTCCATAGCGCAATTCCACTTTGAGTTGTCACTCGACTTCATGGCTTCTTCAAGGTTCAATGGTTCATCATGAATTACATGTAAAGCATACTCAAACTGATCATCAAGGCTCAAATTTGCATACTGCCAATCTCCATATCTAATTGGAGCTCTCTTTGGTATCTGACTAGACCGAATGACTATATCGCCTGATTCTCCTTCAGCTCCACCTTAAACTCCACCTTGAGCTCCACCTTGAGCTGAATCATCTCTAGCTTCATGACCATCACCATCACTACTAGAGGAAATCTGTGAACTATCATGTGATGTATCTTCAACTGCTCCGTCACTGTTATCAATAATGATAACTCTACTTTGGGTTTGAAAACTGGGAATCTCGGTCTTTTCATGATTCTCATCAACTGAGTCTGAACCCTCTGATAAACCTTCTAAAGGTTCGAACATTGCTAACTCATCAAAAGCCACATGTCTGGAATGTATAACTTTCTTCATAATTGGATTCCAAATTCTATATCCTTTTATGCCATCTTTATAACCAAGAAAAACACATTTGGAGGCCCTAGGCTCCAACTTGTCACTTCATGTATTGTGAACATAAACTGGACATCTAAATATACGGAAATAACTTAATAAATAAAGTGCTTTTACCTCTCCATACCTCCTCTGGAATCTTCCCATCAATGGCTGAGCACGGAATCCGATTAATAATACGTGCTGCGGTTGAAATAGCTTTAGCCCAAAAACCCTTAGACATACCCGTAGTCAATATCAAGCAACGGGCCTTTTCAAGTAGTGTCCTATTCATTCTCTCAGCAGCCCCATTGGATTGCAGATCACCAAGTGTAGTAAAATGTCTTTTAGTACCACGCTGTCTGTAGAAGCCGGGGAACTCTTTGGAGACATATTCGCCACCATTGTCGGATCTAAGAATCTTCAATTTCTTTCCTGTTTGGTTTTCAACAAGAGCTAACCAAACCTTAAACTTCTCAAATACTTCCGACTTAGCTTTCATTACATACACCCAAACCTTGCGCGAGTAGTCATCAATGAAGGAAACTAAATAATATGCTCCACCAATAGAAGCTATAGAGTTTGGCCCCCAAACATCTGAATGCACATAATCAAGTACCCTCTCAGAAGTATGCACGCCATCACCAAAAGAAACTCTGGTTTGCTTTGCCAATATGCAGTCCTTGCAAAAGTCCAACTTGTTGAAGAATTCTCCCTTGATCTTTTTCTTCTTACGAAGCAACTCTAAGTTCTTCTCCGAAGTATGACCTAATCTCATATGCCAAAGCTTGGTAGCATCCAAACTTTTAGAACTATCGACTCCAACACATAATTCTCCATGGATAGTGGTACCCATTAGTAAATACAGATTTCACACCATAACACCTTCATCAATACAAGTGCCTCTCTAGAAACTCTCAAACCATCTTTGAAAATGGTTATTTTGCATCCCAATGATGCCAATTGGCCTAATGATATCAATGACTCCTGAAGACCTGGGACATAGTGAACATTTGAAAGTGTGCGAACAATCCCATCATACATGCGAATGCGAACTGAACCAACTCCCATAGAATTGCATGTAGCATCGTTCCCTATAAGGACAGAACTTCCTTCTTTGGCATCGAAGGAAGAAAAATAATCCTTATTAGGTAATGTGAAATGATGCTCCAGAATCTAGAATCCAGTGGTCTGCAACATCTGATACAACCGCTGTCAATAAGTCGCTACCGCCTTTCTCCATCGCAATAGATGAAGAACCATCAGTCTTTGACACGACCCGAACTTCCGCGTAAAGGAAAGCCCGGATTGCTTTGAGAACAAGACGAATCAGAACACAAATAGAGGAACATTTCATTGTTTATTACAATAATTCCATCAGAATACAAGAATATATAGAGTATAAATAAATATTACATAATTACTAAATATCAGAGATTTACAAATTATAATGCAGCGGAAAAATAATACAAAACACAACTGAAAGGAATATACGGATACAGAGCTTTCCGAATATCATTCTAGCTATAAACCAGGATCCTGAGAATATAAATCTACAAAACCAAAACTACTAGCTGCCCGTGTGGAAAATAGAGGCACCCAGAGTTTAGGTTAAAACAATAAACTCCCAGGTCAGTCATGTGACTGGTGTGAGAACTAAAACAGTTATTTAAAACTTTACTTTAAAATCAGATATATCAACGGACCACGCCGTATAACACGGAACGGGTTTCCTCCCAAGAACACCAGTGCATATAACAAAACAACGCAATGTTTTTTGGAAAAATGAAGCTATTAGAAGACCCAGGTCCTATCACACAATGCAACGCAAGCCGGGGGATAGGGTTTTCCCTTATAATAGCTAAACATGTTTGGTATGATAAAACAAATCATTTGATACTATTATAAGTGCATAGTGTATAAAACAACTTCAAATATAAATGTATCAAAATTGTTTAAAGCACGCACAGAACCGGAAGCGCCCCTTGTTTCAAAGAGAGGAGGACGGGTTATTCACATTTAATTTGATGGTCAGAGGCGAATTGAAATCCTAGACTGCATGGGTACCATATATTATGTCGCTAATACTAGGCTCTACAACCAATACCGCAAATGTCACGTATTGGAAGTTGGATTTCCATCTGTGAACCAAGGCAAGGGATCATCCTTACCGCTTCGAGACTGTCTAGCACGAGCCTCAGGCAAGTGCGCAGGCAAGCCTTGGACCGTCAGGGCCGGTCCACTCTATGTGGATTATAATGCCTGAACACTGCGTTTTCCTCCTTATAGGGCGTAAATGAGCCAAATGACTCCATCGGCCCCGGATCGACCGGTATAACTGAGGTGCCTCGCTATCCATCATTCACATAAGTAAAATGCCAGGGTGTGAAAAACGTTGACACCACTTCTAGGAAACGCATGTCCCCCCCGAGGTCCTCTCCCATTTCTGGTTCACACCAGGGTGTGAGGCTCGCGATTTAACGCTACACAAAGCTATGCCATAAAGGTCGTGCTTTGATCATCAACCACAAGATTCTGCTTTTCAACAAAAGCCTTGATCATTTGCATCTCAGCATGCCACACAGACAATTCATGCTATGCAACCGATATCAGTCACACAGAATGAAATCCGATGTCAGACACACATCCATTTACAAGTTCGTTCTGGGTCTAAACGAAACCGGAGGAACTTTATTCCTCGCATATCCATCGATATCCAAGTACATCTGGACGATCACCAACTGATTCCCTCCTCTTGGGTGTACAGCCCAATCAGGATCATCAGTAATTATCCAAACGATGTGAAGGCCTCCGGTCTTCAACTACCATTTTCATCCTCGACACATCGTCGAATCACTACACCACAAAAGACTTTTAGTAGCGTTTGAAAAACGCTACCAAAACCTTTTGGTAGCATTTTAAAGAACACCACTACAGGACCTGCAACCAAAAGTCTGATTTTTTTGGTTGTGTTTTGATGAACGCTATCAAATCTTCTGCACAGTTGCATTTACCAAACGCTACTAAGGTTTGTACATGGTTATTTTTTTCTTTTCTGTAACGTTTATTTTATGCAGCTAAAAACTTTTTGTTGCATTTATTTTTTGCCACTAAAAATATAGATGGTATGTTACATTTTGTTTCTGTAGCAATTCTAAAACGCTACTAAAATGTGTTGATTGTTTTGTAGCATGTTTTTAATGCTACTCTACGAAGTTAATGGCTTATATCATTCCAACAACCAATTATGTAATAATCATATTAAAATCAACAACAACCGTATAAAAGTCTAACTTAAATCAACAATCAATCAATCATTTAATCATCATAATCAAATAACTGAGAACATGTTAGTCACGTAAGTATTTTCCATATCCATTTATATAATAGTGTTATTTGACAAAATCAGAAAACTCGCATACCACAAGCATTTAGAAACAAGTTTACACAATAAGTACTAGCAAATATCATAATACGTATAACAATTAAAGTCATGTCCATTGTTGCTGATGGTCTTCACTACATAAAAGCTAATTACTTATATACAAGCTAACACCAGATAAAGGAGATGAACCTGAGCAAGAGCAAATAGAAGCTCCAGAATACAAACTACATAGACGAGCACTCCTCACCAGCCTAGAGGCATCCACTCTAGGTCTACCTCGAGCATCTCTCTTCACAGAACTAGAAATTCTGGAAGAGGAAAAACAACACGTACTCAACGAAGGAAAATAACAATAAAAAGACACATCACGGTGACCAACACATACCTCAATGAATTGACTTCTTGAAGAGTTTGGGAAGATAGAAAATATCTCCAGCAGTAGTCATAACCAGTTCCTTCTCTCTCTGAATATTTCCAACCTTCAACTGCCATACAAGTGACATATTATCACTGTAATCTTTCGTAGAAAATCTTGCTTTTGCTGCTCTAGCCAGCTAGAAAGAAGAAACTAATCATTAGATTCACAAATGAATTTCACAAGCAATCAAATTTTAAAGAAAACCAATTTGAATTGAAAGTAGACACAATACTTACACATCAAAGTAGCTAAAAACTTGTATATAAGAGCCTCTGACCAAGTCTAAAGCTGACTGTTTCTCCATATAAGCATTTTGGCATCTAAGCTGACAAATTTACAAGTATTAGATCGGTGTTAATTGTTAAACCATGACAAATTTACAAGTATCGGATCGATGTTAAGCCATTTACCTTGCAATTAAACATTGTTTTAATAATGCATTGTATTGGTCATGTTTACTAGTAGGGTTAACCTTGAGAAAAGACCCATGCTTAAAATAGTCAAGATATTTTTCAAATAGTAATATGTTATTGCGTAGAATTAGAAATAGGAAGATCTAGCAAAAAGCTTGAAAAATCAATATTAACATTGTTAATCAATATTAATAGAGTAATAAAAATAATAATTAAGAATGTTTATATTTGTCCCATGAGTACTGCATACTAACCTCTTTGTGTGTGTACACGTACACCCATAATCTACAGAACCAGAAGTTAACTGGCCAACAGAAATTTGTGCATATTTGGCCACCACTGAATAATATTCAGATATGAACTGGTGAAAAAATGTTAGCTATTAACATTAGTTTGTATACCAATAACACAAACATCATGCATAATAACCCATCTAATGTCATTGCTGCATAAATTTATTACAGGAGTGATTAAGCAAACACAAAATACGCAAGACTATAACTTAAGTGTCAACCGGGATTCAAAAAAAGTAAATTAATAAAAGAAAAAAACATTCCTTATACAATCCATTTGAAATCCACATGAAACGAAAGTCTGCACGTGATCTCCATGAAATGAAAGTCTGCACGTGAATTTACTGTAAAATTCACCAGTGTGTTGACCTTTCATATATTCCCATAAAAAAAACGTTGTATTCATCTATGTCTGAAGAAAGAATCCGTTACTGCTAATATAATGTGATTTGAACAACATTTTGGTTTCCAATGCAAAATAAAACGGAGACTTATTTTGAGACATGGTGAATAAAATCAATGTTGGACGCCACAGTGATGAAACATAGTGAAAATACATTGTTAAATAGCAATCATTCAGCAAAATTTATTAGATAGATGCAAGTTGGAAACATCAAATAGGAAAAAACATTTCCATAAATAGACCAACATTATGCTTCTTACCTTAGTTAATACTTAGGGCTGTCTACGGATATTTTCGGATATAGATAGTGTCATATCCGCATCTGCATTCGAAACAATTTTCGGATATCGGATATCCGCATCTGCAGGTATGGACGAATATCGGATAATTACCTGCTCCGCCAACGAACGATAAATCAATGAACATAAATGAATTGTTTTAGCTTAATATTAAGCTTGTTTTAGCTTAATATTAAACTTCTGTTTTTTCTTGGCCTTTTTTTTTGGATATTTGCAACATTTTGTTGGCGGGCGGGGACGTAGTCTGAGCTCGTTAACAATTGTGTGATGGGGGGTGGCTTTGCTGGAACCCATTTGGTAAATATTCATTTTTTGGTGTATCTTGTTGTGAGATTTTGATTGAAGGTGGAGTTCTATTGAAGAGTTTTATGATTAGAAGAGAATATGACTCAAGGTGGGGTGCTGGAGTTGTGTGATTTTGCATCAAGGTGGAGTGTTAAATTTGATGATAAAAAATCACAAATTGATTGGAACAAATTTGCAAAGAATGGAAAGTAAATATTTTTATAATGGGAATGCATTGATTGCATTTGATGAGGTGATAGAGAAATAAATGAAGGGATTAATTTCTTCCATCTATGCTAAAGAAACGGATTGATTTACTTCCTATGTTTTCACATTTGTTGTTATCGTAATTTGCCTTCATTATATTATTACCATATGTTGGTAATTTAGTTGACGACTCACATAGATTTGCACTGGCTATATATTGAGGGGTAGACTTTAGTGTAAATCCATCCTGGCCTGGAGCCAGTGTGTGAAAACCCGTAACTTCCCCGTAAAGGAAAGTGTCGGATAGTTCGAGAACAAGCCACAACAGAACGCATACAGAAGAACATTTCTTTGTATATTACAACAGTGCATCAGATTACAAGAATATACAGAGTATAAATGAATATTACACAGAAATATCAGAGATTTAAATTACATTTAAATACATCGCAGCGGAAAATAATACAATACACAACTAGAAGGAGATACACGGATACAAAGCTTTCCGGATATCGTTCCAGCTGTAAACCAGGATCCTGTGAATATAAATCTGCAAAACCAAAACTACTAGCTGCCCGTGTCAAAATAGGGGCACCCAGAGTTTTAAAACAATAAACTCCAGGTCAGTCATGGGACTGGTGTGAGAACTAAAACAATTATCTTTATTTTTAAAGTTAGGTAAATCAAGGGACCACGCCGTATAACACGGAACGGGTTTCCTCCCAAGAATACCAGTGCATAAAACAAACAGCGCAATGCTAAATAAAGAAAAATGAAGCTGTTATAAGACCCAGGTCCCATCACACAATGCAACGCAGCCGAGGATAGGGTTTTCTCTTATAACAGCCAAAGAATGCTTGATACGTTTAAAACAAATCATTTGATACTATTATAAGTGCATAGTGTATAAAACAACTTCAAATCATAAGTATCAATCATAGGCGGCATGAGCGTCCCATGCCACTATGTCGCCATATATAGGTTTACAAATAAAACCGCAAAGTCACGTATTTGGAAATTGGATTTCCATCTATGAACCGAGGCAAAAGATAGTCCTCAACCGATTCGAGACAATCTAGCCCATGTCTCCGGAGCAGCCGCAACTGCCCCTTGGATCCTCAGGGCCGGTCCACCGATGTGGATTATAGTGCCTGAACAATACGTTTCTCCGCCCTTTGGGGCGTAAATGAGCCAACTAAATGACTCCATCGGTTCGAGAACGACCGATCAATCCGAGGCGCCTCGCAACAGCAACAACCACATAAGTCAAACTCGTCAGGGCGTGTAAAACCACTGACGCCACTTCTAGCTAGAAAGAAACGCATGCCCTACCTGACGTCCGTCTCCCGTTTTTGGTTCATACCGGGTGTAAAACTCGCGAAGTAAACGTTACACAAAGCTACGCCACAAAGGCCGTGCTTCGATCATCACCACAAGACTTTGCTTTTCAACAGAAGCCTCGATCAATTGCCACTTAGGCATGCCACACAGGCAATTCACTCCATGCGTTTGATATCCATCAATATATAACCCTTGAGCTCGTACGTCTCAGAGAAGGGCGTTAAGCAAGAGAATAAATTCTCCGCCGCCAAACAGATATATATTTAATAGAGATCAATCACACAGACTAAAATCCAATGTCAGACACACAGTCCATTTACAAGTCCGTTCTGGGTCTGAACGAAACCGGAGGCACCTAGTACCCCGCATATCCATCGATCTCCAAGTACGTCTGGACGATCACTAACTGTTTCCATCTTCTTGGGTGTACAGCCCAATCAAGATCATCAGTAATTACCCAAACGACGTGAAGACCTCCGGTCTTCGACCATCGTCTTCATCTTCGACTTATCGTCGTATCAGTTATTCAGAATGGGATAAACCCGGTCTTTCCGAATAACTCGCGTATATTTTAAATAAGTGTTACACAAACACAACATACGCCTCATTCCAATTCATTAGTCACTAACCGTAAATTAATCAAGAGAATAATTCCCCAAATATTAACCCCGAAGGCCGAAACCAACATCAGATCAATATTCAGAAAACCATTCTGCTTGGCCAACCGACAGTTAGTTTCTAAATTTCACATTCATAGGGAAAGGTTCCCATTAATTTTATCCAAGATAAATTCCTTGAATTTATTCTTTATTCTACTTTTGAATCTCAATTCAAACTAGTCGGGATTAGCGAACCTTACCGAAGTAATCATTTATTTTAATTTCCCCATCCCAACCTATTTATCCCCATGAAGTAAAACTGGTAATACTTCATATCTAACACCACAGTGTTATCGGTAATTTCAATTACCATTTCACGTTCAAATCTAATTAAAGATTTAACTATCGCCTGGAGCAAAACTGGTGATACTCCATTTCGATTATTTCAATCTAATTAAAGATTCATTAAAACTCCACTTAGTTTTAATCTTCGACTGGGTTAAAGAATCAGTGTCATTTAAAACACGGTTCACGATAAACCCAAAATCACATTCCATTAATTATCGGGTTAAAGAACAAGTGTTATTTAAAACACTGTTCACGATAAACCCAAAAATCAATACCAATTCAATTCCAATTAAATATCATTTAATTGGTACACTTCATTAAATCAAAATAAAAAGATTTAATCTTTTCTCAACTGGGTTCAAGAACAGTGTTAGTGAAGACACCATTCACGACAAACCCAAATCGCATTTGATATTCAATATAAGGCTCTGAATAGAAAATATATCGGCTTATATTCAATATCAAATTCTACGATTAACAAATGTCGTATTGGAAATAACGATATAAATATATCTTTCAAATTTCCATAACAACACCTGTATAATCTCGAATTCCAACATCGAAATATTCCGAAGACAATTTCTATTCAAATCCACTCCAATGCAATCATTGGATATTCTGGTTATTTTTAAAACCCTTTTTAAATTCAATTTATTTATTTGAAAATAAATAGAATTATATTTCTAGTTCAAAACTAGTTCATTTCGATAAAAATCTATTTTTATCTTTTCAAATATGGAGTTTTTCATCCCAAACCTTTCTAAACCATTTCTTATGATTTTACACAAATTATTACTATTTTTAATAATTTTATCGAGGCCCGTACAGTCGATTTCCATCAACGGTCATCGAACTGCACTTATAGCGACCTTTTTCAAATTTGATTTGGACGTAACTCCAAATCCAATCGTTAGATTTCAAATTTCTAATATTCGTTAGAAAGCTCTTTTCGATACGAACCCAACGGTTCCGGTTTTAGGAGAATCCGACGGTCGGATCTCCCGTAATGTCCGTTTGAAATAAATGGTCGAAATTCGCGAACTGCCGCGGCGCGGCACGTTCTATTCAGGCCATTATATTATATATATAATATATATATATATAATAAATTTCGTCGATTTCTATTTAAAACGAATTATATAAATAGTTTTAAAATTCGTTTCAAAAGCAATTTCAACTTCCATTTCAATTCAAATCAAAATTGAATTCTTCTTTATAAATTCGTTTTAAAATTCATTTCTATTCAATTCAAATTTCAATTCAATTTGAATTCATTTCAATTTGCTTTCAATTCAATTTGAATTCGTTTTCAATTCATTTCGAAGTCGTTTTCAATTCATTTCATTTCGAAATCGTTTTCAATTCAATTCATTTCGAAATCGTTTTCAATTCAATTCATTTCGAAATCGTTTTCAATTCAATTCATTTCGAAATCGTTTTCAATTCATTTCATTTCGAAATCGTTTTCAATTCATTTCATTTCGAAATCATTTTCAATTCAATTCATTTCGAAATCGTTTTCAATTCATTTCATTTCGAAATCGTTTTCAATTCATTTCATTTCGAAATCGTTTTCAATTCAATTCATTTCGAAATCGTTTTCAATTCAATTCATTTCGAAATCGTTTTCAATTCATTTCATTTCGAAATCGTTTTCAATTCATTTCATTTCGAAATCGTTTTCAATTCATTTCATTTCGAAATCGTTTTCAATTCAATTCATTTCGAAATCGTTTTCAATTCAATTCATTTCGAAATCGTTTTCAATTCAATTCATTTCGAAATCGTTTTCAATTCAATTCATTTCGAAATCGTTTTCAAATCGATATGAATATCGTTCACGTCAAAATGGCGTCAATCTAATCAACACGGCTTCATAAATTTCTATTTTCAAATATTTCTTTTTCAAATATTTCTTTTTCAAAATAGCTGTTATTATCAAAATATTTCGTTCAACACATGACCAATCTCAATGGATGAGTACTGTCAACACATGAACCTTTATTTTATATTGATAAGGATGTAAATTTTATTACTAAAATATTTCGTTCAACACATGACCAATCTCAATGGATGAGACTGTCAACACATGAACCTTTATTTTATATTGATAAGGATGTAAATTTTATTACTAAAATATTTCGTTCAACACATGACCAATCTCAATGGATGAGACTGTCAACACATGAACCTTTATTTTATATTGATAAGGATGTAAATTTTATTACTAAAATATTTCGTTCAACACATGACCAATCTCAATGGATGAGACTGTCAACACATGAACCTTTATTTTATAATATTCTTTATTTTTCAAATTGGAATGAGGCCCAATCAATCACCATATAATATTAATTATATGGATTTTCATGCATTACACACATATAATAGCATTGGAAAATAATCAACCATCAACCAAAGTGCACTACACTGTATAAGCATCAAATATAGATATCTAACGCTTATAACAGCTTGTCAATCAATCGATCGACATATTCAATCAATCAGGATGAGTGAACTTCAAATTTCATCCTAACACCCGTGTGGGGTTTCAAACAATCAAACACAGATTTAGTTGTGCAGCTGGGCGATGTGTAAAATTTATCGTCCCAATCAATGTCCTTCAAATAGGTGTACATAAACAAACCGTCTGGTTTGTAAATGAATATTTATTTATTCATATTCACGTTAAAAATTATATTTTTAACGGTAAAACATTTTATTTCAACATATGAATTTCTATTATTCATTTACACAATAAAATGATATTTTTATCGTCTAACATATTTTAGAAAATTTCGGCGGCATAACGGCACGATACTAGAAACGGGACGAGGCCTAGCCTTATCCCCGGTCTAGTGAAGGCCCACGCCATTCACACATCAATCAAATTCACCAAACAACCAAATTCAAATCAAATCATATAACTAAGCTATGCAACCAAACAAACAAGTCCATGGTCTGTGGACGATTGTGTCGGGTGCTACTAAGCACCGTCTGCATCCTAGTATATATATATATATATAACTAGAAAATAAATTTGAAAGGTGAGAAATTCTCACAAATAGCTATCCTAGCTCCACGACACTTCTAATGCAGGAAATCTTCGCCAACTCGCCTTTCGTCGCTTTCGTTGTCCGCTTTCACTACATATGTAAAAATCGAATTTTACTTCGGTATTCAATATATAAAAATCACATTTTTACTTTGCTATTCAATATATAAAGATTATATTTTTAATATTCCTATGATGTAAAAATTATATTTTTATTTCGAAGTTCAATATATAAAAACTATATTTTTTTCTTCGAAGTTCAATATATAAAAACTATATTTTTATTATGCTATTCAATATATAAAAATATGATTTTTACTTCTTAAAGTTCAAATCCTTTTTCTCTTTAAAGATTAAACCTTTTTCCTACTTAAAGTTTTTACTTTTAAAACAAATCAGTTTTTATTTTAAAACAAATCAGTTTTTATTTTAAAACAAATCAGTTTTTATTTCAAAACAAATCAGTTTTTATTTCAAAACAAATCAGTTTTTATTTCAAAACAAATCAGTTTTTATTTCAAAACAAATCAGTTTTTATTTCAAAACAAATCAGTTTTTATTTTTAAAACAAATCAGTTTTTATTTCAAAACAAATCAGTTTTTATTTCAAAACAAATCAGTTTTTAAAATCTGTTTTAAAATCTTTTTCAATCGGAATTTTAAAATGAAAATAAAATAAGATAAAACAATTTACCTTCCTGCGAAGAAGGGGGGGGGGGAGATGACGGCCAGGCTCGCGGCAGGAGGCGGAGCAGGCGGTGGCTAGGGTTTCGAACGGGAGGCGACTTCGAGGACTCGAACGGCTTCGGGGGGGGGGGGGGGGGTGTCGGATTGAAGGAGGAGGAGGGAGCGAGTGCAAGGAAGAGGGGGGGGGAGAAGATCGGAGGTGGCTGGAGCTTGGTGGAGGCGGTCGTGGCGCTGGCGGCTGCTGCTGCTTTCTTCCTTTTTTTTTTTTTTTTGTTTACTGAATCGGGGGGGGGGGGGGCAAGAAGGAGATATAGGAGGGAAAATATATATATATATATTTTTTATTATTTAATTATTTAATTTCGCAAATAGGTTGACTTTTACATACGACCTCGAAACGAGGCCCACCGCCTGTCGTCCATAGCGTTTAACCCCCATTCCGAACACAATGGGATATGTATCACAAGCTGATTCGATCGTTACAATCAGTTTCCGTTAAATTTACATTTAAATCACTATATTGAATTTTAAACGTACATTTCAAATTACCGGGGTCACATACTAACTAGAAAAATTCCAGAAAAATATTTTCTAGCTTCGTATTGACGATACGGTCTTAACAAAACTAGTTTCGCCGAATTCCGAGACCGTTGGAAAAATGGCCATTTTCCAGTCGATTAAAATCAACTGAAACTGGTCAAACGCGTTTTCTTTAGCTACGCTCACATATTGATTCGAAAAATTATGAAATTTGAAACCTAGCAATAACTTGACATCACGGACCCAACAAAATTGGTTTCATCGAAATCCGATGTCATTTGCAAAATGTCCATTTTTAAGGGCCTGAATTCCATAGCGACTATTCAGAATTTTCAACTGGACATATCTTTTGATTCCCGTTAAGAAATCTTGATTTTTCGGATTCGTTGGAAAAATATTACCAATTAGATCCTAATGTTTTTGGTTTCACTAAAATCCGGATTGTTTTGCACCCGGTACATTCAATTGAAGTTTGAAATCGAATTATCGAACTACCGCGCCATTTTCAATTCTATTTATAATTATATATATAAATATTTATATTCTAACGACGACGTATATAATATATACGTTTGAATTATATTCAAAATAAATTTCTCGTCGATATTATTTAAAATAACATATTTTAAATATTCAAAATTCGCTATAATTGCCAAAATAAAAAATTTAAACTGGCCCAGATTTTCGGGTTGTTACAATCTCCCTCACTTAAAACTTTTCGTCCCCGAAAAGGAACAAAGTCGAAAGTGGTTTGATTAATCAACTCTACGTTCGATCTGGCTTTCATTCTCCAACTTTTCAGTTTCTGAGAATTTCCTAAAATTTCAAAAATTTGGCTAACACCCTAAATTTTTGAAAAATTTCGCCATAACCTCCCCTGCAATGGGAGCATCGGGAAATTTCAAATAGCTTCCCCGGTCCTTCAGATTTCAAAAAGAAAAAGAAAAAGCCAAGCGGCTAGCCAATAGGCTCATAAAATCATCATCACCCAAACAAAACAGTAATTTATGTAGTAAACATGTACCTATTTGTCGGGCAAACAAATTTTATTCTCTGCTCTAGCCTCCTTGCTATGACCTGTTCAAAAGATATACATGTATGCAAGCAAATGCGACCAAATTTCAATACAATTCAATATTTGATGCAATTAGGCCCAATGGTTCAAAATTATCAAACAATTAAACAAGCAACACAAACATCAATCAATTAGTGAATTAGAGTTTCAAATTCATAATTTTGATACATATACAAAAATCAAATTTTTGATGCCAAATCACAACAATAAGCCCTATCTAATTTTGGTTCTCACACCAGTCAATAGGAAATATATAAATATCACACCTTCGACACTCGAACTCTAATTCTGATGATGTAGCTACAATCATCAGAATCATCTCCGGGCGACTAGAGTGTGAATCTATATCTATCCAGTATATTAGAATTTCAAATACACGTGGATCAGACGTATACGCAAAATCTTTATATACTGGACTGTCCAACTCAATATAAATAGATAATCAAATACGAATAATTGATTTAAATTTTCAAAACAAAAATTTGTTTTCACTTTCAAAAGTATACTCTTCACACTCGTTCTAGGATACTACTGATCCCATCTCTAACGAGTCATTCCCATTGGATATTACTAATCCAATATCTGATGAATTCTTTCGTATGGTTCTAATGTGCCTTGTTCTCTGAGCTTTGTAAACCAAAGCTCTGATACCAACTGTGAAAACCCGTAACTTCCCCGTAAAGGAAAGTGTCGGATAGTTCGAGAACAAGCCACAACAGAACGCATACAGAAGAACATTTCTTTGTATATTACAACAATGCATCAGATTACAAGAATATACAGAGTATAAATGAATATTACACAGAAATATCAAAGATTTAAATTACATTTAAATACATCGCAGCGGAAAATAATACAATACACAACTAGAAGGAGATACACGGATACAAAGCTTTCCGGATATCGTTCCAGCTGTAAACCAGGATCCTGTGAATATAAATCTGCAAAACCAAAACTACTAGCTGCCCGTGTCAAAATAGGGGCACCCAGAGTTTAGGTTAAAACAATAAACTCCAGGTCAGTCATGGGACTGGTGTGAGAACTAAAACAGTTATCTTTATTTTTAAAGTTAGGTAAATCAAGGGACCACGCCGTATAACACGGAACGGGTTTCCTCCTAAGAATACCAGTGCATAAAACAAACAGCGCAATGCTAAATAAAGAAAAATGAAGCTGTTATAAGACCCAGGTCCCATCACACAATGCAACGCAGCCGAGGATAGGGTTTTCTCTTATAACAGCCAAAGAATGCTTGATACGTTTAAAACAAATCATTTGATACTATTATAAGTGCATAGTGTATAAAACAACTTCAAATCATAAGTATCAATCATAGGCGGCATGAGCGTCCCATGCCACTATGTCGCCATATATAGGTTTACAAATAAAACCGCAAAGTCACGTATTTGGAAATTGGATTTCCATCTATGAACCGAGGCAAAAGATAGTCCTCAACCGATTCGAGACAATCTAGCCCATGTCTCCGGAGCAGCCGCAACTGCCCCTTGGATCCTCAGGGCCGGTCCACCGATGTGGATTATAGTGCCTGAACAATACGTTTCTCCGCCCTTTGGGGCGTAAATGAGCCAACTAAATGACTCCATCGGTTCGAGAACGACCGATCAATCCGAGGCGCCTCGCAACAGCAACAACCACATAAGTCAAACTCGTCAGGGCGTGTAAAACCACTGACGCCACTTCTAGCTAGAAAGAAACGCATGCCCTCCCTGACGTCCGTCTCCCGTTTTTGGTTCATACCGGGTGTGAAACTCGCGAAGTAAACGTTACACAAAGCTACGCCACAAAGGCCGTGCTTCGATCATCACCACAAGGCTTTGCTTTTCAACAGAAGCCTCGATCAATTGCCACTTAGGCATGCCACACAGGCAATTCACTCCATGCGTTTGATATCCATCAATATATAACCCCTGAGCTCGTACGTCTCAGAGAAGGGCGTTAAGCAAGAGAATAAATTCTCCGCCGCCAAACAGATATATATTTAATAGAGATCAATCACACAGACTAAAATCCAATGTCAGACACACAGTCCATTTACAAGTCCGTTCTGGGTCTGAACGAAACCGGAGGCACCTAGTACCCCGCATATCCATCGATCTCCAAGTACGTCTGGACGATCACTAACTGTTTCCATCTTCTTGGGTGTACAGCCCAATCAAGATCATCAGTAATTACCCAAACGACGTGAAGACCTCCGGTCTTCGACCATCGTCTTCATCTTCGACTTATCGTCGTATCAGTTATTCAGAATGGGATAAACCCGGTCTTTCCGAATAACTCGCGTATATTTTAAATAAGTGTTACACAAACACAACATACGCCTCATTCCAATTCAGTAGTCACTAACCGTAAATTAATCAAGAGAATAATTCCCCAAATATTAACCCCGAAGGCCGAAACCAACATCAGATCAATATTCAGAAAACCATTCTGCTTGGCCAACCGACAGTTAGTTTCTAAATTTCACATTCATAGGGAAAGGTTCCCATTAATTTTATCCAAGATAAATTCCTTGAATTTATTCTTTATTCTATTTTTGAATCTCAATTCAAACTAGTCGGGATTAGCGAACCTTACCGAAGTAATCATTTATTTTAATTTCCCCATCCCAACCTATTTATCCCCATGAAGTAAAACTGGTAATACTTCATATCTAACACCACAGTGTTATCGGTAATTTCAATTACCATTTCACGTTCAAATCTAATTAAAGATTTAACTATCGCCTGGAGCAAAACTGGTGATACTCCATTTCGATTATTTCAATCTAATTAAAGATTCATTAAAACTCCACTTAGTTTTAATCTTCGACTGGGTTAAAGAATCAGTGTCATTTAAAACACGGTTCACGATAAACCCAAAATCACATTCCATTAATTATCGGGTTAAAGAACAAGTGTTATTTAAAACACTGTTCACGATAAACCCAAAAATCAATACCAATTCAATTCCAATTAAATATCATTTAATTGGTACACTTCATTAAATCTAAATAAAAAGATTTAATCTTTTCTCAACTGGGTTCAAGAACAGTGTTAGTGAAGACACCATTCACGACAAACCCAAATCGCATTTGATATTCAATATAAGGCTCTGAATAGAAAATATATCGGCTTATATTCAATATCAAATTCTACGATTAACAAATGTCGTATTGGAAATAACGATATAAATATATCTTTCAAATTTCCATAACAACACCTGTATAATCACGAATTCCAACATCGAAATATTCCGAAGACAATTTCGATTCAAATCCACTCCAATGCAATCATTGGATATTCTTGTTATTTTTAAAACCCTTTTTAAATTCAATTTATTTATTTGAAAATAAATAGAATTATATTTCTAGTTCAAAACTAGTTCATTTCGATAAAAATCTATTTTTATCTTTTCAAATATGGAGTTTTTCATCCCAAACCTTTCTAAACCATTTCTTATGATTTTACACAAATTATTACTATTTTTAATAATTTTATCGAGGCCCGTACAGTCGATTTCCATCAACGGTCATCGAACTGCACTTATAACGACCTTTTTCAAATTTGATTTGGACGTAACTCCAAATCCAATCGTTAGATTTCAAATTTCTAATATTCGTTAGAAAGCTCTTTTCGATACGAACCCAACGGTTCCGGTTTTAGGAGAATCCGACGGTCGGATCTCCCGTAATGTCCGTTTGAAATAAATGGTCGAAATTCGCGAACTGCCGCGGCGCGGCACGTTCTATTCAGGCCATTATATTATATATATAATATATATATAATAAATTTCGTCGATTTCTATTTAAAACGAATTATATAAATAGTTTTAAAATTCGTTTCAAAAGCAATTTCAACTTCCATTTCAATTCAAATCAAAATTGAATTCTTCTTTATAAATTCGTTTTAAAATTCATTTCTATTCAATTCAAATTTCAATTCAATTTGAATTCATTTCAATTTGCTTTCAATTCAATTTGAATTCGTTTTCAATTCATTTCGAAGTCGTTTTCAATTCATTTCATTTCGAAATCGTTTTCAATTCAATTCATTTCGAAATCGTTTTCAATTCAATTCATTTCGAAATCGTTTTCAATTCAATTCATTTCGAAATCGTTTTCAATTCAATTCATTTCGAAATCGTTTTCAATTCATTTCATTTCGAAATCGTTTTCAATTCAATTCATTTCGAAATCGTTTTCAATTCAATTCATTTCGAAATCGTTTTCAATTCATTTCATTTCGAAATCGTTTTCAATTCATTTCATTTCGAAATCGTTTTCAATTCAATTCATTTCGAAATCGTTTTCAATTCATTTCATTTCGAAATCGTTTTCAATTCATTTCATTTCGAAATCGTTTTCAATTCATTTCATTTCGAAATCGTTTTCAATTCAATTCATTTCGAAATCGTTTTCAATTCATTTCATTTCGAAATCGTTTTCAATTCATTTCATTTCGAAATCGTTTTCAATTCATTTCATTTCGAAATCGTTTTCAATTCAATTCATTTCGAAATCGTTTTCAATTCAATTCATTTCGAAATCGTTTTCAATTCAATTCATTTCGAAATCGTTTTCAATTCAATTCATTTCGAAATCGTTTTCAAATCGATATGAATATCGTTCACGTCAAAATGGCGTCAATCTAATCAACACGGCTTCATAAATTTCTATTTTCAAATATTTCTTTTTCAAATATTTCTTTTTCAAAATAGCTGTTATTATCAAAATATTTCGTTCAACACATGACCAATCTCAATGGATGAGTACTGTCAACACATGAACCTTTATTTTATATTGATAAGGATGTAAATTTTATTACTAAAATATTTCGTTCAACACATGACCAATCTCAATGGATGAGACTGTCAACACATGAACCTTTATTTTATATTGATAAGGATGTAAATTTTATTACTAAAATATTTCGTTCAACACATGACCAATCTCAATGGATGAGACTGTCAACACATGAACCTTTATTTTATATTGATAAGGATGTAAATTTTATTACTAAAATATTTCGTTCAACACATGACCAATCTCAATGGATGAGACTGTCAACACATGAACCTTTATTTTATAATATTCTTTATTTTTCAAATTGGAATGAGGCCCAATCAATCACCATATAATATTAATTATATGGATTTTCATGCATTACACACATATAATAGCATTGGAAAATAATCAACCATCAACCAAAGTGCACTACACTGTATAAGCATCAAATATAGATATCTAACGCTTATAACAGCTTGTCAATCAATCGATCGACATATTCAATCAATCAGGATGAGTGAACTTCAAATTTCATCCTAACACCCGTGTGGGGTTTCAAACAATCAAACACAGATTTAGTTGTGCAGCTGGGCGATGTGTAAAATTTATCGTCCCAATCAATGTCCTTCAAATAGGTGTACATAAACAAACCGTCTGGTTTGTAAATGAATATTTATTTATTCATATTCACGTTAAAAATTATATTTTTAACGGTAAAACATTTTATTTCAACATATGAATTTCTATTATTCATTTACACAATAAAATGATATTTTTATCGTCTAACATATTTTAGAAAATTTCGGCGGCATAACGGCACGATACTAGAAACGGGACGAGGCCTAGCCTTATCCCCGGTCTAGTGAAGGCCCACGCCATTCACACATCAATCAAATTCACCAAACAACCAAATTCAAATCAAATCATATAACTAAGCTATGCAACCAAACAAACAAGTCCATGGTCTGTGGACGATTGTGTCGGGTGCTACTAAGCACCGTCTGCATCCTAGTATATATATATATAACTAGAAAATAAATTTGAAAGGTGAGAAATTCTCACAAATAGCTATCCTAGCTCCACGACACTTCTAATGCAGGAAATCTTCGCCAACTCGCCTTTCGTCGCTTTCGTTGTCTGCTTTCACTACATATGTAAAAATCGAATTTTACTTCGGTATTCAATATATAAAAATCACATTTTTACTTTGCTATTCAATATATAAAGATTATATTTTTAATATTCCTATGATGTAAAAATTATATTTTTATTTCGAAGTTCAATATATAAAAACTATATTTTTTTCTTCGAAGTTCAATATATAAAAACTATATTTTTATTATGCTATTCAATATATAAAAATATGATTTTTACTTCTTAAAGTTCAAATCCTTTTTCTCTTTAAAGATTAAACCTTTTTCCTATTTAAAGTTTTTACTTTTAAAACAAATCAGTTTTTATTTTAAAACAAATCAGTTTTTATTTCAAAACAAATCAGTTTTTATTTCAAAACAAATCAGTTTTTATTTCAAAACAAATCAGTTTTTATTTCAAAACAAATCAGTTTTTATTTTTAAAACAAATCAGTTTTTATTTCAAAACAAATCAGTTTTTATTTCAAAACAAATCAGTTTTTATTTCAAAACAAATCAGTTTTTAAAATCTGTTTTAAAATCTTTTTCAATCGGAATTTTAAAATGAAAATAAAATAAGATAAAACAATTTACCTTCCTGCGAAGAAGGGGGGGGGGGGGGAGATGACGGCCAGGCTCGCGGCAGGAGGCGGAGCAGGCGGTGGCTAGGGTTTCGAACGGGAGGCGACTTCGAGGACTCGAACGGCTTCGGGGGGGGGGGGGGTGTCGGATTGAAGGAGGAGGAGGGAGCGAGTGCAAGGAAGAGGGGGGGGGGAGAAGATCGGAGGTGGCTGGAGCTTGGTGGAGGCGGTCGTGGCGCTGGCGGCTGCTGCTGCTTTGTTCCTTTTTTTTTGTTTTATGTTTACTGAATCGGGGGGGGGCAAGAAGGAGATATAGGAGGGAAAATATATATATATATATATATATATATTTTATTATTTAATTATTTAATTTCGCAAATAGGTTGACTTTTACATACGACCTCGAAACGAGGCCCACCGCCTGTCGTCCATAGCGTTTAACCCCCATTCCGAACACAATGGGATATGTATCGCAAGCTGATTCGATCGTTACAATCAGTTTCCGTTAAATTTACATTTAAATCACTATATTGAATTTTAAACGTACATTTCAAATTACCGGGGTCACATACTAACTAGAAAAATTCCAGAAAAATATTTTCTAGCTTCGTATTGACGATACGGTCTTAACAAAACTAGTTTCGCCGAATTCCGAGACCGTTGGAAAAATGGCCATTTTCCAGTCGATTAAAATCAACTGAAACTGGTCAAACGCGTTTTCTTTTGCCACGCTCACATATTGATTCGAAAAATTATGAAATTTGAAACCTAGCAATAACTTGACATCACGGACCCAACAAAATTGGTTTCATCGAAATCCGAGGTCATTTGCAAAATGTCCATTTTTAAGGGCCTGAATTCCATAGCGACTATTCAGAATTTTCAACTGGACATATCTTTTGATTCCCGTTAAGAAATCTTGATTTTTCGGATTCGTTGGAAAAATATTACCAATTAGATCCTAATGTTTTTGGTTTCACTAAAATCCGGATTGTTTCGCACCCGGTACATTCAATTGAAGTTTGAAATCGAATTATCGAACTACCGCGCCATTTTCAATTCTATTTATAATTATATATATAAATATTTATATTCTAACGACGACGTATATAATATATACGTTTGAATTATATTCAAAATAAATTTCTCGTCGATATTATTTAAAATAACATATTTTAAATATTCAAAATTCGCTATAATTGCCAAAATAAAAATTTTAAACTGGCCCAGATTTTCGGGTTGTTACACAGTGATCCCCAATGGTATCTCTTCTTGTTAAACCTGATTGAGATTTGGATATGTAAACTCTTATTTTGTAATCTCTTGTAATTCTCTCATGTGGAATAAAATATCTCTCTGTTGGAATGGACGTACACTATCTCGAGGATAGTGGAACAAGTATAAATATTGTGTCTTTTTGTTTCTCTGCTATAGTTATTTACTATTTTGTTGATGTAATAGAATAATTGCGATCAGATTAGATTGGTGTTCAATTGGCAAATCTAGATCCTATTTATTGCGCTTCCGCATATGCTCAATTTTCATAATATGTTGAACCCAATTGATTACTATAGTGCTAAAAATAAAGAAACATGATAATAACATATAATTTTGAGCAATTAGCATGCGTTTAGTAGACTTTCAATTTTGCAAAATTATAAATTAATATATTTAATCATGTTAAAATACACATAATTTAAGCTATAACAGTAAAAAAAAACGGACGGATAATTTTTCGGATGCGGATATGCCTATATCCGCATCCTCTTTTCCGGATATCAGATATTTATCCGCTTTTCAGATGCGGATACGGACGGATTTCGGATTTTTCGGGTATCCATTGACAGCCCTATTAATACTGCTACTTAGACTGGTTCTCTCATGCTAAAAAGATCATTCATCACTAATCATAATTCCAAATCCCATCAGATATTATATATGTATATTTAATTCCATGTGAGTAGCCTTTTTCACTACAATAGCCACTGCTACCTGCTACTTTCTTTCCATCAGTTTATCTCATGTGTTTTGCACATTTAATTCCATCAAATCCCATGAGAACCAAATTGTGTTTTGTGTTTTATGTGTAAACAGAAAACGATGTTATGTTCCTGCTGGGTTCAGAGGACCTAATCGTGCTTGGACCAATGAATTTTTTTGGGCAACAAATTGTTGGTTTGAATTCCAATTTTTATGCTACTTGGATGCCATTGGCTTACATGAGAAAAGGAAATAATTTATTGCTAAGACTCCACATCATCTTTGATCGTTTTCTGGTCTGTTTTGTGATTTTTTTCTTGTCATGAAACCTATCAAAATACGAACTTAGCTTTTATGTTTGTTTATATGAAATGCATCGAAATTAGTTAGTTTGGAAATATAGTACTGCCTATTTATTTTCAGTCTTCTATGGAAATGCATACTCAAATTGCTAAGCATCACCGATACCTCTGTATTTACGTTATTGTTCACTTATGGTATCCTGAGTTTTCTTTTATTTCCAAATCAGAAACTTAGTTGGTGCCAAACGATCATAATAAATTCCTTTTAATGTTAGTCGTACATTCAATAAACCATAGGATTTGAAGCACCGTGAACTTTTTCTACTTCAGTTGAAACATATTTGTTTGTCGGTCGGTAATATTATGATGAAGATCCATTTTGTTAACATTTTTATGTCCAAATAAATTCTTATGTGTGTGTGTGTGTGTGTATATATATATATATATATATAGTGTTTGGCTCCAATGTAGGTCCAGCAACCAATTTGTTTCTGTCCAGGTATCTTAAATCCAAACGAATATTACATTAACCAAAATTTAATTCCAGACCGAACACGTTTATATTTCAAATCGAATACCATCACGTTTATTCAGATTCAGTGATTTATATCATTATACTTAACCTGTAATGTTTTCATTAAAATCATAGCTTTAACTTCTTAATTTGTGAAAATTATATTGGAACAACATTAGCATACAAATATTGTTATTAGAGAAAAATCCACAGTAAAAGTATATAAAAACATGTACGTCCAAAAAAAATGAAATGCTAAGCCAACTGAAATGGAGTCACAGAATGTATATTTAAGAAACAAACATATAACATAACTAAATCATCTGCATGTAAATCATTGTATTTACCTAGTCCCAGCCATCCTCATACATTGTGCCTTTAATATTCCTCAAAAACTCAGTCAGTTGACCACCTTTCTTTTTATTAGCAGGAGAAGTAGCTACACTTGTATAGATCACAGCTTGGAAATTGTAATGTAAAACACAACATGTATCCAGATTCGGCACCATGTAATAGAAAATCAAGTACATAATATTTGATTCCAAATGTTGAGCTTACCTGGAAGATTAAACTGATTTATGACTTGGAAAGCAAGATCAAAATGCTTTTCAACAAGCGATTCAGCAACTTCGCATCATCTTCTGCAAGTTATGGAATAAAGGTTAGTGAAACTAGTATCTCAAGCACAAAGATATTATTTCTGCAGATATTATATCTTCCAGTACTGGCATAATAGCATAACAAATACAAAGATCACATAAATCATCAATGCTTCCAAACTTCATTGCCAAAAGATTGACTTTTTGCGTAGAAGAAGCTGGAACATTAGATGATGCATTTTGCTACGTATTAGGAATTCCACTAGCTGGAAAGAATAAGAAGCAAGCGTCTGTACACCGCTTATGCTTGAACAATGAATGCAAGCAACTGGGGACGAGAATACTACAAAATCAGAAGAGAATAAAATAAAAAACTTACAAGTGGCAGAAAATGACAATGGAAATAAAATATTATGAATCACGAGGACTGATTTTGAAGGCCAATTTTTCTAAACAGGACTGATATACACAAAAAAAAACCTTTCTATGAATGTTCAATCAATGCTTAAGGCTCAAGCAATAAGTTGAAAGTGATAGTACAGATAATTTTCGGTCCTTTTAACTACATCATAAAATAATGAATTAAAATCCTACGAAGAATCCAGTGATAAAAATTTGTTGGATATGGTTCTCTATAGCTTTGGATGTATATTTTTATAAATATCATCAGCTAATAAACTATAGCAGTCAAAACAAAAATAAAATATCATAACTATGTTGCTTAGGTGGACCAAAATAAGGTTTGCATGAAGCCCACAATGCCTGACGTTCAAGGTTCACGCTTCATAAATTGAAAAACATTCAACTAAGCCTCATCAAATTTTCTAAATGCCTTGCTTTAATATCTGTGTGGTTACTGTTTTGTGTCAATTAAGGTTTGAGGTTTCAGCTGAAACTTCGACATTTCAGTTGCTCCATTTCAATTTCAGTAAGGACCGAAACAAAACCAAAGCCTGCTCATAAAAACACTATTGAATTTCAAATTATACATATAAAAACTCCAAAAAAAGTTAATTTGAGTTTTAAAATCTTAAATTTTAACTTAGTACATGAACAAAATCGCGAAATATATAAATGATATAACTAAAAGGACTTGAAAATGAAGTGGTGAATAAACGTTTTTTTGTGTTACAATCATTTACAACTAATCGGTATTCTTCGTTTATATCCAGGTGGAACCCGACACATGACGTTCCTAGGCTCTGGGGAAGTCTACTGTATACAGCATTTTCCTTATATTGTGATAAGGTTGTTTCTGGACTTGAACCCCCCACGCCCAAATCATCATTCAGCGACCTTACCGTTTCATGTTCCAATATACTAAACAAATATGTGTATAAATTACAATTCGTCTCAAAAATAAACAATGAAATACGAAATTGAATCTGGAACCAAAATATACGAATTGGAATGAAATTTATAAAATTACAAAAAGACTGAAACCAAGATTTCGAACCTTGAAGTATATACACTGGCAAATAATATAAGAGTCTTTTTAACGAAATACCATAAAGCTTACCTCTTGTAGATACTGAACACATTCACTATATTGGATATCATCAAGGTTATCATGAGACCCATCATCAAATCAGAGTTGGATGTAATGAATTCTCTACTTCTAGTTTCATGGAACTGTTTGGAAAGCTCCAAATGTGGAAATGTAGATGGCATATATAAACATAAAGGTAAGAGTCAGCTGAAAGGGAATCATCTAATATAGTTGATGCACTTTTAGCTGAACGTTCATACCTATAATAAAGGTCAACAAATAGTTAGAAGTATATAGATATTATTTTAGGAATAGAAATAAATACTGGAAGGAAGCACATATAAGGATAACGTTGACATACACACACACATACATATATAGACACAAAACACACACACGCGATTAGTTCAAGATAACATCATCTCTTAAATATAAATACATAAAGAGGAAGTGTACATTTTTGTGTCCAGAGACCGTCTCAAAATAATTAATAGATGCATTATGTTTCTCATGCATATTTATGCAAGATGGCAATTAGTTAGGTGCTTCCATAATTGAGAAAATTGTTGCAACAAAGTCAATCATGAGGCATATCTATTACAAAATTACAAACAATGCTCAATGATATGTACTTAGGTACAAAAGCAACGTATTTACAGTCATATCGACTAACAGATGATACATGAACTGGAGGATCCCCTTCTAATGCATTAATGATCTCAAGAATGATTGGTGGAGGATCACCTTTACAAAAATCAAGTGCTTGTTTGCAGTGGCATAAACAGAGGTTTTAGTAAATGGGAGCAGAACTTAACAACAACAAAAAATTTCCAACCCAGTTAAAACATAACTTCTACGAAATAACAGGATATTGATATTTCAGACTATAACTATGTTTCCAGGTTGCTGCTACTAACAATATTTCGGTAAAAATGAGTTCGAAGATCATGTCGAAAAATATGTGCATTTTCATTTATGGTTTAGTAAATACCTGTAGCTTAGATAGTGAAAATGAACATTCTTCATGATAGGATATGGATACTGAATTTCCAGTACGAGGCTTAAATGCAGTTTCAAATGTGGCAAGATTTTTGTAGTTGAAAAGCTTATTCAAAATTAAAATAAGAAAAAGATAGTAAACTATTAAATACATTTAATGGAAAAACATAAATAATCTCTTCAAACCTTTTTTTCGTTGACTGAATATACATCCTAAGAATTGATTTCACTTAGCAAGGCTTGGTTTTATTTCGCAACATATACGAAACCAGTGTAGGAAAAATGAATAGAAAAAAATCATTATGTGGATAATTAATGAATGCTGGAGAATATATAAAATGTTACCTGAATACCAACTCGAGCTGAGAACTTTACCAGCTCTTCTTCAGTGAGCTTATCAGAAGCATTTTTTTCTACGAGTAGACTTTAAAGCAAGTTCCATGCTATGTCGGGCAGATAATCCTTCTTTAAATGTAGCTAAAACGAGTCACTTGATTAGTATTATCTGGTACGAAATAGCTGAACGAATGACACCCGAATAGATCAAAAAAATTATGTCATCACAGTTGGCGATTTTAAATGCACACATTACACAATTTGGGACTAGGATGAACACGGGTCACATATGATAAATATGAAAATGAATCATAATCAATGATGAAAATTGAAAACATAACAAAGAAGAGAATCTTGGTAAACTAAACTGAATGAACTAATGCGGTCTATGTGGCTAACCAACTTAAGAAGAAAAAATTAATACATATCTTTAGTCAAAGAATTAGACATTATTTAGATCATTTTGCAGGCCTGACAGTTAGCAACAACAAAGTATTTTTTGGCAAAGGCATCACTAAAAGAACAACTTACACAATAACTGAACATTCAACTTGCCAACTTGCCTACAAAAGATGGAGGTCCCCTCATCAACAAAAAAATTAAAAACCAGAGACTTCGGAGATTTAACTGATAAGATAAACGGTTGTCTTAATTTGTGCAGTGGTAAATATCTAAATACAGATGGAAGACTCGAACTTATCACGATAGTGATTCATTCAATAATTCAGTTCTGGAGCAAATTTGTCAGGTACCAAAGTCCATCCTACCTAAAATAGGAAAAAAGTGCTAATATTTTATGGCATGGAAAACATAATAATACCAGTTAGCATGCGGTACGCAAACCTAACACAGAAGGAGGTCTCAGGTTAAGGAATATTATTAAGCTAGAGAAGGCATATGCTATAAATGTATCTACGGCATTTGCAATGAAATTCTTAATGATCACAGCGGATGCCAAATCGATACTGTCAGTATAAAAGCTTAGATAATACTGCATCATCTACATGGAAGCTACTTCCAAAAGCGAGGGATGATATCAAGTTTGTGATACAAAGGCAAATAGTGAATGGCAGATATATTAGTCCATGATTCGACCTGTGGTTTAGTGGTACTCTCTAGCAAATATTTTGGGCCAGCCTTGTTTATCGCTCTTCAATACACATTAACACACTGTGGACATGTTAATTAGAAATAATTAATGGCAGTTTAAAGTTGTTGAACTGCCCAGTAGTGCATGCACTATCAAAAACAAAAATGAAAACTAGTCTATAATGATAAAGACTTTTAGGAATTGGTACCTAACAAAGGGGATTTTACTTTAAAATCTGCTTGGATGGCGACCAAAACTGGAGGAGAACAGGTTATTGGTGTAATATGGTTTGAAATTTCTGTTGTGCACTTAAAATGTTTCAAATATCTGGCATATATGAATAGACATAACTGACTAATCGAGTAATCATATATTTTCAATTGCAATTACTCAGCAAGCATTTGGGATTGCATCTTGTCGATTTTTAATTTACAAATTAACTGGAACAACACTAATAAAGACTTGCAAGCAATATTACTACCAACTAGAAATTTAATAGACGACATTGAAAGTTGTCTTACTACAACAGCATGGAATATCTAGCATGAACAAAACACAGAGTTTTCTAGCTGAAATCCTTAGTAGAGGTGATCAGTCTCAAACTAATTTTACTTGACTCAGTCAACCTCCACGGTAAATCAAAATACATGAAGGATAATGGTTTATTGAACGAGGCTACCCTTGAGCTTTTTGAAAGTGCGACCGAGACTTCTGTCCCTCTACTAACATTAGGACAAGGCTGATTACTTCTGCCTTGATTGTCGCCATCTTTTTCCTAATTCCTCAATGGTTACGTATAAGCTTTTGTTATCTTTGAAAGAATTAGACATTGTACCTTAGAATTTTCCAAATATTTTGCAGCTTTCTCTTGAGAAGATGAATTCTGTTAGGATTGCCTCGCATGTTGTTAAGGAGGAATGACGGTTTGGAATTAATAGTCCCACATCATGGAATAAATTGAAGGAGTTGGGTACAAATATAAGCTGGTAGGCACGTAACATAAGGGATTCTTTTTGTTATATGGGAGTTGTGTGCCAGCTCATATGCATGCAAGGAAGGGGACTTTGTTCCGACCGTCGTTACATAGCAGTGGTATCAGAGTTGAAGGTTCAGACTGGGCCATGCGGGGAAGGCAGTGCTCTCAAAAGATACTCATAGGATGTGAGTCAAGGGGGAGACTGTTAGGATTGCCTCGCATGTTGTTAAGGAGGAATGACGGTTTGGAATTAATAGTCCCACATCATGGAATAACTTGAAGGAGTTGGGTACAAATATGAGCTGGTAGACATGTAACATAAGGGATTCCTTTTGTTATATGGGAGTTGTGTGCCAGCTCATATGCGTGCAAGGAAGGGGGCTTTGTTCCGACTGTCGTTACATAATAGAATTCACATCCATTCACCTTAGGAAGACAAGAAACACTCTTTTTGAAGGATAATATTAAATTCATTATTTATATCGTCACTACATCCATTTTACCCAATACTCACAAACAGGTCACCATAGGAAAGTAAAACAGGAAAAGAGATTAAAAACCCTAATAACGCTTCTTGATAATTGCTAACTGCACGGATTAACGTGACATAAACTCCAACATCAAAATATCTAACCTCCAAATCCGTACAGTGACCTGCACTGCATTCTCTAAGAAAATTTTCAACACATCCCTGGTTTCTTCATAAATAAAACTGCTAATTCTCTTCACTCCACCTCTTCTGTCTAGGCGATGAACCGCAGGCTTGGTGATTCCCTGGATGTTGTTGCAGAAGAACTTGCGATGACGCTTGGCACCGCCTTTTCCTGGATCTTTGCCCTCTTTCCCCTTCCTGACATTTTGAAACCCTAGAAGTTGACTTGCGATCTGATTTAAGCTGGGATAATTTATTGGCACAAGGATGAGAAATGTTGAAACTAGGAAATGAAAAAGGAGAAAAGTAATCTAGTAGGAGGCGAGGAGGGAAGTAATTGAGGTTTAGGCGGAAAAATAGAAATTAAGGAAGGTAGCGAAACGTGTTTGGAGGGGAGCGTTAAATCTAACCCTTATTTTTAGTCAATTGTTAAATAAATGTAACCAAAACTTCTAAATACAAAATTAAAACCACATTGGTTGCTTATACATATTAAACACAACCAATAAATGTAACCATATGTATATTTTCTTGTAGTGAATCAGTTATTTAGAATGGGGCAAACCCGGTCTTTCTGAATAACTCGCGTATATAATAAACAAGCGCTATAAAAACACAACATACGCCTCATTCCAATCCAAAATATTTCTTTATCCAAATATTCATATACTTTCGGAAAGGTTCCCATTAATTTTATCAAAGATAAATTCTTTAAATTTATTCTTTAATCTTCCTTTGGATTTCATTTCAATCTAATTAAAGATGCATTGAAACTCCACTTGGTTTTAATCTTCCCAAAAATGAATATTAACGATTGTTTAACTTGGGAAATCATATCCCGTCTTTAACTGGGTTAAAGAACCAATGTCATTTAAAACACGGTTCACTATAAACCCAAAATCACATTCCATTCCATCAGCCTTTAAACGTAAATTAGCAAGTGAACAATTCCCTAAGTATTAACCCCGAAGGCCGAAACCAACATCAGATCAATACCCAGAAAACCATTCAACATAACTAATCTCCAGCTAGTTTCTGATTTTCTTAACTCCGTTGGGTCTGAGAACAGTATTATTAAAGACACCATTCACGACAACCCAAAATCACATTCCATTAACAATGGAATCTTCATGGAAAACAAATCGATTGAAATAATCGATATATACTTCTGTATCCGACTAATAATATAAATGGAATGACGACAAAGACTTTTAAATTCCTTATATATTAGCAGTCCTCATCCACAGAAATTCACATCGATTATTACCAAATCGAATTCCATTCCAATTTATTTTATTAAATTGGAAAACTTTACTTTGGAAAATCTCCTTTAAATCTTAACAAAAGATTTATAAATTCCAAATCACATTTCACTATAAATTGGGTTAAAGAACGAATGTCATTAAAAACACATTTCACGATAAACCCAATTCACATTCCATTAATTATCGGGTTAAAGAACAAGTGTTATTTAAAACACCGTTCACGATAAACCCAAATCCTAATTCCAATTAAATATTAATTAATTGGTATACTTCATTAAATCTAAATAAAAAGATTTAATCTTTTCTCAACTGGGTTTAAGAACAGCGTTAATGAAGACACCATTCACGACAAACCCAAATCCTATTTGATATTAAATACAAGGCTCTGAATAGAAAATATATCGGCTTATATTCAATATCAAATACTACAACCAACAAATATCGTATTGGAAATAACGATATAAATATATCTTTCAAATTTCCATAACAATATCTGTATAATCGCGAAATCCAACATCGACAATTTCGATTCAAATCCATTTCCAATTTATATATTGGAAATTCTGGTTATTTTTAAAACCATTTCAAATCCAATTTATTTATTTTTAAAAATAATTGGGTTATAATTCTAGTTCAAAACTAGTTCATTTCGATAAAAATCAATTTTTATCTTTTCAAATATAGAATTTTTCATCCCAATTCTTTTTCAAATCATTTCTTTTGATTTTACACTAATTTTTGATATTTTTAATAATTTTATCAAGGCCGTACTGTCGATTTCCATAAACGGCCATTGAACTGCACTTACAACGACCTTTTCCAATTTTGATTTGGACATATTTCCAAATCTAGCTGTTAGATTTCAAATCTCTTGTATTCGTTAGAAAGCTCCTTTCGATACGAACCCAACGGTTCCGGTTTCAGGAGAATCCGACGGTCGGATCTCCCATAATGTCTGTTCGAAGTCAATGGCCAAAATTCGCAAACTGCCGCAGCGTGGCGCGTTCTGTTCAGACCATTATATTATATATATAATATATATTTCATCGATTTCCATTCAAAACGTATTTTATAAATCGTTTTAAATTCGTTTCAAAACGATTTCAACTTCATATTCAATTTCGAATCAAAATTAAATATTCCATATCATCTATATATAAATGATAATATTTTCAAAACACTATATTTTGAAATCAATTCCTTTTCGATATTCATCATAAAAATGAATAAAATAGATATAAATATCGTTCACGTCAAAATGATGTCAATCTAATCAACATGGCTTTATATATTTAAATATATTTGTGTCCATCCCAAATCGGACATCAAAATCATACTTTGATCCATTACTGAATATTATTTGAAAATATTTGTTATTTTAAAAATATTCATTATTTTAAAATATTCCTTCTTTCTGAACTGGAATCAGACAAAGTCAATTACCATATAATTTGATTATACGGATTTCACATAACAAATGTGTATAACAACAATGAAAACAACAATCCATCATCCAAAGTGCATTCTACACTATATAAGCATCAAATGTAAATATTTAACGCTTACAACAGCCTGTCAACCAATCGGTCGACATACCACTAAACAATTGGGATTATGTACGTCAAATATCATCCCAACACCCGTGTGGGGTTTCAATCAACAAACACTGAATATTATTTGTGCAATTGGGCGACGTGTAAAATTTACCGTCCCAATCAATATCAGTCAAATCAGTGTACATAAACAAATCATCTGATTTGTAAATGAATATTTACTTTATTCACATACACGTTAAAAATTATATTTTTAACGATAAAATATTTATTCGGTTCATTTACACAATCTAAATGATATTTTTATTTTTCTAAAATTTTTAGAAAATTTCGGCGGCATTACGGCGCGATACTTGAAACAGGATAAGGCCTGGCCTTATCCCCAGGCTAATAATGGCCCATGCCATACACATACCAATCTAATCAATTCCATTTCATTTCCCAAACAAAATTCAACCAAATAATCTAATCAACTAAACCAAACAATCAAACAAGTCGTCCATGGTCTGTGGATGACGGGGAACAGTTCATATATGCAGTTATAAAATAAATAACTGTATAAAGAAAATTCAGTGAGGATTTCTGTAATAACCCGGAAATCTGGGCCAATTTAAAAAATTTTAAATTGGCAATTTTAATGAATTTTGATCATTTAAAATGAATTATTTTAAATAATAACGACGAGAAAATTATTTTGAACAGAATTTGAACGTATATATTATATAGATCGTCGCTAGAATATAAATATTTATTTTAAATTATAAAAGGAATTGAAAATGGCGCGGTAGTTCGATAATTCGATTTCAAACTTCAATTGAATGTACCGGGTGCAAAATAAACCGGATTTTAGTGAAACCAAAAATATTAGAATCTATTTGTGAATATCTTTCCAACGAATCAGAAAAATCGAAATTTCATAGCGGGAATCAAAAGATATGTCCAGTTGAAAATTTTGAATAGTCGCTATAGAATTCAGGCCCTTAAAAATGGCAATTTTGCATACGACCTCAGATTTCGACGAAACCACTTTTGTTGGATCCGTGATGTAAAGTTATTGCTAGATTTCAATTTTCGTAATTTTTTGATTCAATATGTGAGCGTGGCAAGGGAAAACGTGTTTGACCAGTTTAAGTTGATTTTAATCGACTGGAAAATGGCCATTTTTCAAACGGTCTCAGAATTTGACGAAATTAGTTTTGTTAGGACCGTATCGTCAATACGAAGCTAGAAAATATTTTTTTGGAATTTTTAGAGACTGTATGTGGTCCCGGTAAACTGAAATGTACGTTTAAAATTCAATATAAGGATTTAAATGTTAAATTTAACGGAAACTGATCGTAATAGCCGAATTGGGTTACGAAACATATTCCATTATGTTTGGAATGGGGGTATTTAGCTAGGGGCGACACTCGTTGGGTTTGATTTGGGGTTCGTGAGGACAAACGAGAAATTGGAAATAAATAATATTAAAATAAAATATAAATTCCTATAAATAACCCCACCCCTAAAACCTAGTTCCCTTTTGGATTTCTTGGCCGCCATCATTTAAAACGAACGACAATAAACCCTCCGATTATTCTTCCTCAATCCCTCCTTAATCGATCGAATTGAACGCCCAATTCAAAACACAAATTCAAGAGCCATCTCAGCTCTTCCAATTCCTACCCGTTTGATGAGATTTCACGAGGTGTTTCACTGGGATTTGGAGCTCCAACTCTCGACCATCGCACGTGGTTTTAAGGCACCAGGGGCTGCAGAGTCGGACGCTGCTCGCGGTGGAGAGAGAGGGCGTGGCACCCTTCGACGTTGACCCCTTTGATTGGATTCCGATGCATAGAGGCGCGAGCTTTTTGAAGACCTAGGTCGGAGCTGATTTAGGTTTCAAGGTTACAGTAAAAGGGGGGGTCACGATGGTAAAAAGAAGAAGAAGGTTATCGCTGTGAGATTTCTTCTTTAATTTATTTTATCTATGAAATTACAACTAATTGAATTTTTATTTATAATATTGTTTAAAAGATGGATTTTTAAAAATATAAAAGATTAGATTCTTAAAAAAAAAATATATATATAAAGGATTGGATTTTTAAAATATAAAAGATCGGATTTTATAATAGAAAAGATGAAATTTTTGTTATAGAAAAGATGAGATTTTTATTATGCATATCATTGTAAAAAAAAGTGATTTTTAAATATAAAAACATCGCAATAAAAATATATTTTTTATAAAGTGGAAGTATTAAAAATATGATTTTTATTATATATATATGATGAAATAAAAATGTGATTTTTATAGCGATGATATAAAAATTCGATCTTTTATTTATTGAGTAGGAATATAAAAATATAATTTTTATATAAAAATAAGCGTTGTAAAAATATATGAAGTAGAAATAAAAATATGATCTTTATTTATTGAAATGCAATGATAGAAAATTATAATTTTTATATATGAACAACGTGACAACAACTGCATTGGAATTTCAATCAAATCCAGACGGTTCAGCAGTTCAAAAGCAAAGCACGGCGGAGTGGAACCCTCTGTGAGAACTTCTCACCTTTTAATTTTGTTTTCTAGTTAATAATATATACTAGGATGCAGACGGCGTTTAGTAGCACCCGACACCCGTCGTCCACAGACCATGGACGACTTGTATGCTTGTTTGTTTGATTTTGATGTGTAGTTGATTGTGTGATGTGATGTGAAATGAAATAAAACATTTATATAGTTGAAATAAAATATTTTATAGTGGAAAATATTTTATAGTTAAAAATAGAATTTTTAACGTGTATATGAAATGAAATAAATTAATATAAACAAATCGAACGATTTGTTTATATACACATATTTGACTGATATTGATTGGGACGATAAATTTTACACATCGCCCAACTACACAAATAAAATCTGTGTTTGATTGTTTGAAACCCACACGGGTATTGGGATGATATTTGACGTACACTAATCCCGATTGTTTAGTTGTATGTCGATCGATTGATTGACAGACTGTTATGAGCGTTAAATATTTATATTCGATGCTTATACAGTGTAGAATGCACTTTGGATGATGGTTGATTATTCATCGTTGTTATTGTATACATGTGTTATAGAAAATCCATATAATTAACATTATATGGTAATTGATTGGGCCTCATTCAATATTGGAAATAGAAATATTTGAAATAGAATATTTGAAAATAGAAATATATGAAGCCGTGTTGATTAGATTGACGCTATTTTGACATGAACGATATTTATATCGATTTTATCCAATTTATAATGAACATCGAAAGTGATTTCAAAATCTGATATTTTGAATAGAAAACGAATTCGAATTGAATAGAATAGAAAACGAATTCGAATTGAATTGAATAGAAAACGAATTCGAATTGAATTGAATAGAAAACGAATTCGAATTGAATTGAATTGAATAGAAAACGAATTCGAATTGAATTGAATAGAAAACGAGTTTGAGTTGAATTGAATAGAAAACGAATTCGAATTGAATTGAATAGAAAATGAGTTTGAGTTGAATTGAATAGAAAACGAATTCGAATTGAATTGAATAGAAAACGAATTCGAATTGAGCTGAATAGAAAACGAATTCGAATTGAATTGAATAGAAAACGAATTCGAATTGAATTGAATAGAAAACGAATTCGACTTGAATTGAATAGAAAACGAATTCGAGTTGAATTGAATAGAAAATGAATTCGAATTGAATTGAATAGAAAACGAATTCGAATTGAATTGAATAGAAAACGCATTCGAATTGAATTTAATAGAAAACGAATTTGAGTTGAATTGAATAGAAAACGAATTCGAGTTGAATTGAATAGAAAACGAATTTGAGTTGAATTGAATAGAAAAAGAATTCGAGTTGAATTGAATAGAAAACGAATTCGAATTGAATTGAATAGAATTCGAATTGAATTGAATAGAAAATGAATTCGAATTGAATTGAATAGAAAACGAATTGGAGCTGAATTGAATAGAAAACGAATTCGAATTGAATTGAATAGAAAACGAATTCGAATTGAATAGAAAACGAATTGAATTGAATAGAAAACGAATTTGAGTTGAATTGAATAGAAAACGAATTCGAATTGAATTAAATAGAAAACAAATTTGAATTGAATTGAAATGGATTTAAAACGAATTTATAAGAGAAAATTCAATTTTGATTTAAATTTGAAAAGGAAGTTGAAATTGTTTCGAAAACGAATTTAAAAACGATTCATATAATATGTTTTAAAAGGAAATCGATGAAGTATATATTATATATATAATATAATGGCCAGAATAGAACGCGCCGCGCCGCGGCAGTTCGTGAATTTCGACCATTGACTTCGAACGGACATTGCGGGAGATCCGACCGTCGGATTCTCCTAAAACCGGAACCGTTGGGTTCGTATCGAAAAGAGCTTTCTAACGAATATTAGAAATTTGAAATCTAACGGTTGGATTTGGAATTATGTCCAAATCAACTTTGGAAAAGGTCGCTGTAAGTGCAGTTCGATGGCCGTTGATGGAAATCGACTGTACGGGTCTTGATAAAATTATTAAAAATAGTAATAATTTGCGTAAAATCATAAGAAATTATTTGGGAAAAATTGGGATGAAAAACTCCATATTTGAAAAGATAAAAATAGATTTTTATCGAAATGAACTAATTTTGAACTAGAATTAAAATTCTATTTATTTTTAAATAAATTTGATTTGAAAGGGTTTTAAAAGTAACCAGGATTTCCAATAATTGAATTGGAATGGATTTGAATCGAAATTGTCTTTGGATTGTTTCGATGTTGGATTTCGTGATTATACAGATATTGTTATGGAAATTTGAAAGATATATTTATATCATTATTTCCAATACGATATTTGTTGGTCGTAGAATTTGATATTGAATATAAGCCGATATATTTTCTATTCAGAGCCTTGTATTTAATATCAAATGTGATTTGGGTTTGTCGTGAATGGTGTCTTCATTAACACTGTTCTTAAGCCCAGTTGAGAAAAAGATTAAATCTTTTATTTAGATTTAATGAAGTGTACCAATTAAATAATATTTAATTGGAATTGAATTGGTATTGATTTTTGGGTTTATCGTGAACAGTGTTTTAAATAACACTTGTTCTTTAACCCGATAATTAATAGAATGTGATTTTGGGTTGTCGTGAACGGTATCTTCAATAATACTGTTCTTAGATCCAAAGGAGTTAAGAAAATCAGAAACTAACTGGAGATTAGTTAAGTTGAATGGTTTCTGGGGTATTGATCTGATGTTGGTTTCGGCCTTCGGGGTTAATACTTAGGGAATTGCTCACTTGCTAATTTATGGTTAGGGTCTGATTGAAATGTAATGTGATTTTGGGTTTATAGTGAACCGTGTTTTAAATGACACTGATTCTTTAACCCAGTTAAAGATTAAAACTAAGTGGAGTTTTAATGAATCTTTAATTAGATTGAAAAGATCTAGAATGGAGTATCACCAGTTTTGCTCCAAAGCGATAGTTAAATCTTTAATTAGATTTGGACGTGGAATGGTAATTAATTTTACCGATAACACCGTGGTATTAGATATGGAGTATTACCAGTTTTGCTTCATGGGATGAATAGGTTGGGATTGGGAAATAAAATAAATAATTACTTCGGTGTGGTTCGCTAATCCCGACTAGTTTGGAAAACCACAGTTTGGTTTGAAATGATATCCAAAGGAAGATTAAAGAATAAATTATAAAGAATTTATCTTTGATAAAATTAATGGGAACCTTTCCCTAAGAATGTGAAATTTAGAAACTAACTGTAGGTTAGCTAAGAAGGATGGTTTCCTGGGTATTGATCTGATGTTGGTTTCGGCCTTCGGGGTTAATATTTGGGGAATTGTTCTCTTGTTAATTTACGGTTAGTGACTGCTGAATAGGAATGAGGCGTATGTTGTGTTTGTGTAACATTTGTTTATAATATACGCGGGTTGTTCGGAAAGGCCGGGTTTATACCCATTCTGAATAACCGATTCGACGAAAAGTCGAAGATGTTGACGGTGGTCGAAGACCGAAAGTCTTCACATCGTTTGGGTGATTACTGATGATCTTGATTGGGCTGTACACCCAAGATGAGGGAATCAGTTGGTGGTCGTCCAGACGTACTTGGAGATCGACGGATATGCGAGGAAAGTGCCTACGGTTTCGTTCAGACCTAGAACGGACTTGTAAATAGATGGTGTGTCTGACATTGTATTCCTTTATATTGTATTCATTGATCTCTGCTAAATATATATCTGTTTGGCGGCGGGGAATTTATTCTCTTGCTTAACGCCCTTCTCTGAGACATACGAGCTCAGAGGTTATATATTGGCAGAAATCAGTGGTACGATATGGATTCATAGTGTGGCATGCTGAGATGCAGTGGTCCAGACTTTTGTTGAAAAGCAAAGTTTGGTGGATGATGATCAAAGCGCAGCTTTAATATAGCATGGCTTTGTGTTTAGCGTTGATTCACGAGCCTCACACCTCGGTATGGTGGTAAACTGATGGTTTGATCAGTATGCTTTTTAGTGGATGGGCACCTTAGTGGTGTCGTGGATTCGGTCGACCGAGATGAGCTTAGTGCTCAGGGATATATAGAGTAAGCGGTGTTTTCTTTCGTTGGGACGTAAGCCACGGTGATACACTGGTCCCAAAAGTGCGAATGTGCAGACGGTGTTTTCTCTTGTTGGGACGTAAGCCGTGGGGAATTGCATTACGCGATCGATCTTTCGAATCAGGAGCCACCATGATGGAAATCCAATTTCCAATACGTGTATTTCGGCTTTATCTGTAGAGCCTAGTATGGCGACATGATATATGGTACCCATGCCGTCTATGATTGATATTTATGATTGAAATTGTTTTGACACTATACACTTATTATAGTATCAAATGATTTGGTTTTAAAACGTACCAAGCATGTTTGGCTATTATAAGGGAAAACCCTATCCTTCGGCTGCGTTGCATTGTGTGATGGGACCTGGGTCTTATAATAGCTTCATTTTTAGAAAAAGCATTGCGCTGTTTACTTATATGCACTGGTATTCTTGGGAGGAAACCCGTTCCGTGTTATACGGCGTGGTCCCTTGATTTACCGAACTTTAAAATAAAGATTTACAACTGTTTTAGTTCTCACACTAGTCCCATGACTGACCTGGAGTTTATTGTTTTAACCTAAACTCTGGGTGCCCTTATTTTCGACACGGGAAGCTAGTAGTTTTGGTTTTGAAGATTTATATTCACAGGATCCTGGTTTACAGCTGGAACAATACTCGGAAAGCTTTGTATCCGTGTATTACTTCTAGTTGTGTATTGTATTATTTTCCGCTGCGATGTATTTAAATGTAATTTAAATCTCTGATATTTCTGTGTAATATTCATTTATACTCTGTATATTCTTGTATTCTGATGGAATTGTTGTAATAACAATGAAATGTTCTCCCATCTGCTTTCTTTTGTGGCTTGTTCTCGAACTATCCGCGCTTTCCTCACCGGGGAAGTTACGGGTTTTCACAGTGGAGTTCTCACCTTTGGGTTCCACTCCGCCGTGCTTTGATTGACAATCTATGTAGCATACCTATGTTAAAAAATATATTTTTAACCAATCAATACTTATTTCTTCATATGATTATTTTATAAATAACATACATAGGCTAAAATTATATTTTTACATTTCTAAAAATAATTTCATATTTCTTTAACAACGCTGCATAGATAAAAATCACATTTTTATTTTCTATATAAAAATCATATTTTTATTATCTCTATAATATAAAAATCATATTTTTATTCTTTCTATAATATAAAAATCATATTTTTATTCTTTCTATAATTAAAAGTAATTATTTATATTCTAACGTCGATTCAAATAAATATATACGTTCTAATTCTATTCAAAATAAATTTCTCGTCGCTATTATTTAAAATAATTCATTTTAAATTTCCAAAATTCATTAAAATCGCCAAAATAAAAATTTTAAATTGGTTTGGATTTTCCGGGTTATTACAGTCTTCTTCTCCAAATCTGGACAGTCTCTTATCCAATGGCCTGGTTTCTAACAATTATAGCACTTTCCATCTTTAGACTTACTCTGCGAATTAGGCTTCCTAGAATTGGAACGCCCCCTATTATTCTTCACTTTCTTCTCTGCTCTTCCTCTCTCTACAAATAAGCCTGAACTGCTACTTCATCCACTACTATCACCAACACCAAACTCTTTCATCTGATCTCTCAACACTTCACTGTGCAAACATGTCTTCACATCATCTAATTTCAATGTGTCTCTACCATAGATAAGGCTGTTAGCGAAACCAGTGTATCGCTCTGGAAGCGAACATAACAGAACCGTTGCTTTTTGTTCTTCATCAATTTTCAACTCAACAGACTTCATCTTCATCAACAGGTCATCAAACACACTTAGATGTGTCTTAATTGAAGAACCTTCCTTCATCTTATAAGTGAAGAAAGTCTTCAATAGGATCAGACGGTTTGTTAGGGGTTTCTTCATGTAGAGGTCCTCCAACTTCTTCCAAATGCCTCTAGCTGTTGTCTCCTGACTGATTTCAGAAATTACATTTTTTCCCATAGCAAGCTAAAGAGTAGTAAAGGCCCATTCTTCCATCTCTTCTAATTCCACTGATGAAATATCAACAGGCAATGTCTTCGTATCAAATACTACTCGATGAACGCGATTTCTTCTCAAAACTGCTTTCATCATCCACTGTCACTTTTCAAAATCTCCTTCACCATTCCACTTCTCTATCATCAACTGTGGTCCTGACACCAAGTAGGAGCCTCTGACGTACGGAGCAACTACTGGCACTAACGTATTATTTGTCTTGTTTTCATCTCCTCCTGCTATTCTACCAAACACCTTCTTTGTGAATCTTGCTGCGATACCAGTTGTAAGGGGTGATCTGTCCCTTTCAGCGGAAAAACCTCAGTAGGATCTTGCAATGATGTGATAGAACAAACAGTTTGAAATGAATATAAATCTTAGATCAAAGAAAAAATAAAGGCAACATAGAACACACAAATTTATAGTGGAACACTATCGCGAGATAGTGTACGTCCACTTCAATGGGGAAGAGATTTTATTAATATATTCAAGAGATTACAAAGTTTTTTAAAGTAGAGAAAAAGAAATGAAGAATACAAATGTTCTCACACATTTCATAGGAATAACATCCTCTATGCCTCTCTTTAAATAGAGAAAAGATTACTTGGGGATGAGACAATTGATTTATGTAAAATAAATCAATTCATGGAAAAAACTAATATCCCATTAATTAATTATCATATGATTGATTGATAATTTTCCCTTTTCTCGATTAATCAATCCCTTTTCCAATTTTAACCTCTTTCCGTTTCTTTTCTTCATGAAACATGGCAAGTAATTAAATGACGAATATTTCCAATATCCCCTATTTAATAATATTCCTTCCATTTCTTTCCATTCATTTCTTGCACAAAACAGGTAACGAAATTACCACGAATATCTCCAAAAAATCTAATTGATATTTGGAAATATTGTATCACCAAATTCCAATATGTATCTATGCATTGAAAACTTTGTGCACATTGTCTAGGTCATATCTCAGTTATCCCGGTACACAGAGGGCTTCGGGGTTTTACATTAAACCATGTACATACCCATCATCCTCACTTGATGATGAATAGATCAATGCAACAGGTGTTAAACACTTACCAAACCCATTTCTTTGTTACTAGTTAGGTATTAGCTCTCTATTAATCCAATTACCCCATACATCCTCACTGATGCATGTAAAACCCCGATCTAAATGATTAGTAATTTGCACATAAATGTAAATACAATCAACATTAACATAGTAACACACCATTCACAGGAAAACAACCATCCAAACTCATACATAATGATGATAATCATATGTAGATCTTACCCACATAATATTCAGGTTATTAATAAATAATGAAACTATGTATATATATCATATTGCCTTAAGAATATAATGAAAATGATTAGGACATCTCCAAACTTTCTATTTCTCCTTACAAGATGTATGAATGGAATCTGATTTAGAGAAATATTAATAGTGAATAGATCAACAAATGAGCACTTTTCATTACTCCATTTACTTTTATTATTCAAAATTAAACATAAGCTTTAGATCAACTTATCTAATGCTGCTTACCTCTAAACATATAAACCCTACCTCATGGCAATATTATTGTTATTTCCACTATTTACAAATTAGATCCACAAACATATACAACTATAGTACATATTCATGCATATTCACTTAATTCATACAAACAACCAAAACATTTAGTACTTGTGATTAAAACAGTAATATAGTAAACGTTGGTTGCCTAAACATGCCTTAATGGCATATAAATAGTGAGATATACTCACCTAAATATCTTCTAGTTTCATTCTTTTTAATCCCATGTTTCTCTGATTCGATTTGACTCCACACTTCATCCTAGAAGCTATGACCATCACTTCATTTTTCCATTATTTATGTTTTGAGACAGATACCCAGTATTTATACATCCCATATAGCTAGGGTTTTTGGCTACACAATTCTTATACTACCCCATGTGATTTTAGTTTTATAGCACACTTAAATCACCCGATTTTATAATCAAGTTCCTTTTTTAATTTTAAGAGAGAGAGATGGAGGAAAAATTGGTTACAAACTTATGCTGGGGCTATTGCTTTATTTTAGAAGAATCTTCTCTTTTATTTCCTTTTTTACCCCTAGAATCATGCTGTTTGCATTGTTTTTCAATGTTATTTTTGTGCCAACAAACATCATCCTAGATTTATAATTATTAACTCAATAAAATAGGGTAGGTAGTCACATATAATTTGGTTCTAACATTATATTTTATTCCTGGTTATTTTTGTTGAATTTCTATTTTCTCACCATATAGGTATACATAGGGCTGTTATGGTAATGGTAACCGCTACCGATACATAATAGCCGTTACCGTACTAGTGCTACTGGTAAGTCGAAAATAGCTACCGATAATTTACCGTTGCCAATGGTAAAATATTCATTGGTATATCGATAAACTGGTATACCGTTGGCTGGTAATGGGAAATTTACCAGCACAACAAACATTCAAATTTTGTTGCACTAAAATTTGGAAAAAAAGCAATTATCTTTTTATTATTATTACTATGATATTTGTATTAGTATCACGACATGTTTCAGTTGACATCTAAGTAGTTGTTAATCTATCACGGCTTATTTAAAAAATATGAGATAGTAACATTTATAATCTCAAACTTTGAGCCTAACAAAACTTGAAAAGAATCATCATCATAAATAATACTACAAAATCTTCTTAAAAACCACGACGTATCGTTAAAAGTGTCTATGGTTAAGGTTTGATCTAATAGTGAAAAATAAATTTAATATGATTGGTAAATTTACCGTTACCACTGGTTTTGACTTTTCTTTACCGCTATATTTACCGTTAACAATGGTAAATTTACCGCTACCATACCAATAACATTGGTAAACCAAAGTGGCTCAATTTTTTTTAACGAATTACTTTGTATTGGTATGGTACTGGTAAATTTACCATTACCGTAACAGCCCTAGGTATACTTATATTTACTCATACATGTTCATTGCTTTCAATTTAGATTTCAACACACATTTATACCATATTTGTATCATAAGACTTGGATATTAATTCCAGGCAGAGCAGGCCCCAGGCCAAGGCATGTCAGACATCTGCCTCGGGCAACCCGCCCTCGACGGGGCAACCTTTGGTTGTGGGCAATAGTGTAACGACCCAGAAAATCTGAACCAATTTAAAAATTTTAAATTGGCTAAAATAATGGATTTTAAATATTTAAAATAAATATTTTAAGTAATGGCGATGAAAACTGAGTTGAATCGACATTTGAAAACCAATATAATTAATTATAATTATATATAGAATTGAAAATGGCGCGGTAGTTCGATAATTCGATTTCAAACTTCAATTGAATATACCGGGTGCAAAACAATCCGGATCTTAGTGAAACCAAAAATAATAGAATCTAATTGATGATATTTTTCTAACGAATCCGACCAATCGAAATTTGATAGCGGGAATCAAAAGATATGTCCAGTCGAAAATTCTGAATAGTCGCTATGGAATTCAGGCCCTTAAAAATGGATATTTTGCAGATGACCTCGGATTTCGACGAAACCACTTTTGTTGGGTCCGCAGTGTCAAGTTATTGCTAGGTTTCAAATTTCATAATTTTTCGAATCAATATGTGAGCGTGGCAAAAGAAAACGCGTTTGACCAGTTTCCGTTGATTTTAATCGAATGGAAATTGGCCATTTTTCAAACGGTCTCAGAATTCGACGAAACTAGTTTTGTTAGGACCGTATCGTTGATACGAAGCTAGAAAATATTTTTCTAGAATTTTTCTAGTTAGTATGTGACCCCGGTAATTTGAAATGTGCGTTTAAAATTCAATATAGAGATTTAAATGTAAATTCAAACGGAAACTGGTTGTAACGATCAAATCAGCTTACGATACATATCCCATTGTGTTCGGAATGGGGGTAAAACGCTATGGACGACAGGCGGTGGGCCTCGTTTCGAGGTCGTGGGTAAAAGTCAACTTTTTGCATAATTAAACAATAAAAAAAAAAAAAAAAAAATATATATATATCTGTTAATTCCCTTTCCCCCCTTTTTCTTTTCACTGGCCCCCCCCCCCCCCGATTCATTTAAACAATTTTCAGAAAAAAAAAAAAAACAAAACCTAAATTGAAGCCGCCGCCCCCCTAAGGATCTGACGCCGACGAGCCACCATCGCGCCCCACCCCTGGAAGCAGCCTCCTCCTCCCAGCGCCCTTACCCCGAAGTCGCCCACCGCCTCAACCGTTCGAAACCCCACCGCACCCCCTGGCTCGCAACGCTGAACCGCCGACCGCCTCCGACGATCTGCAGACCCCCCCCCGCGCGCTGCTCTGTGAGTTTTAATTTAATTTTATTTTTATTTATCTTATTTTTATTTTATATATAAACTGAATTTTAATAAAGATTTAAAACTGTTTTTTTTATATAAAGGATTTAAACAGATTTTAATTTTAAGTTAAAAGAAAAGGTTTAAACAGTTTTTTTTTTTTAAAAGAATAAAAACTGAGTTGTTTTTTTTAAGGTTTAAAAAACAGTTTTTAAAAAGGATTAAAAATTGAATTGATCTTTTAAAGAAATATAAACTGAAATCTTTTAAAGAAATATAAAACTGATTTTTTTTTAAACAAAATAAAAACTGATTTGTAAATAAAATAAAAACTGAAATTTTTAAAAGAAATTAAAACTGTTTTGAAAAAGAATTTTTAAAACTGGTTTTTTTAAAAAAAAAGAAAGTATAAAACTGTTTTGAAAAAGAATTTTTAGAACTGAATTTTATAAAAGAAATTAAAACTGATTTGAAAGTCAAAAGGAAAAATCATATTTTTATATGTCGAAAGCAAAAGGAAAAATCATATTTTTATATGTCGAAAGCAAAAGGAAAAATCATATTTTTATATGTCGAAAGCAAAAGGAAAAATCATATTTTTATATGTCGAAAGCAAAAGGAAAAATCATATTTTTATATGTCGAAAGTAAAATGAAAATCATATTCTTATATGTTGAAAGCAAAAGGAAAAATTCGATTTTTATATATTGAATAGCATAGTAAAAATTCTATTTTTACATATGCAGAGAATACGGGTGAAAGCGACAAATAGGCGAAGATTTCTATTAAGAAGTGTCGTGCAGCTGGATAGCTATTGGTGAGATTTCTGATTTAAAAATATAAATATATGTGTGTGAATATGAAAGTGAATTGTTATATATTTATATATATATATATATATATACGCCCCCTCGTCCACAAACCATGGACGATATTTATTGGTTGAAATTGTTGTGAAAATTGAATGGTTGTTTGGGATTGTTTGTGATTGATATTGGTTGATTGAGGTTGAAAAATACCCATTGGTGGTTGTGAAATATTTGGTTGAAACCACATAGGATTAGTTTGTGGAAATGAAATATATATATATACATGCCGCCTGCGTGCGAACTAGATGCATGTTTCCCATTGTCAAAAACCGCGAGGTTTTAAGGTAGAGCGAGGAGCCGTACTAGGGACGGTGCCGGTGTAACTACCCTGCCGTTATGCTGCCGAAATTTTGAATAATATTTGTGTGTTTGAATTATTTTCATATGCTTAAACTATTGAAAACATTCATGTGTTGAATTGATATTCATTCGTTGTTTAGAAATTCATATGTTGAATGGTATTCATATTTTAAAATAAACTGTTAGATAATAAAAATCACATTTTTATCTATATCTAAAAACTATTGAAAACATTCATGTGTTGAATTGATATTCATTCGTTGTTTAGAAATTCATATGTTGAATGGTATTCATATTTTAAAATAAACTGTTAGATAATAAAAATCACATTTTTATCTATATCTAAAAACTATTGAAAACATTCATGTGTTGAATTGATATTCATTCGTTGTTTAGAAATTCATGTGTTGAATGGTATTCTTATTTTGAAATAAATAGTTCGATAATAAAAATCACATTTTTATTGTATGTATAAATCGTTGAAATGTGAAGTGTTAAAATAGCCACTTGTTCAAAATAAACATATATGAGTTGAAATATTCATTAATTAGCTAATGAAATGATTTGCACCTATTTATGTAACATTAGAATGAATGGAGTTTTTAAACCAAATAGAAATCAAATATGAAGTTGAATAGAAAATGAAAAATGATATGAACTGTATATATATGTACATGCATATTCATTGAACAGGTTATAGCAAAGGGGCTAGAGAAGAGGAATAAAATTTTGTGCCCGACAAATAGGTACACATTTACTGATTTGTTTGGGTGATGATTTTGAGCCTGATTGGCTAGCCGCTTGGCTTTTTCTTTTTCTTTTTGAGATTAGAAGGACCGGGACGCTATTTGCGATTTCCCGACGCTCCCGGTGCAGGGGAGGTTATGGCGAAATTTTTCCAAAATTTAAGGAGTTAGAAAGATATTTGAAGTGAAAACGATATAGAAATCATTGAATGAACTATATTTATATAAATATATAAATATAAATAAAATTAAAACGAAACGAAGCCGTGCAGTTCGTATTTCGAAACCGTGATTTCAAACGACTAGTACGGGAAATCCGACCATTGGATTTTCCCGAAACCTCAACCGTCGGGTTCGCCTTGGAATAATCTTTCCAACGGCACCAACCTTGTAGAAATCCAACGGTTGGATTGTCTGGAATGTTTAATTCAAATCTGAAGAAAAACAGCGCCAGAAACGATTATATTTATTTATATATATAAATATAATTATATTTAATCGAATAACGACGCTGCAGTTCGTATTTTGAAATCGAAACTTCAAACGATTGTACCGGGAGATCCGACCGTCGGATTTCCCCGAAACTGGAACCGTTGGATTCGTTTTGAAAAGACCTTTCTAATGATGTAAATTTTGTGAAGATCCAACGGTTAGATTTTCAGATATGTGTAAATCAAATCTGAAGAAAAACAGCGCCACGGCCACGTTATGGCCCGAAACGTCGTTTTGAATATATTAGCTATTTTAAAATAAATAAAAATAGCGATAAATAGTTATAAAATATCATAAGCGATATGGAATGGAAATAAACTGAATTTGCTTGATTTATGTGATGTTTGATGGTTGAATGTGTTTGGTGTGAAAATTACATTAAAGGACAAACCAGTGTTGTCGAATAATTTAACCATTGAAATAAATCGATTTGAAATTTTAAATATACGTGAATTATTTGAAAAGGCCGAGTTAATTCTCATTTCGAATAATTGACCGACGATTGAAAGTCGAAGATGAAGACGATGGTCGAAGACCGGAGATCTTCACCTCGTTTGGATGGTAACCGAGGTCCTGATTGGGAGGCATCCCGAAATATGGATAATGAGTGGTGATCGTTCAGACGTACGTGTTGATCGATGGGTTTGCGAGGTATTTAGTGCCTCCGGTTTCGTTCAGACCCAGAACGGACTTGTAAATGGACTGTGTGTCTGACATAGGATTTATTCTGTGTGGCATGCTAAGATGCAGTGATCAGGGCTTCTGTTGAAAAGCAAAGTCTTGTGGTGATGATCAAAGCACCGCCTGTGTGGCGTAGCTTTGTGTATAACGTGAATTCGCGAGCCTCACACCCCGGTATGAACCTAAAACGGGAGAGGACATCAGGGAGGGCCTGCGTTTCTTTCTAGCTAGGGTGGTGTCAGTGACCTACCAGCCCTGACATTTATATACTTTTCACCTATGTGGTTGTTGCTGTTGCGAGGCGCCTCGGTTTGATCGGACGATCCGGGTCCGATGGAGTCATTCGTTGGCTCGTTTACGCCCCAAAGGGCGGGGAGACGTAGTGTTCAGGCATAATAATCCACATCGGTGGACCGGCCCTGACGATCTAAAGGGTTGATGCGTTCTGATCCTGAGGGGCGGGCTAGAGCGTCTCGAATTCGGTAAGGACTATCTTTTGCCTTGGTTCATGACGGAAATCCAATTTCCAAATACGTGACGATGCGGTTTAGATTGTATATATACATTTGGCGACATAGTGGCATGGGACGCTCATGTCGTCTATGATTGATAGTTATGATTTGAAATTGTTTTCAAACATATAAACACTAGCAATAATATCAAATGCCTTTGTTTTATTCGTATCAAGCATATCTTGGCCGTTATAAGGTAAAAACTCTATCCTCCGGTTTGCGTTGCATTGTGTGATGGGAACTGAGTCTTATAACGGCTTCATTTTTATAAAAAGCATAGCGATGTTTAAAAGAAAGATTTGTTTTAAAGCACTGGCAATCCAAAGGAGTAAACCCGTTCCACGAAAGTGGCGTGGTCCTGTGATTAGCCATATTATATATGTGTTGAGTGGATTTCTCATACCAGTCCCATGACTGACTTGTAGTTTGTTTCACTCTCAAACTCGGGTGCCCCTTTTTCTACACGGGCAGCCTTGTATTCAGGTTTAGCTGGTTCTTTCTGGATAGCTGGAGCTGAAGATGGATTCTATCATTTATTTCTTTTTATGCTGTTCAGCTCCTATTGTACATATTTTGTTTATTTCCGCTGTAGACATTTATGTATAGCTGAACTGTATTTGTACTAAGTAAGATCCTGTATACTGTGTAACTCTGATGATTACTTTTATCCAGTATTTTGTTGTTCATTCTGGTGTATTTATTTAATTTTGTTCTGCTATTATATGTTTCTGTGTTATATTCCAAAAGATAACCTTGTTTCCGTGAGAACGGGAAATCGGGTCGTCTCAACGTGGTATCAGAGCTTTGGTTAAGCTTAGTTCTGGAATATAACATTTGAACGAACTCGTCAGAAATAGAACCAGTAGTGTTCTAGGACGGGCAACTCAATACAGATAGGATCAGCCATATCCTAGTATGAGTAAAGCAGAATGATTACACCTCGATAGACACATTTACATTTGAAGTATATGTTTCTATGTTTGAAAATTTTCTTTTCTGTGACCTGACACTTGATCTGCTAATTGCAGAAGTACTAGAAAAATGAGTGCCAGGAACAGAAGAAATACAGAACCCGATCTAGAGGCTCTATTAAAGAAATATCGAAATCTGAACGGAGCGCAATTCTCGGGCAATGAATCTATTATTCAAACTCAAGCTTGGTTGAGTTCTGTCGAAAGAATCTTTGAGCATATCCAGCTGAGAGATGACCAGAAACGGTTAGTAGCATCTTGGGCGCTCAAAGAAGAAGCTTTAATCTGGTGGGAAACAATCATCAGAGATAATCCAGAAGGTGATATCACCTGGGACAGATTCAAAGTGATTTTCTTAGAAAGATTTACTCCTCCCGAAGTAACCGAGAGATTATGTGATGAATTTTCTTATTTGATTCAAGGTGATATGACCATCCCAGAATATCACAAGAAATTCAATGAACTTGCTCACTTTGCTCCCCATCTGATTCAGAATACAAAGAGAAAGAATCTGAGATTTATTCATGGACTTCAAAGGAAATACCAGAATAAAGTATTGGGGCATGTGAAGCTTCCTTTTCCAGAGATGATTTACATGGCTTATCAATATGAAGATCTTCATAAGAAAGGAATGTTACGCGACGAGGAAGAAGTCGGTTCTAGTGATAAAACAGAATCGGAAACTGATTATCCCGAGGCAAGTACAATGTCTGAGGTCAATAAGAAGCCCAGTGCCAAGAGAAAAAGGGTTGAATCTGGGAGCGAACGAATAACGACCGCCACGTGCTCAAGCTGCAATAGAAAAGGACATTTGGCGATAAGTTGTAGATCTTGGAACAAACGAAGAAAGAAGGGATCTAAATCCAAAGAGAGATTTCAAGAGAAAAGAGGTTGCAGTAGATGCAAGCAGACTGGTCATCTTGCAAAGGATTGCTGGCTCTTGAGGAAGCCTGAAGTAGTTCAGGTAAATGAATTGGCAGAAACTTCTGATCCCTCAGCAAGTCAAGAAAGGGCCGATGTTTTAGAAGGCACGCTAACTGTCAAAAACATCCCAGTTAAAGTACTGTTTGACACAGGTGCGTCGCGAAGCTTTATTTCAAAGAGTGCCGCTAAGAAACTCGATTTGAACTTGAGGAAGCTTAAGGAACCAATGACTGTCCAGAATCCGGTCGGGGGTTCTATCAACCTCAGTTGGATTTGTGCAGTACCTGTCTCCTTTTCTTGCTATAAATTCCCTATTATCTCTGTAGTCATGAATTTTGATGAATTCGATCTTATTTTGGGATTGGATTGGTTAACCAAATATGAAGCAGAGGTTAGATGCGCCGAGAGAGTTGTTAGAGCTAAGATTAAATCAGGGGGTTATATAACCATACCGTGTGAAGGTCAGAATGCAAATAGAAAAGACTTCTGGGCAGCTTTGAATGTTTCTCCAGCCCAAATTGAAAATGTTCCTGAAGTCACAGAGAACATTCCTGACCTCATCAAAGACATTCCTGTCGTCAAGAACTATGCGGATGTGTTCGAAGAAGTTGTTCGCTTACCTCCGCAGAGAGAAATAGATTTCAAGATTGCTTTGATTCCTAATGCAAGGCCGGTAGTTCACGCTATTCGAAGAATGTCCTTGAAAGAGAAGGAGGAATTAGACAATCAAACACGACAGCTGGTATGGAAAGGTCTGATCAGGCCTAGTTTCTCTGATTGGGGTGCAGCAGTGGTATTTGTCCCAAAATCTGACGGTACTTTACGTCTATGTGTGGATTATCGTGATTTGAACAAACAGACAATAAAGAACAAGTATCCATTGCCGCGGATTGATGATTTATTGGATCGATTAAATGGAGCACAAGTATTTTCAAGAATGGACCTAGCTACAGGTTTCCATCAACTTCGAATTGCCGAAGAGTGTGTTCCAATGACAGCGTTCAGAGGTCCCGACTTATTCTACGAGTGGTTAGTAATGCCGTTCGGCTTATGTAACGCTCCAGCTTATTTCGTCGATCTAATGAACAGAGTATTCAGAGGAGTATTGAATAAATTTGTTCTGGTTTTTATTGATGATATTCTAATCTTCTCTAAATCAAAGGCCGAACATGAAAAGCATCTGGAACAGGTTCTAGAAATCCTCAGAAGGAATGTATTGAAAGCCAAATTTTCCAAATGTATCTTCTGGCGAGATGAAGTAAAATTTCTGGGCCATGTCGTATCGAAAGATGGAATCGCTGTGGATCCAAGCAAAATCACAGCTATTCAGAATTGGAAACAGCCCAGTACTCCCACTGAAGTCCGCAGTTTTCTCGGATTGGCTAGCTATTACCGAAAGTTCGTTAAAGACTTTTCGAAGATATCTGGTCACTTGACGAAGCTTACAAAGAAGCATTCTAAATTCAAGTGGACTCAAGAAAGTGAGGAGGCTTTCGAAGAGCTGAAATTGAGATTGACGACAGCTCCAGTGTTAACCATCATCGATGGCAACCAAGATTTAAAAGTCTGGACTGATGCTTCTAGAGAAGGCCTTGGCGCAGTGTTAATGCAAAGAGGCCAAGTAATTGCCTATGCTAGCCGTCAACTGAAGCCGCACGAGAAAAACTATGTAACTCATGATCTTGAGTTATTGGCTATCATATTCTCTTTGAAAATCTGGAGACACTATCTTCTGGGCGAGAGATTCGAACTGTTTACAGATCACCAGTCGTTAAAGTATCTGTTCACTCAGAAGGACTTAAATTTAAGGCGGCAGCGTTGGCTGGAGTTTCTTGCAGCATATGACTTTGAAATTATATATACTCCAGGGAAAGCCAATGTCGTGGCCGATGCGTTAAGCCGAAAGAATGAAATGATCGCCAGCTTCATCATTGCGACTTCGTTGATTGATAAGATATCGACTCTCCAAGAAGGCGATCAATTTATCAAAGGAATAAGTCAGCGAATTCGTGAAGGCAATGCTTCGGATTTCCAGCTAGACAGCGAAGGGATTCTGAGGTTAGAAGGGCGAATTTGCGTTCCAAATATTCCTGAACTCAGAAGAGAGGTGCTTGATGAATGTCACAAATCTAAGCTCAGTATCCATCCAGGGGTGAATAAAATGTATAACGATATCAAACGCACATTCTGGTGGAAGTCGTTAAAAAGAGACATCTCAATATACGTTAGCCGATGCCCTACTTGCCAGCTAGTTAAAAGCGACCAACAGAAATTGGCTGGACTATTACAACCACTAGAAGTTCCTGGTTGGAAGTGGGAGCATATCTCCATGGATTTCATTGATGGTTTGCCCAGAACCAGAAAAGGAAATGACAGTATTTGGGTGATCGTAGATCGCTTCACGAAGACCGCCCATTTTATACCTGTCAAATCAAACAGAACTGCTCAGAGTCTGGCACATATTTACTTCAGGGAAATAGTTAGACTACATGGAGTGCCGCTCAGTATAGTAAGTGATAGAGATACAATTTTCACTAGTAAATTCTGGGAAGCATTTCAAGTCGAGCTAGGAACGAAGTTAAACTTGAGCACCGCATATCATCCTCAGACAGACGGTCAGACTGAGAGGGTGAATCGCATTTTAGAAGATCTATTGCGGGCTTGTGTTATAGATTTCGGTGGATCATGGGAAGACCATCTGCATTTGGCTGAATTTTCTTATAATAACAGCTACCAGGCGAGTCTGACAATGTCGCCATTCGAAGCATTGTATGGTAGACCGTGCCGATCTCCTGCTTGTTGGGTCGAGCCTGGAAATAGACTTGTGTTAGGTCCTGATATGATTCGCGAAGCTGCCGACAAAGTCGATTTTATTAGGAAGCGATTACTCGCCGCTCAAAGCCGACAAAAGAGCTATGCCGATAAAAGAAGAAGAGATATATCCTTTGAGGTTGGCGACTATGTATATTTGAAAGTATCGCCGATGAGAGGAGTTATCAGGTTCGGTAAAACTGGAAAGTTAGCGCCTAAATTTATTGGTCCGTTTCCTATTCTGGAACGGATTGGAACTCTCGCTTATAGGGTCAAACTGCCTGACTGGTTGCCTGGTGTGCATGATGTATTTCATATATCTCAACTTCGAAAGCACGTTCATGATCCAGACTTGATCGTGGAAGAAGCAGCTCAGCAGGATATTGAAATTACTCCAGAATTAGCTGTGAGGCGAGAGCCGCTAAAGATTATCGGCAAAGAAACCAAAGAGCTGAGAAACAAGAAGGTTCACTTAGTCAAAGTGCAATGGAGTGGAGATCCGCGAGATTGTACTTGGGAAACTGAGGAGAGCATTCAGAAAGCTTATCCTAGATGCCGGGTAGATATCTCTGATTGACTCCGGTGCAAGGTACATTTACCCTACCTTGCATTATCATATAGTTCTCTATTCTATTCTGTTGCTATTTTCTTCCCATGGATGTGTATTGTTTATTCTATACTCTGAATATTAAAAACAAATTGGTTGTTGTGATGTGTGATCGTAGATTTATCAAACCACTTTCGACTTTATTCCTTTTCGGGGACGAAAAGTTTTAAGTGGGGGAGATTGTAACGACCCAGAAAATCTGAACCAATTTAAAAATTTTAAATTGGCTAAAATAATGGATTTTAAATATTTAAAATAAATATTTTAAGTAATGGCGATGAAAACTGAGTTGAATCGACATTTGAAAACCAATATAATTAATTATAATTATATATAGAATTGAAAATGGCGCGGTAGTTCGATAATTCGATTTCAAACTTCAATTGAATATACCGGGTGCAAAACAATCCGGATCTTAGTGAAACCAAAAATAATAGAATCTAATTGATGATATTTTTCTAACGAATCCGACCAATCGAAATTTGATAGCGGGAATCAAAAGATATGTCCAGTCGAAAATTCTGAATAGTCGCTATGGAATTCAGGCCCTTAAAAATGGATATTTTGCAGATGACCTCGGATTTCGACGAAACCACTTTTGTTGGGTCCGCAGTGTCAAGTTATTGCTAGGTTTCAAATTTCATAATTTTTCGAATCAATATGTGAGCGTGGCAAAAGAAAACGCGTTTGACCAGTTTCCGTTGATTTTAATCGAATGGAAATTGGCCATTTTTCAAACGGTCTCAAAATTCGACGAAACTAGTTTTGTTAGGACCGTATCGTTGATACGAAGCTAGAAAATATTTTTCTAGAATTTTTCTAGTTAGTATGTGACCCCGGTAATTTGAAATGTGCGTTTAAAATTCAATATAGAGATTTAAATGTAAATTCAAACGGAAACTGGTTGTAACGATCAAATCAGCTTACGATACATATCCCATTGTGTTCGGAATGAGGGTAAAACGCTATGGACGACAGGCGGTGGGCCTCGTTTCGAGGTCGTGGGTAAAAGTCAACTTTTTGCATAATTAAACAATAAAAAAAAAAAAAAAAAAAATATATATCTGTTAATTCCCTTTCCCCCCTTTTTCTTTTCACTGGCCCCCCCCCCCCCCGATTCATTTAAACAATTTTCAGAAAAAAAAAAAAAACAAAACCTAAATTGAAGCCGCCGCCCCCCTAAGGATCTGACGCCGACGAGCCACCATCGCGCCCCACCCCTGGAAGCAGCCTCCTCCTCCCAGCGCCCTTACCCCGAAGTCGCCCACCGCCTCAACCGTTCGAAACCCCACCGCACCCCCTGGCTCGCAACGCTGAACCGCCGACCGCCTCCGACGATCTGCAGACCCCCCCCCGCGCGCTGCTCTGTGAGTTTTAATTTAATTTTATTTTTATTTATCTTATTTTTATTTTATATATAAACTGAATTTTAATAAAGATTTAAAACTGTTTTTTTTATATAAAGGATTTAAACAGATTTTAATTTTAAGTTAAAAGAAAAGGTTTAAACAGTTTTTTTTTTTTTAAAAGAATAAAAACTGAGTTGTTTTTTTTAAGGTTTAAAAAACAGTTTTTAAAAAGGATTAAAAATTGAATTGATCTTTTAAAGAAATATAAACTGAAATCTTTTAAAGAAATATAAAACTGATTTTTTTTTAAACAAAATAAAAACTGATTTGTAAATAAAATAAAAACTGAAATTTTTAAAAGAAATTAAAACTGTTTTGAAAAAGAATTTTTAAAACTGGTTTTTTAAAAAAAAAAGAAAGTATAAAACTGTTTTGAAAAAGAATTTTTAGAACTGAATTTTATAAAAGAAATTAAAACTGATTTGAAAGTCAAAAGGAAAAATCATATTTTTATATGTCGAAAGCAAAAGGAAAAATCATATTTTTATATGTCGAAAGCAAAAGGAAAAATCATATTTTTATATGTCGAAAGCAAAAGGAAAAATCATATTTTTATATGTCGAAAGCAAAAGGAAAAATCATATTTTTATATGTCGAAAGTAAAATGAAAATCATATTCTTATATGTTGAAAGCAAAAGGAAAAATTCGATTTTTATATATTGAATAGCATAGTAAAAATTCTATTTTTACATATGCAGAGAATACGGGTGAAAGCGACAAATAGGCGAAGATTTCTATTAAGAAGTGTCGTGCAGCTGGATAGCTATTGGTGAGATTTCTGATTTAAAAATATAAATATATGTGTGTGAATATGAAAGTGAATTGTTATATATTTATATATATATATATATATATATACGCCCCCTCGTCCACAAACCATGGACGATATTTATTGGTTGAAATTGTTGTGAAAATTGAATGGTTGTTTGGGATTGTTTGTGATTGATATTGGTTGATTGAGGTTGAAAAATACCCATTGGTGGTTGTGAAATATTTGGTTGAAACCACATAGGATTAGTTTGTGGAAATGAAATATATATATACATGCCGCCTGCGTGCGAACTAGATGCATGTTTCCCATTGTCAAAAACCGCGAGGTTTTAAGGTAGAGCGAGGAGCCGTACTAGGGACGGTGCCGGTGTAACTACCCTGCCGTTATGCTGCCGAAATTTTGAATAATATTTGTGTGTTTGAATTATTTTCATATGCTTAAACTATTGAAAACATTCATGTGTTGAATTGATATTCATTCGTTGTTTAGAAATTCATATGTTGAATGGTATTCATATTTTAAAATAAACTGTTAGATAATAAAAATCACATTTTTATCTATATCTAAAAACTATTGAAAACATTCATGTGTTGAATTGATATTCATTCGTTGTTTAGAAATTCATATGTTGAATGGTATTCATATTTTAAAATAAACTGTTAGATAATAAAAATCACATTTTTATCTATATCTAAAAACTATTGAAAACATTCATGTGTTGAATTGATATTCATTCGTTGTTTAGAAATTCATGTGTTGAATGGTATTCTTATTTTGAAATAAATAGTTCGATAATAAAAATCACATTTTTATTGTATGTATAAATCGTTGAAATGTGAAGTGTTAAAATAGCCACTTGTTCAAAATAAACATATATGAGTTGAAATATTCATTAATTAGCTAATGAAATGATTTGCACCTATTTATGTAACATTAGAATGAATGGAGTTTTTAAACCAAATAGAAATCAAATATGAAGTTGAATAGAAAATGAAAAATGATATGAACTGTATATATATGTACATGCATATTCATTGAACAGGTTATAGCAAAGGGGCTAGAGAAGAGGAATAAAATTTTGTGCCCGACAAATAGGTACACATTTACTGATTTGTTTGGGTGATGATTTTGAGCCTGATTGGCTAGCCGCTTGGCTTTTTCTTTTTCTTTTTGAGATTAGAAGGACCGGGACGCTATTTGCGATTTCCCGACGCTCCCGGTGCAGGGGAGGTTATGGCGAAATTTTTCCAAAATTTAAGGAGTTAGAAAGATATTTGAAGTGAAAACGATATAGAAATCATTGAATGAACTATATTTATATAAATATATAAATATAAATAAAATTAAAACGAAACGAAGCCGTGCAGTTCGTATTTCGAAACCGTGATTTCAAACGACTAGTACGGGAAATCCGACCATTGGATTTTCCCGAAACCTCAACCGTCGGGTTCGCCTTGGAATAATCTTTCCAACGGCACCAACCTTGTAGAAATCCAACGGTTGGATTGTCTGGAATGTTTAATTCAAATCTGAAGAAAAACAGCGCCAGAAACGATTATATTTATTTATATATATAAATATAATTATATTTAATCGAATAACGACGCTGCAGTTCGTATTTTGAAATCGAAACTTCAAACGATTGTACCGGGAGATCCGACCGTCGGATTTCCCCGAAACTGGAACCGTTGGATTCGTTTTGAAAAGACCTTTCTAATGATGTAAATTTTGTGAAGATCCAACGGTTAGATTTTCAGATATGTGTAAATCAAATCTGAAGAAAAACAGCGCCACGGCCACGTTATGGCCCGAAACGTCGTTTTGAATATATTAGCTATTTTAAAATAAATAAAAATAGCGATAAATAGTTATAAAATATCATAAGCGATATGGAATGGAAATAAACTGAATTTGCTTGATTTATGTGATGTTTGATGGTTGAATGTGTTTGGTGTGAAAATTACATTAAAGGACAAACCAGTGTTGTCGAATAATTTAACCATTGAAATAAATCGATTTGAAATTTTAAATATACGTGAATTATTTGAAAAGGCCGAGTTAATTCTCATTTCGAATAATTGACCGACGATTGAAAGTCGAAGATGAAGACGATGGTCGAAGACCGGAGATCTTCACCTCGTTTGGATGGTAACCGAGGTCCTGATTGGGAGGCATCCCGAAATATGGATAATGAGTGGTGATCGTTCAGACGTACGTGTTGATCGATGGGTTTGCGAGGTATTTAGTGCCTCCGGTTTCGTTCAGACCCAGAACGGACTTGTAAATGGACTGTGTGTCTGACATAGGATTTATTCTGTGTGGCATGCTAAGATGCAGTGATCAGGGCTTCTGTTGAAAAGCAAAGTCTTGTGGTGATGATCAAAGCACCGCCTGTGTGGCGTAGCTTTGTGTATAACGTGAATTCGCGAGCCTCACACCCCGGTATGAACCTAAAACGGGAGAGGACATCAGGGAGGGCCTGCGTTTCTTTCTAGCTAGGGTGGTGTCAGTGACCTACCAGCCCTGACATTTATATACTTTTCACCTATGTGGTTGTTGCTGTTGCGAGGCGCCTCGGTTTGATCGGACGATCCGGGTCCGATGGAGTCATTCGTTGGCTCGTTTACGCCCCAAAGGGCGGGGAGACGTAGTGTTCAGGCATAATAATCCACATCGGTGGACCGGCCCTGACGATCTAAAGGGTTGATGCGTTCTGATCCTGAGGGGCGGGCTAGAGCGTCTCGAATTCGGTAAGGACTATCTTTTGCCTTGGTTCATGACGGAAATCCAATTTCCAAATACGTGACGATGCGGTTTAGATTGTATATATACATTTGGCGACATAGTGGCATGGGACGCTCATGTCGTCTATGATTGATAGTTATGATTTGAAATTGTTTTCAAACATATAAACACTAGCAATAATATCAAATGCCTTTGTTTTATTCGTATCAAGCATATCTTGGCCGTTATAAGGTAAAAACTCTATCCTCCGGTTTGCGTTGCATTGTGTGATGGGAACTGAGTCTTATAACGGCTTCATTTTTATAAAAAGCATAGCGATGTTTAAAAGAAAGATTTGTTTTAAAGCACTGGCAATCCAAAGGAGTAAACCCGTTCCACGAAAGTGGCGTGGTCCTGTGATTAGCCATATTATATATGTGTTGAGTGGATTTCTCATACCAGTCCCATGACTGACTTGTAGTTTGTTTCACTCTCAAACTCGGGTGCCCCTTTTTCTACACGGGCAGCCTTGTATTCAGGTTTAGCTGGTTCTTTCTGGATAGCTGGAGCTGAAGATGGATTCTATCATTTATTTCTTTTTATGCTGTTCAGCTCCTATTGTACATATTTTGTTTATTTCCGCTGTAGACATTTATGTATAGCTGAACTGTATTTGTACTAAGTAAGATCCTGTATACTGTGTAACTCTGATGATTACTTTTATCCAGTATTTTGTTGTTCATTCTGGTGTATTTATTTAATTTTGTTCTGCTATTATATGTTTCTGTGTTATATTCCAAAAGATAACCTTGTTTCCGTGAGAACGGGAAATCGGGTCGTCTCAAATAGCCTTGATAAATCAGATCATAGAATATATAAAGTTATATATAAAAGCAAACTGATAAGAAAGCATGCCTTGGTTGGTTATGTGGTGAATGCTAAGGAAGTTAGAAGGTGCAAGTTCGATTCCCTGTAAGGGCAGCAAGTTTCACTATTTTATGGTGTAGATAAACATTTTTGGAGCAGCGTAAAATTTGGCCAGCCTAGGGCAACCCTCAAGCTAGGACCGGGCCTGGTTCCAGGTATCCTATCAATATATACATGGTGTATGGATATATATTCACATGGGTATAAATCATATTTATTTTGGCTAATGTTGCTGCTTATTTGTATGCTAAAACATATACTATTTCATACCCAAAATGTCATACTGCCCCATTTAATACATTGTTTACATAAACAATTTTACTTGCACACCATTTTCACTTAGGCTTTAGTTTTTCTATTTCAATGTCTAAATGTATATTTTTATTTTCAGCAATTGTCATAATTTAAAATGTGAACAACATACACATACACATCCAAACAACACAATTTTAATCATTTAAACCCCTTGTTATAGAGTATTTATCTACTCTAATAATCATGATTAACGTACACAAAGCTAGAGTTATTACAGAAGATCTCTCGCCTAATGACGAAAAGACCTTCGTCTACTCCTTTACAACAAAGATAAGTTCATCAGATGGAATTTTTGATACCCCCGAGTGATAGAGTCACCAGTATATCATACAAGAATGGATAAAATATGCTAGTATCCTAAAATCAAAGAATGAAGGGCTAAAAGTCACCTAGTTGAGCAAAGATTTCGAAGATACTGGAAGGATACCTAACGAATAAATATTTGTAACACCCCATAAAAATATACCCTAAATGAATGTATGTAATTAAATTAAATATAAATAGTAATAAATTAACAAGATAAGAATAAGAATTTTTGGATAATCAAGAGTTGTGCTACAAAAATTTTATTATTGTATTTGTGGTAAAATTCTGATTCATTTTCATATTTTATTTATCATAAACGAAGTCCATATGAAAAGTTATTAATAAAACAAATTGTACATAAAATATGTACACACAAGGTATAAAATTCAAACTGATTAAATATAAATTAGTAATATAAATAAATATTAATTGGCATAATAGAATATTACTCAAAGATTTGAAATTGTGTGTGTGTATATATATATACATATTCACACACGAAAAAGGGACAAGAATAAACAAGAAATCTAAACAATTAATTGGTTTAAATAAAATAATTAATACAAAGCAACGTTACCAAAAAAAAATTCCTTGGCTTGACCCTAAAAGGGGGTCAATCACCCACAGAATGGGGTCAACATGGGGGTTGACCGCCTTATAGGACATTAATGGAAAATGCTTTTCTTTTTGGGTTTATATATTGTTTCGCTTCAGATGAACTATCCAGATTAAATGAAACTAATACAACGGTCCATATATGCATTGGCAACTATAAATAGACCCCCTTGCCTCCTCCCAAATCCCAAACTTTATTCTATTCTGCGCCTCCATCTTGTGTCTTCACTTTTTCTTAATTCCAGGAGAGGTAAGGCTTCTTCTCTCTCTATTCTATATTCTGTCTTTCTAATTTAAAAGTCCATATTCAGATTCTGGAATTAATATGTATGTATAGTGAGATTCTAAATTTGGTTCTCGTGTATATATATATATATGTATATATATATATATTATATATATATATGTATGGAGAAATTGGAGCATATTTGTAGGTGTGAGGAATATTCAGTTCAAACTGAATTAACCGACCAAACCGGTTTATTTCGGTCGGTTTAGTTCGGTTCCAAAAATAAATCGGTTTGAATTCAGTTTGTAAAATATATTTTTTTGGTTATAGGTTTAACCGAATTAACCGAACTTTTAATTTATCATCTAATTTTACAGTTTTGTAGTACTTTAAATAATTAGTTCAGTTTTATAATACAAAGACTTTTGTTGCAAATAGATCAAATCTTATCATAAACATAAAATGTAGTATGTAAAATTTCTCCAAATTTTACTTTGAGTGTATCCATTATTTAGATAATAATACATCCTTCAAGTTTGGTTAAATCGGTTACCGACCAAATTAACCGAAATTAATTCCGTTCGGTTTGGTGTGGAAAATTTTCAGTTCTAATTCGGTTTGAGTATTTTTACGTCCAACCAAACAAACCGAATGCTCACCCCTACATATTTGTTCGAAGGATATAATCCAGATGTTTGATAGGTTCTACACCAAAACCATTATTCTTCATTTCCTGTCTCTGTGAGTGGAAATTATGTGAGTTTTTTATTTCATATATCTCATTAGTATAAATTTGTATTATTATGCCTGAAGGAATTTGGATTTAAATGAAAATAAAATAATACAAATCCTCCTAACTCTTTATTTTTGTTGTTTGTGAAAATGGTCAATCAAATTGTGTATTTTGGATTTTGTCATTATTGATGTATTTAAAGATAGATGTTTTTGTGCTGTACAATTTTTGAAATTGGTCTGATTCACTTGTTTACTATAGATATTTATATTTGTGTATACTTGTTAAATGTCCTTTTGGTCCGGTTACCAAAATCTGTTCAAACCGACATGGCCCATCGCTTGGATCGATGGCCCAGAAGTGTGGCCAAACATTCTGTATTCGAGCCTTGTGTAGTCGTATAAGAATGGTCGCCCGACTCAAGTAAGCTGTTCAACAATAAACAAACACTTCGGGACCAGCATTGAGCATCATCATCAATTCATATGCCGACCTCACAACTCTTCAAAATTCTAATATGTCCAATTTAGTATCCCTAAGATACTACTCCCACTTTTCTTATCCACATCCCACTTTTCGTATCCGTATCTCGGATTTTGTCTCCGTATCCCACAACTTTGTGTCATGGGTTCCGTATTCGTATCCCACTTGCCGCCACAACTTCGTATCCCATATTCCAACTCCCTCTAGTATTCCTTGAAAACACTATTCACTCCCCTTTAGTATTAGTCTTGCCTTAAGATCCGCATTCCGCGTTCCCTAACAGTTGGTATCGAAGCCATGGTCTTCAAAAAGTTCATAATCTGATTTTAGGAAATATTAAATGGCGTTTTCTGAAATAATTTAGAACACTAGTTTAAACTCATAATCTGATTTTTGAAATTTAATTTTTAAAATTAGAAATTATAAATTTCTATAAAAGTGGATATTAAGAACACATCCATATTTTCAAACTTAATTAGGCTCACATCCTTCCCAACTTTTCCATGCAAACCCGCCCCCTGTTTTCAAAAGTTCCGCCTTCTACGTGTTTTTCTTTAAAAAAAGGCACTGCAAAGTAAAAAAATAAAAAATTTTGAAATATTCTCGGAAGTCCATGGAAAGTAAAAAAATTTGCCTACATGTATGCAAGTCTTACCAATGACTGCATACATGTATGCAACTATCTGAATGCACATACAGTAAAATAAATGTGCACGGCTACTGAATAATTGCATACAAGTATGAAATTATTCAGACATAACTTCATATTTGTACGCATGAAAGTTTTGCAGAATTGTGGCATGTAAATATTTTCATACTTGTATGCTGTTTTTTATGTGCAACTGCATACTTTTATGTAGATATACGCTGGTGCTTGTTTTCCATGAAGAAATTGAATTGTTGCGTAAAAACATGCTTGTATTTCATGAAATTTGCATATATGTATGCATGTATGCTGCTGTTTGACGCATAATTGAAATAGATGCATACACATATGCAACTATTTTGAAATATATGCATCTTTCGATGCATTTTACTGTATTTTTGCTGTTTTTGTGATTTTTTTTGCTTTTGACATGTTATTTGATTGTTTGTCCTCCTGATTTTTTTCCTAATTAATTATTTTACTTAATTATGAATTTATGTGATTTTCTTTATTGAATTTTCGAAAAACAGGGATGTAATTTACAATAAGTTTATGACCGGACCTGAGCCTAATTTTGAAACTTAATAGGGACCTGTGCCAAACAGACCCTTTCTAAAAATTACAAAATTTGGATATATGGATATGTTACAAAACCATCATGATATTATTTTTAAAATTGTAGTTGGTTATCTTGAAAAGTCATTTGATTATTTGAAAAGATATTTGATTATTTGAAAAGTTGTTTTGTTTTCCAGGAGAAGAGTAACAACGGCGGGGGAAAAGACATCAGGAGGAAGAAATGTATATATGTAATGTAAATCAACAAAGAAATGTGTACCAAATCAATTTACAACTTCGGGTTTTCATCTACAACTTAACTTCATATCGTACTTCTTTTCATTTGCTTCGTAATGCCACTAGTTTCATGTGAATCCGTCAAGAATTGACCAAGTAATGATCAAATGAAGTTTTGGTGAATAAAGAGAGAAGGAAACCAAAACTGTAAACGATTACCTTCAAACTGTATCCACAGGTTAGACTATTTTGTCCTAAGTCCTTTTCCAGATTGTAGTTCTTGTTCTCACGGTCGTTTTGATAGGTATATCATCGAATTCTGATCAAAATTGAGTGAGATATGCTATTTGAAGTTGGCTATGCAAAACTGAAAATCATGTATGGGATTTCTTACATCTCTCCTACTGTTTCGACTTACTACTCCCTATTACCATCCAAATTCATCTCCAAACTATTACTAGATCGTATTCCTTGAATTCCTCTTCGATTTGCCGCTGGTTTCATCCAATCCCGTTGAAAAATGAGGAAGATATGGCTTGTGAAAGATTGGTAAAAAAAGAAAAATGGGAAAAAGAGGAAGAAGAGAGAGTGTTTATGAAAGGAAGTGGCCGTTGGGCCTATTTATGAAAGAATGAAGTGTCCATTCATTTGAAATTTAAATTCAAACTCAAGGATCTTATTCCAAGTTGGTTAAACTAATAATTCATCAGTATCTTTCTCATACGGTCTTCAAATTCAGCAAATGAATATACTATGCTGATCGAAAAAATGAGTCTGTCGCAATAAAGAAGATTTCATTATCAAATTCTGAAAGATGTGGACGTGTGATTCATAACAATGGAAGGACAACAAATTGGAGGATTTCAAAAAGAGGTACGCCTTACAATATTTTCATAATTATCATTACATACAGGAATATACATCTATGTACATAGTTAGGTATAGAAATTTATCTCTTTTATAATTTTGTACATTTTGGTTCATGTGTCGATACACCAATTTAATTAAACCTTTTTTTATTATAAATTTAAATTTCATTACCCATTGATTTGGTTTTGAAAATTTGAAAGGACATCTTTTCAATATGAAAATGTCAGTTCAAACTCTAATTATCAATTTTGTTTATCTACCTATGTTTCATATATTTTGTTTCAAAAATATATATTAAAATTATAGTACATAAATATGTTGAAATAATTTAAAATTTTCAAAAATTTGATACTATTATAAAATATAAATTTATATCTTTTATATGTAGCTTAAACAGAAATTATTTAACTTTTATATTTTTCACATATGATTTCATAATAATTTTAGGTTACATTATCACAAAAACTATTTGTAATATTATTTTCGATTTTTTTAAAGATTTATAAACTTGTATATTTAACTTAATATTTTGGTATAATATATATATATATATATGATTTTTATAGGAAGTTTAAATATAATAAGTTATAGTTCTAACATTTACTTTGTAGTTTTGTTATAACTATATATTTCTTTTGAAAAGTTTAACATATAAATGGTTCTTTAGCAAATTAATATGTTTTGATGATGCATATCTCATAATAAATAAAATTTTTGAGTCCTTTTTAAAATTAGGTTATATATATATACAATTATGAATATATGTTTACTTTATATGATGCAATTTTATACTCTTTAAAAAGATATTCAATTTTCACTATATTTACCCTACTAATATTATTTAACTCCATAATTATTCTAAATACTTTGCTACCTATCATGAATATATTAAACTCTTAATTTCTTTCATTAGTATCATTAAACTAAGTCTAGAAATTAATATTACCTTTGTTTGATTGAAATAATTTATAATTTATGTAGAATTTTGAATATCTTTTACCAAAATGGATATCATTACCTAATCATTCTGCACATTATCATTACCTATCTTATCTCATATCATACATCATTATTATAAATTGCAGTGCATCTCAAATTAAAATCATTCACATCACAAATTGCATTTCATTCAATATATCACTTCATATAGCTTTGCATATGACATACTACATTGTAACCAATACACTGCCCACACTGCATTAGATGTTAACTTTAACTCCACATATAAAAAGTATACTATATGAGGAGTTTTTGTCTAATTAGAAATATATAGGATTATTAATCAAATACATATCATACTTACTTTGACTTAATTGACTTGTCCGATTTGTTTGACATGAATAACTTGATTAACTTGTTTGACATGGTTGAATTTAATTAGTGGTTGATAGTTGTGTTAGAAATATACTCATGCATTTGTGGTTAATAGGAGTCTTATAGTTTTTAGGATAAATAGAAGTTATAACAAATGTTTGGCTTTATGTTTGAATTTATTTGAATTGATGTTTTATGACAACAAAACTTAAAATGAACGATTGTTTGGATTAAATTTCTTTACTTAACTTATATCATAGTTTTAAGGATATCTTATAAGAATTATTTTTTAATCTAGGTTAAAGTCTTATTATAGCTTTAAGGGAATTAGAATTTAGGTTAGGTTTAGTCTTGTATTAGATTAAGGGGGAGTTTTATAGTTTCTAAGGATTAGTTGAAGTTTCAAAGTGTTTTTGAATTGACATATACTTTTGCTTTGGTTGTTTAGATTGTTTGTTTGAATTGCTTGTTTAGATTGATTTGCTTGTTTAGATTGATTTTCTTGTTTGAATTGATTATAAAATTTGATTGGTTTTGCTTAGTTTATCATCCTTTTATTTAGCTTATTAGACTAGTATAGTCATAATTTTAGGGGGAGTTATAATCTTTTAGGCATATAATCATAGATTTAAAGGGAGATATACGGATATTACAGAATCAGGGATAGTTATATTAGAAACATTTACAGCATAGATTTAGGGGGAGTATTGTTAGATATACTTTTTGATAATGACAAAGGGGGAGAAATTAAAAAATAAGGATTAGTTAGACATAGTTTAAGGGAGACTATATAGGATTCATATTGACAGAGGGAGTACTAAAAGGATCCGAATCAATAGGTATGAACAGGTATGAATATTTTATAAACTAAGGTTATCATCATCAAAAAGGGGGAGATTGTTGGAGAATGGAGTTTGATGACAACAACCTTATTTCAATTATCGTTGATTACAAAATTTATACTAACATATCTATGTAGAATATATATATATATATATATTTATATGTATGTATTGTGTGTGTGTGTATGCAGGATTTGTATATAGGACTTAAATACGGAAGACTATACAGTTTTAGAGATTCAAGAGATTCAAAATTTAGAAAAGATTCAAGACTCATGAGTACTCAAGTTATCAAGAATTCAAGAGTTCAAGACAAATATAGTAACAGATTCTATTTTATATGTAAGACTCTGAATAACACTCCAGGTTGAAATTCAAATTCTATTTTTTAAAATTTTGATTTTCAAATTTAAAATTCAAATTTTGTTTTCAAATTATTCTGTCTTACTTATGATTTCAAACAAGTTTAAAGTTATATATATAAGTTTTTACATATATATATAGTTTTATAATCTTATGATTTTATAGTTTTAAACCTTATAATTTTATAAATATGTGTACACAATATATATTTATGTTTTCATATGGTTTTATACTTTAGAATACTCGCTTATGTCACTAAGTTGTAATTCAAGAATTTCCAGAACAATATATACAATAAAACACTTGAAAAATAGTTTTAAAAATTATTTTATACATGCTTATTCGCACACATATTTGTCTATGTCGACATATAACTGTCAGAAATTCAATTTTCAGAGGAAGTGTCTTTTCACTATTTGTAACGTTCCAAAAGCTTTGCAACCTTTCAAATCTTATAAATAGGAGTTGATTTTCGAATATTTTAACAATTCTTCTTCTCCATTTTCACCCCTCTTAATCCCACCATCAATATTTCTTATTGTAACACCCCTAATTTTTAACGACATTAAAGATAATAAATTAAATAATAATTAATTTAATGTTCAGAATTAGAGGAAACAGACTACACCATTGCGTCCGTCTCGAAACTCTGGTAAATATAGACATTTGGTTTGCGTAAAATGCATATCGTATGAAGAAGTTATGAGAGTTTTAAGTTTGTATACGCACAAAAATATTTTATATATACACATAAATCAAAGGTGAGTCAGGGATGAGTCAAAATCCTATCCAGAGGATTCAAATTCGAAAATTCCTCTGAGTGGAAAAATTCCCGCTCTATGGGGTCGACCCCCATGAAGGGGTGTCGCCCTAGGGGTCGACCCACCCACAGGGGTGTCGACACCCCTAGAGCTGAGGTGGAACTCGGTTTCAGGGGGTCTGGCATGTAACACCCCGAATTTTTGGTTAATACTAAAATTCACTAATTACAGGATAAATAATTTCATACGTGGGAATTGGGGGTAACGGGCTGCGTTATTTCGTTCGTCTCGGAAAAATACGCGAAATAGAGTCCGAGTTTTCGAGAATCGGAGTCCGTATGGCCCGGTTATGGCCCAAAGAAGTTTGCAGAAAAATTAGAGCTAAAAACAGATTTAGGAATTTGAATTTAAATTTTAAATTAGAACCAGCGGGGCCAGGCGGGAAGATTCCCGCCCTAAGCATGTCGACAGGGCTGTCGACAGGCCTGTCGACAGGGGGGGTGTCGACATGCCTGTCGACTTGCCTGTCGACATGGCGTGTCGAACCAGGGTGCTTGGGTGCACCAGATCTGGTTTTCTGGCTAGGGCTGGGCTTGGTTCTAGAGGTTTCCTAAATCTAACGGACCTAAATTAATCTAGGGTTAATCTAAGGGCCTAAAACACTCTCTTAATCTATAAATACACCCTAAACCTACCTTAATCCATACTAAAAATAGAAATGAAGGCCTCATGCCGCCAAATTAAATCCTAGAAGGAATCTCCACTAATCTAAGAAGAAAGTTTCAAGCTAATCCCTCTCAAATCATTCTCTAGTCATCATTATCTTCATAGTTAGCAACTAATTCTACTTCATAAGGTTGCTAATCTTGAGTTTGGTGAGTTTCTATCACTTTAACATCGATTGTTAAAGTAAGTAGATTGGGTGTAATGAGACTTATGGTCTTAAATGCGGATTAGTGAGTTTGAATCATGTATAATGATATGTTACTCTATGTTGTTCTATGTTTATGCATATTTGATAAGTTGATTTATGCATGTTTAACAAGTTGATTTATGCATGTTTAACAAGTTGATATATGCATGTTTAACAAGTGGATTTATGCATATTTAATGAGTGGAATTATGCATGTTTAACAAAGTGAGTTATGCAAGTTAAGTATATGTTTAAATGCAAGTTTAATGTGATATGCAAGTTATGCATGCTTATGCAAGTATATGGATGCTTATGCAAGTCATGTATATGTTTAAATGCAAGATTTATGTGATATGCAAGTTATGCATGCTTATGCGAGTATATAAGTGCTTATGCAAGATATGTATATGCTTAAATGACATGATATGCAAGTTATGCATGTTTATGCAAGTTATGTATGCTTATGCAAGTATCTGAATGTTTATGCAAGTATGTGAATGCTTATGCAAGTTATGTGTATGCCTAAATGCATGTTTAACATGTTATGCAAGTCATGAGAATGCTTATGTGCAAGTTCAACATGTTATGCAAAATATGTGTATGATAATATGCAAGCTCATATGCAACATGTTATGCAAATCATGTGTATGATAATATGCAAGTTGGGTTAAATGTGGTTGGGTTAAAATGTGTTCATATATGCAAGTTGACATCCTCTTAACCCATGACAAAGTTATATGCTAAACCCATGATAGTTGTGATGGATCTTCCCCTTTTATTATGTCATGAAATGAGAACGATTTACGTGGGGAACGATGGGGTTGGTAAATATGTTAATAAATGAATGATTGGGTATGATTAAGCATACCATAAAAATAAATTACCATAAGAGGGAATTTACCTATTGAGTTAGGTCTACCCCATGGGAATTTACCTATTGAGTTAGGTCTACCCATGTTATGGAAAACTTGATATTAATTAGGGATAATTAATATGGGGGTGATTAATTAGGTGTAATTAATCGACTAAGACACGAGGTTGGACTCATTTGTAGTGTAAAACTGCCCGGACCCGACCGGCTTAACCAGTTGCTACAAATGTCAGCCCAATGTGAGAGGTCTTAGCCATGAATTAAATACGTGATTAAGGTAAAGACACGAGGTTAGACTCTGTTATGACGTAAGACTGCCCGGACTCTACCGGCTTAACCAGGCGGTCATAACAGTCAGTCTAATGTGGGAGGTCTTTATGGGAGATCACGGTCTTAATTAATTAAGAAACACTTAACCATATTAGCATGTAGTGGGACATGAGGGGTTAAGTGGGTGCCTTGGGTGGCATGAGGAAATTTTGTGGGTGCCTTGGGTGGCATGTGGAATCTAGTGGGTTGCCTTGGGTGGCAATAGAAAATACGATTAGAATACTTAACCAAGTGGAAACATGTAATTAAACATGATTAAAGGGTTAAGTGGGATACACTAGATATTTGACAAGCTTAAGTGGGTAGCTTGTGGGGGCCCATTTCAACCAATATCCCAAACGTATCTTTGTGGGCTCGACCCATGTCGAGTGACGGGACACGCATATTGGGCTTGATTATAAGAGGCCAAAACGGGTTAGCGGTGGCAACGCAAGTCCAACGGGTTCATATGCGTGTGTGGGCCCGGGCTGGTAGATAAGCCGTTGTTGCATCGTGTAGATATAAAGCCGTGCACCGTTGATAGTATTGGGTAGCCACTTTAGGGGAGTGATACACCCCACTGTGGGACCAGCACGGGTATCTACGATAGGGAGCCGATCGATGGGGAGTAGTGGGTACACCTAATGAAGATAGGGGCAGACGGCACCTATGTAGGGGTACACGAAACTACTGGGTAAAAATTACTGAGTACACCTAGTGGAGATAGGGGCAGACAGCACCTATGTAGTGAGCTAGGAGTACACGAAACTACTGGGGAAATTTTCTAAGTCCTTGGAGGGATCAACCTTTAAGTAGGAATGACTGGTGTGGTGCAGTTAGTAATTATCCTTGGGTGGGTAGATGCGTCCTGACGGTTATCTTAGTTTATCCTAAGTCTACCAAGCTGCTTAGTGTAGCCATTCATCCCCAGATATTACCGTAGGTCAAGTTTATGTATTCTCTGGTTACTTTAATGATGGTATTGTTAAAGTTATAGGACTCACTCAGACTTATGTCTGACCCCGTTGTTTTTATCTTTTTCCCAACCCTCAGGTCCTACGGTGGATCCTAGCGGTAGTAGAGCTTGATCGGATTGCTGTTCCAGTCTTTCGGAGCTTGGGTAGATGTAAAGCTCCAGTTATCCAGTTATCTTTTCTTTTGTCATGGCTATTGTATGAGAGAGTGGGATTATGTACTTCTTTATTTTGATGGATATTGTACTTGACTTTTATCATGGTTTTATGATGTAACCAGACATGTTTATTTCCGCTGTTATGAGATGATGTTTTAAAATTTCAAGTACTATTTATATCTGTCTTAGTGTAATTTTTCTGTTCTATATTCACTAAAATACTCCACCGATGCTATGGCATTCCCTTAGTGAGTGACCATAGCGGGCGTGGGCTGTTACATGGCAGCTATATATATGTATCATATTTCTCATATTCTCTTCATTGGGAGTCATGGAGGCCATATGCTACTGGAGTGCGAACTGAACCATTTCTACAACAACATATTCTACAAATCTAATTGAGAAATTCTAGATCCGTTCTTCCTAAATTCTCTAAAACCTAACGCTGGGAGTTTCTAGATTACTTTTAGGTTTAGATAAATAAAAGTATACTTTGAAAGACTATGAATTGGATGTGTTATAAAGTATGATTCTGTGTTAATGTGAGATTCTATACTATGTCATGACAGATCTAATTTCCTAGATCTAATAAAATTGTGGTGATTCGATTATGATGTTTATGTGGACCTTGACTTGTAACCATATAATGGTGGATGTACATCAATTAATTTGGACAATTGAGACATTACTTGGATCTAGATCTTTATGTTAATCACCTCTCACTTGTCATATTGTGATACACTGAGATATGTTGTAAACTTGACAAGAGAATCCACCTTTTGATCAAAAATGTTACCATGTCACCCTCACTATGCTAGATCTAGGTAATTGGACACCTAATGTTTAATCTAGATCTAATTATGCTTGCTTAACATCACAGTGATTGCCACAAGTTACTAGTTTGATGTCCATTTTATTATGATGTTAATCACATGTCCGTTCACTTTGTTATTATGCCAGTTTATGTTCATGTTTATGCCAAAACATGTTGAACTACCACCCTTGTCATGTTCCCTTTTTATTGTATAGCTAGGCTACTTTATAGCCTAGATGCCGCCAAAATACATATGAATACGTTAGAGAGGAAATGGGGAAAAAGGGATTATAATTGGCATGATTTATGTAATGTTTAATAGGAAATGGGACATGTAATTCAAATGGGGAAAACATAGAAATAGTTACCTATAACGACATAGGTATATTTGGATTAATTTGGAATGTTTAGTAATTTACAATTAGGAATTGTAAATTGTACTTATGACACGAGGTTAGGTTATATTAGTGGTGGAAGTCTGCTCGGACCGGACCGGCATATCTAGCAACCACCAATGTTGAACCTAATGTAGGAGGTCTAAGTATGCAAATACAAATCGGGTAAGACACGAGGTTAGGCCCAAATGTGGAATAAGACTGCTCGGACCCGAGCAGCATATCCAAGATCCACACTTTGTAGGCCTAATGTGGGAGGTCTAGCCCATTATAACCATAATTGGACATGGTAATGAAATGGACTACTTAACCTAATTTAATATTACTATGGACTTAAGTTAGGGTTAAGTAAAATTAGATGGGTAGTGGTGGGTTAAGTAAATTAGAGGGGATGGGTAATATGTACATATAGGCCCACGTACTTAACCCAATAAGGTTATGTAATTAAAGACACCTAGTGGTGTACATAACCAGTAGATAATGTAACATGGTTATGTAATTAAAGACACCTAGTGATATACATAACCGGTAGATAATGTAATGAAGTTATGTAATTAAAGACACCCTTTAGGGTAGGCATAACTAGTATAGGGGTATGTAATTAAAGACACCTAAGGGTATACACAGTCAGTGGAAAACCTAGTGGGGATACAAGACAAGGGGAGAGCATGTATCATATTGTGTGAGACCCATTTCAGTCAGTAACCTTAAGTTGGTATCAAGTAAAGAACTCCGTACTAGGCAGAGAAGGGGCACGCTTACTGATTGATTATAAGGGATCCAAACGAGGCAGATGGTGTGGGCGGCGCAAACCAACCGGGGACATGTGCGTGCATGGGCCGAGCAGAGGGGGCTAAGATGATCGTGACACCAGTAAATATGGTTGTGCATACCATGGGTTGCCACTTTAGGAAGTGATACCTCCTACTGTGGGGCCAGCACATGATATCTACAGGGTAGGGAGCCGATCGATTAGGGTAATGGTTAGGGTATACTTGGAAGTATAACCTAAGCCTACCAACTTGTAGTGGGAGGGATCATCTCATTTCAGTTATACTAGCAATAATGTAGAGTAATCATTAGTGAGGCACATACACCTTAACTTGCTTACCTTGTCACACCTGCCATTTATGTAGTTTTCTCTTATCCACTTTATATGCCTATCATGTTGCTTTTAATTATCTACTGGCTAAAAGTAACTAGACTCGCCAGACTTTATGTCTGACCCTGTTGTTTCTCCTTCTTTCTTCCATTTCCCCCCAGGTTCTCAGGGAGGAAACACTCAGACTTAATCAGGAATCAGATATCATCTTGCTAGGAGCTACTTCTGAAGTATGGCTCAAGTTCTTGTCTCTACTATGGCTTAACTCTTTTTATTGGGGGAATGATGCTTTTTATTTACTTATGTACTCTGATGGTGCAAGATAGAAGTATTTTTATTGTAATGTTTTTTGTGACTTATGAAATTGTGGACCACTGTATTATGACTTATGTTTGAAATAAAATTTTAAATTTTCCGCTACTGCCTTATTTATATCTGTCTTGTAATTATTCTGTGTCTGTTTACCTATAGCACTTCACGAAACTTAATGCATTCCCTTAATGAGTGACATTAACAGACGTGGGATGTTTCACTTGTTATCGAAGCTGAAGGTTACCGGATTAAATAAAAGTTTTTGAAAATTATTTTTAAAAAGGTTTTAAAAAGGAAAGCATTTTCAAAAATATAAGTCTATTTTGAAAAAACATTCCCCAAAAAGCCATATGTAGTATCCTTCGTTCCTTTATCTAAAGTTCTTCCTTTTCCCTTTTTCAGCATGTCTGGGGAACAAAACATCCCTAATATCCCGGAGGGCGTCACAATACCCGAATGGTTCCGTAGGTATTTGGAGGACACGGTGCCTACCGAAGGTTAAGAAAAATGTTCCTCCCCCAGCTGCACCAGTCAATCCTCCTCCTCCTCCTCCAAGAGCTGATAACTTTGCCAAGATCTACAAAAACTTCCGGGCTATGGGAGGAAGGCCATTCCACGGGAACAAGACATTCATAGAAGCTCAGAATTGGCTTAAGGAGACCGAGGACTTATTCGTAATCTTTGAAGTGGAGAACCGAAGAAAAATTCAATTAGCTGCTTGGCTGTTAAAGGACGAAGCCTCATTTGGTGGGAAATCACCCATGCTGGACATCCGGAAGAAACTTGGGAAAACTATAGACAGAGGTTCGAAATTAAATTTCTTTCGCAAGCGGAGAGAAGCATACAGATGGAGAGGTTCTTAACACTCAAATAAGGAAATTTGACGGTGAAGGAGTATGTGAACAAGTTCAACCAGCTGGCAAGGTTCGGGCTAGAATTGGTAGACACACTGCACAAAATAGCTTTGTGGTTTACTAAGGGACTAAATGAGCCTCTGCATGGTTTAGCTATGTCCCATCTTCCAATGGGGGCCACCTTTGTAAAGCTTGTTGATATGGCCCTATTGCATGAGGAGGACAAGGGAGAAAAGAAGGAAACAAAAACTGAGGGGACATCGCAGAATAAGAAGGTATGGCCCGAGAAGGGGCCGCAACAGCAACAACAACAGAAGAAAGGGGGAAAAGATGATAAAGGCAAGGATAAGAGAAAATGTCACAATTGTGGAAAGGAGGGCCACCTGATCAAAGATGGTAAGAGAAGGAAGGCCAGTTGCTTTAATTGCGGAGAGGTTAGACACTTCTCTAAGGAGTGCCCGAAGAAACAGGGATCGCAGGGACAAGGGCAAAGAGCAAGGACTTCTGGAGGATAGGTGCGTGCTCTTGCGATCAGTGCTCTTGAAAGAGGTAGAAAATTTTCTGTAGAAAGTTTAGTTTCTCTTTCAAACTATCCGGTTAGAACACTTTTTGATTCTGGTGCTTCACACTTATTTATATCTAGTTCTGTGGTTGAATCTCTGCATTTAATTACAAGTATGGTAGTAGATCCCATAGTTGTTTCAAACCGCATTGGTGGTTCAGCTCATTTATCGATGATTTGTAAGGATTTGAAAATATCTGTATTGGGCATCGAGTTTGAATGCGATGCGTATGTGCTCGGGTTTATGGGCTATGGGTTGATTCTAGGAATAGATTGGCTTACCACGTATGGGGCCATTCTGGATTGTGAGAGGAGGGCTGTTAGACTCCTGATTTGTCATGGAAAGACCCTCGAAGTTTCTTGTGACCCCCAAGGGTCTGTTATGCTTAGCTTCCTAGAGTCTCTAGATGCATCCATAGATGATTTGCAATCTGTTCCGGTGGTTCAAGATTATCCCGATGTTTTTGATAAGGTACGAGGTTTACCTCCAAGGCGTGAGATCGACTTCCGCATATATCTGGTGGACAATGCAAAGCTAGTTGCATTACTAGTGCGCCACATGGCTCCAAGAGAAAGGAGGGAGCTGAGTAAGCAAGTAGGGGAGCTACTTGAAAAAGGGTTTATCAGACGAAGCATATTTGAGTGGGGTGCTCCAGTAGTATTCGCAACTAAAGCGGATGGTTCGCTTCGCTTGTGTGTTGACTATAGAGAGTTAAATAAGCTCACCAAGAAGATAGGCACCCGCTTCCGAGGATTGATGATTTATTTGATCAGCTTGTTGGTGCCTCGGTATTTTCTCAGTTAGACTTGGCTACAGGGTTCCACTAGTTGAGGGTGGCTGAGGACAACATAGATAAGACTGCTTTCAGGACTCCGGACGATTTCTTTGAATGGCTAGTTATGCCTTTTGGATTGAAAAATGCACCCGCCTATTTTGTTGATTTGATGAGTAGGGTGTTTCGGGAGTTCCTAAACAATTTCCTCGTAGTCTTTGTTGATGATATTTTAATCTTCTCCAAGAGTGAAGAAGAGCATGCCCAATATTTGGGAGAAGTTTTGAAAACTCTCCGTGACCATCAGCTAAAAGAAAAGTTCTCCAAATGCCATTTCTGGAGAAAGGTGGTGAGATTCTTGGGGCATGTAGTCTCCAAAGAAGGGATAGCTGTAGATCCCGCGAAGGTGGTTGCAGTACAAGATTGGAAAATTCCTAAAAATGCAACCGAGGTGAGAAACTTTCTTGGGTTGGCAGGTTATTATAGGAAGTTCATTAAGGACTTCGTGAAGATATCAGCCCCTCTCACCAGGCTAACAAAGAAGAATTTGACATTTTCATGGGATATAGAATGTGACGTTCCAATGACTAAAAAGGGATCTGACAACAGCCCCGGTCATGACCTTGCCCGAGAGAGTAAAGTGATTACTGTTTACACTGATGTGTGCGGTACATGGCTTGGTGCGATTCTGATGCAAGAAGAGAAAGTAATATGTTATGGGGGTAGACAGTTGAGAGTTCATGAGAAGAACTACCCCACCCATGATTTAGAGCTAGCTGCCATAGTATTCCCGCTAAAGACATGGCGTCATTATTTACTTGGAGAAAAGTTCGAGTTATACACCAATCATAAATCTCTCAAGTATCTATTCTCACAGAAGGATCTCAACTTAAGGCAACAACGGTGGATGGAGTTATTAGCTTCATATGATTTTGAGATTGCTTATACCCCCAGCAAGGGTAATGTGGTGGCAGACGGAGTAAGTAGGTAGAGGGTGGCCTTGAGTCCTCTGTTTTTGGAAAGAAAGAACTTGGAGTTCATACCAGCTTTTGATTTTAGACCCTCCATCGAAGTTTTGCCTGATCTGTTGCATCCTTGGAGATACAAATGACTCTTGTGGATCATATAGTAGCTTTGCAACAAGGTGACCCACAGATTCTAGATATCATGGATAAGCTCAGAAGAGGGGAGACTTCTAGTCACCTCAGTAGGTATGCCATAGATGAAAAGGGGTTGTTGCGACGAGATGGAAGGCTTTGTATTCCTCAAACTGGAAGCTTGATAAAGGGAGTCTTAGAAGAGGCCCACTATTCTAAGATGACTATTCATCCAGACGGTGACAAGATGTGAAGAGACATGATAAGGGTTTTCTTTTGGGCAGGGATAAAGAAGGATGTGGCCGAATTTGTTTCTCAATGTTTAGTTTACTAGCAAGTCAAAGCTGAGCAAAAGAAGCCCGGTGGATTGCTTCATCCGTTGGAGGTTCCACAGTGGAAATGAGAGAGCGTCTATATGGATTTCATAGATGGTTTGCCTAGATCGAAGAAATGTAATACCAGTATTTGGGTGATAGTGGACATACTCACTAAGAGCGCTCACTTTATTCCAGTTAAAAGTAAAAGAAAGGCATCATGGTTGGCAACAATTTATGTTCGCATGATAGGTCGCCTCCACGGAGTTCCTTCCAGCATCGTGAGCGATCGTGACCCCATCTTTACCATCAAATTTTGGAGGAGCTTGCAGGAAGCATTAGGTACACAGTTGTGTTTGAGCACTGCTTATTATCCTCAGACCGATGGGCAGACGGAGAGGTAAACAGAATTCTAGAAGATCTTTTAAGTCTGTGTATCCTTGACTTTGGAGGGACTTGGGAAGAGCATCTTACTTTAGTAGAGTTTGCCTATAATAACGGCTATCAGGCTAGCATTGGTATGGCACCCTTCGAATCAATGTACAGACGACCCTGTAGATCGCCAACTTATTGGTGGGAATCTGCAGAAAGATTATTGCTTGGACCAGATATGGTTAAGGAAACGTCCAAAAAGATTGACCTTATTCGACGGTGGATGAAGACAACTTAAGATAGACAGAAGTCCTATGCAGACAAGAGACGGACTGACATCGAATTCTAAGTGGGAGACTTATTTTTTATCAAGGTATCACCTCTGAGGAATGTGGTTCGCTTCGGATCAGTAGGGAAGTTGACACCTAGGTTTGTGGGACCATTTACCATAACCGAGAGGATTGGCCAAATGGCATATAGAGTAAATCTCCTAGAAAATTTATCAGGTGTTCATGATGTTTTCCATGTCTCTCATCTACGAAAGTGCTTGCATGACACCGCAGAAATTGTTGAGCCGAGCATGTTGGAAGAAGTCGAAGTGAAACGGGTGGCGACAGTCAGACGAGTCCCTACCCGTATTCTTGGGTCGGAGGTTAAGAAGCTGCGCAATAAGGAAATCAAGTTGCTAAAGGTTCAATGGGGAGATAACTCATAAGATGCGACTTGGGAGACCGAAGACAAGATCCGTGCTTCGTACCCTTTTCTTTTCGAGGGTATGTTCTTAACTCCTTTCCTGAGTTTTATCAGTACTTGTTTCTATCAATAGAATATATCTTATCCATTGTATTTTCGACCTTTAGATAGGAATCCTATGGATGTAAACAACATGTTTGAAACATGTTATGTCTGATGGATGCAAGTGGATGCAAATGGATGCAAGTGTTTGCTAGTGGTTGCCTGTGGACGCATATACACACATATTAGGCACTAAGATCGGCTCAGTCACTTTCATATTGCATATGGATTTGTGTGCATTTTCTTTTCTTTTCTTTTATGATGAAAATGGATGAATTGGCATATGGATGTCGCATTTGGACGAATGGGTGTGCATATATATAGAACTTATATGATACAATAGGTTTATTTGCATACATATTGGATTCATGGCACTAACATACATTGCATTAAGGAGGTCAACTGAATCAGTAGACCGCCTGATCTTTGGATTAGTGTCGGGACATATAAACACACCTTTGCATATATTCATATAAGCATTAGAAATCTTTAAGGACAATGGATGCCATTGATTGGTGGATGATGGATGGTAGAATATGCACTCTTCTCAACTAAGAGATTTCGGGGACGAAATCCTTTGAGTAGGGGAGAATGTAACACCCCGAATTTTTAACGACATTAAAGAGAATAAATTAAATAGTTAATAATTTAATGTTCAGAATTAGAGGAAACAGACTGCACCATTGCGCCCATTTCGAAATTATGGTCAAGATAGACATTTGGTTTGAGTAAAACGGACACCGTGTGAAGAAGTTATGAGAGTTTTAAGTTTGTATATGCACAGAAATATTTTATATATACGCATGAGTCAGAGGTGAGTCAGAATCCTATCCAGAGGATTCAAATTCGAAAAATTCCTCTGAGCGGCAAAATTCCCGCTCTAGGGGGTCGACCCACCCACAGGGGTGTAGACACCCCTAGAGCTGAGGTGGCACTTGGTTTCAGGGGTATGGCAGGTATATATATGTGTCATATTTCACATATTATCTTCATTGGGAGTAATGGAGGCCATATGCTGCTAGAGTGCGAACTGAACAATTTCTACAATAACATATTCTACAAATCCAATTCAGAAATTCTAGATCCGTTCTTCCTAAATTCTCTGAAACCTAACGCTGTGTGTATCTAGATTACTTTTAGGTTTAGATAAATAAAAGTATACTTTGAAAGACTATGAATTGGATGTATTGTAAAGTATGATTCTATGTTAATGTGAGATTTTATACTATGTCATGACAAATCTAATTTCCTAGATCTAATAAAATTATGGTGATTCGATTATGATTCTTATGTGGATCTTGACTTATTACCATGTTACGGTGGATGTACGTCTATTAATTTGGACAATTGAGACATTACTTGGATCTACATCTTTATATTAATCACCTTTCACCTGTCATATTGTGATACATTGAGATATGTTGTAAACTTGACATGAGAATCCACCTTTTGATCTAAACATGTTACTGGGTCACCCTCACTATGCTAGATCTAGGTAATTGGATACTTAATGTTTAATCTATATCTCATTATGCTTGCTTAAACATCATATTGATTGCTACAAGTTACTAGTTTGATATCCACTTTATTATGATGTTAATCACATGTCCATTCACTTTGTTATTATGCCAGTTTATGTTAATGTTTATGCCAAAACATGTTGAAACTATCACCCTTGTCTTGTTCCCTTTTTATTGTATAACTAGGCTACTTTATAGCCTAGATGCCGCCAAAATATGTACGAATACGTTAGAGAGGAAACGGGGAAAAAGGGATTATAATTGGCATGATTTAGTTCATGTTTAATAGGAAAAGTTGTAACGAACTTGTCAACAGGGTCGACAAGGACTTAGAAGGAGTCTTAGGTAGGCTCAAGAGATTTGAATTAGTACTAAAAAATTTTTGTCTAGTCAATAAAGAGAATCGTTTAGGCTAATTAATGGAACAAGTAGATGTAAAAGAAGCATGGTATAAGCTTATCGGAACTAGGGCTGGCAATTAGACCCGACCCAATGGACCCGGACCTGACCCAGTGGGTCTCGGTTCTAGGCGGGTCAGGTTTTGTCGGGTCTAAACTATACATTTCAAAAATTTAGACCCGACCCGATCCAAGCTTCGGTTCGGGTCGGGTCGGGTCGGTTTGGGTCCGATTGAATAATAACACTAAAAATACATATATTTCAATGTTTATTGGTCGCGGGTTTTTTTGGTCGGGTTTATGCGGGTCGGGTTTGATCGGTTCTTGATGGTATTCTTCAACACCTAGACCCGACCCGAGACCCATCGGGTTCGGTTTGGGTTCGGGTCTTTTCGGATCGGTTCGGGTTTTCGGTTCTCGATTCTAATTTCCAGCCCTAATCAGAACTTGCGATAAGGTGTTTTCGTTTTATTAGAAAATAGGAACAGTAGTGACCAGGTCAATAAGGTTAATGAGGCTTATCGGTACTGTATACTAGTATTATCGCAAACGATGGGAAAAAATGACCGTTAAAGAAACCTATTTTGAAAATGTTACGAAATACAAAATCCACACCTACTCGGTCACGGAATGCATTCATCCTTTGTAATATTTGTGATGATTTATGGCCAATGAATTTTTGTAAAATGTGAACATTTTAAATATAAATAGTAATCACAAATTGTGATTCATGAATATGATGCTTTTTAAAGTAAAAAAACATCTATATTTATAATTCAACTACAGAGCATACACTTGACATTCGAAAGATAACACCCTAAATTTAATTGGTTGACAATTGTCCTCGAATTCTTTAATTGGAATATCACCTCTGAAGAAGCTACTAAAGTAACAAACCAGAAAGACAAAAAAATAACAAATCATGTTTTGAAAACATGTGAATATATAGAATTCAACTAATTTATTGTCAATAAGGAAAATTCATTTGTTGTAAAAAATAGAGTGACCGGGTGAAGGACAAAAAAATTGTACTATATAAGATAAATAATCTTTTGTGAGAAAGAAACCGATAACACTAGAGGGGCAAACGAACAAAATAAAACACTAAAATAATTCTCCATCTCACAGTAATTCCTAATAGAGGATCTACAAAGAGATAATGAAAAGGTTCAGAATAACTCAGTACTTTGGAACCGTAGTGAGGCTCAAATAACAGAACATGTAAAAAAAGGTTTACATAATAAAGAAAAGAGTGTTGCATAACATGGTTGTTGAACTTCGATGGCGTACTTTCTTCCAAATCAGATTAAAAAAATCGACTCTAAATTCGTATGAGATTTATGGACTTTTTTTAATAAGAACTTTAACCAATGTTTTCTCATTCAAAGAATGAAAATAAAACATATAACAACAACTGTAACCCAATCGCACAACCCATATACATTTTTGTTAGCAATCAACACTAAGTATGAAGAATGTAACCATACTTTCTCAAACCTCACAATAACTTCACTCATTTTCTAAGCATACCAAATCAAAGAGAATCCAATACACATTAACTAGTTTTCTCCATAAAATCCTGAGTAAGACCAAGGCAACAAATTGATTGAGGAAAAGCAAGTCTGAAATATGAAAAAAACATTCTAACTAGTGCATCGAACAAACAATTATGAACATACCAAAACACTTTAACAAGAATGTTGTCTATAGGAATTGTCGGATTTCCTCCAATTTCCACATTAGTCTCTTCATTAGCGACACTCTCTTTCTATTGACCCTGATCTCAAGATTCGTCTCGTTGAGCCTATTAACATCAGATTCTATATAACAATGTTATGAACACGTCCACTATTGCAAAACTGAGCATTTGTACTATAAACCTTCTTACGGAACAAATTCTCCCTCTAAAGCACTAAACTAAGATATGAGACCGGCTAAGCAACTAAGTTAAAACAAAAACAAGAAAGGAAGAAAACATACAGTACATTGTTCAAATGTAGCATTGGAAAGAATAGAAGTCAAAAGCACCAATAAGATACATGAACGGAGACGGAACAGAAGTTATCATCTCTTAAACATACATCACCAACTTAATATGGAACATGAACTGTTACCGTGTTTGGGACATGTGATAGAAAAAAATGGCATGAATATTTTATTAGATAGCCTCCAATAACCATGAAAGTGGAATAGTTTGGATGGTAAAAATACTAATGGAATTAGTTTGTGGTTCTGCTGAGCTCATGAATGTATTCTTATGTTGCAGTTAACCAAACTTTAACAAGATCATGACTTGTAGAAGGCATGTATTCAGCGGTATTGTTTTAGCATATCTATATTGCCTCCTTTGTATGATTCTGCATATAACAAAGTTCAAAATCCTTAACTTGGCTATTTGTAAATACTATCACACGTAATTTCATATATTTGACTTTAGCTGATGAAAATTCCTATTTATCAGAACTCATATAGCATACCACTATGTAATTCGAGTATCTATCGAGTATCAGTAAACATAGTTAGTACCTAAAATGTGTGTGTATACCAATGCCAGTTTCATCCTTATGTATATTAGAGATTATATTTTCTAAAGCTCAACATCAAGCCTAGTGTTAATGAGTGTGTACTACATCATGCATATAAACACACATCATAAAAGCTCAGTTGTCGTCAGCATTCAAGAGGGTTCATTGATAAATTACTCTTGGATATTATTATATTGTCTTAAAATCATCATAGTGCACTAAACTATGAAAATTATTCCCTAACTCCTTTGAACGAAGTACATTCAAATATTTTAAACTAACAAGAGTTTGTTTATATCATTGTACATGTGAACTGAACAGGTAAACTCATGCCTTTCAACACTCATTCAAGCTTTTCCAATCTTCATTTATAAGACAATCTTCAAATATGCACATATTTACCAAAAAGGAATTAGAGAAATATATGAACATAGTTTCGTAATGCATATAATTAAGTACATATTGCAAAAAGATATTTCTGATATAGTGAAAAACACAAATGACATGCAATCGAAAACACATTGAGGCACAATTCAGAGGGTGATTTACCTTCAAGGCTTATGCCTTAGATGCATGAGGCAGAAAAAGGGTAAAAAAACACGCCTTAAAGTCAAAATCGTAGTAAGCTATAGGCCTTTCCGGCGATTTTTTTATGCTGATCTGTTTACTAAAAAACCTACTAAACTGCAAAATAGTTACGAAATCATTTTATCCTCCTAGATATAAAACATAACATAAATCTGAATCTAAAAAAATTACCTGTTAGTTCACTATCTTTTTTTGCCTGCAAATCTTTCAGATTCCCCTAAAACAGAAATTTAACAAAACTCGGTACAGAAACAAGATGTCAAAAATCAGTTCGATCCAGAAAAATAAAAGCTCAACAATATCAAGCACTAGAAGCATAAAAAATCCTTAACATTTTGTAATGCACCAAATCAAGCTTGACTTATATGTGTAAAATAATAAAAATATGAAGCATCGACTTGTTTTATTTCTAACTTGAATTCCGATGTTAATTTAAAATATCCTTTTATGAAGTGACATAAGTTGAAACTCAAAATAGATTTTGAAATAGAGAACGATTTTGAGTCGATCAAAAAATGAATTGATTAACCTAAAAAAATGAATCAATCTTGGGGAGAAAAGGTAAGCGAGATTGGGGGAGAACGAGTATAAAAGACTGAGTAGAAACCGACCATTAAAGTGTTTAATAACAAATATAAAATATTTATTAACATTTATTTCAAATCTACCTTGCAGTAAAATATAAAATTATAGATATTCTGGATACATGGATATGACATTTAATTTAATACACTTAAGCTTAAGATTTAAATGTTAACATAGACACCAAGTCAAAAGTAACAGAAATGTTATCTATATATGACAAAAATTCACATGTTTAATACAATGCTTTATGCATATCATGTAAAGGAATGAAATAAGCAAAATTTATTAAGCTATTATAAATTATGTTAATGACATTAGTATAAGAGTACCCAGAATGCATGCATGTTTGATAATAAGAGATATAATGCATCAATTTGAGATGCAACAGTGTTGGAACATCTAGTGAATTTATTAAAAAAATAAATAAGAATAAATAAAAATTGAGCCGTAGTAAGTTAATAACGGTAACATATATTTGAGTTATTATTGTAATGCAATTAATGTAATAGAGTCGTTGAAAAATATAACGGTAATATATTTACATACATGTAAATATATTTATGAGCCATTATTGCGATTGAACAGTAACGATCATATTTGTATATGACCTTTTATTGAGTTGTTACAAAGACAAATTTTAATAGATATTGCCATGAATGATAATCAATTAAGATTTATTATCATTCATCTCTTTTTGAAACGTATGCAAATTCGTATGTTAAATTTGCAACTTTTTGAACATTTCTCTTATTCAATAATGGTATTGATTATGGTCCATTCATCCTTCCACTAACTTAACCGATGTCACTCTCCTTTATTGTCTATATAAAGAATAGGAGAGACCATCACCAAAAATGACAATCTTTTTCTTTGCTCTCTTTCTGAAATAAAACTCCCTCTCTCCCTTTTTCCTCAGAAAGAAAAATCATATATTTTCCTATTGTCTTCTCAACCATTCTTTTTACAAAATAGAAAGAAAAGTAAACTTGAGCAGTATTATTTAGAGTGCAATCTGAATTGGCTTCATATGTGCAAATGATCCGATATAGAAAGAAAAACAAGGAAGAGGCTGTTTTATCCCAGAGGCGTCGACGAACAGTACTAACTACTTTGCACCTTGAGTAGATCGGCGAAATGTTTTCAAGAAAGTGACATAGTCTACGACTCAGCCGAACCATTGTTTCCAACAATTTGAAGACGTTTTTTTTATAACAATGGCTTCAACGCTGATCCTTCCCACAAATCACGTCAGAAGAAGATGTACGGATGGGATCACTGTTTGTGTATGCGGGCCTGGGACTATTGGTATTTTCAAGAGAAAGTTTGGAAAAAACACTATGGTATGTAAACATCTTGAGATATTTCTGTCATGAACAGAATATAAAATATTTTTTATGAAATCAAAGACCTTGGAAATTTCAAGGCCAATAAAGGTGACAAAGGTACTATTTTCAATATTATATTATTACTGTTTACATATATTTACATGTGATAAACTATTTGTTTAGTTTAAGATCAGTTTGCTTTGTAGATCTGCTTATGTCGCTTGTTAAATAACATTGCTTGGACTAGGATCTCTAATGGAAAAAATTAGGAGAAACAGTCATTATTTGATCAGTATACAATTAGGTCAGTGCCTAATGGTCCAAAATTGAATATTGTCATTACCCCTTTTTATACAAAAGCATGAATTTTGTGTTCAAATGTTAAAATCAAAATGCAAACCATTTCTTTATTTAGTGAAGAAGGAGATCCTCATCTAGATAGCCTGTTGACAAACAAAATAATGAATGATATTATGATGCATGTAAGCAAGACTTTATACGGTGGTCGCTGGTTATGAGAGCCATTGTTAATTTGTTTTTTGGTTGCTTATGGTAATACACATGTTTATTTGAAAATGTCATCGAAAATTGACATTAATAGAATGCATATATTATTTGGAAATGTCATTAAATATTTGACATTAATAGAATGCCTATATTATTTGATAATGTCATTGAGAATTGACATTAATTGGATGAATAGGTTTTTGCATCAAAATAAATTGACAAAGTTTATATGCATAAACTTCGGAAATGTCACTAAAATTGAGATTAATTGAATGCAAATTTGGAAATGCCTTCATTATAAATGTGCATTAATTACATGCATAACGTTTTTTTGGAATGTCATTAAGAAATGGCGATGGTGTAGATTTAATAATCAATGAGTGTATTTTATATGAAAATGAATAACATTGATTAGATATGGACACCACTATTTTATCACTTTTATTAACGGTTGTTCTGATTTCACATATGTATATCTCATGAAAAAAATAAAAGTGATGCTTTTGATATGACTGATACATTCAAATATGAAAACTGAAAATTAGTCAAACAAGAAAAATAAAGGACTTCGTAGTAATAGAAGAACAGAATATGAATCTAGTTCTATTCTGAATTACTATAAACTACATGACTTTATACATGGGAGAACTGCATCTTATTCACCTGATATGAACGGTAAAGCAAAGAAAAAGTAGGGCCTTTACCGAATTAGTAGTTGTCATTTTATTAAATTCTGGTGCAGTGAAACATTGGTGGGAGGATATTTTATTGACTGTATGCTATGTTCTGAATAGGATCCCCAGATCTAAGAATAAAATTTCACCTTATGAAATTTTAAAGAATTATAAACCCAATGTCTCATACTTTAGAATTTGGAGCTGTTTAGCATATGTTCGCATTCCAGACCCTAAGAGAATAAAATTGGCAAGTAGAGCATATGAATGTGTATTTATACGCTATGCTATTAATAACAAAGCATACATGTTTTATGTTTTAAATACACATAATATAATTGAATCAAATGATGCCGATTTTTATAAAACAAGATTTCCTTTTAAATTAAGGAATAGTGGGGGTACTTCAAGTTTTCCTATTAGAGCAGAACTTAATGAAAAATTCTAAAGCTAAACCTAGAAGAAGTAAAAGAGCAAGAACCATAAAATATTTTGGTTCAGATTTTTATGCTTTTACTATAGAGGAGGATTCCCTAAACCTCCAAGAGGCCTTATCTTCTTTAGATGCCGACTTTTGGCAAGAGGCTATAAATGATGAGATGGATTCTTTGGAATCCAATAAGACTTCGCTTTTGGTACCCCCTGGTTGTAAATCTATAGGATGTAAATAGGTACTTAAAAAGAAATTAAAACCTGATGGCGCTATTGATAAATATAAAGCACGACTAGTAGCTAAAGGTTTTAAGTAAAAAGAAAATATAGATTTCTTCGACACTTTTCCACCCATTACTAGAATTACATCCATTCGGGTATTAATCTCACTTGCTTTTATTCATAATTTATTAATACACCAAATGTATGTTAAAATCGATTTTTTTGAACGGTGAATTAGAAGAAGAAATTTATATGGACCAACCTAAAGGATTTGTAGTACATGGTCAAGAACATAAAGTATGCAAATTAGATAAATCATTTAAAACAAAGCACCTTAACAATGGCAAGAAAAAATTTGATAACTTAATCATTTCACATGATTTTAAAGTTAATGAAAGTGACAAGTACATTTATTACAAATTTGAAAATGACATTTGTACTATTATACATCTTTATGTTGATGACTTACTCAGTTTTTTGGGTCAAATATTCATGCCATAAAAAATAAATGTCGAATCTTTATTAAGTGCCAACTTTGATGTGACAGATCTAGGTGAAGCGAATGTAATCCTTAGTATTAAAAATTACTAGGTCCAAAAAGGGGACTTTCTTTGGATCAATCTCATTATATTGAGAAGTTTCTAAAGAAAGACAATCACTTTGACTGTAAACCTGTACGTACACCATATGATCCCAGTGTAAAGATATTTAAGAACACCGGTGAAGGTGTAAGACAGTCAAAGTAAGCGAGCATCATTGGCAGCCTTCGGATGTCACTGATTGTACTAGACCCGACATTGCCTATGTTGTGGGATTATTATGCAAGTTTACTTGTAGACCTAGCATAGAGCATCAACATGTTATTGAGAGGGTTATGAGATACCTATAATAAACCTTGAACCTTGGATTACAATATGAAAAGTTTCCAGCTGTTGTAAAAGGTTATTCCCATGCAGACTGGAATACTTTATATGATGATTTAAAAGCAACTACTGGCTATATATTTAGCATTACTAGAGAAGTTTTTTCTTGAAAAATTCAGGAAACATACTATTTTGACTTAATCTACTATAGAAACTGAGATAATAGCACTAGCCACAGCTAGTGAAGAAGCAGAGAACTAAAGAAATCTGCTAGTTGGGATTCCTCTATGGAAAAAAATTGACACCAATGGTGTAATCGATTACGATAGTACCACGGCCATTGCAAAAAGTATAGAACCGTTATTACAATGGTAGAAAACGACAATCGTAAGCATAATACTATAAAACAACATCACATATATAGTGATGAAAAATTTGACGACTATTGAAAAAAAAGAATAGAACCAATATTACAACGTTAAGAAATGACGGTCATATACACAATATTATTAGAGAACATCACATATGAAGTGATGACAATTTGGTAGGTCCTTTGACGAAAGGACTGACCAAAAAGAAAGTCCTGAATGAATCTAAAAAAATGGGACTATTGCCCTTAGATTGTGTAATGACCCGGCTTTTTGCTCGGTTTTCGCCGGTAATTAAACCAACTTAAATCGTTTACAAAGACGGATTGTTAGGGGCACTTACACATTTGCAAAAAATAAAAACAACTTTTCCATTATCATTAAAATAATATTACATCAGACTTACAAGAGGTACATCAGAGTACATCGGTTACACAACGGAAAAGATACTAAACTCAGCGGAAGAATGCGAATGCTCCAAGCATAATAGCTCCAGTTAAACTAGAATCCTGCTCTAACTAACTCCAAGGCTAAATCTGTGAACCAAACTACTAGGCCGCCCATGTAAAAATTATGGGCACCCAGAGTTTAGGTGTGGGAACAATAAAATCCAGGTCAGTCATGGGACTGATGTGAGAACTCAAAACAGTTGCCTTTAGGGTTTATTTTAAAGTTAGGTAATTCACCGGACCACACTGCTAATGCGGAACGGTTTTACTCCATGTGAATACCACTGCATAGAAATCCGCAATGACTTTTTGAAAAAAATGAAGCTATCATAAGCTCGTCCCACATCACACAATGCAAGCGCACACCAAATGGGCGAGTTTTGCCTTATGATAACAAAAAATGCCTTCATACGTGAAAATCCTCTTTTACTACTATATATAGTGTGAAAAACCTTTTCTCAAATAAATGTATTAATCCTAGCCAGCATAATGCCCCATCGCATTATAATGATAATCCCGTCGGTAACCAGCGGGCTATACAATCAAAACCGTACGGGCTCATAGTGGAGATTGGGTTTCGAATATGATGGTTCCTAGTACGAAAGATCATTCGTGGGCTAAAAAACATTCTTGCGCGCATCATCCCAGTACTCGCGGATAACGTCCAGACTCGCACTCCGTTATACTAACCCACCATACATAAATCAGAGTACCCAACAAATAGCATCCCTGACTGGGGACTTTGTAGTACCCTTTCATCATCACATCCCGGTGCACCGAACATACGAAACGAACATAAGAATCTGACCACCAGTTTATCATCAATCCGGGGTGTGAGGTTCGTCGAGGTCACGATATACACAAAGCTACGCTTAAATAAGCCATGCTTTGATCATCCATAGCTCATCACATAACTTAAGTATGCCACATTGTCCATTCACTACGCATCTCTGGTTTCTATCAATATATAACCTCTAAGCTCATACGTCTTAGAGAAGGGTGTTAAGCAAGAGAATAAATTATCCGCCACCAAACAGATATATATTAATAAAGATCAGTGCTATGCAGTCAATTACAATGTTAGGCACACAATCCATACATGTCCGTTCTGGCTCTGAACGGAACAACAATCTGGAATTCCTTCACATACGTTCGGGCTTCTTGCCACTTAACTGATATATAAAATCCATTTGTGAATGGGAGCTAGCCATTCGAGACATTCAGCAACTCACCCTTACGACAGGAAGGGTCCCGGTCTTCAATGTCGTCTTCAATATCTTCAGTTGCTCCATAACATCATATTATCACTTGGAATGGTTTTCGGACATACATCCGATCCCGGTCTTTCCAAATAATAAGCGCAATCTAAATACACAATTACAGAACACACAGGTTTCTGCCAAATCTCCTTCCATTTTGGATTTCGTTAAATTAAACTTCTTTAAATGTATTCTCAAATTATCTTTAACAAAATCCATATTTAACCCTTCTTCTTTAAAACACATCCCTTAAATCCAAGATAATCTAGCCCCAAAGCCTTAATTAATTTCCTGTTTGATAACTCGTTATCAAAAATCCAGCTTCCTTTGAAAACCCTTACCCCACATTTCAACCCTAGTTTCCAATTAAATTGATTTTCCAACATTCCATTCTATAATCTTAACTAAAAGATTTCTTTCCAATTCCTCACTTTTAATTTCCTCAAATCAAAGATCTGATTAAATCCTCAAATTATGATATGAATTTCCATAACTCACTCTCATTGGTTTTCAAGAATGATATTATTGAAGATATGATTCACGACAAAACCCAAATTAATTGATATTGAACATAAGTTACACAGAAATTGTATTTACTTATATTCGATATTAATTCTCATAATCAACGAATACTATAAGTGGAATTAATAATATCTTCCAAATTCCTCAAATAGTATATATTTACACCACAGAATTTCATATCAAATATCTGAAGATTATTTCTATCCAACTTATCCCACTCAACTTTGGAAAATCGTATCTTAATTAAAAGATTTATTCAACTCTTTGACATTAGATCTGGATAGAAATACCATCAACTTATACTTAATATTAATCTAGATATCCAACTCACACTATAATCGGAATAACGGTGAACTACCTTTTAAATTCCTCAAATAGTAAGAATCATCATCTACCGGATTAATATCAAACATCCGAAGATTTATCTCCAACCATATCCAATTATTTAAAATTGAAAACCCATATTAATATCAATTTAAATTCCATATAAAATATTTCCAATACTTTTGAACCTTTGAAAACATTCCACAAATCATTTAAAAATGATCACTTGTAGTTCGGAAAATAGTTTGCGGGTTAAAAACTTCAAAATAGATTGTTTTCGAAGAAAGCGTTATAATAGTGTTTTCAAAAGCGTTACAAAAGCGTTACAAAACAGTTATCTTAATTACTTCGATCAAAATATCGCTTTTCTTAGTCAAAACTTAAACAATTCAAAACATTTTTTATATAATTTACAACGATTTTTCCATTTTTTCCATATTTTTAGAAACATTAAAAATGGCTGTTTATGGTTATGGTCGATGACTTCTCTTAGAGCGACCTTTTCCAAAATGGTTTTAAACATAACTTGAAAATTATAACTCGAATTTATAATCCGCTTTCACTCATTTGAAAGTTATTGTTAATGGAAATCAAACGTTTTTTATTTTACGGAAATCCGATTTGGATTGCAAAAGTTATAAGCGTTTAAAGTTTGCATTTAAAATACGTAAATTGCCGTTATGCGACAAGCTCTATTTTGACCATGATAACCATTATTCTATGATACTTCAAAATATCTTAGAAAACCATCATATCCTTATATAACCCTTTTAAAATCATTTAAATTTACTTTCCAAATTATTTTGGATCTAAAATTCAATTTTCATAAATTCCAATTCATTTCTAAATTCAAATAACTTCAAATTAACCTTCCCATTCGTCGGATCAGTTAGGGATAGCCAATGAGAGCAGGAAACTTTATTTCCAAACTCAAGCCTAGACACTATCCTCTCTGTCATCTTGGAATGTTTCGGTATTTATTTATTCATCTAAAGGACTTTAACAATATATATGAATTCATACATATGGTATTTTCCAATTATTAACCTTCAATTTCAATAATGATATTGCTTTTAATTATGTAGGAGATTTGTCGATCACCAATGTGATAACATAATTGTTGTGTCATAGTGTGTGCAAAACAACATCAACAACCATTTAAACATCCATAGCAACCATCATCAACGTGATTCAATAAATCATAATTGTGCACAAGCGGTATAACACTAACGCTTAATAGTGTGTGTTCTAAACTTCGCATCCATCATCCATCACAACAAATATCAATCATCATTAACCAATAATAATTCATCACTATATTTTAATTAGTCTAGCTACTAATTAAATATATAAACCGTGGTTAAAGAGTTCTTACATAACAGCTTTCCAAATCTTCACGATAGGCGAGCCTAGCTAAGCAAACCGTCGGACAGTATTTCAGCGCAACGTCTTCTTCATCAAAATATATATAATATAATATAGACTAATCTCTCTTTATATTACAAGAGGAGGAGAAGAATGACGAACTTTGGCAAGGTGGTTGTGGAAAAGAGGAAGACTTATGCCATGGAAACCATGTCCATAAGCTTTAAGAAGAAGGTGGAAAGGAGGAAATGGAAATGGAATGGTAAAAAATGGAGAAAGAGCCTCCTTATATAGGAAAGGAGGAATAAGGAGGTAAAGACACATAAGGGGGCAAGTGGAAATCATGCATGAAAGGGAGCATGCATAAAGACATGTGTCTTAACACTTGTCTTAAGAAGAAAAAAGAACTTTTGGTAGCACTTTCTTTTAAATGTTATGAAAACTAAAGGCAACACTTAATTCTAGTGCTACTGATTCGTGTTATGGTTTGACAAATCCGATCGAACAACAAATAGTACAATAAATCCAAACTCATTAATAATCATTCTCATTTATAATTCAAGTAAAATCTATCATATAACTTATCAAAATGATTAAATACTCTTAACTATATATATTTATATCAAATTCAAATTTAAATTCAAATTAAGTAATAAAAAATGAAATTTTAAATTGGTTAATAATTCTGGATCGTTACATTCACCCCCCTTAAAACTTTTTGTCCTCGAAAAGGAAAGGGAATCGTAACTACTTATTCGACAAATTCAATATTAAAATTCTTTATACCAAAGCTCCATCACTACAACAAATTGACCATATTACAATGGTGGAAAAAAGTTGTAAAAGACATTTTACAACGGTGGAGCCACCGTCGTCTATTAAGAAGTTGTAATAGACTAAAATCTTTTACAATTTTTTTGCACCATTGTGACACCATTGTGAAATGTATATTTTACAACTTTTTTCTACCGTTGTAATAACTTTTATTACAACTGTTATGCACAGTTGTTACAATGTTTACAACTTTTTATAACCATTGTAATATATTTTATTATAATTATTATTTTACATTTGTAATATATCCACAAATTATATACATATTACTGATAAAGGAATTCATTGCAGAACATATTATCTTCAAAACTTAAGATATCAAATGTAATGACCCGTATTTTTAGAGATATATAATTAATTTATATAATTATATAATTGGTGATTTAGAGAAGTTAATGATCGTTTAATTAAATAATATTGAATATTTAATAAATAATTATAATATAATAATATATTATAATGTCGAAATAGTCGGAAATAGTGAAATTCACAATATCGTGTGAATTGAATAGCATACGAGATTTGGTGGAGTTTCGATTCGAAATATAATAACGATTATATTGAATCGACGATAGTCGAACGTATAGTTTATAATATATTTATAAACGAGCTCGAAATGGCGCTGCAGTTCGCTACTTGGCGATTTGAACTTCAACTGAGTATACAGGGTTCGTTTTAAACCGGATTTCTGTGAAACAAGAAACGTGTGGAGCTGGTGGAGTATATCTTTCTAGTGGAAGAGAAAAATCAGGATTTCGTCATATAGATTTTGAGATATGCACAAATCAAATTTTAAAATAGTCGCTATAGAATCGTTTATCGACCATAACGGTTATTCCAAAATAACTAGATATCAGGTGTGAATTTAAACAAGGTTCTATTAGGAAATAGTGATAATTTAATTTTTAGAATTTTACTGTAATTTTTAATTAATTTATTAAGCAACTTTTTATTTGAAGTATTTCGCACCCTGAAATCAACATTTTGAAGTTTCAAAATATGAGTCCATCTACCGGTATTATTATATTTTTGGAGTCGGGACACCTCGCTCATCACAACGGTATTTTTATTTCTGTCTGTTACAGTTCGTACTTGAATGGGGTTTCATATAGAACGGTACCCTAAAATCAAATAATATATATATATATATAAAGGAAAGGCATTCCTTCCATGCACGTATGTGTATCCTCCTGCACTGGTGCTTTCCATGACTTAGGCGAAGACAACCCATACCCTATCCATCAATTCATGCAGACCGCACATTTTTCTTCACGCATAGGAATAAAATACGTATATCTCCACATAACCACAAGAAGCATATCAACTAGAAATACATATATATATATGCGCGCATCTCCTCTTCTCTTTTGGGTTCTTCGAAACTTCACTTAAATATAAAATAAAAAAAAGAGAGAAAAAGCTTGCTGAGTTTACAACGGAAGGGGGATGAAGGTGTGGACGTGGACTGGAGGTGTAGGCCTTGAAGCACGGTGTGGTTGTATTTGTGTTTGGAAAATGGGAAGCATGCCTGGACGTAAAAAGGGTGTTGAAGTGGTGTCCAGGAGTTCAAAGAGAACAGTAAAGAGGGGGATAGTACGTGGATCGGGTACGGTATGGGATGTAAGGGGAGTGTTACTGTTTCGCATACAGGGCATATGGCGAGAAGCAGCACTGTTCTTCATGGGTGGAATACAAGAGGATATCGGCTGTGAAGGGGTGCCACATGTATTTGGAAGAGGAGGAAGGCCGATGGTTGTGTCAAATTGGGTTTTCACGCCTTGAGGGAGGAGCGGTTGAAGAACGGCTTTGAAAGGGTGAGTGCGACTGTACATGAATGTGTGTGTGATGTTTGGGTATGATAATGGTGAAGTCGATGTTGTCGTGGTGGAGTTAGTCATGTACTGAAGACGGGATTTGTTCAACAGGAAGGAGACGCTGATTGTTTCAAAACGTGAAGACAAATCAGTAGTCTGGAACATGGTGCAAGAGTTGAACGTGGTGTGTACTTTGTATTGTGAACATGGGGTCCGTGTTCTTTTGTTTTCCCTTTCAAATTTGAGTAGAACCTTAACTGGTAGCAGCAATGTATTCAAATGGACTTGGGCATCTTCGAATGAGCAGGAAACAAATGGGAAAAGTAGCTAAGACGTGAAGGATGAAGACGTGGATTTCTGAAGAGGGAAACAAGAGTGTCGAACACGTGGAAATAAAATATCGGCCCATATACTTTCGAAACCAATAGTCGGCCTAGTTAACACTCGTAACCAAAGCATTAATCAAGCATTTTGTTGGATCTATGCTGAAGATATGGGCCGGTTTTTCTGTTGATATTGGACGGACACTACAACGTGGGACCGACTGGAAGTAACTCTGAGCTCGTTACAATTTATGGCAAAATAAATTGTTCGACTGAATCAATGAACGCAAACCGTTATTTAACGGTTAACGCGCCAATGTGAGTAAAACTCACTAACTCTCCTCAATTTATATTTTAATATAAATTGTACTTTATTTTGTTGACTGCTGTATATTGATTGTTAAACTGGACTGTTAAATAAATTTGATTGAAAACATAGATATAGTCATATGTTATATCATTAATCAAATATTGATTTTTGTCCAGTAGAATATTTCATATTGAAATGAAATTGATGTATATTATGCTGTGTAACATCTGTGGATGCAGGGAGACAGGTTGGAGGAATCCGACTGGGTTCCTCAACAATTATTTTACTGTTTTTCATATATTGTGATATATGTTGTGATTTATAATCTGTTATTGATTATGGATGTTAGAACGATATTGATCATCGTTGTTTGATATTTTGAATATCATAAGAAACCCTGAGTTGTAATAAAAGGAATATTTCAATGTATATTGAAATAAAAGAAATTTTATAAAATCACAGGATTTTATAAAAGGAAATTATTTATAAAACGAACACGGTTTTATAAAAGGAAATATTTGTTAGTAAACAAATAGGATTATAAAGGGATATATGTTAGAAAACAAATCAAATTGAAAGGGAAATATTTGTTAGTAAACAAATAGGATTATAAAGAGAATATTTAGAAAACAAATAGAGTTTTATAAAAGGGATATTTATTTAGAAAATAAATAGAATTGAAAAGGAAACGTTATAAAAAGGAAATCATTTTTTAAGTGTAGAACCGTTATTTAAAAGTAAATCTTTTCAAATGAATAAAACGTTGTTAAAAAGGAGAAATCGAATATGGTATTCGAAAGTTAGTTAATCGAATATGTTATTCGAAAGGGGTTAGTCAAGTCGAGTTAACCAGTTAGAGTTAAACAGTTAGAGTTAACCAGTTAGAGTTAAACAGTCGAGTTAACCAGTTAGAGTTAAACAGTCGAGTTAACCAGTTAGAGTTAAACAGTTAGAGTTAACCAGTTAGAGTTAAACAGTTAGAGTTAACCAATTAGAGTTAAACAGTTAGAGTTAAACAGTTAGAGTTAAACAGATAGAGTTAAACAGTTAGAGTTAAAACAAACATAGTTATTCAGGATGAGTCGCCATTTAGCACGACTGCTAGCGTAATTCGCAGGGCTGTAAATAGCCTACGGCATTCGGATGTTTCCTGAGGGAATCAGGCGTAACCATTGTGATCGCTGCGATCTAGAGTTGAGCGAATGGAGTTAAAGAATATAGAGTTAAGCAAAATTAGAATCTGACTAGAGATTAATAAGTTGAATGATTTCCTGGGTATCGATCTGATGTTGGTTTCGGCCTTCGGGGTTTATACTTAGGAAGTTGTTCTCTTGTTAGTTTATAGTTAGAGTCTGATAGTTGTGGAAGGATAGTGATACGTAAATAAACAATGGAAATGTTTTCCAACGTTGATAACAAATATTTTCTAAATATAGAAAATAAGAAAATATGTATAGATATACATGATGATTGATCGATTGACATTCCATTTGGAATTTAGATCGATGTTTGTACACGGACATGTTTTCATTTGATAGTTAAATCACAGACTATCGAAGTTTTGACCATTTTAACGTTGTTAATATGGAGAGACCGGTTGGATTATTATCCATAGAACCACTCTGTATTGGCATAAGCGTCGCGAATCATATATGCCAAAGATAATTGAAGACGGAGTAAAATGCAAGGGCTATCCTGTTTACAGAATAGTGCATTCGGTTTGTCCAGTCCCAGGACAACTTGTATGGACGAAGGTCTGACAGAGTATATCCAATGGATCGCGTAAGTTGATCTGTTCAAACGTATTCACGTTTGGTGGCGGAGGAATTCGTTTCTCTTAGCTGTATACCCGTGTTATTTTTGAATAAGTCAATTTGTGATTTGGCGGGTATGACGATGTGACATTTCTAAGTGAATGAAGATGGATGTCTGACAGAGTATTTCCAGACGATCACGTACATTGATTTCTTCAACCGTACCAAGAGTGGAAGCGGAGAAGGAAACTTCTTTTAGCTGACACGTAATGTACTGTTGTAAACGTCAATTAGTGATTTCGATGGATCTGACAATGTGGCATTCGAAGTGAATCTATTGTGATGATAAAGCGTAGCTTCTAGCCTCACAACCGGTAAATGACAGAAATCGGGCAGGCAGCATGGCTAAGTCGGTCGCACCGAAGTAGGTTGTATAATCACCTATCTAGAGAATATTCATTTGTTTCTAAAATCTATCAATGCTGTCCCATATATATACGGGAACGGTTGCTGATCCCAACCGTTGGTGATGTACATTCGATAAACTCAAGCGAAATGAGTGGTCGGTCATGTGTGGCTGAGTTACAAGATGTTCTTGTTGAACTCCAGTGTATCGTTCCTAGAGTACACTGATCGGAAGGTGATTCCATACCTTGTCATAGTTGGAAATCCATTACCCAATACGTGCTTGCGGTTTTGATTGTATACTATATATGTAGAACGTGAGATGAAAGCGTTTCTGCTAGTTGATATCTATTTGTACATAGACATTATTATAATATCAAAAGGTTTTTGATATAAAGATATTTTGGATTCTCATAAGGGAAAAACCCGTTCTGTTCTGCGGCGTGGTCTTATGAGATATCGTTTACTTGTTCATATACCTGTTTAAACTGTTTTACTCATACCAGTCCATGTTGCGTGCTTTAAGGCATGTGTCGCATGATAGGGGGTTCTCGCTTTTCGTTAGGTGGCGAACGGGAGACTCTTACTCCTACATGTCCCTAGTAATGGGTTGGTTGCTTAGTGCGAAGTCGAAAGGCTGGCCGTAAAATGTGGTGCTGGGGTACCAATGTAAGCCACAGTGGGGTATTACCTTGCTGCTTTGGGGAGGAGAGGATGGTTGCAAAGCCTACTTGAATTTCCGGGTTGTTACAGTTGGTATCAGAGCTTAAGTTAAGAATTACTTGGCTCTGTGGCGTGACTCGGTAGAGATAGGGTTAGTAATACCCTAGATTGAGTTTGAGTGTATATATACGAGTGCGTATTTGTATTTGATATAAAAATGGTTTTATATTGTGGGGATTCATTGGCTGAGTTGTTTATGAGTTCTGGTCGATCAGTTTGATCCACTGTATCGGTAGGAGTAAATAAACACTTGTATACGATGGACCGACACAGTATGGATATGTGATATATTATCATATATAGGATATATTTGTTGTTATTATAATCGAGTAAGATTATAAATTAAATGGTTAAGTATATAACCAATCAGAATTCATATAAGTAAAGTATATGAAATAAGATGAATTAAATATGAATTTAAATCAGATTTGGAATTAAAATAAGGAAATTTTAAGTTCTTGGGAGATTTTGAAATGTTTTCAAAATGGAATTATTTGGTAATGATTTTGGAAAATGATATAGTATTGAAATCACTTGTGTCGCTGGAAAGTAATTCCGATGATGACTGTACAGTATCATCGGTGTGATTTTCGAGTTCTAAGTGGTGGATTACTACCAGAGATTTTGATTTGAATTGTTTTAAGAAAACAAGTTGGTTAGAAATTCAAAGGTTTTGAATTGGTATTATGATTTCAAATTTGATTTGAAAGAAACCCAGGAATTTGAGTTCTAGAAATTAAAATTTAACTAATGAAGTTAAATAAAATGAGATGGTAAAAATAAATTGAAATTTAACTTGAACAGAGTTAAATAGAATTGAATTGGATTAGAGAATAATCTGTTATGAAATTGGGTTGATGAGTTAAGAATTTGAAATTTGATATTGGGGTTCGAATAAAATTCGGTTTGGATTTGAGGATATGAACTGATTGGAATTTGATTGATATAACACTGTTATATGTTGAGTTGATAGCATATGGAAGTGATAGAGTTGATATGCCCGACAAAAAGGTACAAGTTTATATTTGATATGAGTTGAGATTTATGAGCCGAATTGGCAAGCCGCTTGGCTGTTTGATTTTCTTTTGGGTTGAAGAAGGCCCAGAGAGGCGAGTTGGAGTTTGACCTATTGACCAGTACAAAGGAGGTGCTGGCGAAATTTTCCGAAAATTTAAAGTGTTAGAAAATTTTCAAAATTTTTGAAAATTTTAGTTAGTCAGAAGGAATTAATATTTTAGTCGATATTAATTGGTTCAGTTGAAATCAGAAATAAGGGGTAAACAAATCTTAGGAGTTCCAATAGATAGGGTCGTCCTCTAACTTAGCAATTTCGAGGACAAAATTATTTTAAGTGGGGAAGAATGTAATGACCCGTATTTTTAGAGATATATAATTAATTTATATAATTATATAATTGGTGATTTAGAGAAGTTAATGATCGTTTAATTAAATAATATTGAATATTTAATAAATAATTATAATATAATAATATATTATAATGTCGAAATAGTCGGAAATAGTGAAATTCACAATATCGTGTGAATTGAATAGCATACGAGATTTGGTGGAGTTTCGATTCGAAATATAATAACGATTATATTGAATCGACGATAGTCGAACGTATAGTTTATAATATATTTATAAACGAGCTCGAGATGGCGCTGCAGTTCGCTACTTGGCGATTTGAACTTCAACTGAGTATACAGGGTTCGTTTTAAACCGGATTTCTGTGAAACAAGAAACGTGTGGAGCTGGTGGAGTATATCTTTCTAGTGGAAGAGAAAAATCAGGATTTCGTCGTATAGATTTTGAGATATGCACAAATCAAATTTTAAAATAGTCGCTATAGAATCGTTTATCGACCATAACGGTTATTCCAAAATAACTAGATATCAGGTGTGAATTTAAACAAGGTTCTATTAGGAAATAGTGATAATTTAATTTTTAGAATTTTACTGTAATTTTTAATTAATTTATTAAGCAACTTTTTATTTGAAGTATTTCGCACCCTGAAATCAACATTTTGAAGTTTCAAAATATGAGTCCATCTACCGGTATTATTATATTTTTGGAGTCGGGACACCTCGCTCATCACAACGGTATTTTTATTTCTGTCTGTTACAGTTCGTACTTGAATGGGGTTTCATATAGAACGGTACCCTAAAATCAAATAATATATATATATAAAGGAAAGGCATTCCTTCCATGCACGTATGTGTATCCTCCTGCACTGGTGCTTTCCATGACTTAGGCGAAGACAACCCATACCCTATCCATCAATTCATGCAGACCGCACATTTTTCTTCACGCATAGGAATAAAATACGTATATCTCCACATAACCACAAGAAGCATATCAACTAGAAATACATATATATATGCGCGCATCTCCTCTTCTCTTTTGGGTTCTTCGAAACTTCACTTAAATATAAAATAAAATAAAAAAGAGAAAAAGCTTGCTGAGTTTACAACGGAAGGGGGATGAAGGTGTGGACGTGGACTGGAGGTGTAGGCCTTGAAGCACGGTGTGGTTGTATTTGTGTTTGGAAAATGGGAAGCATGCCTGGACGTAAAAAGGGTGTTGAAGTGGTGTCCAGGAGTTCAAAGAGAACAGTAAAGAGGGGGATAGTACGTGGATCGGGTACGGTATGGGATGTAAGGGGAGTGTTACTGTTTCGCATACAGGGCATATGGCGAGAAGCAGCACTGTTCTTCACGGGTGGAATACAAGAGGATATCGGCTGTGAAGGGGTGCCACATGTATTTGGAAGAGGAGGAAGGCCGATGGTTGTGTCAAATTGGGTTTTCACGCCTTGAGGGAGGAGCGGTTGAAGAACGGCTTTGAAAGGGTGAGTGCGAACTGTACATGAATGTGTGTGTGATGTTTGGGTATGATAATGGTGAAGTCGATGTTGTCGTGGTGGAGTTAGTCATGTACTGGAGACGGGATTTGTTCAGCAGGAAGGAGACGCTGATTGTTTCAAAACGTGAAGACAAATCAGCAGTCTGGAACATGGTGCAAGAGTTGAACGTGGTGTGTACTTTGTATTGTGAACATGGGGTCCGTGTTCTTTTGTTTTCCCTTTCAAATTTGAGTAGAACCTTAACTGGTAGCAGCAGTGTATTCAAATGGACTTGGGCATCTTCGAACGAGCAGGAAACAAATGGGAAAAGTAGCTAAGACGTGAAGGATGAAGACGTGGATTTCTGAAGAGGGAAACAAGAGTGTCGAACACGTGGAAATAAAATATCGGCCCATATACTTTCGAAACCAATAGTCGGCCTAGTTAACACTCGCAACCAAAGCATTAATCAAGCATTTTGTTGGATCTATGCTGAAGATATGGGCCGGTTTTTCTGTTGATATTGGACGGACACTACAACGTGGGACCGACTGGAAGTAACTCTGAGCTCGTTACAATTTATGGCAAAATAAATTGTTCGACTGAATCAATGAACGCAAATCGTTATTTAACGGTTAACGCGCCAATGTGAGTAAAACTCACTAACTCTCCTCAATTTATATTTTAATATAAATTGTACTTTATTTTGTTGACTGCTATATATTGATTGTTAAACTGGACTGTTAAATAAATTTGATTGAAAACATAGATATAGTCATATGTTATATCATTAATCAAATATTGATTTTTGTCCAGTAGAATATTTCATATTGAAATGAAATTGATGTATATTATGCTGTGTAACATCTGTGGATGCAGGGAGACAGGTTGGAGGAATCCGACTGGGTTCCTCAACAATTATTTTACTGTTTTTCATATATTGTGATATATGTTGTGATTTATAATCTGTTATTGATTATGGATGTTAGAACGATATTGATCATCGTTGTTTGATATTTTGAATATCATAAGAAACCCTGAGTTGTAATAAAAGGAATATTTCAATGTATATTGAAATAAAAGAAATTTTATAAAATCACAGGATTTTATAAAAGGAAATTATTTATAAAACGAACACGGTTTTATAAAAGGAAATATTTGTTAGTAAACAAATAGGATTATAAAGGGATATATGTTAGAAAACAAATCAAATTGAAAGGGAAATATTTGTTAGTAAACAAATAGGATTATAAAGAGAATATTTAGAAAACAAATAGAGTTTTATAAAAGGGATATTTATTTAGAAAATAAATAGAATTGAAAAGGAAACGTTATAAAAAGGAAATCATTTTTTAAGTGTAGAACCGTTATTTAAAAGTAAATCTTTTCAAATGAATAAAACGTTGTTAAAAAGGAGAAATCGAATATGGTATTCGAAAGTTAGTTAATCGAATATGTTATTCGAAAGGGGTTAGTCAAGTCGAGTTAACCAGTTAGAGTTAAACAGTTAGAGTTAACCAGTTAGAGTTAAACAGTCGAGTTAACCAGTTAGAGTTAAACAGTCGAGTTAACCAGTTAGAGTTAAACAGTTAGAGTTAACCAGTTAGAGTTAAACAGTTAAAGTTAACCAATTAGAGTTAAACAGTTAGAGTTAAACAGTTAGAGTTAAACAGATAGAGTTAAACAGTTAGAGTTAAAACAAACATAGTTATTCAGGATGAGTCGCCATTTAGCACGACTGCTAGCGTAATTCGCAGGGCTGTAAATAGCCTACGGCGTTCGGATGTTTCCTGAGGGAATCAGGCGTAACCATTGTGATCGCTGCGATCTAGAGTTGAGCGAATGGAGTTAAAGAATATAGAGTTAAGCAAAATTAGAATCTGACTAGAGATTAATAAGTTGAATGATTTCCTGGGTATCGATTTGATGTTGGTTTCGGCCTTCGGGGTTTATACTTAGGAAGTTGTTCTCTTGTTAGTTTATAGTTAGAGTCTGATAGTTGTGGAAGGATAGTGATACGTAAATAAACAATGGAAATGTTTTCCAACGTTGATAACAAATATTTTCTAAATATAGAAAATAAGAAAATATGTATAGATATACATGATGATTAATCGATTGACATTCCATTTGGAATTTAGATCGTTGTTTGTACACGGACATGTTTTCATTTGATAGTTAAATCACAGACTATCGAAGTTTTGACCATTTTAACGTTGTTAATATGGAGAGACCGGTTGGATTATTATCCATAGAACCACTCTGTATTGGCATAAGCGTCACGAATCATATATGCCAAAGATAATTGAAGACGGAGTAAAATACAAGGGCTATCCTGTTTACAGAATAGTGCCTTCGGTTTGTCCAGTCCCAGGATAACTTGTATGGACGAAGGTCTAACAGAGTATATCCAATGGATCGCATAAGTTGATCTGTTCAAACGTATTCACGTTTGGTGGCGGAGGAATTCGTTTCTCTTAGCTGTATACCCGTGTTATTTTTGAATAAGTCAATTTGTGATTTGGCGGGTATGACGATGTGACATTTCTAAGTGAATGAAGATGGATGTCTGACAGAGTATTTCCAGACGATCACGTACATTGATTTCTTCAACCGTACCAAGAGTGGAAGCGGAGAAGGAAACTTCTTTTAGCTGACACGTAATGTACTGTTGTAAACTTCAATTAGTGATTTCGATGGATCTGACAATGTGGCATTCGAAGTGAATCTATTGTGATGATAAAGCGTAGCTTCTAGCCTCACAACCGGTAAATGACAGAAATCGGGCAGGCAACATGGCTAAGTCGGTCGCACCGAAGTAGGGTGTATAATCACCTATCTAGAGAATATTCATTTGTTTCTAAAATCTATCAATGCTGTCCCATATATATACGGGAACGGTTGCTGATCCCAACCGTTGGTGATGAACATTCGATACACTCAAGCGAAATGAGTGGTCGGTCATGTGTGGCTGAGTTACAAGATGTTCTTGTTGAACTCCAGTGTATCGTTCCTAGAGTACACTGATCGGAAGGTGATTCCATACCTTGTCATAGTTGGAAATCCATTACCCAATACGTGCTTGCGGTTTTGATTGTATTCTATATATGTAGAACGTGAGATGAAAGCGTTTCTGCTAGTTGATATCTATTTGTACATAGACATTATTATAATATCAAAAGGTTTTTGATATAAAGATATTTTGGATTCTCATAAGGGAAAAACCCGTTCCGTTCTGTGGCGTGGTCTTATGAGATATCGTTTACTTGTTCATATACCTGTTTAAACTGTTTTACTCATACCAGTCCCATGACTGACCCGGAGTTTATTTGTTTTGTTTTCCCTAAACTCTTGGGTGCCTAATTTTGTACGGGCAGTCAAGTAGTCAGGAATTTACAGATATACTGGAAGAGCGTGGAGCAGGAGGCTTCAAGATCATATAGCTATAGTTATTTCCGCTGTGTTGTAAGTGTTGTACTCTGATAAGTGCTATTGTATACATAACTGTTATATTTCAAAGTTATGTTATCTATTATATGTTATTCGTTCCGCTGTGAGGTTCGTGTTACTCTGATGTTGTGTTCTTCTTCTTCTTCTATTCTACGTTTCTATCTTATCTATTCTCACCTTCTAATTTCTTTCATTAATTACCGGGATTTTTCGATGTTTTGGTTATCGACGTCGTGCTTACGTCGATAACCAAAGCCGCTGAAAATCCGGGTCGTTACATCAAACAAACTTAAAACATGAACCAAAACAATTTATTAATATCTTCAAACTCACATCAATTTTTTTAGATAATATGCTTACAAAACACAATACATACAGTCCAACACTTCAACAGGGTACACAAGATCAATGGCATCAATCAAAGATGATTTTTGACTGCCAACACCTCTCTATTCCAGTCATCAAATTCTAGTTTTCTTGCACACGTTCCAAGCAGGCATTTCGCAGAGTGACCATGCCAATTTAGCAACCGGTCACGTTTGCCAGAAGTTCTAATTTTGATACTGCTTCAGCTCATTCCTAAAATCATCTACGTTTCAAGTATGGAGAACACAAACTAGTATTGATGTTCAAATCGAACTTACTAGGCAAGGACAAAGGCAAAAAGAAAATTAAAGTTTAATAGCTTTTAAAACTTCACATTAATAATACAAATCTACAGAACAAACACATACCCGTTTTCCTTTCCCTTTCCACTTGATAAAAACGACAAAGCGAGAGCGTGAAATGTAGGTGTGACTGTGAATTCATTCATTAAGAACCTATGTGTAAACACAAGCACAAGGCACAAGTCACTCATTCTTTAAGCATATGATGAACAAATTTTCTCCAAGTATAATTGTTCGAATAAAAAATAAATTTATGGACAAAGTAATAACCGGTACCTGACTTTCAATACGTATATTTTCTATAGGAGCCAAGGCCTTTATTATAGGAGCCAAACTAACCTTGTCAAACTTTTCCATTTCCCTACAGAAAGATGTACAATATAATCAATGCCTACCATTTTTGCAACAGCCTAAAATAAAATACAGAAAATCAAGCATAGTTTATCATATGTTAGGTAATAAAATGATGTAAAATTCATATCAACGTTTATTTGATTAAACAAAAATATAATTCTTGCAATGAAAAAATGTCTTCAACAAATAGAAAGAAAAACAAAGAAAAAAGAGGACCACAGTATGCTTTCACTGTTATTTCGAAACTAATTTCAGATGGGAGATGGCCAGTAGTTTTCATTATCAATTAACAAACTTAAACAACAAACCTAACCAGTCGAATCAATCAATTTGCGAAAGCCATTCATATTCAAATAATTATATGTCAATTACAAAATATTAAAAATAAGCATGCATGATCACATCAAGTTCCCAAACCGCAGAAATTTTCAATAATTATACTAAAAGAATTAAGAACAGTACCTGGTAAGAAACTCAGAAATGGGATGAGAACAAAGGATCTTAGAACGATCGCCATTAACAATCCTCTGAATCTCAGGCTGCAAATCCTCATACATAACCACAGGAACTTTCTCCTTAAAGGTCAATCTATCAGTTTTTCCTTCCAACCCGCACCGGCTCAAGTACTCAGTCTCTCCATTTCTCCTCAAAATCTCCTCTAGCACCTCCTCCTGCACTTCATCCGCATTCATAGTCAGCTCCTCGATGAATCTCAACTTCTCCGCATCCTTCTCCGAAATCGGCCGGCCTTTCGGACTTGAAATCACTATTTCGATCGTCATTGCTAGGGTAAATTAAATATTGTTGAGTGGAATGAAACGGAAGGAGCTGTAAAAAAATATATCAAGGATTTCATAAATGTTCACTAGGAGTTGTGCAGTTTGATATTAGTAGAAGTCAATATTTAGCTGCTGGAGATGAATTTGTCATAAAAATTTGGCATGTGGACAATCCTAATATTTTGACTACTATCGATGCCGAGGGAGACTCCCGGTCAGTTCAGTTGCGTATTACATCATATTGTTGCTACTGCTACTACTACTATAATTGAGTAAAATATTTTCACTGACACTACAAAGTGGACAAGGACATCAACTAACTTCAATCTTTTTAATTTATGTATATATGTTTAGGCAAGCCCTAAACTAAGATTCAACAAGGAGGGCCCATTATTAGCAGTTTCAATAGCAGATAATGGAATCAAAATCTTGGCTAATGCTGATGGATTGCACCTGCTTCGGACATTTGAAAGTCGAATATTTTCTTCTTTCACTAAACCAAAAAAACTAACTTAAACATCAGTTTCCCTTTTCTTTCAACTCTTTTCATATTCAGTACAAGTATCTTGGAAGAATTAAATAGAGAATTTATTGCAGCAAAAGCTTACCTTAAACGGTGGTGAAAAGAGCAGCAAAGGTTGGATTGTCGGTGGCGATGGCTTCAGTAGCTGCCCTTCACGATTTAGGTTTCAGCAGTGTAGGGCGGAGGACCAGTGGACGCGGTGGAGTTTAACGGAGGTAGGGGGTTCACCGTTGGCGGCTCAAGAACTGGTTGGCGAAGGCGGTGACTTGGGTGGCTTGAATGAGCAGAGGCGAGGTACAAAAAAGGCAGATGGTGGCGAACAGCGATGGCTTCTGGTCAGGCGAGGCAGAAACCTTGACTTCGATTTGGCGGAGGTGGTAGCAAGAAGACGAAGGTTAACGGAAATGAAGAATTTCGTTTGGCTTCCATTGTTTTCGAAGTTGGAGGAATTGAATTTGGGAAAAAATTATTTCGCTGGCAGGAGGGGGATACGAGGAGGCATACGTGAGGGAGTGATATCACGTGAGTAAGTTTAGAGCCAATTTTTCCCTATCCCGCCGTACTTTCCTGCGAGAGCCCGCCTTACTTTCCCTGTCTCGCCTATGTTTGGAGCCAATTTGTAGAATTTTCTAATAAAACTGTTTTAATTATTAGTTATCAAAATTAATTACTAACATTAAATATTACTTCTTAGTTATTAATATTAATGATTATTTCTTAATTATTTATTACTAAAAATTAATTAACAATTATTTAACACTAATTTTTAATATTAATTATTAAAAATTATTTACTAATTATTGATTATTTAATAGAAATTATTATATTATTATCCTAATTACTAATTATAATATGTTAATTGTTATTATTATATAATTGACAAATATTATTGATTCCCAAGTTTATTATTAGTTATTATTATTAAATATTATTATTAAATATCAATATAATTAGTTATTAATTATAAATATTATAAACATGAAGTTTGTACTAGGCATCTCTATTACAACGAAATGAAAAGTTGTGATATATATGTTTATTACAACAGTGATTTTTTCATAGTTGTAAAAAAACATTTATTACAACAGTGCGTTTTGCACAGTTGTAAAAAAGCATTTATTACAACAGTGTGTTTTGCACAGTTGTAAAAAATCATTTATTACAACTATGCTTTACGCACTGTTGTAAAATTAAAGTTGTAAAATGGTGTTTTTGTTGTAGTGCATGTTCTCACATATATTAACGGATAACCATATCTACATGTCCTCCTACGATAACTTCCAGTTACCTATTATATTTGATTCAGCGTTTACTGGGCTAATTACTTATACTCAACCATTTACTGCTTTCAAAAAAATTCAGACTTATAAATTATGCTCTTAGATCTTATCTTACAAATGCAAAGGTCACGAAGCTTATTCCTTTTCAGTTTCCAAAATTTGCTATTATTCGTTACACGAAAAACTTGATCATCTTCGAACTCAGCTTGTCTAAACGTTTCAGTTTAGGTAATTTCTTCTTACTTTTCCCGCTTGCCAAAATATCCTTTAATCAAATTGTGAAACTTAATTCACAAGGTATTTATGCTTACTCAAACAGTTCCTTTTGTTGCCACAGTATACTTTAGAACTTATCGACTTGTCCAAAATCGTCAATAATTCCAATCTTCCTATCTATACCCTTAATTAAATTCAATAACTTTTTTATTAGAATAGGATCTATTTGGATATATGATAGAATATATTAAAAAGATTTATAAAAGAAGTTATATTATTTTATAGATAATTAACATCATATACATACATTTATTCATGCATCCAACATTTCAGAGATAATTTCCTAGGGGTCAATGAGCTTGCTCTGATTATACAATTCTTGCATTCCTTCTTCTTCACTTATGACAGCGGGTGGTGTTGCTTTAGCTGGTCTTTCTCCCTTCCCTAACTGACAATCCTGGACTACATGCCCTTCTTTTCTACATCGATAACACTTCTTTTCTTTTGTTGGGTTCATGGGTTTCTTCTTTGTTTTAGGACACTTACGTATAAAATGTCCTTTCTTCTTGCATTTGAAACAAATTATGTCTTCTCGAATGGTTTTCTTTTGTTTTCTTTCTGGGCATAAAACAACAAAATGTTCTTCTTGACTACATCTATAACAATAAATACCTTTGAATTTCCCCAATCTAAGGCTTTCTTCCTTTTCTTTTTAGTTATGAACTTTTCTGCTTGTTTTAGGGTCATCCACCATTTAGTACCTGATAAACCAAACTCCATCTTTGTTCCTATAAGGAAATTTTGTTGAAAATCCAGCTTACCCTCCACTTAATTTACTGGCTTATCCCTTACTAAAAAGTTTACCTGCTATAATTCTTACAACCCAATCAAATTTTCACTTTTCTATTTAAGTTCATATCAATTTACCAAACAATTTCAAGCACTTATCTAAATGGATTTAAGTATGTATTGATGTTTTAATCAGAATCATATAGTCATCCCATTTTCGAAACTCGAAAATACATACTGATGATGCTGCAGTCATCAACAGAATCATCTTCAAGTGACTTGAGTGTGATTCTATATCAATCTAGTATACTCAAGACTTCGTATATATGTTAGCTAGGCGTATATTTAAAATCTTCTTATACCGGATAGTCCAACCTCAACACCGAATACAATACTCAAATTCTAATTTTTAATTTCTAACCATATTAATTAGTTACCTTAGCAAATTTGATCCAAGTTTATCGATATTTCGAAATCCCCAATAGTGAAATTAAATACAAAAGGTATTTGTACTCGGATCGTTTTCCTGATTAGTGGAAGGGGCTTAATTACCATGCCATAAGAAGTATTTTATGTGTAATTATAATAACAAAATGCAAACTTAACCTTGATCGTTTGCTTAAGTATCCAGGTTATAATTAACCATATATTTCCAAAATATGTTTGTTTCTTAAATTAAAACTTTTCAAAACTCATTTCATATTTTCAAATACGCTCTCTCAAATATAATACTCCAAAATCTCATTCTAAGGCATAAGTAGTCCTATCTCTAATGAGGTATATAACTCTGATGAGTCTTTCCATTTGTTCAAATGTGTCGTACCCTATTGCTTTGTACAAACCAAAGCTCTGATACCACTATGTAACGACCCGACTTTTTGCTCGGTTTTCGCCGGTAATTAAACCAATTAAACCGTTCACAAAGACGGATTGTTAGGGGCACTTACACATTTGCACATAATTAAACCAACTTTTCCAATATCATTAAAATAATATTACATCAGAGTTACAAGAGGTACATTAGAGTACATCGGTTACACATCGGAAAAGATACTAAACTCAGCGGAAGAATGCGAATGCTCCAAACATAATAGCTCCAGTTAAACCAGAATTCTGCTCCAATTAATGCTAAGGCTAAATCTGCCAACCGAACTACTAGGCTGCCCATGTAAAAATTATGGGCACTCAGAGTTTAGGTGTGGGAATAATAAACTTCAGGTCAGTCATGGGACTGGTATGAGAACTCAAAACAGTTGTCTTTAGGGTTTATTTAAAAGTTAGGCAATTCACCAGACCACGCCGCTAATGCGAAACGGGTTTACTCCATGTGAATACCAGTGCATAGAAATCCACAATGACTTTTTGAAAAAAATGAAGCTATCATAAGCTCGTCCCACATCACACAATGCAAGCGCACACCAAATGGGCGAGTTTTGCCTTATGATAACCAAAAATGCCTTAATACATGAAAATCCTCTTTTACTACTATATATAGTGTGAAAAACCTTTTCGCAAATAAATGTATTAATCCTAGTCAGCATAATGCCCCATCCCATTATACTGACAACCCTGTCGGTAACCAGCAGGCTATACAATCAATACTGTATGGGCTCATAGTGGAGATTGAGTTTCGAACATGATGGTTCCTAGTATGAAAGATCATTCATAGACTCACAAAATTTCTTGCGCACATCATCCCAGTACTCGCGGATAACGTCCAGACTCGGACTCCGTTATACTAACCCACCATACAAGAATCAGAGTACCCAACAAATAGCGTCCCAAACTGAGGACTTCGCAGTTCTTTTCATCATCACATCCTGGTGCACCGAACATACGAAACGAACATAAAAATATGACCACCAGTTTACCATCAATCCGAGGTGTGAGGTTCGTCGAGGTCACGATATACACAAAGCTACGCTTAAATAAGCCATGCTTTGATCATCCATAGCTCATCACATAACTTAAGTATGCCACATTGTCCATTCACTACGCATCTCTGATTTCTATCAATATATAACCTCTAAGCTCATACGTCTTAGAGAAGGGTGTTAAGCAAGAGAATAAATTATCCGCCACCAAACAGATATATATTAATAAAGATCAGTGCTATGCAGTCAATTACAATGTTAGACACACAATCCATACATGTCCGTTCTGGCTCTGAACGGAACAACAATCTGGAATTCCTTCACATACGTTCGGGCTTCTTGCCACTTAACTGATATATAAAATCCATTTGCAAATGGGAGCCAGCCATTCGACACATTCAGCAAGTCACTCTTACAACATGAAGGGTCCCGGTCTTCAATGTCGTCTTCTGTTGCTCCATAACGTCGTATTATCACTTGGAATGGTTTTCGGACATACATCCGATCCCCGTCTTTCCAAATAATAAGCGCAATTTAAATACACAATTATGGAACACACAGGCTTTCTACCAAATCTCCTTCCATTTTGGATTTCGTTAAATTAAACTTCTTTAAATCTGTTCTCAAATTATCTGTAACAAAATCCATATTTAACCCTTCTTCTTTAAAACACATCCCTTAAATCTAAGATAATCTAGCCCAGAGCCTTAATTAGTTTTCCGTTTGATAACTCGTTATCAAGAATCCAGTTTCCTTTGAAAACCCTTACCCCACATTTCAACCCTAGTTTCCAATTAATTTGATTTTCCAACATTCCATTCTTTAATCTTAACTTAAAGATTATACTTTCTTTCCAATTCCTCACTTTTAATTTCCTCAAATCAAAGATCTGATTAAATCCTCAAATTACGAAATGAATTTCAATAACTCACTCTCATTGGTTTTCAAAAATGATATTCTTGAAGATATGATTCACGACAAAACCCAAATCAATTGATATTGAACATAAGTTACACAGAAATTGTATCTACTTTTATTCGATATCAATTCTCATAATCAGCGATACTATAAGTGGAATAACGATATAATAATATCTTCCAAATTCCTCAAATAGTGTACATTTACACCAAAGAATTTCATATCAAATATCTGAAGATTATTTCTATCCAACTCATCCCAGTCAACTTAGGAAACTCGTATCTTAATTAAAAAATTTATTCAACTCTTTGACATTAGATCTGGATAGAAATACCATCAACTTATACTTAATATTAATCTCGATATCCAACTCACACTATAAGCGGAATAATGGTGAACTACCTTTTAAATTCCTCAAATAGTAAGAATCATCATCTACCTGATTAATATCAAACATCCGAAGATTTATCTCCAACCATATCCAATTATTTAAAATAGAAAACCATATTAATATCAATTTATATTCCATATAAACTATTTCCAATACTTTTGAACCTTTGAAAACATTCCACAAATCATTTAAAAATGATTACTTGTAGTTCGGAAAATAGTTTGCGGGTTAAAAACTTCAAAATAGATTGTTTTCGAAGAAAGCGTTACAATAGTGTTCTCAAAAATGTTACAAAACAGTTATCTTAATTACTTCGATCAAAATATCGCTTTTCTTAGTAAAAACTTAAACTTTACAATTCAAAACATTTTTTACATAATTTATAATGATTTTACCATTTTTTTCATATTTTTAGAAACATTAAAAATGGCTGTTTATGGTGATGGTCGATAACTTCTCTTATGGCGACCTTTTCCCAAATGGTTTTAAACCTAACTTGAAAATTATAACTCGAATTTAAAATTTTCTTTCACTCATTTGAAAGTTCTTGTTAATGGAAATCAAATGTTTTTCATTTTATGGAAATCCGATTTAGATTGCAAAAGTTATAAGCATTTAAAGTTTGCATTTAAAATACGTAAATTGCCGTTATGCGACAAGCTCTATTTTGACCAAAATAACCATTATTCTGTGATACTTCAAAATATCTTAGAAAACCATTATATCCTTATATAACCCTTTTAAAATCATTTAAATTTACTTTCCAAATTATTTTGGATCTAAAATTCAACTTTCATAAATTCCAATTCATTTCTAAATTCAAATAACTTCAAATTAACCTTCCCATTCGTCGGATCAGTTAGGGATAGCAAGGGAAAGTAGGAAACTTTATTTCCAAACCAAAGCCTAGAAAATATCCTCTCTGTCATCCTAGAATGTTCCGGTATTTATTTATTCATTTAAAGGACTTTAACTATATATATGAATTCATACATATGGTCTTTTCCAATTATTAACCTTCAATTTCAATAATGATTTTGCTTTTAATTATGAAGGAGATTTGTCGATAACCAATGTGATATCATAATTGTTGTGTCATAGTGTGTGCAAACCAACATCAACAACCATTTAAACATCCATAGCAACCATCATCAACACGATTCAATAAATCATAATTGTGCACAAGCGTTACAACACCAACGCTTAATAGTGTGCGTTCTAAACTTCACATCCATTATCCATCACAACAAATATCAATCGTCATTAAGCAATAATAATTCATCACTATATTTAAATTAGTCTAGCAACTAATTAAATATATAAACCATGGTTAAAGAGTTCTTACCTAACAGCTTTCTAAATATTCACGGTAGCCAAGCCTAGCTGAGCGAACCGTCATTCAATATTTCAACGCAACGTCTTCTTCACCAAAATATATATAATATAATATACACTAATCTCTCTTTATATTATAAGAGGAGGAGAAGAATGACGAACTTTGGCAAGGTGGTGGTGGAAAAGAGGAAGACTTTTTCCATGGAAACCATGGCCATAAGCTTTAAGAAGAAGGTGGGAAGGAGGAAATTGAAATGGAATGGTAAAATATGGAGAAAGAGCCTCCTTATATAGGAAAGGAGGAGTAAGGAGGTATAGACACATAAAGGGGCAAGTGGCAATCATGCATGAAAGGGAGCATGCATAAAGACACGTGTCTTAATACTTGTCTTAAGGAGAAAAAAGAACTTTTGGTAGCACTTTCTTTTAAATGTTATGAAAACTAAAGGCAACACTTAATTCTAACGCTACTAATTCGTGTTATGGTTTGACAAATCCGATCGAACGACAAATAGTATCAATAAATCCAAACTCATTAATAATCATTCTTATTTATAATTCAAGTAAAATCTATCATATAACTTATCAAAATTATTAAATACTCTTAACCATATATATTTATATCAAATTAAAATTTAAATTCAAATTAAGTAATAAAAATTCCAATTTTAAATTGGTTAAAAATTCTGGGTCGTTACAGATTGACGAGTCACGCATAATGGTGACCCAACCTAAATGACTGGAGATCCCAAGAACTAGGTTCAATGGGTAAAAACAAGTTTTGTAGTGATAGGAGTTGAACATGCTATTTAATAAACCAAGAAGCATGTATTCCTGAAGTGATTAGAGGATGAGTTAATAGAAACTCTTAATGAGATCTATACTCTATTTGAAGTGGAGTACCTACCTTCAGGAGTACTCTTGATAGACTCACCTTTGTGAATGTGGAAGTATGGCCGTTTCCTATGGAGTTCTGGGCAAGATTCCTAGAGTGTTCACTAAACTGGGATAGACGTGCATGGCCATAAATGCACGGGCTTATTTGAATGCACTCTAGAAAGATTGTGTGTGGTTTGATGTCAGGAATAGAGTTCAAGACCATGTGTCACTCTAGTAAAAATTGAATCTTATTCACTATGCAAAGGTCAAGTCGGATGACACCTTTGTTTATGCACAATCTTATGCATTTTTAATGAACTGCTAGAAAATATATTTTTTAAGAAATTCAAGTGGGGGATTGTTGGAATATTTAGTGAATTTATTAAAAAATAAATAAGAATAAATAAAAATTGAGATGTTGTAAGTTAATAACGGTAACATATATTTGAGCTATTATTGTAATGCAATTAATGTAATAGAGCCGTTGAAAAATATAACGGTAATATATTTACATACATGTAAATATATTTATGAGCCACTATTGCAATTGAACAGTAACGATCATATATGTATATGACCTTTTATTGAGCTGTTACAAAGACAAATTTTAATAGATATTGCCATTAATGATAGTCGATTAAGATTTATTATCATTCATCTCTTTTTGAAACGTATGCAAATTTATATGTTAAATTTGCAACTTTTTGAATGTTTCTCTTATTCAATAATGGTATTGATTATGGTCCATTCATCCTCCCACTAACTTAGCTGATGTCACTCTCCTTTATTGTCTATATAAGGAACAAGAGAGACCATCACCAAAAATGACAATTTTTTTCTTTGCTCTCTTTCTGAAAAAAAAACTCCCTCTCTTCCTTTTTCCGCAGAAAGAAAAATCATATTTTTTTATTGTCTTCTCAACCATTCTTTTTACAAAATAGGAAGAAAAATAAACTTGAGCAGTATTATTTAAAGTGCAATCTGAATCGGCTTCATATGTGCAAATGATCCAATATAGAAAGAAAAACAAGGAAGAGGCTGTTTTATCCCAGAGACGACGGCGAACAGTACGAACTACTTTGCACCTTGAGTAGATCGCCGAAACGTCTTCAAGAAAGTGACCAATCCCATGACTTAGCCGAACCATTGTTTCCAACAGACAGTGTTAAACTATCAACGCACATGCTGGTTGTTTGAAAATGACTGGAACATTGCATTGATGCAGTAGATTCAAATTTTCGAAAATTATCAAAAGGATTATCCAAGTAAAGAACTAGCATTAAATAAGTCAAGTGTATAAACTTGGGCTAAGAATCACAAATACAGGCTAGTTACAATGTTCACATTCAAAAGGACAACCACTTTACGTGCATGGAATTTCTGGCCATATTGAAGGTTCCCAACTTCAGTCATTTCAGAGTTTTTAGCAACTGATTTAGATGCTTTACAAACATGTAATTAACGCTATTAATTTCCATAGCATGTAGTAAAGTAGAACACGAGCAATGAAACTACTCTGTAGTTCCACGATGAGGCTTCCCATTAACTAATATATATAAAGAAGCTCCAAATCTAGCCAAAGGGTTTATCAAAACTGGTGTGGATGAATTAATGAGGGGACTCTTACTAGCTACTTTTTTCTTACTATTATTCAGCTTATTTGTGGAACAGGTTCTCAAAGCAAGTCAAGTCTCATAATTTAACTAATTTTACCTGTTTACTCGAGTACTTGTATTTTAATGGTTTATTTTTTGTTTTGAGGTTTCAAAATTATTTATGAAAGAAAGATAAAGGGGATAGACGACGGTGGTTGAAAAAATGATGAAGGAGTATGATACAGATATTAATTTTATTTTCTGAAACGATCATCTTTTATACATGAACTATTTGCATTTTTGCGACATAAACCCAAAACTAAAAAGGAAACATAAAAAATAGGCTTGATATTTGGATATTCTCTCAATATGTGTATGTCTTTGCTTTTTATTACTACAAGTTTTTATTTTAAAGAGCTACATGAATTAATTTGCTAAAAATACTCCAAATAAATCTATAATTTTTTTAAAGAAAATAAAATATTAAAATTAATCAAACCAAAATTTACTTCATAATTTTGAATTTTAAAAAGCAATAATCTTACTTATTTTAAGATTATACCATCACTATTTTTGTTTTACAAAAAGCAAATAGTTCACATGCAAACCTCAATTCGTTGATGGATCCAAACCATTAGATTATCAACTGGTCACCATCATTAAGATTGGTTGTCATTGCTATGATCAAAATAATCAAAACTAAAAGCAAATTCCTTACTGATTCTTTTACCGAATAACAAAATTTTGCATCTATAAATTAAAAAAGAAAATAGTACCCTTTATGAGGAGCAACTCCAAGAACCGAAGTCACAGTCATGTTGCTTCTCTTCTCACCAACATCACTGTACATATTACACCTGCATCAATAATTTCAGTTTTCATTACAAAACAATAACAACATGATTCTGAAGAAGTCATATTAGTTAGGGCTGTTATGGTAATGGTTACCGTTACCGTTTGGCAAATACCGTTACCGTACCGTTTTTAATGATAAGCCAGAATTGCTTACCGTTACCGATCAACTGGTATACCGATAATCTGGTAACTGTTACACTGGTAATGGTAAATTACCGTTTGTCGATAAAAATTTATATCTCAACATATTTTTTTATACATCATGCGATTTTATTATACTATATGTGGTGTTAGTTTATAAAAAACATAAATGAAAAAGAAAATAAGTGTATCTGGAATTATTTCATATGATTATTAAACTAAATATAATCATTTATTTGGTTCTACGTGCATGTAATAAAGCATATCAGATGAGTATACTTATGTTTTGAATTAACTGGTAAAATTACCGTTACCGCTGGTATTGAAGAAACGTTATCGATGATTTACCCTTAAAAATGATAAATCTACCGTTACCATACTATTTTAACTGGTATACCTATTTCAACCAAAAATGGTTATCGATCGACCGGTAATGGTAAATTTACCGTTACCATAATAGCCCTAATATTAGTTGTAATCTGAAGAAAATTGAGTTTTAAAAACGCTACAAAATTATTAAATATGATCCATCTATAATGTATCAATGGTTCATGCATTTATCTCTAACCATAATGATCTTTATAAATGGTTTCATTCTGTAGCCTAGATAAAAAATTCCCATCCATTATTGTTGACGCATAAATTTGTAGGCATAAATATTAGCACTTCATGGCTATAACAGAAAATGAATGATCTACTTCAACTATTAACATAATACTCTATGCAATAGGCCTAAGTGCAAGCTGGGATAAACATATACCAAAATGATTTAGAGATAGTATATAAGATCACCTTAAAAATAAATAAGACCAAAGTGCAAAATATATAAGATCGCATAAACAATTGTTGTAGCAATAAATATACAGAAATAAATTTTATTAACTGGAAAATAGTGTGAAGGAAAAAATGAACAAAAAATTGTTCCATAAGGGCGAGGGGCTAAAATTTATCCATAAGGACAAACTTTAGTGTAAAGGAAAGAATTATAGTGAGCCCTTGATTTCCTCCCTTTACACTAAAATTTGTCCTTATGGATAAAATTTTAACCCCTTATACTTATGGAACATTTTTTTGTTCATTTTGTCCTTGAGGCGTAAAAACCCCTTAAATTAAAGTACGAAAGTACAGGCCTCATGCATTTCCAGCATTTCAAAATGTATAAAAACACAATGAAACTCTGTATATTTGTGCAGTTGTCCATTTTATACAAAATTTTGTTTATTTTTTCATTAAAAACATCAACTTATTATGATTTAAGCACGAAAAACAGGCATCTGCCCAGTAACAATCTAACTTTGATCCAACAAGATTATCACATTAGTAAATCAGTTAAGTTTACAAGGTCCATGCTGTAGGCTTCGTCTAAGCTTTATATTTATAGCTTTAGTGCTTAAATTCCTATTGATGTTATAGCGCTTGTATTCCCAAATTTATATTGCTAATAAGTAACATGACCATAGTAAATTACCTTATATTGACTTGCGATTTTTTCACCCATTGAATCTACTATCCTAATAATGATACCATTGCTATATTTGTAGAATGTGATGATTCATCAAACATAAACATGTCAATTAATAAATATGAGAAATCATAATTATTAACATGCATCCGCAAATAGCAAAAATCACTGTTTCTCCCATGCTTTTCACCATAATGGCACATTACACCGTTTTTACCTAAATAAGAAAGTTGTCTTTATATTTTTTTTATTCTAAAAGAAAATAAAATATTATAGATCAAACTAAATAAAATTCAATTTAATATCTACCTATTTTACTAACCCTCTCTTGAGCAAGTTAAAATTGGAAATGCGGTTAAATATATCGAATTTGTTGACTATACAATAAACATTATACAAAATCAGTAATTGAAAGCAGAAAATATATCAAAGTTGTGATATGAGTGAGTCCTATAATTATATCATACTACATTAAACAACATAACACACAAAATTAAACCTTTTTGTTTTGTGTATGTGTTTCAATATTAATACAATTATAATGTAGAATACCTTAACTGTAGAGCGAAGTAGGCTGGACAAAAACATCATTGAAGTTTCAGATTCAAACGGCATATGTGACACTGCTTAAAGAAACATGAAGTTCGGTTGTGACTATCTCAAGGAGATAATATGGCGAAATTGAAAGTGGAGCTAGGGCAGAATAAATAGCCGATGTTGGCAGATTTTTTTGCGATGGCAAATAACTTTTTGGAATATGAGGAGATAGTCCGTCAGAGAAGAAGTCTTTTCAAAATTTGCGGCATTGGAGAATTTGACTTAACTAGGGTTTGTTTTAAATTTAAATTCGATGAAGATACAGAAGGAAAAACTAGAAAACAACATGGAGAAAAGGAGAGTCGCAATATTATGAGACATCAGGGAAAGCAGAATCGGAAAAGAGCGAAGGAAGAGGAAGAAACACGAAACTCAGATATTACAACCAAAATTTATTGGCACAGGCAAATTGATTTTGGCCTCTTACAATAGAGAAATCTCCCTAACGGTCGGTTTGATAAGCTGTCGAAGTAGCTAAAATAAGGAGCTTGTCAGAAGTATTTGTTTGGACTTAGTCAAGGTAGTCGGAAAGCTTATTGTTTCAGGGGATAATGTGTATCAACCTTGGCGATACATAATGTCTGCTAAGTCGCTTGTATGTAAAGGAAGTAAGAGAAGTTATGATTCAATAAATCGTATTTCCCCCACATTGTTACAGTATTATACAAATACAGTTGATTTACAAGAATGGCATTAAAAAAAATTAAGCCCGATCGATTTAGGTTTTGCATATGTAGGTACGATACAATTGGCGTAGTATAGGCATTAGTCCCAAAAATCATTCTCCCAAATGAGATCCTACCACCTCTATTTATAGGACATCTAGGCTTTCTCGACTAGACTTTATCACACTTCACGTAGTCGTATCAAACGATAATTCCTCATGCAATGTGGCTTTCAGTTGCATGTGGATAGAGGTGCCAAGGCTAAGCGATAAGTTTTGAATGTGGTAAGCTATTCATGTTGCAACATCCAGGTCAAGATTGTAACATCCTGCACCCCTTAACATTTCCTATAGTAAGGTTATGCAAATATATATATATATATATATGTGTGTGTGTGTGTGTGTGTGTGTGTATCATTGCAGGTACAAAGACATATATCACAGAGACTAAGAATCAAAAGACAAAGTAAATACAACAGAAACATTTTTAAATAGAAATCATAGCTTTTATTTCAAAACTAATTATTCATTTTAGCTGCAAACCATAAAACTACCACATTCCATAAGAAAATAAAACCTTCATAAATGAGAGTACAATAACATAATCATCCCTCGAAAATCAATAGTACAACCAACTCCATAAAATAATATGTAAATGTAACACCCCACGCCCGCTATGGTCACTCACTAAGGGAATGCCATAGCATCGGTGGAGTATTTTAGTGAATATAGAACAGAAAAATTACACCAAGACAGATATAAATAGTACTTGAAAATTTAAAACATCATCTCATAACAGCGGAAATAAACATGTCTGGTTACATCATAAAACCATGATAAAAGTCAAGTACAATATCCGTCAAAATAAAGAAGTACATAATCCCACTCTCTCATACAATAGCCATAACAAAAGAAAAGATAACTGGATAACTGGAGCTTTACATCTACCCAAGCTCCTCAAGACTGGAACAGCAATCCGATCAAGCTCTACTACCGCTAGGATCCACCGTAGGACCTGAGGGTTGGGAAAAAGATAAAAACAACGGGGTCAGACATAAGTCTGAGTGAGTCCTATAACTTTAACAATACAATCATTAAGGTAACCAGAGAAGACATAAACTTGACCTACGGTAATATCTGGGGATGAATGGCTACACTAAGCAGCTTGATAGACTTAGGATAAACTAAGATAACCGTCAGGACGCATCTACCCACCCAAGGATAATTACTAACTGCACCACACCAGTCATTCCTACTTAAAGGTTGATCCCTTCCAAGGACTTAGAAAATTTCCCCAGTAATCTCATGTACTCCTAGCCCACTACATAGGTGCCGTCTGCCCCTATCTCCACTAGGTGTACCCAGTAATTCTTACCCAGTAGTTTCGTGTACTCCTACATAGGTGCCGTCTGCCCCTATCTTCATTAGGTGTACCCACTACTCCCCATCGATCGGCTCCCTACCGTAGATACCCGTGCTGGTCCCACAGTGGGGTGTATCACTCCCCTAAAGTGGCTACCCAAATACTAACGGTGCACGGCTTTATATCTACACGATGCAACAACGACTTATCTACCAGCCCGGGCCCACACACGCATATGAAGCCCGTTGGACTTGCGTTGCCACCGCTAACCCGTTTTGGCCTCTTATAATCAAGCCCAATATGCGTGTCCCGTCACTCGACATGGGTCGAGCCCACAAAGATACGTTTGGGATATTGGTTGAAATGGGCCCCCACAAGCTACCCACTTAAGCTTGTCAAATATCTAGTGTATCCCACTTAACCCTTTAATCATGTTTAATTACATGTTTCCACTTGGTTAAGTATTCTAATCGTATTTTCTATTGCCACCCAAGGCAACCCACTAGATTCCCCATGCCACCCAAGGCAATCACAAAATCTCCTCATGCCACCCAAGGCACCCACTTAACCCCTCATGTCCCACTACATGCTATTATGGTTAAGCGTTTCTTAATTAATTAAGACCGTGATCTCCCGTAAAGACCTCCCACATTAGACTGGCTGTTATGACCGCCTGGTTAAGCCGGTAGAATCCGGGCAGTCTTACGTCATAACAGAGTCTAACCTCGTGTCTTTACCTTAATCACGTATTTAATTCATGGCTAAGACCTCTCACATTGGGCTGACATTTGTAGCAACTGGTTAAGCCGGTCGGGTCCGGGCAGTTTTACACTACAAATGAGTCCAACCTCGTGTCTTAGTCGATTAATTACACCTAATTAATCACCCCCCATATTAATTATCCCTAATTAATATCAATTTTTCCATAACATGGGTAGACCTAACTCAATAGGTAAATTCCCATGGGGTAGACCTAACTCAATAGGTAAATTCCCACTTATGGTAATTTATTTTTATGGTATGCTTAATCATACCCAATCATTCATTTATTAACATATTTACCAACCCCATCGTTCCCCACGTAAATCGTTCTCATTACATGACATAACAAAAGGGGAAGATCATTACAAATATCATGGGTTTAACATACAACTTTGTCATGGGTTAAGAGGATGTCAACTTGCATATATGAGCATATATTAACCCAACTACATATAAACCCAAACTTGCATATTATCATACACATGATTTGCATAACATGTTGCATATGAGCTTGCATATTAACATACACATATCTTGCATAACATGTTGAACTTGCATATAGGCATTCTCATAACATGTTAAACATGCATTTAAGCATACACATAACTTGCATAAGTATTCATATACTTGCATAAGCATCCACATACTTGCATAACCATTCACATACTTGCATAAACATGAATAACTTGCATATCATGTCATTTAAGCATATACATATCTTGCATAAGTATTCATATACTCGCATAAGCATGCATAACTGGCATATCACTTTCAACTTGCATTTAAACATACACTTAACTTGCATATCTCATTTTGCTAAACATGCATAATTCCACTTATTAAACATGCATATATCAACTTGTTAAACATGCATAAATCAACTTATTAAGCATGCATAAACCAACTTATCACATATGCATAATCATAGAACAACATAGAGTAACATATCATCATACATGATTCAAACTCACAAATCCGCATTTAAGACCGTAAGTCTCATTACACCCAATCTACTTACTTTAACAATTGATGTTAAAGTGATAGAAACTCACCAAAACACAATTAGCAAGCTAATGAAGAAGATTAAGATACTTAGAATGGATTAGAGAATGATTTGAGAGGGATTTGCTTGCAACTCCTTCATGAACTAGTGGAGGCCATGCTCAAATTTCATTTTGCCATAGTTTAGTTACAAGACTTAATTATGAATGAATTAGGGTAGGGTTGGGGTCTTATTTATAGGATTAGGTGAGTGTTTTAGGCCCTTAGATTAACCCTAGATTAGGTTAGGACCCTTAGATTTAGGAAATCTCTAGAACCAGTCCTCCTAGCCAGCCTGAAACCCAACCTGGTGCAACCTGGTGCACCCAGGTTCACTGGGCGCCTGGACCCTGTCGACAGGCAAGTCGACAGGCATGTCGACACCCCTGTCGACAGGCCTGTCGACAGCCCTGTCGACATGGGCTGGGCGGGAAGCTTCCCGCCTGACCCCGCCTGGCCCATTCCAAATCTGAATATTTTAAATTTTTAAATCTGTTTTAGTTTTGAATTTTCTGCAAACTTCATTGGGCCATAACTGGGCCATACGGACTCCGATTTTCGAAAACTCGGACTCTATTTCGCGTATTTTTCCGAGACGATCGTAATGACGCAGCCCGTTTCCCCTAATTCCCACATCTGAGTTTATTTATCTTGTAATTAGTGAATTTTAGTATTAACTAAAATTCGGGGTGTTACATTCTCCCCTCCTTAAAGGATTTCGTCCCCGAAATCTCTAAGCTAAGGAGAATGCATATCCTACCATCCAAACAACCATCTACTCAAATCATCAACCACTGGCATCCATTGTCCTTAAAACAATTTCTAATGATGTATGAGCATATGCAAACGGTGTGTGTATATGTTCCCTATCTAATGTATGAACGTATGCAAACCATGATAGTGCCATGCATCCATTATGTATGCGAGAACACCCTATCGACACATACAATATCTACATGAGTGCACAATCATTCACCAAAATGCATCATCCATGTGATAACACAACCATTATACATCCACAAATATTTTCCTACACACAATTTTATGCAATATGCAATATGAAGTGACTGAGCCGATCTAGTGCCTAGAGTGTGTGTATATGCATCCACGAGCAACCACTAGCAAACACTTGCATCCACTTGCATCCATCAACCATAACATGTCTCAAACACATGTTTCAACCATAGGTTTACCCTATCTAAAGGTCAAAGGTACTAACGAGAGGACATACCGAAGATAAGATAAGTACTAGACAAGCGATAAAGGAGAAAGTAAAGACATACCCTCAAAAAGAAATGGGTACAATGAACGCATCTTCGCTTCCGTCTCCCAAGTTGCGTTGCTCTCATCTTCTCCCCATTGCACTTTGACTAGCTGAACCTCTCGATTCCTCAATTTCCTAGTCTCTGACCCAAGGATACGAGTAGGAGCTCGTCGAATCGTCGCATCACGCTCAACCTCTACATCTCTAAGCAAGCTTGGCTCTACCACCTCTGCGGTCTCATGTAAGCACTTCCTCAGATGTGATACATGGAATACATCATGAACACCACTAAGTCTGTCGGGCAACTCCACCCTATAAGCCATCCGTCCAATCCTTTCCTTGATAGGAAACGGCCCAACAAACCTCGGTGCTAACTTCCCAACGGATCCGAAGCGAACAACATTTCTCAACGGAGATACCTTAACAAAAACCATATCCCCAACCTCAAATTCAAGATCCGTCCTTCTCTTGTCCGCATAAGATTTTTGCCTATCCTGCGCTGCCTTCATCCTTCTTCGAATCAAATCGATCTTCTCTGAAGTCTCCCTAACCATATCAGGCCCAAGCAAGGTCTTATCCGTAGATTCCCACCAACATGTAGGTGATCGACAAGGCCTCCCATAGAGAGCTTCGAAAGGAGCCATACCAATACTGGACTGAAAGCTGTTATTATATGCGAACTCCACCAATGGAAGATGCTCTTCCCATGTACCTCCAAAATCTAAGATACAAAGCCTCAAAAGGTCTTCTAGAACACGATTCACCCTCTCAGTCTGGCCGTCTGTCTGAGGATGATATGCGGTGCTCAGACACAATTGGGTCCCCACTGCTTCTTGCAAACTTCTCCAGAACTCGCTAGTGAAGATAGGATCTCGATCACTCACTATGCTAGAGGGTACCCCATGCAATCGAACTATCTCTCGAAGATATACAGAAGCTAACCATGGAGCAGTCCTCTTACTCTTCACAGGTATGAAATGGGCGCTCTTAGTAAGTCTATCTACCACCACCCAAATTCCTGTATTACCCTTTCTCGATCTGGGTAGCCCGTCAATAAAATCCATCGAGACGCTATCCCACTTCCATTGCGGAACCTCCAATGGGTGAAGCAACCCACCTGGTTTCCTTTGCTCCGCCTTCACTTGCTGGCACACCAAACATCGAGCGACATACTCGGCCACATCTTTCTTCATACCGGCCCAGAAGAAAACCCTCTTCATGTCTTGGTACATCTTATCCCCACCGGGATGAATGGTCATCCTAGAACGGTGTGCATCATCAAGAATAACCTTCCTCAACCCTTCATCTTGCGGTACACAAAGTCTACCGTCTCTACGCAAGCACCCCTTATCGTCTAGGGTGTACCTACTCAAATGGCTGGACGACTCCCCCCTTATGAGCTTCTCTATCAACTCAACCAACTGTGGGTCGTCCCTCTGGGCTTCCCCAATCCGCCCCAAAAGAGTAGGTCTAACTTCCAAAGAAGCTAGCAAACCGGGTACATAGTCAATGGAAGGTCTGAAATCAAACATCGAGATAAACTCCAAGTTTCGTCGCTCCACGAACAATGGACTCAAGGACAACCTCTTCCTGCTCAAGGCGTCCGCCACCACGTTACCCTTGCCAGGGGTATACGCTATCTCGAAATCATAAGATGCTAAGAACTCCATCCACCTTTGCTGTCTTAAATTAAGATCCTTCTGAGAGAACAAGTACTTCAAAGATTTATGGTCAGTGAACAACTCGAATCTCTCACCAAGAAGATAATGGCGCCAGATCTTAAGCGCAAAAACAATAGCGGCCAACTCTAGATCATGGGTAGGGTAATTTTTCTCATGTGGCCTTAACTGCTTTCCACCATAGGCTATTACCCTTCCCTCTTGCATTAAGACTGCGCCAAGTCCTGTCCCACAGGCATCGGTATAGACAACAAATGGCTTGCTCCCATCTGGCAACACTAAAACTGGAGCCGTGGTTAAAGCTCTCTTTAACCGTCGGAACGCATCATCACAATCTACGTCCCATGCAAAAACAAGATTCTTCTTCGTTAAGCGGGTTAATGGGGCTGATATCTTCGCGAAGTCTTTAATAAACTTCCTATAATAACCCGCCAACCCCAAGAAACTTCTTACTTCGGTAGCATTCTTCGGAACCTTCCAATCCTGAATTGATACTACCTTCGCGGGATCCACAGCTATCCCTTCCTTGGAGACCACGTGCCCCAAGAACCGTACTTCCTTCCTCCAGAAGTGACATTTAGAGAATTTAGCCTTAAGCCTATGCGCTCGAAGAGTCTTCAACACTTCCCCAAGATGTAGGGCATGCTCTTCCTCACTCTTAGAAAATACTAAGATATCATCCACAAAGACCACCACAAATTTATTTAGGAACTCCCTAAACACCCTACTCATCAAGTCAACAAAGTATGCAGGGGCGTTCGTCAACCCAAATGGCATCACCAGCCACTCATAGAAACCATCCGGAGTTCTAAAGGCAGTCTTGTCTATGCTATCCTCAGCCACCCTCAACTGATGAAACCCCGTGGCCAAGTCCAACTGAGAAAATACTGAAGCGCCAACCAACTGATCGAAAAGATCATCTATTCTCGGCAATGGGTGTCTATTCTTCTTTGTGAGCTTGTTGAGTTCTCTATAATCTACACAAAGTCTGAGGGACCCATCCGCCTTCGTAGCAAATACTACTGGAGCACCCCACTCCGATATGCTCCTTCTTATGAACCCCTTCTCAAGCAACTCCCCTACTTGCTTATGGAGTTCCTTCCTCTCACGAGGAGCCATGTGGCGCACTGGTAAAGATACCGGTTTAGCATTATCCACCAAATATATTCGGAAGTCAATCTCCCGCTTCGGAGGTAAGCCCTTCACCTCCTCAAACACATCCGGATATTCCCGGACCACTCTCATAGATTGCAACCTCTCGACCGAAGCGTCAAGCGATTCAAGATAACTTAGCATAACAGAGTCCATGGGATTACAAGAAATCTCGAGAGTGTTACCCAAGCGGGTCGTGAGTCTAACAACTCTCCTTTCGCAATCAAGAATGGCACCATTACTGGATAACCAGTCCATGCCCAAAATCAACCCATAGCCCGTGAAGCCCAACACAAAAGCATCACATCTAAACTCAATGCTAAGTATAGAAATCTTCAAACCCAAACATATCATGGATAAATAAGTGGAGCCCCCAATTGGGTTTGAAACAACCAAGGGATCATCTACCAGACTGGTGTCTAAGTGCAGTAACTCAACTAATGATGACGAAATAAACGAATGCGATGCGCCTGAATCAAACAATGTACGGACAGGATGGTCAAATAGAAAAACCAGACTTTCAACGGAAATAGTTCTACCTCTCTCCTGAATCGGTGGAACCGCGAGAGCCTGAACTTGTCCCCTAGCCTGACTCGGTGCCATAAGAGCTTGCACCTGTCCTCCTGAGGTAGATCCCGTCCTTTGCCCTTTCTTAGGGCAATCCTTCACTAAATGCCCTGTTTCGCCACAGTGGAAGCAGCCGGTCTTCTTCTTCTTGCGACAATCCTTGCTTAGGTGGCCAGGTGTCCCACAATTGAAACACTTCTTCTTCTTGCTCTTGCCACCGTTACCTTTCCCACCTTTGCTTTGTTGTTGTTGCTGAGGTCTCTTTTGATCTCCCTTCTTCTCGGGTGCCTTATTAGCATTAGGACCCTTCTCTTCCTCATACATGAGTGCCATGTCAACTAGCTTCTCAAAGGTGGCCCCCATAGGGATATGAGTCATAGCCAACCCATGCATCGGTTCATTCAAGCCTTTCACGAACCTCAAAGCCTTCTTCTCCGGTGTATTCACCATATCTAGGCCAAACCTTGCCAATTGATTAAACTTGTTAACATATTCCTTCACCGAGAGATTTCCTTGCTTTAGAGTCAAGAATCTTTCCATATACAAGTTTTCCTCCGCCCTTGAGAGAAACTTTGCCACAAATCTTTGCTTAAAATCCGCCCAAGAGTCAACGGGGCGTTCTCCATTAGTAACCTCCCACCAGAATGAGGCCTCTCCCTTCATTAACCAAGCAGCCAACTTGACTTTCTTCCCTTCTTCCATCTCAAAGATATCTATCAACTCTTCCACCTCCTTAAGCCAATCTCTAGCCTCCACAAAAGTTTCAGATTCTTGAAAAGGTTTCCCTCCCATAGCTTTAAATTCCTTGCAAGTCTTAGCGAAAGTATCCGTGCGAGGAGGAGGGGGAGGAGGAAGATCGGGTGCTACGGTTGGTGGAGGAACATTTGCTGGACCCGCAGTGGTGGCCCTAGCCTCCATCAATCTCCTATACCATACTGGTACCGTCACACCCTCCGGAAAGTTAAGATCCTCAGCCATGCTGAAACGAAAAAGGGAAGATTCAAAACGGAGAATTCGAAGGATATAGATATGGCTATTGGGGATTATGCTTTTCTTTCAAAAACTTTTCTCTTTAAAAGACATGTTTTTGAAAATATCTTTTCCAAAAATGTTTTAGAAAAATAGTTTTCTAAAAATTTTATCTGTTCCGGTAACCTTTGCTCTGATACCACGTGTAACACCCCACGCCCGCTATGGTCACTCACTAAGGGAATGCCATAGCATCGGTGGAGTATTTTAGTGAATATAGAACAGAAAAATTACACCAAGACAGATATAAATAGTACTTGAAAATTTAAAACATCATCTCATAACAGCGGAAATAAACATGTCTGGTTACATCATAAAACCATGATAAAAGTCAAGTACAATATCCGTCAAAATAAAGAAGTACATAATCCCACTCTCTCATACAATAGCCATAACAAAAGAAAAGATAACTGGATAACTGGAGCTTTACATCTACCCAAGCTCCTCAAGACTGGAACAGCAATCCGATCAAGCTCTACTACCGCTAGGATCCACCGTAGGACCTGAGGGTTGGGAAAAAGATAAAAACAACGGGGTCAGACATAAGTCTGAGTGAGTCCTATAACTTTAACAATACAATCATTAAGGTAACCAGAGAAGACATAAACTTGACCTACGGTAATATCTGGGGATGAATGGCTACACTAAGCAGCTTGATAGACTTAGGATAAACTAAGATAACCGTCAGGACGCATCTACCCACCCAAGGATAATTACTAACTGCACCACACCAGTCATTCCTACTTAAAGGTTGATCCCTTCCAAGGACTTAGAAAATTTCCCCAGTAATCTCATGTACTCCTAGCCCACTACATAGGTGCCGTCTGCCCCTATCTCCACTAGGTGTACCCAGTAATTCTTACCCAGTAGTTTCGTGTACTCCTACATAGGTGCCGTCTGCCCCTATCTTCATTAGGTGTACCCACTACTCCCCATCGATCGGCTCCCTACCGTAGATACCCGTGCTGGTCCCACAGTGGGGTGTATCACTCCCCTAAAGTGGCTACCCAAATACTAACGGTGCACGGCTTTATATCTACACGATGCAACAACGACTTATCTACCAGCCCGGGCCCACACACGCATATGAAGCCCGTTGGACTTGCGTTGCCACCGCTAACCCGTTTTGGCCTCTTATAATCAAGCCCAATATGCGTGTCCCGTCACTCGACATGGGTCGAGCCCACAAAGATACGTTTGGGATATTGGTTGAAATGGGCCCCCACAAGCTACCCACTTAAGCTTGTCAAATATCTAGTGTATCCCACTTAACCCTTTAATCATGTTTAATTACATGTTTCCACTTGGTTAAGTATTCTAATCGTATTTTCTATTGCCACCCAAGGCAACCCACTAGATTCCCCATGCCACCCAAGGCAATCACAAAATCTCCTCATGCCACCCAAGGCACCCACTTAACCCCTCATGTCCCACTACATGCTATTATGGTTAAGCGTTTCTTAATTAATTAAGACCGTGATCTCCCGTAAAGACCTCCCACATTAGACTGGCTGTTATGACCGCCTGGTTAAGCCGGTAGAATCCGGGCAGTCTTACGTCATAACAGAGTCTAACCTCGTGTCTTTACCTTAATCACGTATTTAATTCATGGCTAAGACCTCTCACATTGGGCTGACATTTGTAGCAACTGGTTAAGCCGGTCGGGTCCGGGCAGTTTTACACTACAAATGAGTCCAACCTCGTGTCTTAGTCGATTAATTACACCTAATTAATCACCCCCCATATTAATTATCCCTAATTAATATCAAGTTTTCCATAACATGGGTAGACCTAACTCAATAGGTAAATTCCCATGGGGTAGACCTAACTCAATAGGTAAATTCCCACTTATGGTAATTTATTTTTATGGTATGCTTAATCATACCCAATCATTCATTTATTAACATATTTACCAACCCCATCGTTCCCCACGTAAATCGTTCTCATTACATGACATAACAAAAGGGGAAGATCATTACAAATATCATGGGTTTAACATACAACTTTGTCATGGGTTAAGAGGATGTCAACTTGCATATATGAGCATATATTAACCCAACTACATATAAACCCAAACTTGCATATTATCATACACATGATTTGCATAACATGTTGCATATGAGCTTGCATATTAACATACACATATCTTGCATAACATGTTGAACTTGCATATAGGCATTCTCATAACATGTTAAACATGCATTTAAGCATACACATAACTTGCATAAGTATTCATATACTTGCATAAGCATCCACATACTTGCATAACCATTCACATACTTGCATAAACATGAATAACTTGCATATCATGTCATTTAAGCATATACATATCTTGCATAAGTATTCATATACTCGCATAAGCATGCATAACTTGCATATCACTTTCAACTTGCATTTAAACATACACTTAACTTGCATATCTCATTTTGCTAAACATGCATAATTCCACTTATTAAACATGCATATATCAACTTGTTAAACATGCATAAATCAACTTATTAAGCATGCATAAACCAACTTATCACATATGCATAATCATAGAACAACATAGAGTAACATATCATCATACATGATTCAAACTCACAAATCCGCATTTAAGACCGTAAGTCTCATTACACCCAATCTACTTACTTTAACAATTGATGTTAAAGTGATAGAAACTCACCAAAACACAATTAGCAAGCTAATGAAGAAGATTAAGATACTTAGAATGGATTAGAGAATGATTTGAGAGGGATTTGCTTGCAACTCCTTCATGAACTAGTGGAGGCCATGCTCAAATTTCATTTTGCCATAGTTTAGTTACAAGACTTAATTATGAATGAATTAGGGTAGGGTTGGGGTCTTATTTATAGGATTAGGTGAGTGTTTTAGGCCCTTAGATTAACCCTAGATTAGGTTAGGACCCTTAGATTTAGGAAATCTCTAGAACCAGTCCTCCTAGCCAGCCTGAAACCCAACCTGGTGCAACCTGGTGCACCCAGGTTCACTGGGCGCCTGGACCCTGTCGACAGGCAAGTCGACAGGCATGTCGACACCCCTGTCGACAGGCCTGTCGACAGCCCTGTCGACATGGGCTGGGCGGGAAGCTTCCCGCCTGACCCCGCCTGGCCCATTCCAAATCTGAATATTTTAAATTTTTAAATCTGTTTTAGTTTTGAATTTTCTGCAAACTTCATTGGGCCATAACTGGGCCATACGGACTCCGATTTTCGAAAACTCGGACTCTATTTCGCGTATTTTTCCGAGACGATCGTAATGACGCAGCCCGTTTCCCCTAATTCCCACATCTGAGTTTATTTATCTTGTAATTAGTGAATTTTAGTATTAACTAAAATTCGGGGTGTTACAGTAAAAATAGATGATGAACACATTAGCAACTAGAATAAACTCCAAGAATGATCCTTTGGGAAATTTGAGCTAATCACCTCAGTCCTGTGAGACTGATAGGGGAGAAAAAGGAAGAAAGAAGAGTTGGTAATGCATGAAATCTGGTGAATGATGTAATTACTAGCTCAACTGAGTAACATAGAGAAATAGACTTAATAACAATTCTAGTGTCAAAAAGTGTATTGTATCCATGCACAACTATGGAAGATAAACACATTGAAAAATATATACAAGGAAATACACATAAGATATATAAGCAACGATTGTTTGATTGATTGCACTTACTAAATTACCGAACATAATAAACATGGTTAAGGTAATTTCCTAATACTACCCATTGATTTGCTTTATCCTACCAGTCTACAATCTTACACAGTAAAATGTCATTATGGATCTGAGGCTTTATCCTACCCAATAATTCATCAGTATCGACATAACTAATAACTTTTGGACAAAGTAGTGATTTATTATCATCGACGTCTTCGCACATTCGGCACCATTGGAATGCACCTGCACAAACCCATATCTCTATTGACCCATTACTTACCACCAATTAGCATAAGTGTGCCTAGCTCCCCCAGGACTATTGTGAGACCATCAGTAATAAACCTAGAAGGGAATATCGTTGGTACCAGTCCTAGCAAACAAAAATTCTAATTTGCGCCCCTACCAATCCCTCTTTATCTAAGATTTATTTATCGATCGCGTATTTTCCCTAATCAGCATTTGATGCTGAAACGGATCAACATGTACTTATTAAATTTTGTTGGTTACTTACTTTCCTTAATTAATATTTGCTGTGGGAATAGACTACTATTGTTACATGTTTATAAACTTAATCCCAAAACTAAGTTTACAATTATAGTAAGCCTTTTTATTGTCCTTTTGAGTTGTAACTCTCATGTTATAATTTTAGTTGAGAATAGCTCAAATTTTCCTATTATGATTTACTAACATGTCCACACAATTATCATAATATTTTTCCTATTCCCTGTTTTTTTTAATTACAGCCTATGTTAAAATTTTATTGCAAATCCTCATTAATTTTCCTATTTTAGTCTAATTCACTCTTAACACTGATCAACAATTTATGCACATTTTTATGTAAATTTACTTCTTTTCTTTAATAAATGTTCGTATAATTATTACTGTTAATTTTGGTTTCCTCAACAAAAAAGGATTAAATCAGTTGCCAATAAACTAACATTTATAAATCTTGGTATGTTTTAGGCATCAACTTAAATAATTGCATATTTGTATATAACACACAAGCATCACTACTATAAAAGTGGGCATATTCGACACTATTTTTATGTGGTCATAGATTAAAAAAGTGTTGCCGTAGGCCATTTTTTCAAAAAGGCAATACTAGGGGGCATGGCATCCACGACCGTTGCATTAGGTTTCTAAGGCAACGCTTTTTCCCATCTACGGCCACAGAAAGAAAGTGTTGCATTATAACCCTATTGCAACAGTATATGCATGTAATGCAACAACATACAGCGTTGCCTTAAGCATTAGCTGTGAAGTCACAATAATGGGGCCATATTAGCTTTCCACATAAGCTGCTCACGTATCACATGCCACATTAACTTCCTACGTCAGCTGCATATGTATCAAACGCCATCAGTTGTGGGGCCCACATGTCATACTACAATGGAATTAATAATATTTTTTCAAATGCAACACCACTTCATAATGTAATGCAACACCACTATCTTAAATTCAATATAAAAAAATTAAATGCAATAGTAAAGAAGGCAAATGTTATATAAGAAGAAAGCAAATACAACACTTTAATTAAAAATTCTGTAGTACCACTTTTGTACATAAGAGTGTTTTATTAACAAATAACATCAAATCAAATACAACTAATGCATCAATAACACAATTTCGGCTGAATACAACAAGAACATAAGAGCTACATGCTTCTGTGAGATCTTTCTCTAACCGCTCTTTTAATTGTTGCATTGATGCAGTGCCACCAGCAAGTAAAATACCACTGAACAGTTCTATACTGATATCTGCATCACACTTATTTGTGCTTTCAAGGACTGTGTACCAACGGAGACTAGCAGAAAATATCCACCATTTGTGGAAGACCTCGAGTAAGAGCAGCATCAGTAAAGGTGTCCATTCCAGGAATTTTTAATTGAAACCTCACATATGTCAATTATAGATTTGCATGCAAACATGCTAACCCACCAGATTTATATGTTCTCATTGCAGAACTCATGACTCCTCTCTTTCTGAATTATTCAATAACATCCCATAATAGAAGTTAGAATATGGAAAAACATCTGCATACCTGAAATTAGCAGAGCATATTGTTAAATATCCTTATCCATGCTATGAATAAAAATTAAAGGATTCAATACTACAACATATTATTAAATATCCTTATGCATGCTATGAATAAAAATTAAAGGAATCATAACTACAACTCCAGCTATTTGATAATACATACCATGCATCATCAACGTTAAAAAGGTAGAATTTGAAGGGCCAAAAAAGAATGTTGGTATATGACCTCACTTTACAACAAAATCAGGATTCACTATTTCAAGAACAATTTTAGCACATTGACATGATTAACAATATTTTTCAACAAGAGCTGATACCCAAGATGCAATAATGAAACTGGAAAAATGTTATTCCCATAAATAATAAATATAATTGTACATAAATACTTTAGTGTTGGGAAACAATGGCCGAGTCACGTACTTTGTCGCTTTCTTGAAGACGATTCGGCGATCTGGTCGGTGGTGCAAAACCAGTTCGTACTTCCGCCGCCGCCTCTAGGATAAAACAGCTTCTCTAAAATGAATAACCGATTTGCTTTGCACAAACAAATCAGTGCAGATTTGCACTTTCGAATTTAACTGCTCGAAAATTTCTGAAAGAATATTTTTTTTTTTAAATTGCGGAGGAAGAGAAAACAGTTTTTTTCCTGTGTATCAATCTCGTCTACAACTGATGATAATATATAGACGGGATTAGGGCTGAACGAAAATACTGGTCAGTGGAGGAAAATAGGATCTGCGAAATACTTGGTCAAAAGTTTATCGCTTCATAATAAAAGTCGGCTCAGAAATATTTTTGTATTTAAAAAACTGGTTCGAAAAATGCAGTGTTTTCTGGACCAAAAATATAAGTGTCTACACCACATAGCCAAGGACCAAGGCCCAAGCCCAATCCCGTACCGAACCGAACCGAGACGAGCCGGGCCGGGCCGGGTCGAGTCGAGTCGGTCGATCGCGCGCGTGTGTGGTGGTCATGATGCATGGTCTCCCTCCTCACAACAAAGCATGCATTGGGAGCCCAAGGCCCCCAATATGACTTCTTAGAAACAATTATAAATACTTGCATCTTTCTTATAATCCCATGATGTGGGACTATTCACAAATAGGAGGCATCATAAACTTATTTCATATTTTAAATAATTCATAAAATTTCCAACAATCCCCCACTTGAATTTTTTAAAATATTATCGACCAGTTTCTAAAAATATAAGACTGTGCATAAAAAAAGGTGTCATCCGACTTGAACCTTTGCATAGTGAATAAGATTCAGTTTTTACTAGAGTGACACGTAGTCTTGAACTCTATTCCTGACATCAAACCACACACAATCTTTTCTATAGTGCAATCAATTAAGCCCGTGCGTTTATGGCCATGCACGTCTATCCCAGTTTAGTGAACGCTCTAGAAGTTTTGCCCAAAACTCCATAGGAAACGACCACATTTCCACATTCACATAGGTGAGTCTATCAAGAGTACTCCTGAAGGTTGGTACTCCACTCCAAATAGAGTATAGATCTCATTAAGAGTTTCTATTAACTCATCCTCTATCACTTCAGGAATACATGCTTCTTAGTTTTTCATATAACACGTTCAACTTCTATCACTACACAACTTGTTTTTACCCATTGAACCTATTTCTTGGGATCTCCAGTCATTTAGGTCGGATTACCATTGTGCGTGACTCAACAGTCTAAGGGCAAAGGTCCCATTCTTTTAGAAGAATTGTGGACTTTCTCTCTTGACAGTCCTTTCGTCAAAGGATCAGCCAAATTTTCTTCACTACGTACGTAATCCACTCTAAAGGTACCTGTGGAAAGCAGTTCGCTAACCGTGCTGTGCTTACGACGTATTTGTCGTCTCTTACCGTTATAATAACGGTTTTGAACTTTTGCAATAGCCGCGGTACTATCGCAATGTATCAACACAGCCGGTATCGGTTTTCCCCATAAGGGAATCTCAGCTAGCAGGTTTCTCAAATACTCTGCCTCTTCACTAGCTGTGGCTAGTGCTATCATCTCAGACTCCATAGTAGACTGAGCCAAAATAGTCTGTTTCTTGGATTTCCAGGAAACAACCCCTCCAGCGATGCTAAATATATTACCACTGGTCGCTTTAGAATCATCAGATAAGGTATTCCAGTTTGCATTAGAATATCCTTCAAGTACCGCTGGAAACCTCCCATAATGTAATCCAAGGTTCATGGTTCGTTTAAGGTATCTCATGACCCTTTCAATAGCATGTCAATGCTCTATACTAGGTCTACTGGTAAACCTGCACAATAATCCCACGACATAGGCAATGTCGGGTCTAGTACAATCAGTGGCATACCGAAGGCTACCAATGATGCTCGCATAATCAGACTGTCTTACACCTTCACCAGTGTTCTTAAATAACTTTACACTTGGATCGTATGGTGTACATGCAGGTTTACAGTCAAAGTAATTATATTTCTTTAGTATCTTCTCAATGTAATGAGACTGATCCAAAGAAATTCCCTTTTCTGACCTAGTAATTTTAATACCAAGGATTACACTCGCCTCACCTAGATCTTTCATGTCAAAATTGGCACTTAATAAGGATTTGACTGAATTTATGGCATGAATGTTTGACCCAAAGATGAGTAGGTCATCTACATAAAGGCATATAATAGTGCAAATGTCATTCTCAAATTTGTAATAAATGCATTTGTCACTTTCATTAACTTTAAAATCATTTGAAATGATTAAGTTATCAATTTTTTCATGCCATTGTTTAGGTGCTTGTTTTAAACCATATAATGATTTATCTAATTTGCATACTTTATGTTCTTGACCATGTATTACAAATCCTTCAGGCTGGTCCATGTAAATTTCTTCGTCTAATTCACCGTTCAAAAAAGCGGTTTTAACATCCATTTGGTGTATTAGTAAATTATGAATGGAAGCAAGTGAGATTAATACTCGAATGGATGTTATTCTAGTTACAGGTGAAAAAGTATCGAAGAAATCTATATTTTCTTTTTGTCTAAACCTTTAGATACTAGTCGTGCTTTGTATTTATCTATAGTACCATCAGGTTTTAGTTTCTTTTTAAGTACCCATTTACAGCCTATAGATTTACAACCAGGGGGTAAATCTGCCAAATGCCAAGTCTTATTGGATTCAAGAGAATCCATCTCATCATTTATAGCCTCTCGCCAGAAATCGGCATCTAATGAAGATAAGGCCTCTTGGAGGTTTAAGGGATCCTCCTCTATAGTAAAAGCGCTAAAATCTGAACCAAAATCTTTTATGGTTCTTGCTCTTTTACTTCTTCTAGGTTCAGCTTCAGAACTTTTATTAAGTTCTGTTCTAATAGGCGTACTTAATGTGCCCCCACTATTCCTTAATTTAAAAGGAAATTTAGTTTCATAAAAATCGGCATCATTTGATTCAATTATGTTATGTGCATTTATATCATAAAATCGATATGCTTTGCTATTAATAGCATAGCCTACAAATACACATTCATATGCTCTACTTGCCAATTTTATTCTTTTAGGGTCTGGAATGCGAACATATACTAGACAACCCCAAGTTCTAAAGTACGAGACATTAGGTTTATGATTCTTTAAAATTTCATAAGGTGAAATTTTATTCTTAGATTTAGGGATTCTATTTAGAACATAACATACAGTCAATAAAATATCCCCCCACCAATGTTTAGCTACACCAGAACTTAGAAGGATGGAAACTACTAATTCGGTAAAAGTCCTATTTTTTCTTTCGGCTTTACCGTTCATTTCAGGTGAATAGGGTGCAGTTCTCTCATGTACAATACCATGTAATTTATAGAAGTCCGGAATTGAATTAGATTCATATTCTGTTCCTCTGTCACTACGAAATCTCTTGATTTTCCTATTTGTTTGATTCTCAATCTCAGTTTTGAATGTTTTAAACATGTCAAAAGCATCACTTTTATTTTTCATAAGATAAACATATGTGAAATCAGAACAATCATCGATAAAAGTGATAAAATAACGATGTCCATGTCTAGTCAATATGCCATCAAGTTCACATATGTCAGAATGAATCAAGTCTAAGGGTTCAGATTCTCTATCAACAGATTTATGAGGTTTCTTTGTGATTTTTCCTTGTGTACAGAATTCACATTTATCAGATTCAGATTCTGCTATCTTAGGTATCTAGAGTGCTCATGTTATGAATTATCCGTTTATTAGCATGACATAATTTAGAGTGCCAAATATTAAAATCACACAACATATAAGCAGAATTATTCACTTTATTAGATTCAACATTTAATTTGAGCATTCCCTCACAAGCATAACCTTTCCTACAAAGTTTCCCTTATACACTATGGTATACAAATCAGCCCCAATAAATAGATTAAACCCTGCCTTATTAAGGAGGTAGCCAGACACCAGATTCTTCCTCATCTCTGGAGTATGCAAAACATCTTTGAGGATCACAGTCTTTCCAGAGGTAAACTTGATCTCCACGTTTCCAATCCCTGCAACTTTAGTGGTGTGAGAATCTCCCAGCAACACTTTCTGATCATTAGCAGCCGTGTATGTGGAAAACATAGCACGATCATAGTAGACATGGCGAGAAGCACCAGTGTCTACCCACCAACCCTCTGATCCACCAACAAGGTGAATCTCAGTAATCATAGGCATAAGAGGTTCCTCCTCAGTCAAGTTAGCATGTGGTACAGAGCTAGGCTTGTTCTGACACTTTCGTGCCTTGTAACATAGAAACAACTGTCCAGAGTCATTCTTTTGGGCCGATTTTTGCTGTCCTTTTGGGTTTCCTTGTGGATTCCCATTCTGTTTGTTGCGTCTGTTCTGATTCTTAAAAGACTTCTGGTTTGGTTTCCGAATTGCGGGTTTGGTCTTTTTAGTGTTTTTGTTTGAAACAAACAACACTTCCTCTTTCTGGTCCTGTTTGCATGCCGCCTCCTCAATGCGAAGGCGAGTGATCAAACTCTCTAAGGAAAATTCCTTAGTCTTATGCCGTAAGAAATTTTTAAAGTCTTTCCAACCTGGGGGCAGTTTGTCAATAATAACAGCAATTTGAAACTGTTCATCCAAAACCATACATTCGGAGATGATCTCATCAGCTATTTTCTGCAGCTCATGAGACTGCATCTCTACTGACCTATCGTCTGTCATCTGGTACTTGAGATAGCGGCTTACAACATACTTCTTTGCCCCTGCCTCCTCTGTATCGTATTTCTTCTGCAGTGCTTCCCAGATCTGCTTTGCTGTCTTGTCCTCTGAGTTGTAGTAATCATACAGATCATCGCTCAATCCGTTCAGAATAAAATTCTTGCACAGATAATCCTGTTCAGTCCAGGTCTGCAACTACTTTTATTGTTCAGTCCAGGATGTCATCTACGCTTCATCAGCTCCGTCAGGCTTGTCTGGCAGCTGCGGTTTGTCGGTGGTCAGAGCAGTAGCCACCTTCCTCATCATCAGGTAGAACTCCATTTTCTGACGCCATCATTTGAAGTGCAGACCTTCGAAACGAAACGGGGCAGCAGTCACCAATGGGATATGGAATGCAGAGGAAGGAGCAACATCATCTATGGTTGTCGTCGAAGCTATTGTTTCTAATTGTCTTCAAATTGTTGGGAAACAATGGCTGAGTCATGTACTTTGTTGCTTTCTTGAAGATGATTCGGCAATCTGGTCAGTGGTGCAAAACCAGTTCGTACTTCCGCCGCCGCCTCTAGGATAAAATAACCTCTCTAAAATGAATAACCGATTTTCTTTGCACAAACAAATCAGTGCAGATTTGCACTTTCGAATTTAGCTGCTCGAAAATTTCTGAAAGAATATTTTTTTTTAATTGCGGAGGAAGAGAAAACAGTTTTTTTTTTCTGTGTATCAATCTCGTCTACAACTGATGATAATATATAGATGGGATTAGGGCTGAACGAAAATACTGGTCAGTGGAGCAAAATAGGATCTGCGAAATACTTGGTCAAAAGTTTACCGCTTCATAATAAAAGTCGGCTCAGAAATATTTTTGTATTTAAAAAACTAGTTCGAAAAATGCAGTGTTTTCTGGACCAAAAATATAAGTGTCTACACCACATAGCTAAGGCCCAAGGCCCAAGCCCAATCCCGTACCGAACCGAGTCGAGCCGGGCCCGGTCGGGTTGAGTCGAGTCGGTCGGTCGGTCGCGCGCGTGTGTGGTGGTCATGATGCATGGTCTCCCTCCTCACAACAAAGCATGCATTGGGAGCCCAAGGCCCCCAATATGACTTCTTAGAAACAAGTATAAATACTTGCATCTTTCTTATAATCCCATGATGTGGGACTATTCATAAATAGGAGGCATCATAAACTTATTTCATATTTTAAATAATTCATAAAATTTCCAACATTAAGTGACAGTAGATTTGACAACAGAATTTCAGATCTTAATAAAAAAAATACAATGGACATTGTACTCCTATCATGCTGTGCTAGCCCACAACAAAATAGCAAAGCAACATGTCAACTTGATTACACTTTAATTGCTGGGCACTCATAGGTGTATTTGTTAGAAACCAAAATTTTACATGTACTTCAATTTTGCACCAGAAGAATATGCATAAAATTAGGTTCAAACACCATGTTACTCAAAAATGAGTGATACTATTTGAAAGTGTTACCTATGTCATTGCCTTCCACACCTATATATCAGTTTGACATGAACATCCCTGCCTCCCTACCATCCTCATCCAATATGTTGTATCCTATATCTCATCAACATCACATAATTTGTGTTTATAAATCTAATCAAATTACAATAACTAAAAGTTTGTGTTAATAAGTCAATAGTTAAATGCAAATTAGTAGTACTTAGTGGTATGATTAGTGGAATGATCATCAAGAACTTGAATAATACTTCTATCAGTAGTCTATAGAAGTTCTTTTTTTGTCCTGTGATTTATATTTCTCATGATGCTATTTATGAAGTTCTGTTGATGATGATAATTTTGAAGAAGATATCCTTGAAATTGTTACATTCGACTCTAATGCGCCAATGCCAATTGCGATGATCCTTGGTCTTGTTGTCACTTGATACAAGTATCCATTGTGACAAAAGTTCTCATTTTTGACATCTATTTACAATGTAGTGGGCAGAAGGTTGTGTCTAGTATGTAAAGATTTAAAGCACCATAAAAACATTATGCTGACATGTAAAATTATGTTTTCCACAGGAAATGCATAGGGTTCACGACTGAGATATTGTGGTTAATTTATAATAAGATTCTGTTAACTTGTGGCAATAATCAGTTAACTAACTTTTAATTTGGTTTCATTACATAGCAATATTGAGGAAGCATTAATACTGAGAAAACTTAAAATCATGCATTTTTGTTATAATTGTATCCAAATTATGGACTATTGCAATGTGGTTATTGTGGTTAACTTATAATAAGAATCTGGTAACTTGTGGCAACAATCAGTTAACTAACTTATAATAATGTTTCACTACATAGCAATATTGAGGAAGCATTAATATTGAGAAAACTTAAAATCATGCATTTTTGTTATAATTGTATCCAAAAATCATAAATAACTATTACCACTAGAATCTTGACATAGCTGACTTGACTCCTCCTGTGAATGCAATAGTACTTGAAATTTTGAAGACCTCATATAGGACTTGAACATTAACTACGTAGTTTAGTTTTTAAGAAGTAGGTAATGGCATAGCTGGAGAAATTTTCAAAGATATAGCCACATATAGGACTTGAACAGATATCTCAAGTTAGGAGGATTTAGACACAACCAACTAACCTGCATAATTTACTGAAAAGGTTTATAATTGGTTGTTTTAAATAAAAGAAATTATTAGATAACCTACATTTTCTCCTTCTCTCCGGTTATTGCCATTTATAAGGGCTTACCCCATCCAGACCAGTGTACCCCTAAAACCAGGCCTGGTCATGAGTAATAATCTTAATAATTGAATTTATGTGCATCAGTGTATGTGCTGTCTAATACGCAATTCATATAACTAAATTTAACAGGTCATAAGCTTATAATCTCAATTGCTCTAGGATGCATTGGAGATAAGAACATCCTTCAACGACTGAAGACTAATGATGTACGCCAACCGCCTAGAAGCATCCGGGAAATCGCTAGCTGAGTTTATGAACATAAGCACTCTCATCCTCATATCCTAATTCAACATGAAGAGAGGACATATTTCCCGGTTCACAGATAGAGCAAGCGTATGTAGGATATCAATGCCACGAACAATGACTACAAGAAGAGCATTGGATGTTAAATCCTCTTATAAAGGCAGTTCCATTTTCAAAAATTCAATGGAGAAGTCCGTGATGGATCAAAAGATAAACGAAGGATACATGTTCAAAGGCATTGTTGCATCAGAACCAGTCGAGCCTGTACTATGTAGTGCATCCAACCACCTCTTATGGTGCACGACATTGCTCCTTACGGTTTGATGGAGGATATCTCAATTCAAAAAATTGCACCAGAGTATAAAGAGGGTATGGAGCGGCTCATCACTAGAAAAAATCCCCTATGAAGGCTTCTGAGTTGTGGCAACATAAACTAGCTATTGTTTTATGTGTTAGAAGACCAGGGTATGATTTCGAAAACATTAACTACGTAGTTTAGTTTTACTTATAATACAAAACTTGAACAAAAGCAATGTATCCATGATGCACCCCCGCGCATTCCTCCCCTCCTCACCTAAGCACAAGTGCAGAAGGTCCGATTAAATATTGTCGACCCTCTTGTTTCTTTATAAAACCTTCCAACAAAATTCCAATAGAATTTCTCTTCATTTCTATTGTCTCTCCTCTTGGGTAAATATTCATTTCTACCTTCTCTATGATAAGTACTCTACACTCGTTCATAGACATTTTCTCAAACTTTAGAGGATACATTAGTTCCTATAAATCAAAATAAAAACAGCAACTAGATTTTCTGTACATTTTATTTTTAATGAATTCGGAAAAAAGTTTGAAATAATATTATACCTGCCATAATAAGTCTTCAACATAAGGATCTGATGCAAGTAAAGATTGAATTTTCTCAGTTTCTAAGAAGAAACAATGCCATAAAAAGTTTACAAGTTTTCTCTTTAAGACGGGAAAATGATAACCATAAAAATAATAGAAGGACAGTGTTTTTAAGGAGTAACGTACCATCGATGAGCTTCGTACTTGTAACCCTAGTTTGTAGCAAGATCAAAACTCCACCAGCATCGACATGAGCAAAGAAATCGATCCAAATCGGGGGAAATTTGAAATTGATTTTGGTGAAAAGGAAAAAGAATACAGCCCAAATCAGGGGAAAATTTGCAAAATGAAAAAGCGTGTTAGGGGTTTGGTGGAGAAATGAAAAGAAGTAGCGCGAATGAATCTTAGCATGAATCAGAGAAATGGTGAAAGGGTAACATGGATTGATGAAGGTGGATTGACGGTTGTGATTTTTTGTTTATGAAGATGCGGATTGATGAGGTATACTTTTAACTAGTGCAAAACAACGCTTTTATCTGGTGTTGTATGTCACAACACTAAAATTACCACCGTAATGGTGCATTCACATTTAATGCAACAACATTTGAGTATTGTTGCAGAAGGTCAAAAAAACATAGCTTATGCAACACTTTGCTTGCAACACATGCATATTAGTGTCGAATATGCCCACTTTTGTAGTAGTGCATGAAATACTGATAAAGGGAGAAAGACTGTTAATTTATCTTATAGTACTTAAATAAAAAGAAATATGCAAGAAGAGACATAAATATTTGTGGAAAACAACTTTTAGAAAAATAACTTACAAAACACTAATTAATAGAAAACTATTAAAAACTGTAAGAAAGCTACAAGAAAAACAAAATACCAGGATATCTAAAACTATTACAAAATCCCTTTTTCTAAATTACCAAAAGTTCGGATAATTACACACTCACCAGTGATCTTAAGCTTTCCTCTGTGGCCTTTGCAGATCTGGTCCTGTGCTGTCTAATATATTTAATTAAAAGATTTTCTCTCAAAAACATTTAATTTTTAGGGACCAAACTCAGGCAGTGAACCCAATGAGAGGAAGTTAGAGTGTGAGAGAAATGCCTAGGTTTAAGAGTCTATTTATAATGTAGCTTAAGGACCATAGGTCGTTGGATTTTAAGTTTTAATATAGCTAGTACATGCCACTGGTTTAACTATAACCCCCCAGGAAATATATCAACCGTCTAGAAATCAGCCACATTATGTAAAAATTCGATCAGATCTCCTTTAGCTTGTACCTAGATGAAACAACGTCCAGTTATAAAAGGCGGGTCAGCTTTTGGCACCACATACTACCCATTGTCTGGTCGACCTACGGGTAGGCCTATGCTAGGTTAGGTCGACCTATGGTGTATGTGTATGTATTCTTCTCCTTTTTATTTTCTTATTAATTCTAATTTAAAATTATAACTTGTTTTCATCATATCTTCTCTATACTAACTCAGATTCTGACAAATTATGGACGAAAATTGACTAGAAAATTGCCACGAACACAATAGTGAAATTTCTATAGACAAATTCTGGAAATTTTGTAAAATTATTTTATTAATTAACTCTTTATTTAATTACTATAGTTCAAATTTAAAGGTTTGTCACATCCTCCCATGCTTTAAGGATTTCCTCCGAAAATCTTTAAGGGCAGAAAAATGATATAAGCAATTATACCCAATGACGGCATCCATCTTCTCAACTATCAACTATTACATTCGTTGTCCTTGAGTTTTCTAATGAAATTTATGTTATTATGCAATAGTGTAGTGCACATGTCTCATAACTAATGCAAAAGATTAGGCGGTCTACTGATTCATTAGACCACCTTTTCATGAAATTATGTTTGTGTCATGCATCCTAATGTATGCAAATATCCTAGTGATAATAGATAGTTCCACATGCTTGTTATATACATCATCCATATGAAAGAATATATGATATTAATCCATTAATCAACCATATAAATAAAGTAAAAATGCCCATACATCCATATGAATATGCTCAGTGTCCTAATTTGCCGATCTCAAGTAGTGCCTAGTGCGCGCATATGAACCCATTTTCATCCACTAGCAAACATTTGCAACAACTTGATTATATCATACATAACATGTGCTATTAACATGTTTACAACAAGTTATATCATTTGAAGGCTCTATCCGAAGATTACTAGTTCAAAGGGTATGAAAGATAAAACCTATACAAAGCTAACGACGGAAAGATTCAAAGCGTACAATATAAAAAGAAAGGATAGGAAATGCTTATCTTTTCTTCAGCTTCCTACGCGTTATCTTCAGTGTTGTCTCCCCACTGAATCTTTACTGGATTAATTTCCTTATTCCACAAATTTTTTTTTTGAAAGTTAAGCACAAAAATTTTATATGACTATATATACTGATTACAATGAGAATAAAACTATAAACACAAAAATACAAGGACAACCACAAGAATATCTCACAAACTATACAACAACAAAACTAATTAACCTAATAAGCTCGCTGCTAAGCAAATGATAATGTCCTCATCAGATACTCCCTAAAACATGGACTGAAATCACGATTACACGCTATAGTGAATATATCCTTTGATGTCAAAATATCCACAAAGGCAACCAATACTACAGAATATCACTCCAAGAAGATCATGCAACATACTCTTGCACCATTACAATGCTAATTAATACCAAGGATCCAGAGCAAATTCCATGTGAACCAGAAACGACTAGAACTACATCAAGTTATAGACGGGTCATACAAAGGGTTTTTCCTTCTATGCCTTCTAGAAAATTTCAAATTCGAGCCAAAAGGAAAGACATCCTCCTGTGAATAATCTACTCCCTCATCTATATCATCATCCGCCCAAAACTTGCCTTTCAGCTTCTTGGATTTTGACGAGGGCTTTGAGTTCTTAGAAAGAGATGGATCAATTGATGGACTAGGAGGAGGAGGTAATTTGAAGTTAGGAGGGGGATTCAAATGATTAGAAGGAGCCTTTGAAGAAGAAGCACTACCCATTGAATTGCCTTTGACAGAATTAAACACTTTAGATGATTTTGCTTTAGCAGCTATCGAGTTATGCTCAAACATAGAAGACAAACCAAAATCACCATCAGCATCAAAACCATCAAAAGCTTTATATATTTTAACACCACTCTCTACATTACTAACTAAATTACCATTCTTTGTATTACTAACATTATCTACAACATCAACACCACGAACTTCATTATTACCATCATTTGAATTACTAACATTACCTGCATTACTAACGATAACATCTGCCTTACCTCTATTAACCTGTGCAACAACATCTCCCCTATTCAGATTTTTATCCACCAAATCTTTATTCAGATGATACTCCTGCTTATCAGACTTAATAGTATTCTTCTCTTGCCAGACCATCTTCCTCTTCGATATAACCCTCGTCCAACCCTTTTCATTATTCCTAGCCTTGTACTGTCCTTTACTATTGTTATTAAATTTAATTCGATGATTCTGTTCACCATAAACCTCATTGTGCACTTCAACCGCCTCAACATTTTTATCACCTAAAACATAATCTAATGTTGAATGTCCAAAACATTTACAAGTAACGCAAATACTCGGCTTCCATGAATATGATAAGTTGACAATGGGACGATCAGTTAAGCATGATAACACGATAGAATCCTGTAATTCAACCTCAGGACTGATTTCAACTAGTGCTTTTGCATAACTAAAACGTTGCAGCTTTTCAGTACTGAAATCAAAGCAAACTAGCCTTCCAACATGACACGCTAACCAGTTTATACCCACCAAAGTCCACAAAATTAATGGAATGTTAGAAAAGTGGATCCAAACAGGAACCCTCTTGATTAAACTTTTAGGATTACCAATGGTAGGATCCCATTGTGATAGGATAAACAATCGACCCCTAATAAAAATAGGACCTGAACGCAGAATTTTAGCCCTATCAAATTCATTCGAGAATTGTATATAAAAATGGAAACCATCAGATCGCACAGTAAAATCCCCAAGTAGTTTCCAACGTGATTTCAAAAAGCTAGAAACAATGGGGAAAGAAAGCGTACCATCTAGGAAGAAACCAATTAAAATATTGTTCCAATACTTCAATCCCTCCTCCTTAACCAGATCTGGCAGAGGGTCATCCTTATTAATGTCAAAATGAATTGGTTTGTAGTGACCAGCATTCCTTGGAAGAGAATGAAAAAGCGAAGCAAAATTAGGTTTATCTCCAGATCTACAATCTTGAACATTAGCTGAACGATGCTCAGAAGAATTAGCATCTGCTCGATTTTCCGCATGGTTAACATTAGCACCAGCAGATCCAGATCCAGAACCAGAAGGAATATCAGCGGCGTTAGAACGAAGTCCATCAGAAGAAACGGAGGGGTCAGGAGGTGGTTTAGAGGATGAAAAAGGAGGGAAGGAGGAAGAAACAAAGGTAAAAGAGGGAAAGGAAGATGAATTCTCCTTATCCGCCATTAACGATCGCCATTACTTGCTATGCAAAAATATTCCTCAAATTCTTTATCTCATGCTCCAATATCTAAGTAGGTACTCTCCACAATGATGCATAAACTTAGAAAGCCCTTAAGGACTATATTAACCCTCTCAATTTGTGCATCGATCTATGGGTGATAAGTCGTAATTGATCTAAGCTGATTCCCTAGTGCCTCCTGTAGGATCCTTGAAAATTCACTGGTAAAGGTTGGGTCTCTGTCGCTCACTATGCTATAAGGATACCCCGGAGCCTAACAATCTCACTAATGTGCAAAGAAGCTAACTAAGCCGATGTCCTCTTACTTTTAGCCAGAATGAAATGGGCGTTCTTCATTAGTCTGTTTACTACAACCTAAATACTGGTGATTCCCTTTTTGGGTTAGGGAAAACCATCTATAAATTCCATAGACATACTCTCCTATTCCTATTGTCGCACATCTAATGGTTAGAACAATCCAATAGGCTTCCATTGCTCTACCTTTACTCTTTTTCAAACCAAGCACTTCACCACTTACTCAGCGACTTCCTTCTTTATTCTTCTCTAATAGAACACCCTTTTCATGTCCTTATAAATTTTATCACCATCGGAATGAGTGGTAATCCTCGGACAGTGTGTGTCAACCAATACAACACTCACTAAGTCACTAGTGTGAGGACAAAAAGCCTTTCATCTCTACACAGTTAACCCTTACCATTAACAAAATACCATTGAAGATGCCTTGAGGCTTCTCTATCAAACTCATCAATAATATCCATTAACTTTAGATCCTCTCTCTTCCTCAAGCTAATCAACTCCACCAGTGTAGGCTGAATCACTAAAGATGCTAAAAATCCAAATGTATAGTCCATAGAGGGTTTAAAGCCAAAAGTAGACATAAACTCCAAGCTTTCCCACACCATGAGCCGAGGATTCAATATTGCCCTCTTCCTATTTAAGGCATCCGCAACAACATTCCACTTACCAAGAATATAAGTTGTCCCAAAATCATAAAATGCGAAGTAGATAGTTCAACAACATATGGAACGTTTAGATCTCAAACCTCTCGCCAAGTAGATGATGCCTCCAAGACTTGAGTGTAAAATCGATCGCAATCTATTCTAAATCATAGGTACGGTAGTTCCTCTCGTGAGTCCTAAGCTCCCTACTCCCATAGCATAACAACTTACCTTCCTGCATCAATACCGTACCAAAACACATTTATCCTGCATTGGTGTATATAATAAACATCTTAGAACCATCAAGAAAAGTCAACATAAGTGCACTAGCAAGAACCTTTTCGAATCTTGTGAAGGAATCCTCACAGTCTACGTCCCACATGAATACCAAATTCTTCTTTGTGAGGCATTTAAGCGGGGCCAAAATCCACGTAAAGTCCTTAATAAACTTTATGTAATAACCGTCAAACCTAGAAAGCTCCTCAGTTCAGTTGCGTTCTTAGGGGCCTTGCAATCCTATACCACCACTAGCTTAGTGGGATCCACAACTAATACTTATTTTTAGAAACTATGTGCCTTAAAAGTGCACTTCCTTACACCAAAATGGGTATAATTTCGCCTCTAATTGATGAGCTTAGAGAGTATGGAGAACCACTCCTAAATGTAAGGCGTGTTCATCCTCGTTGCTCGAGAATACCAAAATTTCATCAACAAACTCAACTATGAGATTATTAAGAAAGCCTCGGAAGATTTTTCTCATCGGATCTAAAAACAACTTAGGACATTGATTAGCCTAAAATGCATAACTAACCGATCAAAGGTGTCTAAAAAGCCATCTTTTCTATGCTATCATTTGCCACCCTAAGATAATGAAATCCTATAGTTGAATAATGATATGCTAACCAAATAGTCAAACAAACCATCTATTTAAGGGAGTGGGTAACGGTTCTTTTTCCAGAGCTTGTTTAATTCCCTTTAATCCACATAGCATAGAAGAGAACCTTCTGCCTTTGTAGCAAACACGACTGACGCTTGCTATTCGTTGATACTCTGCTGATGAATCTCTTCTATAACAAATTACCCGCCAGGTTACTCATCTCTCTCCATTTCTTCAGACCCATATGTCATATAGGAAATGCTACGGGGTTCGCATTCTTGCTAAGACATATCCGGAAATAAATCTTTCACTGGGGAGGTAGCCCTTTCACCTCCTCAAAAACATCCATAAATCATATGCTATGGCTATCGAATTGATGTCATCGAGAGAGGAATCTGGAGAATAAACAAAGTTTAACATAACTAACACCTATAGGCCGCAAGAAATTTCGTGGGCCCGATAACTACATGTCACCAATCGAGCAACCCTCCTCTCGTTGTTCAAAATAGCCTTATACATGGCTAGCCAATCCATCCCTAGGATAATCCCATACCCTAAGAATCTAAAAACATAAGAGTCAACATCAAACTCAACACCTATATTAAAATTTTCAAACCTGCTTTAGATCATAGACAAATGGGTAGAACCACCTATGTGGTTTGAAACAACTATCAGATCGGTGACTAAAAAAGTGTCCACGTGCAAATAATCGACTAAAGAAATAAAGATAAATTATTTCAAAGAGAGTATGAAAGGGGAAGTCAGAAATAGAAAGTAAACCTTCTAACGCAATTTTCTTTCCTCTATCTGATCCACCACTAAATGAAGCTGCCTCTAAGATCTTTACTTGAGCCATTAGCGCACTAGCTACTTGTCCGTCCTCTTGGGATAAGAGATGTCAAGGCTTCCTACAATTATACCACTTACCTTTCACCATAGTCTTCTAATAGTCATTGACATAATGACTAATCAGTCCATAATCATGGCACTTGACATCCTTTTTGATCTGCTCTTTTTGAGATCATCTAGTATTCATCTTATTACCTTTCTTATTTTTCCACCACTACTTCTTCGAGCCTATAAACTTAAAAACTTCCTCTTTACCCTATTTAACCTCTTCCTTTACTTCTTCAGACATAAGAGCCATTTCCACTAATGACACAAATGTCACTCCTACGGGACATGTGTCATCGCTAACCATTGGAGAAGTTAGTTTAATCCTCTCACGAACCTGATAGCTTTCCTATAAGCTCTGTTGACTAGATTCGTCCCAAATATTGATATCACATTGAAGTGATTGATATAATCTTTTATTGAAAGATTTCCTAGCTCCAACACAAGAAATTTATCAAATTGAATACCCTCCTCAACCTGTGACAAGAATCTCCTCTGGAATCTGTATCTGAATTTGGCCCAGTTAATTTCTCTACCATCAGGCTCTACTATCTCCCACCAATAAGATGCCTCCTCTGTAACAACCGAAATTCCGATAGACCGAATTTTTTCAAAATTCCAGTCTATCGAAACTCAAGTTGTTGTGCCCTAGGATCTTGCAGAAAAGACAGAGACATAAAACATGTTAGAGCTCATAAAATATCTCACATTAGAATGGATAAAATATAATATACTCAAAGTATAGCCTTACCGCATTAATAATACTTTCTAACCAGTATCCAAAGCTATCATGCCTCTGCCACAAATCTAACCTGCGAGTATGTTATAAGGAGGGGATCAGAACACAAGTTCTGGTGACTAGATTTAAATTATACACTTTGGATAATCCTATATATAATGTTCAAACATATTTTCTTATTTATTAGGTTACTTAGGTTAACAGCACTTAAGGCTTAGACACACGTCGTACCCATTTACTTCCCAATGGATTAACCTAATACAGTATATATGTAGCTACCCTTCAATATTAAGGTACACCCCATGGTACCCCACCCGCACTGTCTTCGCCATAATACCACCGAAATGATCATAGTCCCTCATCCTATGCCAGAGTGACATAAGGATCTCAACATAACAATGTTACGTACCATATATATCTATCTATCGTTACTACGCTATGTAAGCATACGGACTGCCATCGTTGATCGAATCAGATTTCATATCGGAGCAATGCCCTCAAGTCTACGATACACCACCTAGAGCTGACATGCATGTATCTAGACTGTCCCCACATGCATATTATCAATTGTAGCTCGATGCCCTAACCACACGTTCTCTAATGCGCACCGAGTTTCGTGGCAAGGCGATAAAAGAAACACAGAACTCGGTTGGGAGCTTTTCCATATCCATACATGCCCGTCTTTAAAAGCCTCTATTTATAAATATCCCTAGGGCCTGTTTTCACGGTTGCTATGGCCCCACCTCGGCCCCTCCCTCAACTAGTAAAGACCAAAAGTGCTAAATGACTGCTCCTAAAAAAACAATCTAAACATCCATTTGGCGTCTTCCCTCAACCACCATACCCGATAGTGAAAGGTGAATGGTCTATTGGTTTTATCTCTAGTCTTTCCGCAACCCACTAGCTGTCGATGACGGGTATCCGATGATCTACTATCCTTATTGGTGATGAGCCTTCGCCTCCCTATTGAGGCGACTGCTGAATCAACCTGGTGTCACCGCGTCACAGCATTCTAACTACATAGCTACTTTTGCAGTCAAGGCCCACCCACCTAGTAGTTACGCACAGACCCAACCTCTACGAGCACAGCCTAAACATCTGTCACCACACAGAGGACTACTAGGAGCACCTTACGTATCTCAGGAAGCCGCGCGCTTCCCCAACCAGTCCTTCAGAGCCGACAAAATAATCAGATGAATCTGCGCTCCCCTCGTGCCTTTTAACAGCATGATGATTGTAACAACCCGGAAAATCAGAACCAATTATTTTTTTTTTTTTGGCAATTTTAACGAATTTTAAATATTTAAAATGATTTGTTTTATATAATGACAATGAGAAACTTATTTTGAATAGAATTTGAACATATATATTTTTTTAAATCGAAGTTGGAATATAAATATTTAATTTAATCATAAAAGGAATTCAAAATGGGGCGGTAGTTTGAAAATTCGATTTCAAATTTCAATTGAATGTACAAGATTCAAAATAAACTAGATTTTAGTGATACCAAAAATATTTAAATCTGTTTATAAATATATTTCTAACGAATTTGAAAAATCGAAATTTCATAGCGGGAATCAAAAGTTATGACCAGTTGAAGATTCAGAATAGTCGCTATGGAAAATATTGCTTGTAAAAATAGCCATTTTGCAAACGACCTCCGTTTTCGATGAAACCACTTTTATTGAATCCGGAATGTCAAATTATTTCTAGATTCCAATTTTCATAATTTTGGGATCAATATGTGAGCGTGGAGAAGTTAAACGTGTTTTAACAGTTTCAGTCAATTCGGATCGATCAGAAAATGGCCATTTTTCAGACGGTCTTCAAATTGGATGAAATTAGTTTTGTTAGGACCGTATCGTCGATAAAAAGTAAGAAATAATTTTTCTGGAATTTTTAGAGTCAGTATGTGGCCCCGGCAAATTAAAAGGTACGTTCAAATCAGAATTTGAATGTTTTATATTTTAATTTGAAGAATAAATGACTGAAACATTTGAATGGGCTTACAAAATATATTCCATTGTGTTCGGAATGAAGGTATTTAGCTAGGGGCGACAGGAGGTAGGTTTGATTTGGTGTTCGAATGGAGAAGCCATATATTTTTTCCCAACCCTAGATTTCATTAAAAAAAAAACTATTTTCTCTCTCCCCGATTAACACTCCAGGCACACGACGGAAAACTGTTCGCCGCTTCCTCCATAGATTCCGGCCAAACGACACACCAAAACCACTTGCTCCTTTGGAACTTTATGAAGAGCACTCCCTGCTCTTTAAATCCATACCTGCCACGCCTCCCTGGTTGTGTCGTTCTCGAGATTCGCACCTGGGAAGGAACGTCGCATCACCTCGATTTGAGCGACCATCACCAGTTCGAGCTTGCCGACGTGGGTAGCGCCAGGAAGCCCTCTCCAAGCTTTACGGCGTGACGCAACCTGATCTGGACCTAGCTTCATGGATTAGAAGTTAAAAGCAAACCTAGTTTTGAAAGATATAGAAAGATACCGACTTTGGTTAAATTAAGTAGGTTTTAACACTTTAAAGTGTCGCAAAGTTTGATTATAGAATAAAAATCATATCCTTTTGTTATGTGGTTGAAATCCAGTGAAACAAGAGACACTGGGACCGTGACGATGTCTTCTACAAGCTAGAAGAGACCGGGGAATTTTTGGAGCTCACTACAATTTTAGGCAAAGCCGAAAGCAAGGTGAGAACTTCTCACTTTAAATTTAATTTCTAGCTGAAAATATATACTGGGATGCAGACGGTGCTTAGCAGCACCCGACACCGTCGTCCACAGACCATGGACGACTTGTTTGATTGTGATATGTTGTGAAGTTTGTTTGTGATTTTGATGTGAAATGGATAATAAAACATTCATGTGTGAAATAAAATATTTTATCGTTAAAAATATAATTTTTAAAGTGTATATGAATAAAATAAATATTCAAAATAAAATAAATATTCAGAATAAAATACATATTCATTTACAAACCGGACGGTTTGTTTACGAACAGTGATTTGACTGATATGGATTTGGACGATAAATTTTACACATCGCCCAGCTGCACAAATAATAAACAGTATTTGTTGTTTGAAAACCCCACACGGGTATTGGAATAATATTTGACATACGCTGATCCCGATAATTAGTAGTATGTCAATCGATGGGTTGATGGCCAGTATAAGCGTTATTTATTTAGTTTAATGCTTATACAGTTGTAGAATGCACTCTGGATGTTGTTTGAATTTTTAATGACCGCTTATCATTATTGTTGTATATATATGATGTTGTAATCCATATAAATTAAATTATATGGTAATTGATTGAGTCTGATTCCAGTTCAGAATTAACGAATATTTTAAAATAATATTTAGTGAATATTGAAATGTGAAGCTGTGTTAAGTAGTTAAACGCCATTTTAACATGAACGAGAATTTGGTCGATTTTATTCATTTTATATCGAATATCGAAAAGTGATTTCAAAATCTGATATTTTTAAAATATTATCTTTTTAATATTGAAATGATAAGGAATATTCAATTTTGATTTGAATTTGAAAATAAAATTGAAACGATTTGAAATGAATTTAAAAACAAATATATATGGAATATTCAATTTTGATTTGAATCTGAAATAAAATTGAAATCGATTTGAATTGAAATCATTTTGAAATGAATTTAAATAGAATTGAAATCATTTTGAATTGAATTCAAAACGGATTGAAATGGAATTGAAATCGATTTGAAATGAATTTAAAATGAATTTATATTGGGATATTCAATTTTGATGTGAATTTGAAATGGAAGTGGAAATCGTTTTTGAAACGAATTTAAAACAATTTTCAAAATTCGTTTTCAATGGAAATCGACGATGTATATATATATATATATATATATTATATTGGCCTGAATAGAACGCGCCGCACAGCAACCGTTCGCGAATTTCGACCATTAACTTAAAATAGACGTTACGGGAGATCCGACCATCAGATTCTCCTAAAACCGGAACCATTGTGTTCGTATCGAAAAGAGCTTTCCATTAAATATAGGAGAATTGAAATCTAACGGTTTGATTTGGAGATATGTCCAAATCAATTTCAAAAAAGGTCGCTATGGATGCAGTTCGGTGGCCTATTTTGGAAACCGACTGTACGGGCGATAATACATTTATTAAAAATATGGAAAAATTACGTAAAATCATAATAAATGATTTGAAAATAATTTAGATGAACAATTTCACATTTGTAAAGATAAAAATATAATTTTGTCGAAATGAACTAGTTATTAACTAGAATTATAATCCCATTTGTTTTTAAATAAATAAATTGGATTTGAAATGGTTTTTAAAAATAACCAGAATTTCCAATATACGAATTGGAATGGATTTGAATCGAAATTATCTTCGAAGTATTTTGATATTGGATTCCGTGATTATACGGGCGTTGTGGAGGAATTTGGGAGATATATATATATATATATATATATATATATATATCTCGTCATTCCAATACGATATTTGTTGATTTCAGAATTTGATACTGAATATAAGCCGATATATTTTCTATTCAGAGCCTTGTATTTGATATCGAATTGGATTTTGGGTTTGTCATGAACGGTGTCTTCATTAACACTGTCCTTAAACGCAGTTGAGAAAAGATTAAATCCTTTTTATTTAGATTTAATGAAGTTTACCAATTAATTAATATTTAATTGTAATGGAATAAAAGAATTGGATTTTTGGGTTTATCGTGAATGGTGTTTTAAATAACACTTGTTCTTTAACCCAATTAACAGTAAAGAATATGATTTGGAATTTATAATCTTTTAATTAAGATTTATGGAATTTTCCAAAGTAAAAATTTCCAATTTAATATATTAAATTGGAATTGAACGGAATTCAATTTGGTAATAATCGAAGTGAGTTTCTGTGGAGGAAGACTATTAATATATATGGAATTATAAGGATTTGTCATTATTCCATTTATATTATTAATCGGATACGGAAATTGATACCGATTAAATATTGATTTACTTTTCTGTGAAGATTCCATAATTAATGGAATGTGATTTTGGGTTTATAGTGAACTGTGTTTTAAATGACATTGGTTGTTTAACCCAGTTAAAGATAAGATTAATTTCTTCACTTTGAATAATCATTAATATTGAATTTTGGAAGATTAAAGCTAAATGGAGTTTTAATGAATCTTTGATTAGATTGAAAAGTGAATGTGATAATTAAAATTATCAATTCATGAAAATGATCGAGAATGGAGTATCACCAGTTTTGCTCCAAGCGATAGTTAAATCTTTAATTAGTTTTGAATGTGAAATGGTAATTAATATTTACCGATAACACCGTGGTGTTAGATATGGAGTATTACCAGTTTTTCTCCATGGGATAAATAGGTTGTGATTGGGAAATAAAATAAATGATTACTTCGGCGTAGTTCGCTAATCCCGACTAGTTTGGAAAACCTTAATATGGTTTGTTATCCAAAGGAAGATTAAAGAATAAATTTAAAGAATTTATCTTTGATAAAATTAATGGGAACCTTTCCCAAAGGAAAATAATATTTGAATAAAAGAATATTTTGGGTTGGAATGAGGCATATGATGTGTTGTTATAACAATTGATTATAAGATACGCGAGTTATTTGGAAAGGCCGGATTTAACCCATTCTCAATAACTGATACGACGAAAAGTCGAAAAGATTGAAGATGGTGCTAGACTGATGATCTTCACATCGAATGGATGGGTTGCTACTGATGCTCATGATAGGAGTAGCTACCTTGAAGGGGCTGTAGTGGTAGCCGTTCGGACGCACTTATTGATTGTACGGATATGCGAGGGCCTCTCTCCTGTATAAGACATACGGGACGAGGAATAAGGTGCCTCCGGTTTTGTTCAGACCTAGAACGGACTTGTAAGTGGATGGCGTGTCTGACATTGGATTTTATTCTGTGCTGATTGATCTCTATTAAATATACATCTGCCTGGTGAAGGGGAATTTATTCCCTTACTTCATCCTACTCTGAGACGTACGGAATCAGAGGTTGTATATCGATAGACATCAGTCGCATGGCGTAAATTGCCTGTGTGGCATGCCTAAGTGGCAAATGATCAAGGCTTCTATTGAAAAGCGGATTCTTGTGGTTGGTGATCAAAGCACAACTTTAATAAAGCATGGCTTTGTGTTGCGTTAATTCGCGAGCCTCACACACCAGTATGGTGGTAAACTGATGGTTAGATCAGTACGCTTTTGAGTTGAGGATAGACACCCTATGGGTTGTCATGGATTCAGTCGACCGAGGTGATGGATAGGGCACACCCCCCGATTTCCCTGATGAATAGGATTAGCAGTGATTTCGCATGCCTATGACGTAAACCGTGGTAACTTGTTTTCCTGGATAGTGCGGATGTGCATTACGGTGTTTTCACATGCCTGCGACGTAAACCGTGGTGAATTGCACTATGCGCTCGATCTTTCGAATCAGTAACCACCAGTATGGAAATCCAATTTCCAAATACGACATTTTTCGGTTTTGATATACTATATATGGTGACATAGTGGGATGGGGCGCTCCTGCCGTCTAGGATTGATACATTTATTTTTGAAGCTGATTTCTTCACTTATAGTAATAATAAAAGATTTTTTAAAAACGTACCAAGCATATTTGGCTATTATAAGGTAAAACTCTATCCTCCGGCTTGCATTGCATTGTGTGATGGGACCCGAGTCTTATAATAGCTTCATTTCTCTTTATTTATCATTGCGCTGTTTATTTTAGGCACTGGTTTTCTTGGTGGTAAACCCATTCTGGGTTACACGGCATGGTCCCTTGATTTACCTTATTCTAAAGTAAAGTTTTAAGTAACTATTTTAGTTCTCACACTAGTCACATGATTGATCTGGATTTTATTGTTTTAATCTAAACTCTGGGTGCCCTTATTTTCCACACGGGCAGTTAGTAGTTATGGTTTTGTAGAAATTATATTCACAGGATCTTGGTTTACAGCTGAAGTGATATTCGGAATGCTCTGTATCCGCGCATTTCTTTCAGGTGTGTTTTGTGTTATTTTTCCGCTGCTATGTATTTAAATGTAATTTAAATCTCTAATATTTCCTATTGTAAAATATTTATTCATTTATACTCTATTATATTCTTCTATTATGATGGAATTCTTGTAATAAGCAATGAAATGTTCTTCTGTTTGTATTCTGATTTGTCGTGTTCTCGAAGCAATCCAGGGTTTCCTTTACGGGGAAGTTTGGGTCGCCATAGGTGGTTTCGGAGCTTTGGTTTACAGAGGTAAAGAACATGACACATTAGAACCAAATGAAAGAATTCATTAGAAATTGGATTAGTAATATCCAATAAGAATGACTCGTTAGAGATAGGATCAGTAGTATCCTAGAACGAGTGTGAAGAGTGTTGTTTTAAAATAAAAATGTAAACAAATTTTGTTTTGAAAATTTATAACTTATTATTCGTATTTGAATACTTAACTTATAATGAATTTGGACAATCTAGTATACGGAGATTTATGAATATAGGCCTGACGGGGCGTATATTCTAAGCCTCAGATACTATATGGATATATATTCATACTCTAGTCACCCGGAGATGATAGTGATGATTAGGATCCCATCATCAGTGTTTGTGTTCGAGTTTCGAATGTAGGATATCGATATAATTTCCAATCGATTGGTGTGAGAACCAAAACTTAACTAAAATTTTTTGTTTGTGACTTGACACTGAAATATGATTTTTGAGAATGTAAAAATTATATATATATTTGAAAATTTAATCAACAAATTGATTGGTGGCTGTGATGTTTGAGTATTGATTCAACCAATAAAAAAAATACTGGAATGATAAATAAAGTATAGTCAAGATAATTGTTAAGTGAAAAATAATGCAAACTCTCTTGACAAAATGCTCAAAATATTATATAGGATATGGACGACTAGGGCTTATCTCATACTGAATTCTGGATGACCCCGAAACAAGCAAGGAGAGCTCACCAGAAAGTAGAAAAAGAACGAGAATTGAACTTAGGATCACACGCGGTTGTTTATTGTCGTAAATGCCAAAAAGAAGGGCATTATGCAATTGTGTGTCCTGAGAAAAAAGGAGAAAAAGAAACAAATAAGAATGGACGTAGTTTGTTTCAAATGCAAGGAGAGGGGACATTTTTGGATAAGTATCCAAACATAAAGAAAAAATCCAGAAAACTACGAAAAGAAGAGAAATGCTTTCGATGCAAAGAAGTAGGGCATCTATCCTGAGATTTCCCGTTAAAGAAGGGTGATAAGAAATCCAAAGGAAAGGAGGTATCAACTTTGGAAATTATGCAAGAAGGAGCCACGACTTCCTAGAAAGTTGGGTTTTAATGTAATGAACTAGCATTTTGGATATATGTATGTACATGTATGATGCTTGTATGAACGCAATTATGCTTTTTGTTTTAAAAATGTATCAACATTGTATAATATACTAATGTATGGAAAATGTTGAATTAAGTCGAATTTAGCACCAAATATTAAACTGTTTTAAATTTGATTGAAATTGCATGCATATACATGTCTATACATTGAACAGGTCATAACAAGGAGGCTAGAGAAGAGGAATAAAATTGTACGCCCGACAAATAAGTACATGTTTACTAATTTATTGGGTTTGGATGGTTTTATGAGACGATTGGCTAGCCGTTTGGCTTTTTCTTTTGAGATGAGAGGGCCTGTGTGGCAGTTTGGGGATTTTCCCTGTGCTCCCATACAAAGGAGGTTATCATGAAATTTTCCGAAAATTTAGGGTGTTAGCCAAATTTTTGAAAAATTAGAAAATTCTTAGAAACTAAAAAGTTGAAGAATGAAAGCCAGAATGAAAGTTGAGTTGGTTAATTAAGCAACTTTCAGCTCCGTTCCTTTTCGAGGACGAAAAGATTTTAAGTGGGGGAGATTGTAACAACCCGAAAAATCAGAACCAATTTAAATTTTTTATTTTGGCAATTTTAATGAATTTTGAATATTTAAAATGATTTATTTCAAATAATAACAACAAGAACTTTATTTTGAATAGAATTTGAACGTATATATTTATTTAAATCGAAGTTGGAATATAAATATTTAATTTAACTATAAAAGGAATTGAAAATGGAGCGGTAGTTTGAAAATTCGATTTCAAATTTCAATTGAATGTATAGGATTCAAAATAAACTGGATTTCAGTAAAACCAAAAATATTTAAATCTGTTTATAAATATCTTTCTAATGAATTTGAAAAATCGAAATTTCATGGCGGGAATCAAATGTTATGACCAGTTGATGATTCAGAATAGTCGCTATGGAAAATATAGCCCGTAAAAATAGTCATTTTGCAAACGACCACCGTTTTCGACGGAACCACTTTTGTTGAATCCAGAATGTCAAATTATTGCTAGATTCCAATTTTCATAATTTTTGGGATCAATATGTGAGCGTAGCGAAGTTAAACGTGTTTTGACAGTTTCAGTCAATTCAGGTCGACCAGAAAATGGCCATTTTTCAAACGGTCTTCAAAGTAGACGAAATTAGTTTTGTTAGGACCGTATCATCGATACAAAGCTAGAAATAAATTTTCTGGAATTTTTAGAGTCAGTTTGTGGCCCCAGCAAATTAAAAGGTACGTTCAAATCAGAGTTTGAATGTTTTATATTTTAATTTGAAGAATAAGTGACTGAAGCAGTCGAATGGGGTTACAAAACGTATTCCATTGTGTCCGGAATGGGGGTATTTAGCTTAGGGCGACAGGCGGTGGGTTTGATTTGGTGTTCGAATGGAGAAGTTATATTTTTTTTCCCAACCCTAGATTTCATAAAAAAAATAAAAAAAATAAAAACTATTTTCTCTCCCCGCGATTAACACCCCAGGCGCACGAGGGAAAACTATTTGCCGCTTCCTCCTTAGATTTTGGCCAAGCCACACACCAAAACCACCTGCTCCTTTGGAACTTTTTGAAGAGCACTCCCTCCTCTTCAAATCCGTACCTGCCACGCCCTCCCTGGTTGCGTCATTCTAAAGATTCACGCCTTGGAAGGAACGTTGCATCGCCTCGATTTGAGCTCCCATCACCAGTTCGAGCTTGTCGAGGTGGCTAGCGCCGGGAAGCCCTCTCCAAGCTCTACGGCGTGGCGCGACCTGATCTGGACCTAGCTTCAAGGATTAGAAGTTAAAAGCAAACCTTGTTTTGAACGAAATAGAAAGGTAACGGCTTTGGTTAAATTAAATAGGTTTTAACACTTTAAAGTGTCGCAAAGTTTGATTATAGAATAAAAATCATATCTTTTTGCTATGTGGCCGAAATCCAGTGAAACAAGAGACATCGGGACCGTGACGACGTCTTCTACATGCTAGAAGAGACCGGAGATTTTTAGAGCTCACTACAATTTTAGGCGAAGCCGAAAGCAAGGGGATAACTTCTCACTTAAAATTTAATTTCTAGTTGAAAATATATACTAGGATGCAGACGGTGCTTAGCAGCACCCGACACTGTCGTCCACAGACCATGGACAACTTGTTTGACTATGATGTGTTGTGAAGTTTGTTTGTGATTTTGATGTGAAATGGATAATAAAACATTCATGTGTGAAATAAAATATTTTATCGTTAAAAATATAATTTTTAAAGTGTATATGAATAAAATAAATATTCAGAATAAAATAAATATTCAGAATAAAATAAATATTCATTTACAAACCAGACGGTTTGTTTATGAACACTGTTTTGACTGGATGGATTGGGACGATATATTTTACATATCACCCCGCTGCACAAATAATAAACAGTATTTGTTGTTTGAAAACCCCACACGGGTAATGGGATAATATTTGACATACACTAATCCCGATAATTAGTGGTATGTCAATCGATGGTTTGATGGCCTGTATAAGCGTTATTTATTTTAATGCTTATACAGTTGTAGAATGCACTCTGGATGTTGTTTGAATTTTTAATGATTGCTTATCATTATTGTTGTATATATATGATGTTGAAATCCATATAAATTAAATTATATGGTAATTGATTGAGTTTGATTCCAGTTCAGAATTAGCGAATATTTTAAAATAATATTCAGTGAATATTGAAATGTGAAGCCGTGTTAAGTAGTTAAACGCCATTTTAACACGAACGGAAATTTGGTTGATATTATTCATTTTATAACGAATATCGAAAAGTGATTTCAAAATCTGATATTTTAAAAATATTATCATTTTAATATTGAAATGATATGGAATATTTAAATTGGATTTGAATTTGAAAATAAAATTGAAATCGATTTGAAATGAATTTAAAAACGAATATATATGGAATATTCAATTTTGATTTGAATCTGAAATAGATTTGAAATCGATTTGAATTGAAATCATGAATTGAAATTGATTTGAAATTGAAATTGAATTGAAATCGATTAGAAATGAATTTAAAATGAATTTATATTGGGATATTCAATTTTGATTTGAATTTGAAATGGAAGTGGAAATTGTTTTTGAAACGAATTTAAAATGATTTATAAAATTCGTTTTAAATGGAAGTCGACAAAATATATAATATATATTATATATATTATAATGGCCTGAATAGAACGCGCCGCGCAGCGACCGTTCGCGAATTTCGACCAATAACTTCAAATGGACGTTACGAGAGATTCGACCATCGGATTCTCCTAAAATCGGAACCGTTGGGTTTGTATCGAAAAGAGATTTCCAATAAATATAAGAGATTTGAAATCTAACGGTTAGATTTGGAGATATGTCCAAATCAATATCAGAAAAGGTCGTTATTCGGTGGCCGTTATTGGAAACCGACTATACGGGCGATAATAAAATTATTAAAAATATGGAAAAATTATGTAAAATCATAATAAATGATTTGAAAATAATTTGGATGAAAAATTCCACATTTGTAAAGATAAAAATATATTTTTGTCGAAATGAACTAGTTATTAACTAGAATTATGATCCCATTTGTTTTTAAATAAATAAATTGGATTTGAAATGGTTTTTAAAAATAACCAGAATTTCTAATATACGAATTGGAATGGATTTGAATCGAAATTATCTTCGGAATATTTCGATATTGGATTCCGTGAATATACGGACGTTGTGGAGGAATTTGGAAGATATATATGTATCATTATTCCAATACGATATTTGTTGATTTCAGAATTTGATATTGAATATAAGCCGATATATTTTCTATTCAAAGCCTTGTATTTGATATCGAATTGGATTTTGGGTTTGTCGTGAATGGTGTCTTCATTAACACTGTCCTTAAACCCAGTTGAGAAAAGATTAAATCCTTTTCATTTAGGTTTAATGAAGTTTACCAATCAATTAATATTTAATTGTAATGGAATAAAAGAATTGGATTTTTGGGTTTATCGTGAACGGTGTTTTAAATAACACTTGTTCTTTAAGCCAATTAATAGTGAAGAATATGATTTGGAATTTATAATCTTTTAATTAAGATTTATGGAATTTTCCAAAGTAAAGATTTCCAATTTAATATATTAAATTGGAATTGAACGGAATCCGATTTGGTAATAATCGAAGTGAGTTTCTATGGAGGAAGACCGTTAATATATATGGAATTTAAAAGGCTTTGTCGTTATCCATTTATATTATAGTCGAATACAGAAATTGATATTGATTAAATATCGATTTGTTTTTCCATGAAGATTCCATAATTAATGGAATGTGATTTTGGGTTTATAGTGAACTGTGTTTTAAAAGACATTGTTTCTTTAACCTAGTTAAAGATAAGATTAATTTCTTCGCTTTGAATAATCATTAATATTTATTTTTTGAAGATTAAAACTAAATGGTGTTTTAATGAATCTTTGATTAGATTGAAAAGTGAATGTGATAATTAAAATTATCAATTCAAGAAAATGATCGAGAACGGTGTATCACCAATTTTGCTCCAAGCGATAGTTAAATCTTTAATTAGATTTGAACGTGTAATGGTAATTAATATTTACCGATAACACCGTGGACCAGTTTTGCTCCATGGGATGAATAGGTTGGGATTGGGAAATAAAATAAATGATTACTTCGGTGTAGTTCGCTAATCCCGACTAGTTTAGCAAACCTTAATATGGTTTATTATCCAAAGGAAGATTAAAGAGTAAATTTAAAGAATTTATCTTTGATAAAATTAATTGGGACCTTTCCCAAAGGAAAAGAATATTTGAATAAAGAATATTCTGGATTTGAATGAGGCGTATGATGTGTTGTTATAGCATTTGATTATAAGATACGCGAGTTATTCAGAAAGGTCGGGTTTAACACATTCTGAATAACTGATACGACGAAAAGTCGAAGAGATTGAAGACGGTGCAAGACCGATGATCTTCACATCGAACGGATGGGTTGCTACCGATGCTCATGATAGGAGTAGCTACCTTGAAGTGGCTACAGTGGTAGCCATCCTGACGTACTTGTTGATTGTACGGATATGCGAGGGTCTCTCTCCTGTATTGGACATACAGGATGAGGAATAACGTGCCTTCGGTTTCGTTCAGACCTACAACGGACTTGTAAATGGATGGTGTGTTTGACATTGGATTTTATTCTGTGCTGATTGATCTCTATTAAATATACATCTGCCTGGTGAAGGTGAATTTATTCCCTTACTTCACCTTTCTTTGAGACATACGGGATCAGAGGTTGTATGTCGATAGACATCAGTTGCATGGCGTAAATTGCCTGTGTGGCATGCCTAAGTGGCAAATGATCTAAGCTTCTGTTGAAAATCAGAGTCTTGTTGTTGATGATTAAATCACAACTTTAATATAGCACGACTTTGTGTAGCGTTAATTCGCGAGCCTTACACACCAGTATAGTGGTAAACTGATGGTTAGATCAGTATGCTTTTGAGATGAGGATAGACATCCTATGGGTTATCTTGGATTCGGTCGACCGAGGTGATGGATAGGGCACACCCCCCGATTTCCCTGATGGATAGGGTTAGCGGTTTTTTTGCATGCCTGCGACATAAACCGCGGTAACTTGTTTTCCTGGATAGTGCGGATGTGCATTACGGTGTTTTCGCATGCCAGCGATGTAAACCGTGGTGAATTGCACTACACGATCGATCTTTCGAATCAGTAACCACCAGTATGGAAATCCAATTTTCAAATACGACATTTTGGGGTTTTGATTATATACTATATATGGCGACATAGTGGGATGAGGCGCTCATGCCGCCTAGGATTGATACATTTATATTTGAAGCTGATTTATTCACTTATAGTAGTGATAAAAGATCTTTTTTTTAAACGTACCAAACATATTTGGCTATTATAAGTTAAAATTCTATCCTCCAGCTTGCGTTGCATTGTGTGATGGGACCTAAGTCTTATAGTAGCTTCATTTCTCTTTATTTAGCATTGCGTTGTTTATTTTAGGCACTGGTTTTCTTGGGGGTAAACCCATTCCAGGGTATATGGCGTGGTCCCTTGATTTACCTTATTCTGAAGTAAAGTTTTAAGTAACTGTTTTAGTTCTCACACCAGTCACATGACTGACCTAGAGTTTTTTGTTTTAACCTAAACTCTGGGTGCTCTTATTTTCCACACGGGCAGCTAGTAGTTTTGGTTTTGCAAATTTTATATTCACAGGATCCTGGTTTACAGCTGAAGTGATATTCAGAAAGCTTTGTATCCGCGTATTTCTTTCAGTTGTGTTTTGTGTTATTTTTCCGCTGCTATGTATTTAAATGTAATTTAAATCTCTGATATTTCCTGTTGTATAATATTTGTTCATTTATACTCTGTTATATTCTTGTATTCAGATGGAATTGTTGGAATAAGCAATGAAATGTTCTTCTGTTTGTATTCTGATTTGTCATGTTCTCGAAGCAATCCGGGCTTTCCTTTATGGGGAAGTTTGGGTCGCCACAACGATCTACCCCGTTAGGTTATTCACCCTCAAACATGCGGACTGGTCCAAGCACCTCATTTTAATATGTTGTTAGACCCTATATGTCTAAACATTCTTTCACGCGCTTGCCTTACCTCATCAGGTTTCCATTTAACTTGGTTATTACCATTCACATTGAATTCTTAATCAAATTACCAAGTTCCTCTTGCTTATGAATTTCAGCTATATAACTTAACCTGCTTAAGTTTATTAATAAGCCCACAACATGTTATTCTCTAGATTGTGGTCCAAGAACTGTAATCCACAATCCCCTTTATATTCTTGTTTGATTTCAAGGTTACGATAACATGTTCTACTTAATATGTTATTAAGTATATCTCAATTAACATGTTTTCTAATTAACATGTCACTTACCATTTATGATTAAATATAACTTATTTCATTTTATAAGTTTTCCTCATCCTTTCTCATTTAATCATAATCCCATTTTACACCGTTACTACAACTTATTGTTGCTTACTTATTAACTTAGTTCTCTTAACTAAGGCCCATTAATAAGTTTCTCTACCCATTTATTAAAACCTTATGTCATAATTTCCTCTTGCCCGTAGGACAAATCCAAATATGTTATTCTTATCAGCGGGTTTCAGACTTCCAAGTTTACAGATTACTTAATTTATAATTAAGTACAACTTCTTATATTTCATATATTTCCCCCCTTTTCTCAACTGGTTTCCGGCTTCCCCATTTACTGATTATTTAATTTACAATTAAGTGTACCTTATCTCATTTCACCAGTTACCCCATTTCCCTACTAGTTTATTATAACCTAAGTTATAATCTTCACTTGTCCCTAGGACAAGACTACCTATTATACAACATTTTCATTAATGTTAATAGATTATTACATTTCCCGCTTAAACCATTTACTGTTGTAATGCATTATTCTTCATTCACTGTAATATATGTTCCTTATTTTATTAAGGAAAACACTTCATGCACCTTATCAGTTTGATTTATAGAAGGAATCAATGATTTATTTTTGTAACGTATTCCATCTAAATTCGTGGTGGCAAGTAATTTCTTTCCTCTTTCTTACTTTATTCACTGTGGCTTACTTGCAACCACGTTCTCAAAAATAGGTCATTTAAGGAAATAATCACTTTTCCTTTGCATTACACTAACTCTGTCCATTACTTCCCTTCCTTTCTTATTTTCTAAGTTAGACATTTAATTACCATCATTACCATTTATTCATATCTTGTTATATACATAATATATATATGCACTAGACCTCTCACATTAAGCCTACACTTGTGGACGCCGGATTTGCCGGGCGGGTCCGGGCAAACTTCTACCACAAGTTGAATTAACCTCGTGTCTTAGCACCATTACATGTTTTAATCATCACTTAGACCCCTCACATTAGATTTACCACTTGTGAATGTTGGATATGTAGGGCAGTTCCGGATGGAATTCTATCACAAGTGCAATCTAACCTCATGTCTAAGTGCGTTACTGTAACAACCCGGAAAATCAGAACCAATTTAAAAAAATTATTTTAAGGAGTTTTGTTGGAAAATGTGCCAGAAATTAAAAATTCCATTTTTAAATAATATTCAAGCTATTAAAAATAGTCATTTTATAAACGTCCTCCATTTTCGACGAAACCATTTTTATCAGATTTGGTATGTCGAATTATTGCTATGTTTAATTTTCCATAATTTTTGGAATTAATATGTGAGCGTGGTAAATTAAACTGTGCTCGATAATTTCTATTGAACTTAATTGACCATTAAAAAGGCCATTTTCCAAACGGTCTCCAAATTCGACGAAATTAATTTTATTAGGACCGTATCGTCAAAACATAGTTAGATTTATTTTTCGGGAATTTTTGGAGTCTGTGTGTGGCCCCGGTAAATTTAAATGTACGATCAAATTAAATAATAAAATGATTTATATTTTAAATTGAAGAAAACAAACTGAAAATGATTGATTGGGCTAATGGGACCTAGCCTACTGTGTCCGAAACGAGGGCATTTGGGTAGGAACAACTCTCGTTGGGCTGAATTTGGAGCTATTGAGGATTAAAGGGTTTATTTGCAAAACTAGTAATTAAATATTATTTTATTATAAATATACATTAACAAACCCTAATACCCAATACTGTAGTCGCCGCCTCCTTCCCTATCAATGTCCATAAATTTTCTTCCCTTCCTCCACTAATTTCCTTCAATCTACACTATAAAACTTCCCACTCCTTATGACATTATTGTAGAGCACTTTGTGAGCTTCAGATCCATACGAGGTTCGCGAATTTTCGTTGCAAATTGGAAGAGAACCAGCACCCTAAAGCCAGCGGGTTTGCACCACCGTCGTACCCCCTTAACGCGATCGAGCGCCGCTGCGCGGGGTCCACCCTGGATGCCTCTTGCTCGTCTTCGACGCTGTGGTGTTGGATCGTTGAGATACTGAGAGGTTGGATCAAAAACTGTAAACCTAGAATTTAACAAAGGTTGAAAACGCATGGCCGTGTTTCAAAAGGAAGAAGAAAGGAATTAGACGATTTTAGAGTTGTTGGGATCGTGAATCCGAGATCTACATTTCTGGACAGATTAGAACGAATTCGGAGCAAATCATATTTTGGGCAAATTTCAATTCTGAATTATACAAAATTAAAAACCCCTTTGAGAATTTTTTTTATAATTAAAATTAAATATGATTGTGTTATTACCAATATGGTGTTAAATTCTATTGGCTGTTATACGTGATTTGATCTGGGATTGATGTTGTTATGTAGATCTGTTGATTTGATCATTTTTGTCAAAATAGAATAGTTGAATCAAAATTGACATTTTTGTCAAAGTAGAATAATTGAATCAAAATTGACATTTTTGTCAAAATAGAATAGTTGAATTAAAATTGACATTTTTGTCAAAATAGAATTGTTGAATCAAAATTGACATTGCATTTTTGTCAAAATAGAATAGTTGAATTAAAATTGGCATTTTTGCCAAAATAGAATAGTTGAATTAAAATTGGCATTTTTTGCCAAAATAGAATAGTTGAAACAAAATTTACATTTTTGTCAAAATATAATTTGTTGAGACAAAATTTACATTTTTGTCAAAATAAAAATAGTTCAAACATAATTTACATTTTTGTCAAAATATAATTTGTTGAGACAAAATTTACATTTTTGTCAAAATAAAATAGTTGAGACAAAATTTACATTTTTGTCAAAATAAAACTTGTCAAACAAAAAAATATATCATTTTCGTTGAAATTAAATAGTCAAAACCAAAATGACATTTTTGTTAAATAGATTTGTGTCAAAACACAAATAACATTTTTGTTAAGTAGATTTGTGCTAGAACAAAAGTAACATTTTTGTTAAATAGATTTTTTTTACAACAAAAATATTCATTTTGTTAAATTAGAATTGTTAACAATATGAAATATCACCTTTATTCATTTTGTTAAATTAGAATTGTTAACAATATGAAATATCTCCTTTATTCATTTTGTTGAAATAGAATTGTCAACAATATGAAATATCTCATTTATTCATTTTGTTGAAATAGAATTGTCAACAAAAATGGATGAATCATTTTTAATCATTTTATTGAAATAGAATTGGCAACAAAAATGAATGAATCATTTTTAATCATTTTGTTGAAATAGAATTGTCAACAAAAATGAATGAATCATTTTTAATCATTTTGTTGAAATAGAATTATCAACAAAAGTGAATGAATCATTTTTAATCATTTTGCTGACATAGAATTGTCAACAAAAATGAATGAATCATTTTTAATCATTTTGCTGACATAGAATTGTCAACAAAAATGAAAGAATCATCTTTATTCATTTTGGTTGAAATAGAATGGTCAACAAATAAAAATATCAATTATTGTTAGACTTAGATTTGTATAGAAATTTAAGTGACATTTTTATCGTCAAATTACACATTATAATTTGTGTATAAATTTAAGTGGCATTTTTATCATCAAATTACACATTAGAATTTGTGTACAAATTTAATTGACATTTTTATCGTCAAATTACACATTAGAATTTGTGTACAAATTTAAGTGACATTTTTATCGTCAAATTACACATTAGAATTTGTTTGCAAATAAAAATAAACATTTTTATGTGTCATGTTTGTAACAACCCGGAAAACCTGAACCAATTTAAAAAATTTAAATTGGCTATTTTAGTGGATTTAAAATATTTAAAATAAATATTTTAAATAATAACGACGAAAAGTGTGTTTGAATCAACGTTTGAAAATAAATATAATTAACTCTAATTATAAACAAGGCCTGAAATGGCGCGGTAGTTTCAAAAATTGAATTCAAACTTTGACTGACTGTACCGGGTGCAAAACAAAACGGGTTTGAGTGAAACCAAAAATATTTAAATCTGTTAGTGAATATCTTTCTAACGAATTTGAAAAATCGAAGTTTCATAGCGGGAAGCAAAAGTTATGGCCAAATAAATTTTCAGAAAGGTTGCTAAAGAGTTTATATAGCCCATGAAAATGGCTATTTTGCAAACGACCTCGGAATTCGATGAAACCACTTTCGTTGGATCCGGGATGTTAAACTATTGCTAGGTTTCAAATTTCATAATTTTTGAAGCTAGTATGTGAGCGTGACAAAGGAAAATGTGTTTGGTCTATTTCTATTAAATTGGATCGACCAGAAATGGGCCATTTTTCAAACGGTCCCAGAATTCGACGAAACTAGTTTTGTTCGGACCGTATCGTTAAAACATAGCTAGATTTATTTTTTGGCAATTTTTAGAATCAGTATGTGGCCCCGGCAAATTGAAATATACGTTCAAATCAAATATTGAATGTTTTATATTTTAATTTGAATGAAAACTGACTAAAACATTCGAATGGGCCTTCGAAACATATCCCATTGTGTTCGGAATGGGGTTATTTAGCTAGGGACGACAGTCATTGGGTTTGGATTGGAGTTCGTATGAGATAAGGGGTATTTTTGGATTTTTAAAATTTATAAATATAAAAAAAAAATCATTGGTCGGTTATGTTTTCTTTCTCCCCGATAATCCCTCGACGCACGGCGGAAGTGGTTCAAACCTTCCCTCCTCGATTCCTCCAAATCCACGCATCTATAGCCTTCCCTCCAATTAAATATTTTGAAGAGCTCGAGACGAGCTTTAAATCCATACCTCCTGCTCCCCGTCTCGTCGCGTATTTGAAGAGAACCATCGCCTCAAACATCTCGACTTTCGAGCGTCGCCCATCCCTCCTTGTGCCGTAGAGTTCACCACCTCCACCACCAGCAGCTGCGCCTCTCCAAGCTCTCCCCGGTGGTGCCCTCTGATTGACGCAACGCTACACGGTTTTCGCGAAAACCGGAAACCTAGTTTTGAAGGTTTCGTGGAGGTAACGGCCTATTTTAATTTCAACTATATTATAGCACTTAAAAGCGCTATGGTTTTTGATTTTACTGTAAAAATAATATCTTTTTCGTTTCTTGATGAAATTCAGTGAAACAAGAGACAGTGGACTCGTGTGGACGTCTTCTACATTCTAGAAGAGACCGCATATTTTTTTGAGCCTTCTGCTATTTTTGGTGGAGTGGAACCCAATGTTAGATTTCTGAATTATAAACGATAAGGAAAACACTGATGTATAAATTATATAGTCGATGTATGAGTTATATAAGCATTGTATACCTCATGTATAAGCATTGTATAAGTTGTACGTTCGATGTATAAGTTATATATGCATTGCAAAAATTATATATGTGTTGAATAGAAGTGAAATATACTTATATATATACGCCCCTCGTCCACAAACCATGGACGATATTTATTGGTTGTGATTGGTGTGAAAATTGGTTGATAGCGAATGGTTGATTAAAATTGTTTGTGGTTGAAATCGACTGATTGTGGTTGAAAAATACCTGTTTGTGGTTGAGAATTATTTGGTTGAAACCACATAGGATTAGTTTGTGGAAATGAAAAAAATATACATGCCGCCTGCGTGCGAACTAGATGCATGAAATCCCCATTGTCAAAAGCTGCGAGGCTTTAAGGTAGAGCGAGGAGCCGTACTAGGGACGGCCCCGGTTTTAACTACCCTGCCGTTATGCAGCCGAAATTTTGAATAATATCCATGTGTTAGAATCATTTTCATGTGTTGAATAGAAATTCATTCGTTGAATTGAAATTCATGTGTTGAATGGTATTCGCATTTTAAATAAATTGTTTTAACAATAAAAATCACATTTTTTATTATATATATACGAACTATAGAAAACCTTCATATGTTGAATAGAAATTCATTCGTTGAATAGAAATTCATGTGTTGAATGGTATTCGTGTTTTAAATAAATTGCTTGAACAATAAAAATCACATTTTTATTTTATATATACGAACTATAGAAAACCTTCATGTGTTGAATAGAAATTCATTCGTTGAATAGAAATTCATGTGTTGAATGGTATTCGTGTTTTAAATAAATTGTTTTAACAATAAAAATCACAATTTTATTTTATATATACGAACTATAGAAAACACTCGTGTGTTGAATAGAAATTCATTCGTTGAATAGAAATTCATGTGTTGAATGGTATTCGTGTTTGAAATAAATTGTTTTATAATAAAAATCATATTTTTATCATCTATATGAACTATATAAAATATTCATGTTTGAAATAAATTGTTTTATAATAAAAATCATATTTTTATCATCTATATGAACTATATAAAATTGTTGTGTTTTGAAATAAATTATTTTGCAATAAAAATCACATTTTTATTATATACATGAATCGTTAAAAATAGTGAAGTGTTGTATCAACCCGCATTCTACGCATCGGAGGATCATAGAATATTTATTTCTTTCTTATACGAAGTCGTATGATCACGTAACTTTGGGAAACGACTATTGGGGTCATTTCCCATGTTCATGATTTTTGTCGATTTTTAAATGACCGTTTTGCCACTAGCTGATCTTGTTTCGGCCATAACTTTTGATGGAAAGAAATTTTGACTTCAAACCACTTCCATTAGATTCGTTTGATGGTTTTCCTTTCCGTAGAGTGGTCACATGCGATAAACGGGCTTACCGTTTGGGAGAATTGGCTGAAATAAGGTTTGGAAGGTGAAAAACAGCTAAATTGGGCTAAACCGTGTAGTTAACAGCTAGGTCCATAACCCTTTTCGGGATTATGGTTATGGGAAGGCTGATAGGGTTTGGGAAATCATTTCATTTCAGTTTTTGAGCCGCCACTTTCATTCTTGAGACCCTAGCCATGGCCTCCACTCCCTAAATCTCTTCAAAACACCTCCAAATCACCTACAACTTGAAGATTGGGATTAGCAACATCAAATCAAGGGAGATCTTCACCAAATCAAGATTAGAGCTGCTGGAACACATTAGAATTCGACCCAAACAGAGAATCATTTCAGATCTATAGTTTACTTTGTGGCAAAGGTGAGTGATTTGCATTGTTTTTCACTAATTACGGGTAATTATGGTAATTAGCGAAGATTAGCGAAAATATGGCTCAGAAAAATCTAGAAAAATTCATAAAATTCTAAAACATCATTTTATGCCTCTGATACGAATTTGGGTTAATATCGACTAATTTTGCAAATCCCGGAATTTAGGGTATTAAGGGGTGATTAGTGATAATTAGCGAATTTATGCATGTTAAAAATCTAAAAAAATATTTATAAATTGCTAAATATTATTTTAGGCCTCTGTTAGAAAATTTACCTGATTTGGTTAAGTTTTGCTAATCCTATCATTAGTTATGCTTAAACATGATTAAGGGGAAAACATGGGTTTTGGGTACATTTGATCCATATTGTTATGATTAAATTGTTGTTTTGGTGTTTATGGTTGATTATACATGTTGCTACTACTATTTGGTATGACCTATGATTGCATTATAAAGTTAGAATGGTTGAAAACGCCGTCGAGAGGCGAAAATAGCTTGTTGAAATGGTGCAGGTTTTCTTTGGGTCGAGTTAGACCGACCAGGGGAAGGTTTTGACCGACCGACCCAAGCTCACGACCGACCCGAATAGAAGGAGGACATCACGACTGACCCTGTATGAAGTGTTCGACCGACTAGGGAGACCGACCAGGCTGGGCAAGACCGACCACTATGCGATGTTTGACCGACCCCATACGATGATGAAGTACGACCGACCAAGGATGGTGAAGTACGACCAACCAGGAATGGTGAAGTGTTCGACCGACCAAGGGGGTAATACCGACCGACCAGGGTAGAGATGATGAAAACCGACCAGAACGAAAGGTTTTTGACCGACCGACCCGAACAGGAGGAAACCAAAACCCGAGATGCAAAGGTAGTCCAAATGGAAGTTAGAGCTCAGGATCCAGATGGGAACCAATGAGTTCACTTCATGATTGGGTTTTGCTGCGGGACATGTGCAAAGAGGTTGTCGGTATTCACTACTTTGGTTCACCATTGAGAGATGGATAGTGGGCTTGTAATGATAGTTACACGGGATTGGATTCCGTCATGGCCCAAAGTATTAGGTGACCAAAGTAGTGGATATCGTATGCTTTACGCACTGAGTGAGGGATGTAAGGATGATTGCTATGCTTGATTGTTTGACACCACTATGACATGCACACCTCCACCCCCGTATCTATTACACTGTATGTTAGTGGCACCTTAGAGTATTGTACGGTATGTAGTGCTAACTCTTTGGTTGCAAGTCCAGGTTCAGGTATGATTGGATTATACCTGTTATTGTTCTGTTTTTTTGCTTATCTCTCACACCAGACTTTTGTCTGACCCAGAGTTTTATGTCTCTTCTTATTACTCTGGGTGCTCTCACGAGCAGACTAGAGACAGGTTAGCTGGGTATGCACGAGTAGTTGATTCAGAGACGAGCAGGAGGCTTCCACTTATGATGCATATAGTATTCTCCCTGTGTTGTTGAAGATCACTGCTTGGGCATTAGTAGTGCATCTTCTACTTAAGCTTTCTTTGTTTCAGAGACAGTAATTTGGAAAGTTGTAATAAGCTGTATTTGGATTTCCGCTGCTATGTTGGTTTAGTTTTCAGCTTATACACTGTCTCGCCTGTTTTATGTCAAAGATTATGTTATTATTATATTTTGATTCCATGCGCTGTGAGACATTCTACAGGTTCCTTGTCAGTTATTTCTCTTCTTTCTTTTCTTCTGACGACCGTTCCGTGCTAATTGGACATGTGTACAGCGCACTTTTGGAGTAAATGTCGGTTGGTGCGGGGTGGGCCATCACATTTGGTATTAGAGCTCTAGGTTGCATAGTTAACCTAGGGAAAGACACCAGGGAGAGATAATACGTATATGAGAGCGCGTATTTGTGATGATTTTGGTTTTCAAAAGCTATATATATACTATTAGTAGTATAAGGATGAAGTCGTACTACACTAGCACCACTATGGAGATGGTTAATCGTTTTCTCTTTACAGATTGAACGATGAGCCGATACGCAAGAGGTGCCAGTAGGGGAGCTAATAATGGTAATGCCGCTGACATGAGGACGATGTTTACTAACCTCATGTGGGAGATGCTTAGGGATGTTCAGAGGGCAGCTCCCAATGCCGATAATGGTGGTGGTCCAGTAGTGCAGGTGCCTAGGGCCGATTTCGCCAAGTTGTGCAAGGATTACACTAACCTTGGTGGGAAGCCGTTCTACGGAACGGAGTCAGCCATGGATGTTCAGGATTGGTTGGATAGCTGTGATCGTATCTTCGACGACTTGGGTATCGAGGATGCGATGAAGAGAAGGCTAGCATCCCGTCAGCTGCAAGGACGGGCAATGAATTGGTGGAATGCTATTAAGGCAGCTACTCCAGAGGATCAAGTCACTTGGAATCAGTTTAAGACTCGCTTTTGTGATAAGTTTATTCCAGCTGCTCATAAATCAGAACTGTTTAGGAAGTTCTTGGAGCTTAAGCAGAATGGTAGAGCAGTCTCGGAGTATATCGCTAAATTCGACACTTTATCGAAATATGGATTGTCCCTTATCGATACGGTCGAAAAGAAGAACGAAAAGTTCATAACTGGCTTGGATGGGTTCTTGGGGGGAAAGACTTATAAACCATATCGATGAGACGTTCGAGTTTATTGTAGGAAAGGCATTAAGGTCAGAGTGCCTTTTCCCTAAGTCGAAGACCGAAGTTGCTATTGCATCTACAGAGGAGCCAAAGCCGCAAGCAGGCGGTGAAGGCAAGAAGAATTCTCAAAGCAAGAGGAAGCAGAACCCGACCAAGGATGGTCAGAATAAGAAAAATAAGAAAGATGGCGAATGCTTTAGTTGTGGCAAGAAGGGCCACTATGCCAGAGATTGTCGAGAAAAGCCTGGGGAAAGGAAGTGCTTTAACTGCGGCCAGGCAGGACATCACAAGGATGATTGCCCACAACCTCCTAGGGAGAAGCAGATTGTGAAAGCGTATGCTATCAACGCTGTTCCTTCTTCGTCGAATGCTCCAAGTGCGGCGCAGAAGGGAAAAGGCGTCGTTATCAAAGGTATGCTTTCTATTTAAGGTGTTTTTGTTCAAGTATTGTTTGACAAACCCGAGATAGTCGAGAGACCTTTAGTAGTGACGAACCCGGTTGGTGGTTCGACTAGTTTTGGCATGATTTGTTGTAATGTGGTCTTATCGAGTCATGGATGTATGTTTGTTGTGATTGCTTTGTTTTGGGCTTTACTGGGTTTAGCATTATTTTGGGGAGTCGATCTACTCTAAAGGAATAGGGTGGTATTAGGTACCTACCTAATGATGGCGATAGTAACTGGAGTTAAGAAAACTGAGAAGTTATCGTTGTAATAAGTTCTAGTTGTCTCTGGGAGGCAAATGAGTGCTTCAGTGCTTACTTGTTTTGCTAGTATCAGCTCACGTGGATTGTCCGAATTCGGAGGAGATGTTCCTTAGGTGCTTGTCTGATATTGGTTTAGGCCTTTGGGGCTTGTGCTTGGGGAATATCGAGTTCGACTAGGATGGTTTGCGTAGAGATAAATAGTTGATGCGATTCTTCATTGGATGATGTCTTAGTTTACTCGAGGAGTGATGGGCAGCAGTGACATGATATGACTGTTCAATGGTATAGACTGCCCTGAGTTAGACTCGATAGGGTTATGAGATGGCTCGACTGAGATTCGAGAAAGATACAAAGTAATGGATTGTTTAGGACCCTATGCTGATATTCTCTTTGGATAGTAGAACTTTGAAGGAATAGGAAGTGTTCGTTGATCATGGAAGATGCAACGAAGATTAGGACGATTCAAGTTGGACTTGAACTCGTAAAAGAAAATGGGTGTTCGTTGAGATGCAACGAATAAGGAGACGATGATTCACGTTGGACTAGAGTTTGTCGGTAATGGATACTCAAGACTGGGTCTGAGTTATAGATTGACTCGAGTTGGACTCGAGAAGGCTGCAAGGAATTGGATTCGGCTTGAGTTGGACTCGAGAGGGCAGCGAGACAATGGATAGACTTGGGTTGGACTCAAGTATTTTAGGCGGACTAAAAGTAGGGGTATCTGGGGATGCTCGTTACCTTGGATCCGTTGGACGTGATCTAGTTATCCTTGGAGGATAAACGTACGTTGGACGTACGGTAGTCCGTACGGAGGCGGGGCTTCCATTGGCCTGGGATTGGTTGGACCAGTCAAGTAGGCATCGGTGTATGTATGGAGGCTGGGCTTCCATTAGTTATTGATGTTGGTTGGACCAGACATACTAGAATCGACATATTGGGATTGGTTAGACCAGTCATGTAGGTGTCGATGTGTTTATGATTTTAGCAGGTGATAGATAGGACTTGTTTGATGGATGTTATGGTTGCTATGTTTGTTCCTATTTTTCTTCCCTTGAGTAGACTATCACCTGTAGGGTTCCAGCAATGGGGAACAAAGTGATCGTAGTAGGACTATGAGCCAGTGCAGTAGAGTCGTCATGACTCGAGGGGCAAAGTGGACATAGTAAAGGATTAGTAAGGCTATGAGCCAGTGCAGTGGAGTTGTTATGACTTCATGGGGGCAGAGTGGACATAGCAAAGGACTAGTGACTATGGATCAGTGCAGTGGAGTCGCCATGACTCCATGGGGCAGAGTGATCATAGTAAATGATTTGGGTGCGGTAATAGTTGCATTTAGTAGGGAGACATGCCAGTTTAGGGGTTATGTTTCTGGGTTGGAAGCGACTAGGTTATATCACAGGATATGATTTCAGGCCTAAGAGTGAATTGGATTTAGAAACGCTAGTAAGCTTGACGATTAGATCGATTTTGATTGAGTGGATCGGTTCCAGTTAGAAGGACGATCCTAACCTATTGGAAATCATCTCTAGGGTAGAGATAGGTATCGTTGGAAAAAGAACGATCAAGCAAGGACTTGATCAAGATAGATGGCTTCGAAAGAATGGGGGACTAGTTGTACCCAACGTAGACGGACTGAGAGATGAAGTGCTTAGAGCATATCATCACTCGAAATTGACTATACATCCCGGTGGTAACAAGATGTATTGAGACATGGAGCAGATCTACTACTGGGAAAAGATAAAGAAAGACGTTGGGAAGTTTATGTCCAAATGCATAAATTGCCAGTTAGTTAAAGCTGAGAAAAAGAAGCCTAGTGGTTTGTTACAACCATTATAAATTCCTAAATGGAAATGGGAACAAGTCTCAAATGGATTATATTGATAGTTTACCAAGTACTAGGTCAGGTCATGATGGTATTTGAGTGAATTGTATATTAGAGGACCTTTTGAGAACTTATATATTGGATTTTGGAGGGTCATGGGATGGCCATTTGTATCTGGTTGAGTTATGGATAATAATAGTTATTAGCCCAGTATTGAAACTTTGTACGAAAGACCGTGCAAGGCACCATCATGTTGGTTGGAGAGGTAAGTTAGCACCAAGATTTGTTGGTCCATTCCCAGTCCTCGAGCAAGTTGGGAATTTGGCGTATGAAGTAGAGCTACCTGACAAGATGGCGGGAGTTCACAACGTATTTCATGTTTCCCAGTTAAGGAAGTTTGTGCAAGACCCTAATGTGGCTATTTCACCAGATCAGTTGGACGATATCGAGGTTGAACCCGAGGCGGTTGAGAACCGCAAGCCTATGCGTATTGTTGGGAATGATACGAAGTAGCTTCGAAGGAAGGCGGTGAAACTAGTCAAAGTCCAGTGGGGTGAGAATGAAAAAGATGTACTTGGGAAACAGAGGAAGATATAAGGAAGAAGTATCCAGAACTCTTTGCCTGGTAAGGTTTTAGTAGTGATAGTTTCTTCCCTTGTTAGTAAACCGCATGCTAGGATAGACTTGTTTTGCATGTTGATTGTTGTTTTGGGGCTGATAGGCATGCGGGACCCTTTGTGTGTTTTGATTAGGGAATTTCGGGGGCGAAATTTCTTAAGGGGGGGGGGGGGGGAGAATGTAACAACCCGCATTCTACGCATCGGAGGATCGTTGAATATTTATTTCTTTCTTATACGAAGTCGTATGATCACGTAACTTTGGGAAACGACTATTGGGGTCATTTCCCATGTTCATGATTTTTGTCGATTTTTAAATGACCGTTTTGCCCCTAGCCGCTCTTGTTTCGGCCATAACTTTTGATTGGAAAGGAATTTTGACCTGAAACCACTTCTATTAGATTCGTTTGATGGTTTTCCTTTCCGCAGAGTGGTCACATGCGAAAAACGGGCTTACCGTTTGGGAGAATTGGCTGAAATAAGGTTTGGAAGGTGAAAAACAGCTTAATTGGGCTAAACCGGGTAGTTAACAGCTAGGCCCATAACCCATTTCGGGATTAGGGTTATGGGGAGGCTGATAGGGTTTGGGAAATCATTTTATTTTAGTTTTTGAGCCGCCACTTTCATTCTTGAGACCCTAGCCATGGCCTCCACTCTCTAAATCTCTTCAAAACACCTCCAAATCACCTACAACTTGAAGATTGGGATTAGCAACATCAAATCAAGGGAGATCTTCACTAAATCAAGATTGGAGCTGCTGGAACACATTAGAATTCGACCCAAACAGAGAATCATTTCAGATCTATAGTTTACTTTGTGGCAAAGGTGAATGATTTGCATTGTTTTTCACTAATTACGGCTAATTATGGTAATTAGCGAAGGTTAGCGAAATTATGGCTCAGAAAAATCTAGAAAAATTCCTAAAATTGTAACAACCCGTATTTCAATAACATGTTAAAACGAGAATCAAGGCAGAATTTAATTTTAAATTCTGAATCAAGTAAAACAGGCTATGTCATTGCGTTCGTCTCGGAAAAATACGCGAAATAGAGTCCGAAATTTTGTAAATCGGAGTCCGTATGACCCGGTTAAGGCCCAAAGAAGATTTCTGGAAATTTGAATTTCGGAAACAGTTTTGGAAATCAGATCTGGGGCTAGGCGGGAAGTTTCCCCGCCTAGGCCATGTCGACAGGGCTGTCGACAGGCCTGTCGACTTGGGCCCAGACCAAGTCGACAGCCCTATCGACTTGCCTGTCGACAGGGGGTGGCCGGGGCAATTTGCCTGGCGCACCTGTTTGTCTCACCTGGTCTTGTTCTTGGGCTGGCTCTGGAAGCTTCCGAGATCTGATGGTCCTGATCTATCCTAGGGTTAATCTAAGGGCCTAAAACTATCCTAATCTCTATAAAAAGACCCTAAACCTAACCTAAATCCCTAAAAATCAAACCTAGCAACTAAGTGCTGCCAAAATCAATTTTGATCATGGCCTCCATCTCCAATCCCTAGAGCCTATGCATTCAAATCGGGTTCAAATCAAAAGATGCAAGCTTGCTACACCAAATAGAGGCCAAATCAACATTGCTATGCGAGTTTCATGACGATTCTTCAACAAAGGAGGCACCTTTCTTAGCCAAGATGATTCATGCTTCTTTCCCTAGGCCTAACTATGTAAGTTCTAGCTACTTTTAGATGGAAACGGTAGTTTTGATAATGACATGGGATAAAATGAGGCTAAACATGATTATGCGAACCTATATGAACCTTACCATGCCTCTTGTGTTCATAGTTATGATCTTAGGCCATGTGAGTGACTTAATCATGCCTCTCATGCTATGCATAACCTAGTTTAACTTGCAAGTTTGGATCTTTATGCATGAAATGCTAGCATGAACCTTTAGGAACCACTTTACTTGTGAAACATTGGCTAAGGCAATATTTTGGGGCTTATGCATGTTTATGAACCCGAACCCCTTATGTTATCATGCAAGTTTGTGGCCAAATCCTTTATGAGATTATGCATGCTTGTGGCCAATCCCCTCTTTTAAGTTGTGCATGTTTATGGCCAAACCCTCTTTGATAATATGCATGTTTGTGGCCAAATTTCCTTGTGACATTTTGTGTGTTTGTGGCCAAAACCCCTTTTTATGACACTATGCATGATCGAGGCCAATTTGTAGTCATAGTATTCCCACTATGTTGACTCGTCTATACTTACGTTGGGAACACGTTTTGGGGTTAGGTTAGACGAGCATGAATATACATGAAAAACTTAACTTGAAGTTTCATAAAAATATGATGTGAAACATGATTTGGGGTAAATGGGTATAACATGACAACATGTGACATTAAATATAACATGGAAGTTGACATGTAAGTATGCATAAAAACATAAGCTTGGGAATTTACCTATTAAGTTAGGTCTACCCATTGGGAATTTACCTATTAAGTTAGGTCTACCCAATTGCTTGAAAACTTGACTATGAACATGACACTAGACTAAACATGAAAGTGGCCAACTCGAGGTTGGGTTGAGTTTGCAACGTAAAACTACCCGGAACCGACCGGCCTAACTAGTAGTTGCAAACAATAGGACTCAATGTGAGAAGTTGGTCATGTTGTGCTTGAACCCGAGGTTAGACCAAGTTGTGGTGTAAATCTACCCGGACCCGCCCGGCTTAACTAGTAACCACAACAAAGTCTAATGTGAGAGGTTGGGGTGCATTAAATAATTAATGCCACATAATAGGGTTAAGTTAATTTGAGTAATGAGGCTTAACCAAATATGACATGGACAAAATGGGTTAAGTAATTTGATTAGGCTAATGATACTTAACAGAACATGATAAGCTTGGGTAGGGTAAGTAACTTGATTTGCCTAATGACACTTGACCATTTTTATACGAATAGTGGACGGGATTAAGTTAACCAACACTTAATCAATCCAACACGATAACGTGATAAGGTTAAGTAAATTTTCTTAATGACACTTAACCGTATAATACAGTTAATGGATGGGGTTAAGAGTAGACTTAACTAATCTAAACATGGTAATCGGATGGGGTTAAGTTAGCCTAGACTTAATTAATCCAAGTTGGTAATTTAATGGGGTTAAGTTAAACAATTAACCAATCTAACTCGTTAATTTGATGAGGTTAAGTTAACCTATACTTAACCAATCTAACGTGAAAACATGATAAGGCTAAGTCACGAATCGTTTGAATGCGCTTGACCGATATGACTCGGTAATTTGACAAGGTTAAGTTAATTTATATAATTAACCAATCTAAAGTGATAATTAGACGAGGTTAAGTTATGGATTGCTTAATATACTTAGCCAACTTAACACATGGTTTGTAGGGTTAAGTCTTGGACTTGGATACTTAGCCAATTTTGACATGGTTTGTAGACGGGCTAAGTTATGAACTTAAGTGACACTTAACCCATTAGATAAACCCTAATTCGGAGGATTAGGTAAATAACCATAGTTAACAAGGATTATGGAAATAAGGCTAAGTGGTAAACCTTAGTTAAGGGAAACTAAGTAATAATTCTTAGTCAAGGAAATTTGGACCATTTCTTAGATGGATTAGTAACCCGATACGTTAGGTCAACGTTTAAGTATGCGTGTAGGAGCAGGCTATCTGATTTAGATAAAGGCTCCAACGAACGGGGTAACGAAGCAGCGGCTTCGGGGAACGTGAGGATATTCTTGGGATCCCTCTGTGAGCTGCCAGGTCATTATACTAGGCTCACGAGAGGTTGAGGTCTGCGGTAGAAGAACCAAGAATATGCCTTGGTTGCTATGCGAGCGACCTAAAGACTGGGGTGGATAGCAGTGAGCCGACGAATACATAAGGTGCCCGAGATAGCAAGTTCGTCAATCATCTACCATCTTGAGTCAAGCGTGTACGTACGGAAAGGCAGGGAACACCCAACAGACCATAATTGCTATCTAATTATGGGTGAGGTAGGCCGTAGGATGTGGGCTGGCCGGAGTGTAGTTCTCATGCAAGATTTTCTCTTGTGTTGCCTTTCACTAGTTGAGGGAGGGGTCTCGTGGGACCATAGCCACGTGTAGAAAAGCAGACCTTAGTATCTGCATCGGCAGATAAATCTAAAGCTCCCGACCGAGTCCTGTATGTCTTGTTTTGCCCTGTGACAGGACTCGGATGGCACGATGTGATACATGTGCATACAGTTATAGAAAAACGATTCACGATGAATGCGTGGGAAAAAGGGCGCGGTTGAGGGTTAGCGTAATCCCTAGTGGCCTAGGTGGTTTAACCCAAACCGAAATACGAAAGCGTGCAATAGGTAAGCATAATCCCTAGTGGTGCTAGGTGGCGTAAGTCCTAGTAGTTCAAACGATGATTCATATGGAAGAGCCTAGCTAGAGCAAGGGTGACAGTCCAAACGATTTCAAGGAAAATACGACATGAGGAAGCCCGTACGAGGTACGGCAAAGGACTGAACTTATATACATGGAAAGAAACATATGATTTTGAGTAACCTATATATGCGGTATATTAGGTTGACATGGACCATTACACGACTTTGGGCAAGGGACATTCATGGTTAACACATGACGCGGGTAGGGATACTAGTACGAGAGGTGCAGAGCAAATATACATGTTAGAACTAGGAAGAATATACATAATAGATACCGTGGGATGTTAGACGGGGTAGATACCTTGGGATAATGTACTCGATAGAAATCTGACGATGTGATGACTTGACTTATCATAACACCGTAGTTTATCATGGCACCTTAGTTTACCTTGCCACAGTAGTTCAACCGGCTACCCTGGTTTATCTATCTTGTAGTTATCCTTATGTTTACTTTCAGTTTATGCATGTCATGTTACCTTTACCTGTTTTTATACTGGAAGTAGATAGGACTTACTCAGTCTTTTTGACTGACCCGTTTTGTTTCGCCTCTTTTCTTCTGTTCCCCCCCAGGTTACAGGGAGGAAACAATGCTGTTTAGTTCGGACTTCTTCTGCTTGAAGGTCATCATGGATGGCTTGGACTTCTCTTGGCTATGGCTACTTTACTGTTTTACTTGGGGAATAATTTATTAAAAAGTCTTTATGCTTCTTTACTATTGCAAGACAGGTTTTGATGTACTCTGATGTAAAAGGCTTTAGACCTTAATTGTTAATGTTTATGAAAGTTCGATTTTACTTCCGCTATTTTATATGTTCTGTCTTGTGATATTTCTGTGCATGTTTACCAATAATGCCCCTCTAAAGCTAGTGCATTCCTTTGCGAGAGACCCTAGCGGAGGCGGGGTGTTACATTTGGTATCAGAGCAGAAGGTTACCAGACTGGGCAAAAGTTTTTAAAGACCTTCTGAAAACTATTTGAAAATCGTTTATAAAGAAGCATTTTTCAAGAAAAATTTTCTTTTAAAAAGAAAAAAGGCTATTCCCCAAAGGCCATTAGCACTATCCTTGTTTCCTTGATTGAATCTCCTTTCCTTTCTTTCCTCCATCTGTAGTCACAGTGGTTTTAACTGCGACTAGTCTTTTCTATCTACAAAAGCGCTTTCCATGCGATGGAGGTTGTTCTCGGGAGACCAGTAGCCGCCTTATAAGAAAGGATAATGAGAAAGAGGATAAAGGATACGAGTTTAACTTGTTGGTATGGCTCAACCCGGAATGAGAGAGAAAGATGAACAATGAAACCCATGACGAGAGAGTACCTTTGGCATGGTGGAACGGGACGGATAGTTAAGTATCATGGGACAAGGGCAAGATCATCGGGAGGGCAGCAGTATGCTCTCATGTCTAGGGTACCTCGGAAGGAGGGTAACGATCTTGTTAAAGGTTTAGCTTTTCTTCTCTATCATCCCGTTAGGACTTTGGTTTGATCATCGTATCATTTAAGTCTGCTGTGATAGTTGAGTCTCTGCACCTTAGTACTAGCGTAGTAGAGGATCCCGTTTTTGTCTCAAGTCCTATTGGAAGATCGGTCCATTTACTCATGGCTTGTTTGGATTTGAGAATGTCTATATCAAGTGTTGAGCTTGGAAATAATGCTTATGTTTATAAGTTGTGGATGGATTCTAGGGATGAAGTGGTTATCCAGTAAGGGGTGCCATTCTCGGTTTTGGAAAGAGGGTAGTTAGACTCTCGACTCATCTTGGTGATACCCTCGAAGTCACGTGTAACCCTTTTGGGTTCTGTCATGGTTAGTTACCTAGAATCTCTTGATGCGTTTATCGGGAATCTCTGATCCGTTCGAATAGAATTCACCGCTAAGGCGGATGGTTCGTTTCGATTATGCATGAGTTATGGGAATCACCCTAGTAAGAACTCTGGGCAACATGGATTGGCATTGGAAAACGAGATCCAGAATTCACTAGTGAATTTTGGGAGAGCTTGCATGAGTACGCAGATATGTTTGAGCCAAGCATACTAGGGAAAGGATAGGTGAAACGAGAGGCGACAGTGAAATGAGTTCCACTCACACCTTGGAAATAGGAATCAAGAAGCTACAAAATCATGAAGTCAAAGGAGCGGTCAAGGCACGAAGGAACTAAGCCCAAGGTAATGCGACTCAGGAGACTGAAGACTAAATACGTGCATGATATCTCTTTTGGGAATATATCCTCGATCCCTGTTTTTCTGTTGAGCTTGCTTGTAGGCTATCTTTTATGGATATCCTCTCGGTCCTGTCTCTGTTACAAACCCCGTACGGAGTTTGTTTTTCTTCTCGACCCTGTTTCAGGGAATCTTAGGTAGAACCCTATGGATGTAAACATGTATTTGAAACATGTTATGATTGATATGGTTGCAAGTGGTTGCAAGTGGTTGCTCGTGGATGCGCGAATACACATTAGATACTAGCTCGACTCGGTCACATTTCATATTGCATATGCACGAGTATTTATACTTATTTATGGATGAAATCGAATGTGTTATCATACGGTTGTTGCATATGAATGAATTATTGTGCACGCATATAGTATCTATATGGCTAGGACTATTTGCATACATGTTGGATTCATGGCACTATACATATTTTTGCATTAGAAAGATTATCCAGGCCTGATCATTAGCGTTAGCTAAGGAACATGTACACACACATTTTGCATGTATTCATACAACATTAGAAATCATCTAAGGACAATGGTTGCTTGTGGATGATGTTTTGAGTAGATGGATGATGGATGGTAGGATATGTTCTTCCTAACTTAGAGATTTCGGGGACGAAATCCTAAAAGGTGGGGAGAATGTAATAACCCGTATTTCAATAACATGTTAAAACGAGAATCAAGGCAGAATTTAATTTTAAATTCTGAATCAAGTAAAACGGCCTATGCCATTGCGTTCGTCTCGGAAAAATACGCGAAATAGAGTCCGAAATTTTGTAAATCGGAGTCCGTATGACCCGGTTAAGGCCCAAAGAAGATTTCTGGAAATTTGAATTTCGGAAACAGTTTTGGAAATCAGATCTGGGGCTAGGCGGGAAGTTTCCCCGCCTAGGCCATGTCGACAGGCCTGTCGACAGGCCTGTCGACTTGGGCCCAGACCAAGTCGACAGCCCTGTCGACTTGCCTGTCGACAGGGGGTGGCCGGGGCAATTTGCCTGGCGCACCTGTTTGTCTCACCTGGTCTTGTTCTTGGGCTGGCTCTGGAAGCTTCCGAGATCTGATGGTCCTGATCTATCCTAGGGTTAATCTAAGGGCCTAAAACTATCCTAATCTCTATAAAAAGACCCTAAACCTAACCTAAATCCCTAAAAATCAAACCTAGCAACTAAGTGCTGCCAAAATCAATTTTGATCATGGCCTCCATCTCCAATCCCTAGAGCCTATGCATTCAAATCGGGTTCAAATCAAAAGATGCAAGCTTGCTACACCAAATAGAGGCCAAATCAACATTGCTATGCGAGTTTCATGACGATTCTTCAACAAAGGAGGCACCTTTCTTAGCCAAGATGATTCATGCTTCTTTCCCTAGGCCTAACTATGTAAGTTCTAGCTACTTTTAGATGGAAACGGTAGTTTTGATAATGACATGGGATAAAATGAGGCTAAACATGATTATGCGAACCTATATGAACCTTACCATGCCTCTTGTGTTCATAGTTATGATCTTAGGCCATGTGAGTGACTTAATCATGCCTCTCATGCTATGCATAACCTAGTTTAACTTGCAAGTTTGGATCTTTATGCATGAAATGCTAGCATGAACCTTTAGGAACCACTTTACTTGTGAAACATTGGCTAAGGCAATATTTTGGGGCTTATGCATGTTTATGAACCCGACCCCCTTATGTTATCATGCAAGTTTGTGGCCAAATCCTTTATGAGATTATGCATGCTTGTGGCCAATCCCCTCTTTTAAGTTGTGCATGTTTATGGCCAAACCCTCTTTGATAATATGCATGTTTGTGGCCAAATTTCCTTGTGACATTTTGTGTGTTTGTGGCCAAAACCCCTTTTTATGACACTATGCATGATCGAGGCCAATTTGTAGTCATAGTATTCCCACTATGTTGACTCGTCTATACTTACGTTGGGAACACGTTTTGGGGTTAGGTTAGACGAGCATGAATATACATGAAAAACTTAACTTGAAGTTTCATAAAAATATGATGTGAAACATGATTTGGGGTAAATGGGTATAACATGACAACATGTGACATTAAATATAACATGGAAGTTGACATGTAAGTATGCATAAAAACATAAGCTTGGGAATTTACCTATTAAGTTAGGTCTACCCATTGGGAATTTACCTATTAAGTTAGGTCTACCCAATTGCTTGAAAACTTGACTATGAACATGACACTAGACTAAACATGAAAGTGGCCAACTCGAGGTTGGGTTGAGTTTGCAACGTAAAACTACCCGGAACCGACCGGCCTAACTAGTAGTTGCAAACAATAGGACTCAATGTGAGAAGTTGGTCATGTTGTGCTTGAACCCGAGGTTAGACCAAGTTGTGGTGTAAATCTACCCGGACCCGCCCGGCTTAACTAGTAACCACAACAAAGTCTAATGTGAGAGGTTGGGGTGCATTAAATAATTAATGCCACATAATAGGGTTAAGTTAATTTGAGTAATGAGGCTTAACCAAATATGACATGGACAAAATGGGTTAAGTAATTTGATTAGGCTAATGATACTTAACAGAACATGATAAGCTTGGGTAGGGTAAGTAACTTGATTTGCCTAATGACACTTGACCATTTTTATACAAATAGTGGACGGGATTAAGTTAACCAACACTTAATCAATCCAACACGATAACGTGATAAGGTTAAGTAAATTTTCTTAATGACACTTAACCGTATAATACAGTTAATGGATGGGGTTAAGAGTAGACTTAACTAATCTAAACATGGTAATCGGATGGGGTTAAGTTAGCCTAGACTTAATTAATCCAACTTGGTAATTTAATGGGGTTAAGTTAAACAATTAACCAATCTAACTCGTTAATTTGATGAGGTTAAGTTAACCTATACTTAACCAATCTAACGTGAAAACATGATAAGGCTAAGTCACGAATCGTTTGAATGCGCTTGACCGATATGACTTGGTAATTTGACAAGGTTAAGTTAATTTATATAATTAACCAATCTAAAGTGATAATTAGACGAGGTTAAGTTATGGATTGCTTAATATACTTAGCCAACTTAACACATGGTTTGTAGGGTTAAGTCTTGGACTTGGATACTTAGCCAATTTTGACATGGTTTGTAGACGGGCTAAGTTATGAACTTAAGTGACACTTAACCCATTAGATAAACCCTAATTCGGAGGATTAGGTAAATAACCATAGTTAACAAGGATTATGGAAATAAGGCTAAGTGGTAAACCTTAGTTAAGGGAAACTAAGTAATAATTCTTAGTCAAGGAAATTTGGACCATTTCTTAGATGGATTAGTAACCCGATACGTTAGGTCAACGTTTAAGTATGCGTGTAGGAGCAGGCTATCTGATTTAGATAAAGGCTCCAACGAACGGGGTAACGAAGCAGCGACTTCGGGGAACGTGAGGATATTCTTGGGATCCCTCTGTGAGCTGCCAGGTCATTATACTAGGCTCACGAGAGGTTGAGGTCTGCGGTAGAAGAACCAAGAATATGCCTTGGTTGCTATGCGAGCGACCTAAAGACTGGGGTGGATAGCAGTGAGCCGACGAATACATAAGGTGCCCGAGATAGCAAGTTCGTCGATCATCTACCATCTTGAGTCAAGCATGTACGTACGGAAAGGCAGGGAACACCCAACAGACCATAATTGCTATCTAATTATGGGTGAGGTAGGCCGTAGGATGTGGGCTGGCCGGAGTGTAGTTCTCATGCAAGATTTTCTCTTCTGTTGCCTTTCACTAGTTGAGGGAGGGGTCTCGTGGGACCATAGCCACGTGTAGAAAAGCAGACCTTAGTATCTGCATCGGCAGATAAATCTAAAGCTCCCGACCGAGTCCTGTATGTCTTGTTTTGCCCTGTGACAGGACTCAGATGGCACGATGTGATACATGTGCATACAGTTATAGAAAAACGATTCACGATGAATGCGTGGGAAAAAGGGCGCGGTTGAGGGTTAGCGTAATCCCTAGTGGCCTAGGTGGTTTAACCCAAACCGAAATACGAAAGCGTGCAATAGGTAAGCATAATCCCTAGTGGTGCTAGGTGGCGTAAGTCCTAGTAGTTCAAACGATGATTCATATGGAAGAGCCTAGCTAGAGCAAGGGTGACAGTCCAAACGATTTCAAGGAAAATACGACATGAGGAAGCCCGTACGAGGTACGACAAAGGACTGAACTTATATACATGGAAAGAAACATATGATTTTGAGTAACCTATATATGCGGTATATTAGGTTGACATGGACCATTACACGACTTTGGGCAAGGGACATTCATGGTTAACACATGACGCGGGTAGGGATACTAGTACGAGAGGTGCAGAGCAAATATACATGTTAGAACTAGGAAGAATATACATAATAGATACCGTGGGATGTTAGACGGGGTAGATACCTTGGGATAATGTACTCGATAGAAATCTGACGATGTGATGACTTGACTTATCATAACACCGTAGTTTATCATGGCACCTTAGTTTACCTTGCCACAGTAGTTCAACCGGCTACCCTGGTTTATCTATCTTGTAGTTATCCTTATGTTTACTTTCAGTTTATGCATGTCATGTTACCTTTACCTGTTTTTATACTGGAAGTAGATAGGACTTACCCAGTCTTTTTGACTGACCCGTTTTGTTTCGCCTCTTTTCTTCCGTTTCCCCCCCAGGTTACAGGGAGGAAACAATGCTGTTTAGTTCGGACTTCTTCTGCTTGAAGGTCATCATGGATGGCTTGGACTTCTCTTGGCTATGGCTACTTTACTGTTTTACTTGGGGAATAATTTATTAAAAAGTCTTTATGCTTCTTTACTATTGCAAGACAGGTTTTGATGTACTCTGATGTAAAAGGCTTTAGACCTTAATTATTAATGTTTATGAAAGTTCGATTTTACTTCCGCTATTTTATATGTTCTGTCTTGTGATATTTCTGTGCATGTTTACCAATAATGCCCCTCTAAAGCTAGTGCATTCCTTTGCGAGTGACCCTAGCGGAGGCGGGGTGTTACAAAAATTCTAAAACATCATTTTATGCCTCTGAAATGAATTTGGGTTAATTTAGACTAATTGTGCAAATCCCGAAATTTAGGGGATTAAGGGGTGATTAGTGATAATTAGCGAATTTATGCATGTTAAAAATCTGGAAAAATATTTATAAATTGCTAAATATTATTTTAGGCCTCTGTTAGAAAATTTAGCTGATTTGGTTAAGTTTTGCTAATCCTATCATTAGTTATGCTTAAACATGATTAAGGGGGAAACATGGGGTTTGGGTACATTTGATCCATATTGTTATGATTAAATTGTTGTTTTGGTGTTTATGGTTGATTATACATGTTGCTACTACTGTTTGGTATGACCTATGATTGCATTATAAAGTTAGAATGGTTGAAAACGCCGTCGAGAGGCGAAAATAGCTTGCTGAAATGGTGCAGGTTTTCTTTGGGTCGAGTTAGACCGACCAGGGGAAGGTTTTGACCGACCGACCCGAGCTCACGACCGACCCGAATAGAAGGAGGACATCACGACCGACCCTGTATGAAGTGTTCGACCGACTAGGGAGACCGACCAGGCTGGGCAAGACCGACCACTATGCGATGTTCGACCGACCCCATACGATGATGAAGTACGACCGATCAGGGATGGTGAAGTACGACCGACCAAGAATGGTGAAGTGTTCGACTGACCAGGGGGGCAATACCGACCGACCAGGGTAGAGATGATGAAAACCGACCAGAATGAAAGGTTTTTGACCGACCGACCCGAACAGGAGGAAACCAAAACCCGAGATGCAAAGGTAGTCCAAATGGAAGTTAGAGCTCAGGATCCAGATGGGAACCAATGAGTTCACTTCATGATTGGGTTTTGCTGCGGGACGTGTGCAAAGGGGTTGTCGGTATTCATAACTTTGGTTCACCACTGAGAGATGGATAGTGGGCTTGTAGTGATAGTTACACAGGATTGGTGTAACACCCTACCTCCGCCAGTGCCACTCTTGCAAGCACACTGGCTTTGGAGGGGCGTTTAAACAAAGTAAACATGCATGCAGATATCACAAGACAGAACATATAAGTAAAACAAAGTAGTAAAGCAGCGGATTAAACTAGCATTTCAAAACCATAGTCATATTACAACAAAGTACTTGAGCATTATTTTCCAACAAACAAAGTCTAGACAAAAGCATAAACTGAAAAACTGAAATACATAAAGTACTATCCCCAAAGTGAAGTGATAAACCATAGCTAGCTCAATGTCCAAACCCGTACATGAGCGAATCCAGTAAGCAAGCTAGAAATATCCAAGCTAAGCTCCAATGTTCCCACCCTGAGGACCTGAGGGGGGGGGGGGGAGAAATGGAAGACAAGAGGCGAAAGAAAACAGGTCAGTCAAAAAGACTAGTAAGCCCTACTACTATCTGTCTATGAACTAGTAAAGTTAACTAGCATGAGAAGCTGAGATGAACATAAGGATAATAACATACTGGCATGATGATTAACTAACAAGGTAGATAAAGGTGTCATCGCATAATCAAGGTTAAGTTTTGCACCACGGGTGTACTAGCATTCTAACATGTCAAGTAAAAACAAAAATTGATCCCTTGGCCCAAGCTTGGCCCAACATCATGAGATGGCCTAAATCAGGGTCCAACTACTCGGTCTAGTCGATCGGCTCCCTATAAGCCTAACTCGTCAAGTGTCGGTGTCATACGGCTTAATCATGTAATGTAGTTGACTGTGCAGGGTCCACCCTAGTGTGTATCAGGCCCTATGGTGTAACCCTCTGACACCATTACAGGATACACAGTCCAAACCTACCGGTGCCCGTGTTCAACTCCGGACTTGATGTGCACAACCATGGTCCGCCTGAACAACCGGGGCATCGTTCATCCGTCTCTTTTGGTCTCTTACAATCAGCCCAGTAATCGTGCCCCACCCTATCCTAGTCCTAGGGTCTTATGATACTACCTAGAAGGTTACTGCTGAAAAGGACCACGCAACTAGGGTTTCTTAACGGGTTAAATGTGGTTAACCCGATCCAAACGTGGATTAAATCGGTTAAGAGTACCCAAGGCTCCTGACTTAACCTCGATTAATCCATCAAGCCCAAATTGGTTAAGTATTAAGTGGACCATGACTTAACCCTAATCAGGAGGCATTAATTAACTTAATGCGCTTTAACCTCTCACATTAGACTTTGTTGTGGTTACTAGTTAAGCCGGGCGGGTCCGGGTAGCTTTACACCACAACTAGGTCTAACCTCGGGTTCGAGCACAACATGACCAACTTCTCACATTGGGTCCTATTGTTTGTAGCCACTAGTTAAGCCGGGCGGGTCCGGGTGGATTTATGCTACAAACTCAACCCAACCTCGAGTTGGCCACACTCAGATTTTCTAAGTGTCATGTCCATTATGTTTCCAAAACATAATTACAAGTTAACATATCACGTCATGTTACAAAAATCATGTTCATGTCATTATGTTACCCAACCCCAACGTAATCCCATCGTATACATAATCGCAACAACGCATAAAGGATAAAATAGGGAACTTGGCATAACCTTGACATATAGGTGTTGAAGCCACAAGTTTAACATGGTGGCATATGAAATGTACATATGTTCATATACTTGCATATTGCATTATTAGGCTTCAAAAGCATGCATAAAACCAAACTTAGCATATGAGTGATACATGGTGATAAATAACATGTAGAAGTTGCTAGAAGTTCGCATTTTGCCTCACATGCAAGTTATCATAAGGGATATGATAACTTTCATGTTGCCAAAATGCAACCTTTAATATAAAGCTTGGAGCTTTATGCTCAAAACCTCAAGTTTAACTTGCATAACATGATAACATGATCAACCCAAACTTGCATAACATAGCAACATGTGTCATACATAATGATTAAACCAACTTGCATAATGATCAACCAAACTTGCATATCATAATGATCAACCAAACTTGCATATCATACATTTAACTTTAGAGTTCAATAAAAAGAAAGTAGAAAAGGGCTTACAATGCTATGAAGACACAAATAAATATTTATTATAAAGATTGAGACGAAGCCCTTATGCAAGCACCAAAAACCCAAATATGCAATCTCCAAATGAAAACCCTTGAGCCAAATCAATAAAAATCCTTGCTTTGAAATAGAAATGTTGCAACTTGACTTGAATGCAAACTAAGAACACTCATACAAGTTTGAAAGCACTTGTATGAACTCACAATCTCTCATAGAAATAGGCTTAGGAATTTTAGCATGAGAGTGGAGGCCATGAGAGGAACAAATTTGACATAGTTTAGTTGTAGGATTGAATAATGGTGATTTAGGCTAGGTTTGGGGTCTTTTTTATAGAGGATTAGGATAGTATTAGCCATAGGATTAACCCTAGATTCAATCCAAGCCATCAAAGCATGTCTTGGGGAAGAAGTCAAGTGTAGGAACCATCTAGGGCCTTTAGATTAAAGCTGAACCATGAGAACCATTCAAATGAAAAATCTTCATTTGAGCGAATCGGCCCACGGGTTGACAGCCAAACACCCTGGATTAACCCCCAGACGACCCAGCGAGCTCGGGTCGACCTCAAAAATCGGCCGGTTCGGTTATTCCCCTCTCCCAATTCGCTGTTTTGAACATTTTTGCATATTTATTTATTTAATTTTCAATTATATATATATATATCAATATATATATTTCTCTGCGCAACCCATTTCACTTAATTAAGTATACTTTAATTTGTGAATTTTTCGTGAAACTTCGCGAGGCCATATCTTGGTCATACGGACTCCGATTTTCGAAAACTCGGACTCTATTTCGCGTATTTTTCCGAGACGAACGCAATGGCACAGCCCGTTTCCCTTGATTCAGATTTTATAGTTTAATTCTGCCTCAATTTATGTTATAACATGTTATTCAAAAATACGGGTTGTTACATTCTCCCCTCCTTAAAGGATTTCGTCCCCGAAGTCTCCAAGTTAGGAAGAACGTATCCTACCATCCATCATCCATCTACTCAAAACATCATCCACGAGCAATCATTGTCCTTAAAAGGTTCTAAATGCTGTATGATCATATGCAAAGGTGTGTGTATATGTACTTATCTAATGCGAAAATCAGGAGGTTACTGATTCAGTAAACCCCCTTAATGCAAAATATGTTAGTGAAATGAGTCGATATGTATGCAAATTCCTAACATAATTTATAATCTCTACATGAGTGCACATAACATTCATCCATATGCAACATCCACGTGATAGCATAACAAGTTTTCATCCATGAATAAGCATAAACACTCATGCATATGCGGTATGAAAGTGTGTGAGCCGATCTTAGTGCCTAACGTGTATTATGCATCCACGAGTATCCACTTGCAAACACTTGCAACCACTTGCAAACATCAAACATAACATGTTTCAAATACATGTTTCAACCAAGGGGTTCTACCTAAGGTTCTCATGACAAGATTTACGAAACAAGATAAACTAGATAAGCATGGATAGCAAAGGGAAGATATACCAATCTAGGAAAAGAGATTGAAAATGTATCCTCCAAGAGAAATGGATAAAGCACGCGCCTCTTCTCCTTGGTTTCCCAAGTTGCGTCTCCCTCTGTTTCACTCCATTGCGCCTTAACAAGCTTAACTTCTTTGCTTCTTAGCTTCTTTGTCTTCATTTCCATGATACGAATCGGAGCTCGTCTCAGGGTTGCTTCATCCTCTACCTCCATGTCTTCAAGAATACTTGGTTCAACCACTTTGGCGGGTCTGTGCAAACACTTCCGGAGATGCGAGACATGAAAGACATTATGCACTCCGGCCAGTTTCTCGGCAATTCCACCTTATAAGTCATCTTCACGACTCTTTCTATAGTAGGGAAGGGTCCTACGATCCTTGGTGTCAGCGAACCATATTTCGCAAAGGAGAAATCTTCACAAAGACGATATCTCCAATTTTAAATTCCAAGTCTGTCCTTCGCTTGTCTGCATAGGATTTCTGTCTGTCTTGGGCCGTTCTTATCCGTCTTCGAATCAATTCAACCCTCTCGGATGTGTCCCTTATCATGTCGGGCTCAATTATAAGCTTATTCGTCGTCTTCCCACCAACATGTTGGTGGCTTGCACGGCCTCCCATACGAAGCTTCAAATGGTGCCATCCCTATGCTGGCTTGATAGTTATTATTATAAGCAAACTTTACAAGAGGAAGGTGGTCTTCCCAAGTACCACCGAAGTCGAGAACACAAAACCTCAAAAGATCTTCTAGCACTCTATTTACCCTTTCGGTTTGGCCATCCGTCCGGGGGTGATAGGCTGTACTCAGATTCAATCGCGTACCCATTGCTTCTTGCAAACTGTTCCAGAACTGGCTAGTGAAAATTGGGTCACGATCGCTAACTATGCTAGAAGGAACTCCATGCAGCCGCACTATCTTTTGAAGATAAACAGATGCTAGCCGTGATACGGTCCTCTTGCTTTTCACCGGAATAAAATGGGCTTTCTTTGTAAGTCTATCAATTATTACCCATATCCCATAAAGCCCAAATAGTTTGGTGACGAACATCTTTACCCCAACTATATCTCACAAACAGGCGAGTCATACTCCTTATGGGGTTTGCAACAGAACTAAAATTGAGGATAGGACCGAGAGGATATACTTAAAAGATAGCATGCGAGTAAGCTCTACGGAACAATAGGGATCAAGGATATACTCTTAGAAAGAGATATAATGCGCGTATCTAGTCTTCAGTCTCCTAAGCCGCATTTTCTTGTGCTTAATCCCATCGTGCCTTGACCGTCTTTTAACTTCACAATTCCGTAGTTCTTAATTCTTATTTCCAAAATATGAGTTAGAACTCATTTCACCGTTGCCTCTCATTCCACTTCCACTTATTCTTTGCCTAAAATACTTGGCTTTCACCCAACTGCGTACTCATGGTTTCATGCAAGCTTTCCAAGATTCGTCAGTGAATCTTGGATCTCGTTTACATACTATGCGGTATCCCACGCAGAAAACTATCTCTTGAAAACATGTGCCAATCCACGTTACCAAATGTACTTACTAGGGTGATTTCTCTAACCCATGCTTAAGTAAAATGGACTATCCGCCTTAGTAGCGAATACCGCCGGAGCACCCCATTCTGAAATGCTTCGCCTAATGAAATTTTTCCCAAGCTATTCCTTGATTTGCTTATCAAGCTCTCTCCTTTCTCGCGGGGCCATGTGCCTAACGGGCAATGTAACTGGCTCGGCATTATCAACCAGATAAATGCGGAAATCTATCTCCCGCTTAGGGGGTAGCCCCCTTACTTCTTCAAAGACATCAGGATAGTCTCGGACCACCCTTACAGATTGCAGATCATCGATGGATGAGTCAAGAGATTCAAGATAACATAACATGACGGGACCTCTAGGGTTACAAGAAATTTCTAGGGTATTACCGAGGCGAATCATGAGCCTCGCCACCCTATGTTCACAACCAATCCACACCCAAATCAACCCGTATCCCATAAACCCGAGAACCTAAGCATTACACATGAATTCTATGCTCAAGATAGAGATTTTCAAATCCACACAAATCACAGATAGATGGGTGGAACCCCCAATTGGATTTGAAACAATAACGGGATCTCAACTAGACTAGTACTTAGGTGCAAACTTTCAACAAAATCAGAAATAAAACTATGCGATGCGCCAGAATTAAACAAGGTATGAACAGGGAAATCAGAAATGTTAACAAGGTTTTCTACAGAAATACTACCTCGATCAAGAACTGGAGCGATGTTGAGCGTATGCACTAGCCCTCCAGAAGGTCCTGCACGTTGATTCTGCCCTTGCTTCTTGGGGCAATCCTTGCTAAAATGTCCGGTCTCTCCACAATGAAAGCATTCGCCCGACTTCCTCTTCCTTTTCTTACAGTCTTTAGCTATGTGCCCTTCATTCCCACAGTAGTGGCATTTTCTTGGGTCCTTTGCCTTGGCCTTGTTGCCCTTGTTGTTCTTGTTGTTTTTGTTGTTCTGATTGCTCTGATTTCCTCCCCACTTGGAGTCTGTCTTCTTGGCTTGGGTCTCATTAGCCTTCACTTCCTTCTTGCCATTCTTATCGTCTCCTTGAAGCAATGCCATGTCTACTAGACCTTCGAAAGTGGCCCCCATAGGTATATGAGATAGGGCTAAACCTTGTAGTGGCTCATTCAACCCTCGTGCAAAGCGCAAAGCCTTCTTCTGGGGAGTATTAATCATGTCCAAACCAAATCGGGCGAGCTTGTTAAACTCATTCACGTACTCCCTCACTGTCATGTCTCCTTGCTTCAAAGATATAAACTTCTCCAATTGCAAATTCGCCTCAGCTGATGATAGAAACTTAAGCCCAAATCTTGTCCTAAAGTCGGCCCAAGTCTCTATAGGCCTCGTAGCATTGGTGACCTCCCACCAATAAGCAGCTTCTTCTTTCAATAACCATGCTGCCAATAGAACCCTTCTATGATCTTGCACATCAAAGATGGCGAAGAGATCTTCAGTTTCTTTCAACCAATTTCTTGCCTCCACGGGAGTCTCCATTCCGACAAAATTCTTGCAACCCATCGCCTTAAATTCTTTGCAAAGCTTTGCGAAATCCTCTTGCGGATGCTGAGGGGGAGGAGGAACCTCAGCTACGGGAGGAGGAGAGATGTTAGCGATGGGGGAAGGAGGAAGAATGTTCGCGGGGCCGGCTTCATTCGCCCTTGCCTCCATAAATCTCCAGAACCAGACGGGTACTTGTACGCCTTCCGGGATGTTAAAGCGATCGGCCATACTAAAACGAAGAAAAAGATAGATTCAGAACGAAGAAACGAAGGATAGTGCTATGGCTTTTGGGGAATAGCCTTTTTAAAATAACTAGACTTTTCTTGGAAAATACTTAATTGGTTTTGAAAATAGTTTTTCAAGAGGTAAGTTTCAAAAACACTTTTGCTCAAATCTTGTAAACCTTATGCTCTGATACCAAATGTAACACCCCACCTCCGCCAATGCCACTCTTGCAAGCACACTGGCTTTGGAGGGGCGTTTAAACAAGGTAAACATGCATGCAGATATCACAAGACAAAAGATATAAGTAAAACAGAGTAGTAAAGCAGTGGATTAAACTAGCATTTCAAAACCATAGTCATATTACAACAAAGTACTTGAGCATTATTTTCCAATAAACAAAGTCTAGACAAAAGCATAAACTGAAAAACTGAAATACATAAAGTACTATCCCCAAAGTGAAGTGATAAACCATAGCTAGCTCAATGTCCAAACCCGTACATGAGCGAATCCAGTAAGCAAGCTAGAAAGATCCAAGCTAAGCTCCAATGTTCCCACCCTGAGGACCTGAGGGGGGGGGACGGAAGACAAGAGGCGAAAGAAAACAGGTCAGTCAAAAAGACTGGTAAGCCCTACTACTATCTGTCTATGAACTAGTAAAGTTAACTGGCATGAGAAGCTGAGATGAACATAAGGATAATAACATACTGGCATGATGATTAACTAACAAGGTAGATAAAGGTTTCATCGCATAATCAAGGTTAAGTTTTGCACCACGGGTGTACTAGCATTCTAACATGTCAAGTAAAAACAAAAATTGATCCCTTGGCCCAAGCTTGGCCCAACATCATGAGATGGCCTAAATCAGGGTCCAACTACTCGGTCTAGTCGATCGGCTCCCTATAAGCCTAACTCGTCAAGTGTCGGTGTCATACGGCTTAATCATGTAATGTAGTTGACTGTGTAGGGTCCACCCTAGGGTGTATCAGGCCCTATGGTGTAACCCTCTGACACCATTACAGGATACACAGTCCAAACCTACCGGTGCCCGTGTTCAACTCCGGACTTGATGTGCACGACCATGGTCCGCCTGAACAACCGGGGCATCATTCAGCCGTCTCTTTTGGTCTCTTACAATCAGCCCAGTAATCGTGCCCCACCCTAGCCAAGTCCTAGGGTCTTATGATACTACCTAGAAGGTTACTGCTGAAAAGGACCACGCAACTAGGGTTTCTTAACGGGTTAAATGTGGTTAACCCGATCCAAACGTGGATTAAATCGGTTAAGAGTACCCAAGGCTCCTGACTTAACCTCGATTAATCCATCAAGCCCAAATTGGTTAAGTATTAAGTGGACCATGACTTAACCCTAATCAGGAGGCATTAATTAACTTAATGCGCTTTAACCTCTCACATTAGACTTTGTTGTGGTTACTAGTTAAGTCGGGCGGGTCCGGGTAGCTTTACACCACAACTAGGTCTAACCTCGGGTTCGAGCACAACATGACCAACTTCTCACATTGGGTCCTATTGTTTGTAGCCACTAGTTAAGCCGGGCGGGTCCGGGTAGATTTATGCTACAAACTCAACCCAACCTCGAGTTGGCCACACTCAGATTTTCTAAGTGTCATGTCCATTATGTTTCCAAAACATAATTACAAGTTAACATATCACGTCATGTTACAAAAATCATGTTCATGTCATTATGTTACCCAACCCCAACGTAATCCCATCGTTTACATAATCACAACAACACATAAAGGATAAAATAGGGAACTTGGCATAACCTTGACATATAGGTGTTGAAGCCACAAGTTTAACATGGTGGCATACGAAATGTACATATGTTCATATACTTGCATATTGCATTATTAGGCTTCAAAAGCATGCATAAAACCAAACTTAGCATATGAGTGATACATGGTGATAAATAACATGTAGAAGTTGCTAGAAGTTCACATTTTGCCTCACATGCAAGTTATCATAAGGGATATGATAACTTTCATGTTGCCAAAATGCAACCTTTAATATAAAGCTTGGAGCTTTATGCTCAAAACCTCAAGTTTAACTTGCATAACATGATAACATGATCAACCCAAACTTGCATAACATAGCAACATGTGTCATACATAATGATTAAACCAACTTGCATAATGATCAACCAAACTTGCATATCATAATGATCAACCAAACTTGCATATCATACATTTAACTTTAGAGTTCAATAAAAAGAAAGTAGAAAAGGGCTTACAATGCTATGAAGACACAAATAAATATTTATTATAAAGATTGAGACGAAGCCCTTATGCAAGCACCAAAAACCCAAATATGCAATCTCCAAATGAAAACCCTTGAGCCAAATCAATAAAAATCCTTGCTTTGAAATAGAAATGTTGCAACTTGACTTGAATGCAAACTAAGAACACTCATACAAGTTTGAAAGCACTTGTATGAACTCACAATCTCTCATAGAAATAGGCTTAGGAATTTTAGCATGAGAGTGGAGGCCATGAGAGGAACAAATTTGACATAGTTTAGTTGTAGGATTGAATAATGGTGATTTAGGCTAGGTTTGGAGTCTTTTTATAGAGGATTAGGATAGTATTAGCCATAGGATTAACCCTAGATTCAATCCAAGCCATCAAAGCATGTCTTGGGGAAGAAGTCAAGTGTAGGAACCATCTAGGGCCTTTAGATTAAAGCTGAACCATGAGAACCATTCAAATGCAAAATCTGCATTTGAGCGAATCGGCCCACGGGTTGACAGCCAAACACCCTGGATTAACCCCTAGTCGACCCAGCGAGCTCGGGTCGACCTCAAAAATCGGCCGGTTCGGTTATTCCCCTCTCCCAATTCGCTGTTTTGAACATTTTTGCATATTTATTTATTTAATTTTCAATTATATATATATATATATATATCAATATATATATATATATTCCTCTGCGCAACCCATTTCACTTAATTAAGTATACTTTAATTTGTGAATTTTTCGTGAAACTTCGTGAGGCCATATCTTGGTCATACGGACTCCGATTTTCGAAAACTCGGACTCTATTTCGCGTATTTTTCCGAGACGAACGCAATGGCACAGCCCGTTTCCCTTGATTCAGATTTTATAGTTTAATTCTGCCTCCATTTATGTTATAACATGTTATTCAAAAATACGGGTTGTTACAATTGGATTCCGTCATGGCCCAAAGTATTAGGTAACCAAAGTAGTGGATATCGTATGCTTTACGCACTGAGTGGGGGATGTAAGGATGATTGCTATGCTTGATTGTTTGACACCACTATGACATGCACACCCCCACCCCCGTTTCTCTTACACTGTATGTTAGTGGCACCTTAGAGTATTGTACGGTATGTAGTGCTAACTCTTTGGTTGCAGGTCCAGGTTCAGGTATGATTGGATTATACCTGTTATTGTTCTGTTTTGTTGCTTATCGCTCACAACAGACTTTTGTCTGACCCAGAGTTTTATGTCTCTTCTTATTACTCTGGGTTCTCTCACGAGTAGACTAGAGACAGGTTAGCTGGGTATGCACGAGTAGTTGATTCCGAGACGAGCAGGAGGCTTCCACTTATGATGCATATAGTATTCTCCCTGTGTTGTTGAAGATCACTGCTTGGGCATTAGTAGTGCATCTTCTACTTAAGCTTTCTTTGTTTTAGAGACAGTAACTTGGAAAGTTATAATAAGCTGTATTTGGATTTCCGCTGCTATGTTGGTTTAGTTTTCAGCTTATACACTGTCTTGCCTGTTTTATGTCAAAGATTATGTTATTATTATATTTTGATTCCATGCGCTGTGAGACATTCTACAAGTTCCTTGTCAGTTCTTTCTCTTCTTTCTTTTCTTCTGACGACCGTTCGGTGCTAACTAGACATGTGTACAGCGCACTTTTGGAGTAAATGTCGGTTGGTGCGGGGTGGGCCGTCACAAGTGTCGAAATAAATGTCGGTTGGATAAAAATATCAGTTTTATCAAATGTATGAAATGAAAATAGTTTTGAAATCGAAGAATTGATTATATATATAATTAAAATATATCGAATAACGGAGTTGCAGTTCATGTTTTGAAACCGTGATTTCAAACGATTAGTGCGGGAGATCCAACCATCGGATTTTCCCGAAACCGAAACCGTTGGGTTTGCCTTGGAAATATCTTTCCAATGACACCAACGTTGTAAAGATCCAATGGTTGGATTGTCTGGAATATTTAATTCAAATTGAAGGAAAACAGCGCCAGAATCGATTATATTTATATTTATATATAAATATAATTAAATTAAATCCAATAACGACGCTGTAGTTCGTATTTTGAAATCGAAACTTCAAACGTGTGTACCGGGAGATCCGACCGTCGGATTTTCCCAAAACTGGAACCGTTGGATTCGTTTTGAAAAGATCTTTCTAATGATAAAAAATTTGTGAAGATCTAACTGTTAGATTTTTAGATATGTGTAAATCAAATCTGAAGAAAAACAGCGCCGCGGCCGCATTATGCCCTGAAGCGTTGTTTGAATAAATTAGCTATTTTTAAATACATAAAATAGCGATAAATCGTTATAAAATATTATAAATGATATGGAATGTTAAATTTAGAAACTAACTGAAGGTTAGCTAAGTCGAATGGTTTCCTGGGTTTTGATCTGATGTTGGTTTCGGCTTTCGGGGTTAATATTTGGGAAATCGTTCTCTTACTAATTTACGGTTAGTGACTGATTGTGACGGCAAGGAATTTCGCTCGGTCCGAACCAGTCGCTAAACCGACCCAGACCGTTCGAAACGCCCTATCGTTTGAGAACAGGACAAATCAGAGCGCATACAAAAGAACATTTCATTGCTTATTACAACAATGCATCAGATACAAGAATATACAGAGTATAAATGAATAAATATTACACAGAAATTATCAGAGATTTAAATTACATTTAAATACATAGCAGCGGAAAATAATACAATACACAACTAGAAAGAGATATACGGATACAAAGCTTTCCGGATATCGTTCCAGCTGTAAACCAGGATCCTGTGAATATAAATCTGCAAAACCAAAACTACTAGCTGCCCGTGTCGAAAATAAGGGCACCCAGAGTTTAGGTTAAAACAATAAACTCCAGGTCAGTCATGGGACTGGTGTGAGAACTAAAACAGTTATTAATCTTTATTTTAAATCATTAGGTAAATCAAGGGACCACGCCGTATAACACGGAACGGGTTTCCTCCTAAGAATACTAGTGCATAAAACAAACAGCGCAATGCTAAATAAAGAAAAATGAAGCTGTTATAAGACCCAGGTCCTATCACACAATGCAACGCAAGCCGGGGGATAGGGTTTTCCCTTATAACAGCCAAAGAATGCTTGATACGTTTAAAACAAATCATTTGATACTATAATAAGTGCATAGTGTATAAAACAACTTCAAATCATAAGTATCAATCATAGGCGGCATGAGCGCCCCATCCCACTATGTCGCCATATATAGGATTACAACTAAAACCGCAAATGTCACGTATTTGGAAATTGGATTTCCGTCTATGAACCGAGGCAAAAGATAGTCCTCAACCGATTCGAGACGCTCTAGCCCGTGTCTCAGGCAAGTACTCAGTCAAGCCTTTGGATCGTCAGGGCCGGTCCACCGATGTGGATTAAAATGCCTGAACACTACGTTTCCCCACCCTTTGGGGTGTCAATGAGCCAACAAATGACTCCATCGGTTCGAGAACGACCGATCAATCCGAGGCGCCTCGCAACAGCAACAACCACATAAGTCAAACTCGTCAGTGCGTGTAAAACCACTGACGCCACTTTTTAGCTAGAAGGAAACGCATGCCCTCCCTGAGGTCCGTCTCCCGTTTTTGGTTCATACCGGGTGTGAAACACGCGAAGTAACCGTTACACAAAGCTACGCCACAAAGGCCTTGCTTTGATCATCACCACAAGACTTTGCTTTTCAACAGAAGCCTCGATCAATTGCCACTTAGGCATGCCACACAGGCAATTCACTCCATGCGTTTGATATCCATCAATATATAACCCCTGAGCTCGTACGTCTCAGAGAAGGGCGTTAAGCAAGAGAATAAATTCTCCGCCGCCAAACAGATATATATTTAATAGAGATCAATCACACGGACTAAAATCCAATGTCAGACACACAGTCCATTTACAAGTCCGTTCTGGGTCTGAACGAAACCGGAGGCACCTAGTACCCCGGATATCCATCGATCTCCAAGTACGTCTGGACGATCACCAACTGTTTCCATCTTCTTGGGTGTACAGCCCAATCAAGATCATCAGTAATTACCCAAACGACGTGAAGACCTCCGGTCTTCGACCACCGTCTTCATCTTCGACTTATCGTCGTATCAGTTATTCAGAATGGGATAAACCCGGTCTTTCCGAATAACTCGCGTATATATTATAAAAGTGTTACACAAACACAACATACGCCTCATTCCAATTCATTAGTCACTAACCGTAAATTAATCAAGAGAATAATTCCCCAAATATTAACCCCGAAGGCCGAAACCAACATCAGATCAATATCCAGAAAACCCTTCTGCTTAGCTAACCGACAGTTAGTTTCTAAATTTCACATTCATAGGGAAAGGTTCCCATTAATTTTATCCAAGATAAATTCCTGAATTTATTCTTTAATCTATTTTTGAATATCAATTCAAACTAGTCGGGATTAGCGAACCTTACCGAAGTAATCATTTGTTTTAATTTCCCAATCCCAACCTATTCATCCCATGAAGTAAAACTAGTAATACTTCATATCTAACACCACAGTGTTATCGGTAAATTCAATTACCATTTCACGTTCAAATCTAATTAAAGATTTTACTATCGCCTGGAGTAAAACTGGTGATACTCCATTTTCGATCTTTTCAATCTAATTAAAGATTCATTAAAACTCCACTTAGTTTTAATCTTTGACTGGGTTAAAGAATCAGTGTCATTTAAAAACACGGTTCACGATAAACCCAAAATCACATTCATTAATCATCGGGTTAAAGAACGAGTGTTATTTAAAACACTGTCCACGATAAACCCAAAAATCAATATCGATTCAATTCCAATTAAATGTTATTTAATTGGTACACTTCATTAAATCTAAATAAAAAGATTTAATCTTTTCTCAACTGGGTTCAAGAACAGTGTTAGTGAAGACACCATTCACGACAAACCCAAATCACATTCGATATTCAATACAAGGCTCTGAATAGAAAATATATCGGCCTATATGCAATATCAAATTCTACGATTAACAAATGTCGTATTGGAAATAACGATATAAATATATATCTTTCAAATTTCCATAACAACACCTGTATAATCACGAATTCCAACATCGAAATATTCTGAAGACAATTTCGATTCAAATCCACTCCAATGCAATCATTGGATATTCTGGTTATTTTCAAAACCCTTTTTAAATTCAATTTATTTATTTAAAAATAAATAGAATTATAATTCTAGTTCAAAACTAGTTCATTTCGATAAAAATCTATTTTTATCTTTTCAAATATGGAGTTTTTCATCCCAAATCTTCACAAATCATTTCTTATGATTTTACACAAATTATTACTATTTTTAATAATTTTATCAAGGCCCGTACAGTCGATTTCCAACAACGGCCATCGAACTGCACTTACAGCGACCTTTTTCAAATTTGATTTGGACGTAACTCCAAATCCAACCGATAGATTTCTAATTTCTAATATTCGTTAGAAAGCTCTTTTCGATACGAACCCAACGGTTCCGGTTTTAGGAGAATCCGACGGTCGGATCTCCCGTAATGTCCGTTTGAAATAAATGGTCGAAATTTACGAACTGCCGCGGCGCGGCGCGTTCTATTCAGGCCATTATATAATATATATTTCGTCGATTTCTATTTAAAACGAATTATATAAATAGTTTTAAATTCGTTTCAAAAGCAATTTCAACTTCCTTTTCAATTCAAATCAAAATTGAATTCTTCTTTATAAATTCATTTTAAAATTCCTTTCTATTCAATTCAAATTTCAATTCAATTTGGATTCATTTCAATTCGCTTTCAATTCAATTCGAAATCGTTTTCAATTCATTTCATTTCGAAATCGTTTTCAATTCAATTCATTTCGAAATCGTTATATATTCAATTCATTTCGAAATCGTTATATATTCAATTCATTTCGAAATCGTTATATATTCAATTCATTTCGAAATCGTTATATATTCAATTCATTTCGAAATCGTTATATATTCAATTCATTTCAAAATCGTTATATATTCAATTCATTTCGAAATCGTTATATATTCAATTCATTTCGAAATCGTTATATATTCAATTCATTTCGAAATCGTTATCAATTCATTCATTTCGAAATCGTTTAAAATCGATATAAATATCGTTCACGTCAAAATGGCGTCAATCTAATCAACACGGCTTCATAAATTTCTATTTTCAAATATTCTATTTCAAATATTTCTTTTTCAAAATAGTTGTTATTATCAAAATATTTCGTTCAACACATGACCAATCTCAATGAATGAGTACTGTCAACACATGAACTTTTATTTTATATCGATAAAGGTGCAAATTTTATTACTAAAATATTTCGTTCAACACATGACCAATCTCAATGAATGAGTACTGTCAACACATGAACTTTTATTTTATAATATTCTTTATTTTTCAAATTGGAATGAGGCCCAATCAATTACCATATAAAGTTAATTATACGGATTTTCATACAACACATGTATATGATAGCATGGAAAAATAATCAACCATCAACCAAAGTGCACTACACTGTATAAGCATCAAATATAGATATCCAACGCTTAAAACAGCCTGTCAATCAACCGATCGACATATTCAATCAATCAGGATGAGTGAACTTCAAATTTCATCCCAACACCCGTGTGGGGTTTCAAACAATCAAACACAGATTTTATTTGTGCAGTTGGGCGATGTGTAAAATTTATCGACCCAATCAATATCCTTCAAATAGGTGTACATAAACAAACCGTCTGGTTTGTAAATGAATATTTATTCACTTCACGTTAAAAATTATATTTTTAACGATAAAACATTTTATTCAACCTATGAATATTCTATTCGGTTCATTTATTCAATAAAATGATATTTTTATTTTTCTAACATATTTTAGAAAATTTCGGCGGCATAACGACACGATACTAGAAACGGGACGAGGCCTAGCCTTATCCCCGGTCTAGTGAAGGCCCACGCCATTCACACATCAATCAAAATCACCAAACAACCAAATTCAAATCAAATCATATAACTTAGCTATGCAACCAAACAAACAAGTCCATGGTCTGTGGACGATTGTGTCGGGTGCTACTAAGCACCGTCTGCATCCTAGTATATATATATAACTAGAAAAAGAAATTGAAAGGTGAGAAATTCTCACATATAGCTATCCTAGCTCCACGGCACTTCCAATGCAGGAAATCTTCACTGTTCTCGTCTTTTTGACATCTTTGTTGCCCGTAGCCACTACATATATAAAAATCACATTTTTACTTCGATGTTCAATATATAAAAATCACATTTTTACTTCGATGTTCAATATATAAAAATCACATTTTTACTTCGATGTTCAATATATAAAAATCACATTTTTACTTCGATGTTCAATATATAAAAATCACATTTTTACGACGATGTTATATAGATAAAGATTATATTTTTATAACGCTATTCTCTATATAAAGTTTTCGCCTTTATGAAAATAAAGTTTTCGCCTTTATGAAAATAAAGTTTTCGTCTTTTCTAATATAAAGATTGAACTTTTTCATATACATCATTATAAAAATTACATTTTTATTTTTCTACACATATAAAGATGCTATTTTTATCATTACTATCATGTAAAAATTATATTTCTAATTCTCTACATAAACGAAAATCATATTTTTACATCATCTATATAGTAAAGACTATATTTTTAATACTTTAAAAATATAAAGATCATATTTTTAGTTCTTCAAAATCAAAGCTTTTTGGATGTTAAAAATCCAACCTTTATCTAAATAAAAAAAAAAAAAACTTTCTTACATAAAAATTTCAGACTTTATTATACATAAAAATTTCAGATTATATTATATATAAAATTAAAACAAAAAAACAAAAAGAATATATAAAGACTCACATCGATTGGATGAAGGGTCGGAGTTGCGCGTGAAGGCGGAGGGGAAGATGGCGCTGCGTCCGAGGGGGCTCTTCGCTCGAGGCCAGCAGTGGTTGGTCGATGGAGCGTCGAGTGGCGTTTGGGTTGCTGGGTTCAGGAGGCGAGAGAGGTTGGTAGCGGAGGAGGATCGGGGGTTGTAAATCGGGGTTTAGGGCTTGGGGGCTATCGCGGTTTTTAAGAAGGGGAGGAGGAGCAGCAGCTCGAGGCGGAGAAGAAGGAGGAGAGGGGCGGAGAGGCTCTGGTGGCGGTTGGAGGTTGGGCGATGGCGGTGGGAGGGTCGGCGTTCGATTAGAAGCGGCGTTTGTTTTTTTTTTTTTTTTTTGGTAAACTATATAAATGGGGGAGTTGACTTTGAAGAAAGGAGAGGGGGGTGGATTTATATTAAATTTTATATTATTTTATTCTATTTAAATTTCAAAAAGCAACTTTTTATTTCGAACTCAAAACGAGGCCCACCGCCTGTCGTTCATAGCATTTCACCCCCATTCTGAACACCATGGGATATGCTGCGTAACCCAACTCGGCTGTTACGATCAGTTTTCGTTAAATTTAAAATATAACTCATTATATTGGATTTTAAGCGTACATTTCAAATTACCGGGGCCACACACTAACTCTAAAAATTCCCGAAAAATATTTTCTAGCTTCGTATTGACGATACGGTCCTAACAAAACTAGTTTCGTCGAATTCTGAGACCGTTAGAAAAATGGCCAATTTCCAGTCGATTAAAATCAACTGAAACTGGTCAAACGCGTTTTCCTTCGCCACGCTCACATATTGATTCGAAAAATTATGAAATTTGAAACCTAGCAATAATTTGACACTGCGGATCCAACAAAACTGATTTCGTCGAAATCCGAGGTCATTTGCAAAATGTCCATTTTTAAGGGCCTGAATTCCATAGCGACTATTCAGAATTTTCAACTGGACATATCTTTTGATTCCCGATATGAAATCTTGATTTTTCGAATTCATTGGAAAGATATTATCAAATAGACCCTAATGTTTTTGGTTTCAATAAAATCCGGATTGTTTTGCACCCGATACATTCAATTGAAGTTTGAAATCGAATTATCGAACTACCGCGCCATTTTCAATTCTATTTATAATTATATATAAATATTTATATTCTAACGACGACGCATATAATATATACGACGAATTATATTACAAATAAATTTTCTCGTCGATATTATTTAAAATAATTCATTTTAAATAATCAAAATTCGCTAAAATTGCCAAAATAAAAATTTTAAACTGGCCCAGATTTTCGGGTTATTACAATCTCCCCCACTTAAAACTTTTCGTCCCCGAAAAGGAACAAAGTCGAAAGTGGTTTGATTATTCAGCTCTACGCTCGATCTGGCTTCCATTCTCCAACTTCTCAGTTTCTGAGAATTTTCAAAATTTCAAAAATTTGGCTAACACCCTAAATTTTCGAAAAATTTCGCCATAACCTCCCCTGCAATGGGAGCATCGGGGAATTTCAAATAGCTTCCCCGGTCCTTCAGATCTCAAAAAGAAAAAGAAAAAGCCAAGCGGCTAGCCAATAGGCTCACAAAATCATCATCACCCAAACAAAACAGGAAATTATGTAGTAAACATGTACCTATTTGTCGGGCAAACAAATTTTATTCTCTGCTCTAGCCTCCTTGCTATGACCTGTTCAATATTAGCATATGTATATGCAAGCAAATGCGACCAATTTTCAATATAATTCAATATGTGATTCAGTTAGGCTAAATGGCTAAAAATTAGCAAACAAATAAACATACAACACAAACATCAATCAGTTAGTGAATTAGAGTTTCAAATTCATAATTTTGATACATATACTGAAAATCTTGTCTTTGATGCCAATTCACAACAATGTGTTCTAGCTATATATAAGTTTTGGTTCTCATACCAGTCTAATGGAAATATATAGAAAATCACACCGTCGAAACTCGAACATAAATGTTGATGATGCGATCGCTATCATCAATATCATCTTCGGGCGACTAGAGTGTGATGCTATATCTATCCAATATATTAAAACTTTGAATACACGCGGATCAGACGTATACGCAAAATCTATATATACTGGATTGTCCACATCAATATAAATAAATAATCAAATACGAATAATTGATTTAAATTTTCAAAACAAAAATTTGTTTTCACTTTAAAAATTTACTCTTCACACTCGTTCTAGGATACTACTGATCCTATCTCTAACGAGTCACTCTCATTGGATATTGCTAATCCAATATCTGATGAATTCTTTCGTATGGTTCTAATGTGTCTTGTTCTCTGCTTTGTAAACCAAAGCTCTGATACCAACTGTGACGGCAAGGAATTTCGCTCGGTCCGAACCAGTCGCTAAACCGACCCAGACCGTTCGAAACGCCCTATCGTTTGAGAACAGGACAAATCAGAGCGCATACAAAAGAACATTTCATTGCTTATTACAACAATGCATCAGATACAAGAATATACAGAGTATAAATGAATAAATATTACACAGAAATTATCAGAGATTTAAATTACATTTAAATACATAGCAGCGGAAAATAATACAATACACAACTAGAAAGAGATATACGGATACAAAGCTTTCCGGATATCGTTCCAGCTGTAAACCAGGATCCTGTGAATATAAATCTGCAAAACCAAAACTACTAGCTGCCCGTGTCGAAAATAAAGGCACCCAGAGTTTAGGTTAAAACAATAAACTCCAGGTCAGTCATGGGACTGGTGTGAGAACTAAAACAGTTATTAATCTTTATTTTAAATCATTAGGTAAATCAAGGGACCACGCCGTATAACACGGAACGGGTTTCCTCCCAAGAATACCAGTGCATAAAACAAACAGCGCAATGCTAAATAAAGAAAAATGAAGCTGTTATAAGACCCAGGTCCTATCACACAATGCAACGCAAGCCGGGGGATAGGGTTTTCCCTTATAACAGCCAAAGAATGCTTGATACGTTTAAAACAAATCATTTGATACTATAATAAGTGCATAGTGTATAAAACAACTTCAAATCATAAGTATCAATCATAGGCGGCATGAGCGCCCCATCCCACTATGTCGCCATATATAGGATTACAACTAAAACCGCAAATGTCACGTATTTGGAAATTGGATTTCCGTCTATGAACCGAGGCAAAAGATAGTCCTCAACCGATTCGAGACGCTCTAGCCCGTGTCTCAGGCAAGTACTCAGTCAAGCCTTTGGATCGTCAGGGCCGGTCCACCGATGTGGATTAAAATGCCTGAACACTACGTTTCCCCACCCTTTGGGGTGTCAATGAGCCAACAAATGACTCCATCGGTTCGAGAACGACCGATCAATCCGAGGCGCCTCGCAACAGCAACAACCACATAAGTCAAACTCGTCAGGGCGTGTAAAACCACTGACGCCACTTTTTAGCTAGAAGGAAACGCATGCCCTCCCTGAGGTCCGTCTCCCGTTTTTGGTTCATACCGGGTGTGAAACACGCGAAGTAACCGTTACACAAAGCTACGCCACAAAGGCCTTGCTTTGATCATCACCACAAGACTTTGCTTTTCAACAGAAGCCTCGATCAATTGCCACTTAGGCATGCCACACAGGCAATTCACTCCATGCGTTTGATATCCATCAATATATAACCCCTGAGCTCGTACGTCTCAGAGAAGGGCGTTAAGCAAGAGAATAAATTCTCCGCCGCCAAACAGATATATATTTAATAGAGATCAATCACACGGACTAAAATCCAATGTCAGACACACAGTCCATTTACAAGTCCGTTCTGGGCCTGAACGAAACCGGAGGCACCTAGTACCCCGCATATCCATCAATCTCCAAGTACGTCTGGACGATCACCAACTGTTTCCATCTTCTTGGGTGTACAGCCCAATCAAGATCATCAGTAATTACCCAAACGACGTGAAGACCTCCGGTCTTCGACCACCGTCTTCATCTTCGACTTATCGTCGTATCAGTTATTCAGAATGGGATAAACCCGGTCTTTCCGAATAACTCGCGTATATATTATAAAAGTGTTACACAAACACAACATACGCCTCATTCCAATTCATTAGTCACTAACCGTAAATTAATCAAGAGAATAATTCCCCAAATATTAACCCCGAAGGCCGAAACCAACATCAGATCAATATCCAGAAAACCCTTCTGCTTAGCTAACCGACAGTTAGTTTCTAAATTTCACATTCATAGGGAAAGGTTCCCATTAATTTTATCCAAGATAAATTCCTGAATTTATTCTTTAATCTATTTTTGAATATCAATTCAAACTAGTCGGGATTAGCGAACCTTACCGAAGTAATCATTTGTTTTAATTTCCCAATCCCAACCTATTCATCCCATGAAGTAAAACTAGTAATACTTCATATCTAACACCACAGTGTTATCGGTAAATTCAATTACCATTTCACGTTCAAATCTAATTAAAGATTTTACTATCGCCTGGAGTAAAACTGGTGATACTCCATTTTCGATCTTTTCAATCTAATTAAAGATTCATTAAAACTCCACTTAGTTTTAATCTTTGACTGGGTTAAAGAATCAGTGTCATTTAAAAACACGGTTCACGATAAACCCAAAATCACATTCATTAATCATCGGGTTAAAGAACGAGTGTTATTTAAAACACTGTCCACGATAAACCCAAAAATCAATATCGATTCAATTCCAATTAAATGTTATTTAATTTGTACACTTCATTAAATCTAAATAAAAAGATTTAATCTTTTCTCAACTGGGTTCAAGAACAGTGTTAGTGAAGACACCATTCACGACAAACCCAAATCACATTCGATATTCAATACAAGGCTCTGAATAGAAAATATATCGGCCTATATGCAATATCAAATTCTACGATTAACAAATGTCGTATTGGAAATAACGATATAAATATATATCTTTCAAATTTCCATAACAACTCCTGTATAATCACGAATTCCAACATCGAAATATTCCGAAGACAATTTCGATTCAAATCCACTCCAATGCAATCATTGGATATTCTGGTTATTTTCAAAACCCTTTTTAAATTCAATTTATTTATTTAAAAATAAATAGAATTATAATTCTAGTTCAAAACTAGTTCATTTCGATAAAAATCTATTTTTATCTTTTCAAATATGGAGTTTTTCATCCCAAATCTTCACAAATCATTTCTTATGATTTTACACAAATTATTACTATTTTTAATAATTTTATCAAGGCCCGTACAGTCGATTTCCAACAACGGCCATTGAACTGCACTTACAGCGACCTTTTTCAAATTTGATTTGGACGTAACTCCAAATCCAACCGATAGATTTCTAATTTCTAATATTCGTTAGAAAGCTCTTTTCGATACGAACCCAACGGTTCCGGTTTTAGGAGAATCCGACGGTCGGATCTCCCGTAATGTCCGTTTGAAATAAATGGTCGAAATTTACGAACTGCCGCGGCGCGGCGCGTTCTATTCAGGCCGTTATATTATATATATAATATATATAATATATATTTCGTCGATTTCTATTTAAAACGAATTATATAAATAGTTTTAAATTCGTTTCAAAAGCAATTTCAACTTCCTTTTCAATTCAAATCAAAATTGAATTCTTCTTTATAAATTCATTTTAAAATTCCTTTCTATTCAATTCAAATTTCAATTCAATTTGGATTCATTTCAATTCGCTTTCAATTCAATTCGAAATCGTTTTCAATTCATTTCATTTCGAAATCGTTTTCAATTCAATTCATTTCGAAATCGTTATATATTCAATTCATTTCGAAATCGTTATATATTCAATTCATTTCGAAATCGTTATATATTCAATTCATTTCGAAATCGTTATATATTCAATTCATTTCGAAATCGTTATATATTCAATTCATTTCGAAATCGTTATATATTCAATTCATTTCGAAATCGTTATCAATTCATTCATTTCGAAATCGTTTAAAATCGATATAAATATCGTTCACGTCAAAATGGCGTCAATCTAATCAACACGGCTTCATAAATTTCTATTTTCAAATATTCTATTTCAAATATTTCTTTTTCAAAATAGTTGTTATTATCAAAATATTTCGTTCAACACATGACCAATCTCAATGAATGAGTACTGTCAACACATGAACTTTTATTTTATATCGATAAAGGTGCAAATTTTATTACTAAAATATTTCGTTCAATACATGACCAATCTCAATGAATGAGTACTGTCAACACATGAACTTTTATTTTATAATATTCTTTATTTTTCAAATTGGAATGAGGCCCAATCAATTACCATATAAAGTTAATTATACGGATTTTCATACAACACATGTATATGATAGCATGGAAAAATAATCAACCATCAACCAAAGTGCACTACACTGTATAAGCATCAAATATAGATATCCAACGCTTAAAACAGCCTGTCAATCAACCGATCGACATATTCAATCAATCAGGATGAGTGAACTTCAAATTTCATCCCAACACCCGTGTGGTGTTTCAAACAATCAAACACAGATTTTATTTGTGCAGTTGGGCGATGTGTAAAATTTATCGACCCAATCAATATCCTTCAAATAGGTGTACATAAACAAACCGTCTGGTTTGTAAATGAATATTTATTCACTTCACGTTAAAAATTATATTTTTAACGATAAAACATTTTATTCAACCTATGAATATTCTATTCGGTTCATTTATTCAATAAAATGATATTTTTATTTTTCTAACATATTTTAGAAAATTTCGACGGCATAACGGCACGATACTAGAAACGGGACGAGGCCTAGCCTTATCCCCGGTCTAGTGAAGGCCCACGCCATTCACACATCAATCAAAATCACCAAACAACCAAATTCAAATCAAATCATATAACTTAGCTATGCAACCAAACAAACAAGTCCATGGTCTGTGGACGATTGTGTCGGGTGCTACTAAGCACCGTCTGCATCCTAGTATATATATATAACTAGAAAAAGAAATTGAAAGGTGAGAAATTCTCACATATAGCTATCCTAGCTCCACGGCACTTCCAATGCAGGAAATCTTCACTGTTCTCGTCTTTTTGACATCTTTGTTGCCCGTAGCCACTACATATATAAAAATCACATTTTTACTTCGATGTTCAATATATAAAAATCACATTTTTACTTCGATGTTCAATATATAAAAAAGACATTTTTACTTCGATGTTCAATATATAAAAATCACATTTTTACTTCGATGTTCAATATATAAAAATCACATTTTTACGACGATGTTATATAGATAAAGATTATATTTTTATAACGCTATTCTCTATATAAAGTTTTCGCCTTTATGAAAATAAAGTTTTCGCCTTTATGAAAATAAAGTTTTCGTCTTTTCTAATATAAAGATTGAACTTTTTCATATACATCATTATAAAAATTACATTTTTATTTTTCTACACATATAAAGATGCTATTTTTATCATTGCTATCATGTAAAAATTATATTTCTAATTCTCTACATAAACGAAAATCATATTTTTACATCATCTATATAGTAAAGACTATATTTTTAATACTTTAAAAATATAAAGATCATATTTTTAGTTCTTCAAAATCAAAGCTTTTTGGATGTTAAAAATCCAACCTTTATCTAAATAAATAAAAAAAAATATAAACTTTCTTACATAAAAATTTCAGACTTTATTATACATAAAAATTTCAGATTATATTATATATAAATTTAAAACAAAAAATCAAAAAGAATATATAAAGACTCACATCGATTGGATGAAGGGTCAGAGTTGCGCGCGAAGGCGGAGGGGAAGATGGCGCTGCGTCCGAGGGGGCTCTTCGCTCGAGGCCAGCAGTGGTTGGTCGATGGAGCGTCGAGTGGCGTTTGGGTTGCTGGGTTCAGGAGGCGAGAGAGGTTGGTAGCGGAGGAGGATCGGGGGTTGTAAATCGGGGTTTAGGGCTTGGGGGCTATCGCGGTTTTCAAGAAGGGGAGGAGGAGCAGCAGCTCGAGGCGGAGAAGAAGGAGGAGAGGGGCGGAGAGGCTCGCGGTTGGAGGTTGGGCGATGGCGGTGGGAGGGTCGGCGTTCGATTGGAAGCGGCGTTTGTTTGTTTTTTTTTTTTTGGTAAACGATATAAATGGGGGAGTTGACTTTGAAGAAAGGAGAGGGGGGTGGATTTATATTAAATTTTATATTATTTTATTCTATTTAAATTTCAAAAAGCAACTTTTTATTTCGAACTCAAAACGAGGCCCACCGCCTGTCGTTCATAGCGTTTCACCCCCATTCTGAACACCATGGGATATGCTGCGTAACCCAACTCGGCTGTTACGATCAGTTTTCGTTAAATTTAAAATATAACTCATTATATTGGATTTTAAGCGTACATTTCAAATTACCGGGGCCACACACTAACTCTAAAAATTCCCAAAAAATATTTTCTAGCTTCGTATTGACGATACGGTCCTAACAAAACTAGTTTCGTCGAATTCTGAGACCATTAGAAAAATGGCCAATTTCCAGTCGATTAAAATCAACTGAAACTGGTCAAACGCGTATTCCTTCGCCACGCTCACATATTGATTCGAAAAATTATGAAATTTGAAACCTAGCAATAATTTGACACTGCGGATCCAACAAAACTGATTTCGTCGAAATCCGAGGTCATTTGCAAAATGTCCATTTTAAGGGCCTGAATTCCATAGCGACTATTCAGAATTTTCAACTGGACATATCTTTTGATTCCCGATATGAAATCTTGATTTTTCGAATTCGTTGGAAAGATATTATCAAATAGACCCTAATGTTTTTGGTTTCAATAAAATCCGGATTGTTTTGCACCCGATACATTCAATTGAAGTTTGAAATCGAATTATCGAACTACCGCGCCATTTTCAATTCTATTTATAATTATATATAAATATTTATATTCTAACGACGACGCATATAATATATACGACGAATTATATTACAAATAAATTTTCTCGTCGATATTACTTAAAATAATTCATTTTAAATAATCAAAATTCGCTAAAATTGCCAAAATAAAAATTTTAAATTGGCCCAGATTTTCGGGTTATTACACTGATGAATTGGAATGAGGTGTATGTTGTGTTTGTGTAGCACTTTTTATTATATGCGTGAGTTGCTCAGAAAGACCGGGTTTATCCCAGTCTGAATAACAGAATCGACGATAAGAAGTCGAAGATGAAGACAGTGGTTGAAGACCGGAGATCTTCACCTCGGTTGGATGATAACTGATGTCCTGATTGGGAGGCATCCCGAAATATGGATAATGAGTGGTGATCGTCCAGACGTACGTGGAGATCGATGGGTATGCGAGGTATATAGTGCCTCCGGTTTCGTTCATACCCAGAACGGACTTGAAAATGGACTGTGTGTCTGACATTGGAATTCATTCTGTGTGACTGATAGCCATCAGTTGCATGGTGTGAATTGCCTGTGTGGCATGCTAAGATGCAGTGATCAAGGCTTCTGTTGAAAAGCAAAGTCTTGTGGTTGATGATCAAAGCACCGCCTGTGTGGCGTAGCTTTGTATATAACGTGAATTCGCGAGCCTCACACCCCGGTATGAACCAGAAACGGGAGAGGACATCAGGGAGGGCATGCGTTTCCTTCTAGTTAGAGGTGGTGTCGATGCTTAAACCGGCTAACATTTATATTATTTTCACCTGTGTGGTTGTTGCTGTTGCGAGGCGCCTCGGATATATCGGTGAGTATGTAAAGCCGATGGAGTCACTCGTTGGCTCATTTACACCCCAAAGAGAGGGGAAACGTAGTGTTCAGGCATTTTAATCCACATCGGTGGACCGGCCCTGATGATCCAAAGGCTAGACTGAGTACTTGCCTGAGACATGGGCTAGATTGTCTTGAATTAGGTAAGGACTATCTTTTGCCTTGGTTCATGACGGAAATCCAATTTCCAAATACGACATGTGCGGTTTTGATTGTATACCTATATATGGCGACATGATATATGGTACCCATGCCATCTATGATTGATAGTTATGATTGAAATTGTTTTGAAACCTATAAACACTAGTAATAATATCAAATTCTTTTGTTTTGTTCGTATCAATCATATTTTGGCCATTATAAGGTAGAACTCTATCCTCCGGTTTGCGTTGCATTGTGTGATGGGAACTGAGTCTTATAATGGCTTCATTTTTATAAAAAGCATTGCGATGTTTAAAAGAATTACTTGTTTTAAAGCACTGGCAATCCAATGGAGTAAACCCGTTCCGCGAAAGTGGCGTGGTCCTGTGATTAGCCATATTATAAAGTGTGTTAAGTAGATTTCTCATACAAGTCCCATGACAGACTCGTAGTTTGTTTCACTTGCAAACTCGGGTGCCCCTATTTCTACACGGGCAGCCTTGTATTCAGGTTTTTAGCAGGCTCTTTTTGGATAGCTGGAGCTGAAGATGGATTCTATCATTTATCTCTTTTTATGCTGTTCAGCTCCTATTGTACATATTATGTTTGTTTTCCGCTGTAGACATTTATGTATAGCTGAACTGTATTTGTACTAAGTATGATCCTGTATACTGCGTAACTCTGATGATTATGTTTATCCAGTGTATTATTTGTACATTATCTGGTGTATTTATTTAATTCTATTCTGCTATTATCTGTTTATGTGTTATATTCCAAAGATTACACTTGCCACCGTCAGTACAGGGTTTGGGGTCGTCACAACGTTATACATTAAAACTATAAACGAATAAAAATATTTCTTTTTATCTGTTAAAGTTAAAAAGGGAAACTGCATATAAATAATGAAAATAAAAATTATCTTTTTATTTGCAACAGTATCATGTAAATAAATTACATTTTATTTGACATTAGAAACATGTAGAAATGAATGCAAATAGAATACATATTTATTTGACATTATAAACATGTAGATATGTTATGCAAATAAAACATGCTTTTATTTGGCATGTTAAGCACGTTAGTAGAATTGTCGAATGATTTATATTTATGTATAATTATATATATAAATTAAATTAAACGAATCGCGCACAGTAGTTCGCGTTTCGGAATCGTAACTTTAAACGATTATACCGAAAGATCCGACCGTCGGATTTTCCTAGGACTGGAACCGTTAGGACCACTTTGGGAAGATTTTTCAACGATATAAATTTTGTTAAAATCCAACAGTTAGATTTCGAGAAATATGTAAATCAAATTTGGGTAAAAACAGTGCCAGGGCCACCAACCGTTAGGACCACTTTGGGAAGATTTTTTCAACGATATAAATTTTAAATTTTGTTAAAATCCAACAGTTAGACTTCGAGAAATGTGTAAATCAAATTTGGGTAAAAACAGCGCCAGGGCCACCTATTGACCCGAAGCGTCGTTAAATTAAATTGGGCTATTTTTATATAAATAAAAATAACGATAAATCGTTATAAAATAATATTAAGATATGAAATGATTTAAATTATATATATGCGAGAATTATTTGAAAAGACCGAGTTCAATTTCATTTCAAATAATTATACGATGATTTAAATCGAAGATATTGAAGACGATGATTGAAGACCGACGATCTTCACATCGAATGGACGACTACTGATGCTCGGCATTGGGTAGCTCCTAGTAAAGGGTTAAAGTGGTAGCTGTCCAGACGTACTTGTTGATTGTCTGGATAAGCGAGCACGAGCTCGTACGTCCCAGTCAAGGCCCACCAACCTAGTAGTTACGCGTAGACCCAACCTCTACAAGCACACCTAAACATCTGCCACCACACAGAGGACTACTAGGAGCACCTTACGTATCTCAAGAAGTCACGTGCTTCCCCTTCCAGTCCTTCGGAGCCGATAGAATAATTAGGCGAATGTGCGCTCCCCTCGTGCCTTTTAACACCACGATAATCTACCCCGTTGGGTTATTCACCCTCAAACGTGCGGACTGGTCCAAGTGCCTCACTTTAATATGTTGTTAGACCCTATGTCTAAACATTCTTTTATGCGCTTGCCTTACCTCATCAGGTTTCCATTTAACTTAGTTATTCCCATTCACACTGAATTCTTAATCAAGTTACCAAGTTCCTCTTGCTTATTAATTTCAGCTATATAACTTAACCCGTTTAAGTTTATTAATAAGCCCACAACATGTTATTCTCTAGATTGTGGTCCAAGGTCTATAATCCACAATCCCCTTTATATTCTTGTTTGATTTAAAGGTTACAATAACATGTTCTACTTAATATGTTATTAAGTATATCTCAATTCACATGTTTTCTAATTAACATGTCACTTACCATTTATGATTAAACATATCTTATTTCATTTTACAAGTTTTCCTCATCCTTTCTCATTTAATCATAATCCAATTTTACACTGTTACTACAACTTATCGTTGTTTACTTATTAACTTAGTTCTCTTAACTAAGTCCCATTAATAAGTTTCTCTACCCATTTATTATAACCTTATGTTATAATTTCCTCTTGTCCCTAGGACAAGTCCAAACATGTTATTCTTATCAGCTGGTTTCAGACTTCCAAGTTGACAGATTACTTAATTTATAATTAAGTACAACTTCTTATATTTCATATATTTCCCCCTTTTCTCAACTGGTTTCCGGCTTCCCCATTTACTGATTACTTAATTTACAATTAAGTTTCCCTTATCTCATTTCACTAATTATCCCATTTCCCTATTAGTTTATTATAACTTAAGTTATAATCTTCACTTGTCCCTAGCACAAGTCTACCTATTATACAACATTTTCATTAATGTTATTTATTTATAATAGGTTATTATCATTCCCCGTTTAGACCATTTACTGTTTTAATGCACTATTCTTCATTCAATGTAATATATGTTCCTTATTTTATTAAGGAAAACACTTCATGCACCTTATCAGTTTGATTTATAGAAGGAATTAATGATTTATTATCGTAATGTATTCCCATCTAAATTCGTGGTGGCAAATAATTTCTTTCCTCTTTATTACTTTATTCACTGTGGCTTGCTTGCGACTATATTCTCAGAAATAGGTCATTTAGGGAAATACATCATTTTTCCTTCGCATCACACAAAGTCAATCCATTACTTCCCTTCCTTCCTTATTTTATGAGTTAGATAATTAATTACCATCATTGCCATTTATTCATATATTGTTATATATATATATATGTGCACTTGACCCCTCACATTAAGCCTACACTTGTGGACGCTAGATTTGCTAGGCGAGTCCTGGTAGACTTCCACCACATGTTGACTTAACCTCGTGTCTCAGCACCATTACATGTTTTAATTATGCATTTAGACCCCTCACATTAGATTTACCCCTTGTGAATGCTAGATAAGTCGGGCGGTTCTGGGCAGACTTCTACTACAAGTGCAATCTAACCTCGCGTCTGAGAGCGTTATAGTTTCAAATTACTTTGAATCTAGGCATGTTCATTCTTTAACAATTATTCCTATTTCACATAAATTTTAGGCATATTATCCTTTTTACTGTAATCTGGATTATAGCAATCTAATTTACGTGTCGTCCAATTATGCCTGTATTTTGTTGCATGTCCTTTTTAACATATGTTTAATTCTATTTTGACATGTAAACATTCAATCGGTTAATTATTCAAATCCAACAAGTTAATCATGTCGTTTACTCAATAATATGCCATAAGTGAATCATATAATTATAACAACAGTAGTTATTGCCCATATTCTAACAAGTTTATTCAATATGTAATCATTCCAACACTTTAACTGATTTAACATATGAATTATACATATTAACATCTCAACTTGTTATAACAATAATTTATAATTAATCTGGCAATTTCACAATTAATAGAAAGGGAATGCTAAATGATAACATATTATTATCTAAAGACTATAGCTTAAACCCACTCACCTCGTAAGCTTTCCCAGTTCTGGATCTGATCCAGTTTTAGCATTCATGGTTTTTCCCCTTAATTGGATTCACAACATAACGACCATGGATTTATTATTTTCATTAAAGGAGAAAGAAAAGAAAGAGAAAGGAATTTGAATAGATCGGATCAAGAAAGTTACCTTACCACAATACGACATCTGAACACCTATTTACAAGCATATGTTCCTTTCCTCCTGATTTGGAGTTAGAATTTTCCCTAACTAATAATTTACTGAAGAAATCTTTAAGGGAGGAGAAATGACAGAGCTTCAACGTAGCCTCGGAAATATGAGATTTAGAGTTAGCTCTAGTGTCTTATTTATAGGTGTATCAGAGAAACCAGGACCCTTAGATTTAAGTCTAAAACATCAAAATAGACCACGTCAGAAAAGAATGTTCCAGATCCATGTGGGGTTGACCCCAGGGACGACCCCCCTTGGGGTGGGTCGGCCCACGGGTCGACCCCCTATTGATGGGTCGACCCCTAACGGTTTACTTTCCCTCTTACTTTTCCCGCTCGTGAAATTTTGATTTTCTGGATAAATTGATTTATTATATATACGTATAACCTCCTTATATGTATACGGACTTCTAACGCTCATAACTTCTTCATACGGTGCCCGTTTTATGTAAACCAGGTATCTATCTCGACCAGAATTTCGAGACGGACGCAATAGAGCAGTCTGTTTCACTTAATTCTAAATATTTAATTGAGTTATTCTTATTTTATCATTTTGAGTTAAAAAATGCGGGGTGTCACATCCTCCTTCTGTTGCTAAGCAGCTAGATAAACTCTCTAACAATATTCAAGCTCCAACAATCCAAGAATCTACTCCGTACTCCTCATTTAAGTATGTACATCAACAAACCTCTTTGTATTGAAAAATATCTGCTGCTAAGATTAGAGAAATCCTTTAAAAGTTTAGAAAAGTCAACAACTGCTGGTGGGTTATGAGGAACTGCAGCAGCGGGTGACAAATCTCATGCATGCTGTTGTGCTTCGTCTGATGTCATAGCCTTAAGATATCTATGAAACCAACCAGTAATAGGGACACTCTAGGGAAGATTTGGAGCATCCGCTAGACTGCGCAAGAGAAAAGATAGGAAATAAGATTTCAAAAGAATCAATGGATGATTATACTTGACTTGAGGGGATGAACTTTATTTTCAAAATTATGTTTTGTATTGAAAATCAATTTTATTTTGAAAAAAATATCACTCTTTTAAAACAAATAGTTAGGAATCCTGGAACCTTAGTCTCTAATACTAAATGTAACATCTCACACACTTTAACCTTCCTTAAAGTAGTATTATGCTAAAAAATGCCGAGCGTTATAATTACAATGACATATACCATAGCGACTAAGATTCACAAAACAATAAGATAATAAATTCGATGTAAAACTTTTTAAAAGGAAAATATAGATTTTATTTCAAAAAACCAATTATTTGTTTGAGTCGCAAATCGTATAACTAAAGCATGTCTTATGAAAATTAAACCTAAGTCACAAATCATAGTATAATAACATAATAATCCCTCAAAAGTTGATAGTACAACCAAATACACATAATAAGATGTAAAAATAGAAGATGAACACATCACCAAATAGAGTAAACACAAAGAATTATTCTCCAATTCTCTAAGAAATCTGAACTAAATACCTTAGCCCTAAGCTTGATGGTGGAGAAAAAAGAAGAAAGAAGAGTGGTTCAGACATAAATTCTGGTTAACGACGAGTACTAGCATGATGGGATAATATAGGGAAGTTGACTCAATAATAATTCTTGTGTCAAAGATGGTACAGTGTGCATGCACAACTATGGAAGACAAACATATCGAAAATACATAAAAGGAAATATAATTGAGATATACAAGTATTGATTCTATGATTGTTTACACTTACTTAATTAACGAACACAATAAACATAATTATGATAATTTCCTAATGTTGCCCATCGATCGGCTTTATCCTACCGTTCTTCCATCTCGCATGGCAACATGTCACTATGGTTATATGTTTTATCTTGCATAATAATCCATCACTAAAGACATAACTAATAACTTTTCAACATAATAGTGACTTATTATTCCTTGTTGACGTATCCGCTTTTTAGACACCGTCGAAACGCACCAACACACGTCCTTTTCTCTATTGACTCCTTACTTTTCCTAATCCGCATAAGCATGCCGACCCTTTACCACTACCTATTGTGAAACCATTAGTGATGAACCTGAAAGGGAATGTTGTCAGTATGGATTTTAGCAAATAGGTATACTAATTTGTGCTCTTTCCCAAACCCTTTGATATGGGCTTTATTTAACAGTTACTTATTTTCCTTAATTCGCACCTATTGCTGAAACAGATCACCATATACTTTTTAAACTTTATTGGTCACTTACTTTCCCTAATCAACATTTGTTGCCAGAACGGACCACTGTCATTACACGCTTATCACATTTAATCATGGATCTAGTTTTATTATAATAATTATACTTTTCTTTTATAATCCTCATGTTATAATTCTATTTGCAAATACCTAAAAAAATTCTAAATATGATTTATTAACATGTCCATGTAGTTATCATAATATTATTCTCAGTCTTTGTTGTTTTCCAATTACAACCCATGTTATAATTTTAATGAAAATCCTCGTTAATTTGCCTATTCATGCTAATTCCTTCTTAATTGCAGATCCATAATTGATACACATTTTCTGTAAATTTCGTCCTTTTCTTTATAATTTCCGTGCGCAAAAGAGGATTAAATCAGTCGTTAATAAACTAATATTTAAAGATCTAGACATGTTTTAGGCACAAAATTAAATAATTACAAAAATGCCAGTAAAGGAAAAACGTCAACGATCTTATAGTACTTAAATAAAAAACTATAAGAAGTGATAGAGAATACTTATAGAAAATAACTTATGGAAAAGATAAATTAAGGAAACTATTAAAAATGTAAGGAAAACTGTAAGAAGACCATAGGAAAAACTAACGGAAAATCTACAACTATTATAAACCCTACCAAAAGTCTGAATATTTACACAATCACTTGTGGTCCAAAGCTTTCCTTTATGGCCTTTGTAGATCCCATCTTCAGGTATTTAGTATTTTTATTTAGAATATTCTTTCTTTGAAAATATTAAACTTTTAGAATCTAGAGTGTAGCCTCAGGTAATGAACCCAATGGGAGAAAATCCGAGTATGAGAGAAGTGCCTAGTCCTAAGAGTCTATTTATAGTGTAGCTTAGGGACCATAGATTATTGGGATTTTAAGTTTTAGTTTATCCTTTATATGTTACACGTTTGACCACAACCCTCAAATAATTAATAGAACTTCTAGAAATCATCCACATTATTTAAAAGTTCAATCAGATCATGTTCGGCTCGTACTTGGACGAAACAATGTCTAGGTAAAAAAGTCTAGTCGACCTCCCGACTCCACATTGGTCGACCTACAAGTCGACCTACCTGTTGTCGAGTCAACCTATATGTCGACTATCTTAGGTTCGATCGAACTGTAGAGTGCGTATATATATATTAACTCTAATTTAAACTTATAACATGTTTCCCTCATATCTTCTCCATACTAACTCGGATTTGACTTGTTATATATGAAAATTGATCAGAAAATTACCACGGACTCAATGGTGTAATCACCATAGCCAAATTCTAAATCTTTTACAAACTTATTTTATTATTAATTAACTTTTTAATTAATCACTATTGTTCAAATTTTAGTGATTTTACAAAGATTCTCAGGAAATCATTTCCTATGTCTTGGAGGTGAGCCTATCGATTAAGACGATAAGCCTCTTGTCAACTCGACTGGTAGTTGTTACAATTTGAACTCATAATATATTTTTATAGAAGTATTCTTATATACTAGGGAATAAGCCTCGGCTCTCGAGTATTTGATTGTCAAAGATAATTCTTGTCAACTTTGCTCATAAATCCAAATGCTGATAGGTCTTTTTCTTCTAACCTTGTCGATAGGTGACAGATCTGTAGTATAAGCATCAATCTTTATTTTCCATGAATCTTCGTCAAATAGAGTTCTTTCTCTTCTCTAAATGATAAGTTGTTGGTCGATAACATTGTCGATTACGTCGAAAGGGTAGTTAGTGTAATTATGGTGAACATTAGTCCCACCTGATACAAATGTTTGTTGCCTTTTAAGTCACCATAAAGCATTTGTTCTATGTTAGAGACAATTTGAGCCGGTGATCTATAATAAGTCGTTTGGGTTCCATGTTTAGGATACTAATATAGCTGGATTTCTTACTTTTAACTTTTACTTGCAATTGTAAAACTTACAAAAGTATCATTTCTCAATGCGTTTACCTTAGCCGCCAATCAATTAATCAGGTTCATATTTATGATTTATAGATATTTTTAGTTAATTGTCATAGTAACTCCTTCCTAATATATCAAATCATACGTTACTGAACTATGTTTGAGATTGTTATTTACAAACCACTTATTTCTTACAAAGAATATAACCTTTTTTTTAAATGCCATCCATTATGGTTTTTCAGATATAGAAACCTACAAGAGAAACATATTATATCGATTGGGTCGATATGAGTTCTGACTTCTGCATAACTAATCCTATCATCCAAGACCATGTATTTTATTGTCCTAGCCGATAATATTAACCTGTTGACGATGTTGATAAGAACTAATGTCTGTATGTTTGACAAGTATATGTGTTGACCAACTGCTTTATTGACTATGTCGGTAGAGGCTTAACATATTTTAATTTTTGTAAACAATGCAGATAATACTCAGTGCAAGTTGACATATATAACACATGAGGTTTCATCCTTAGCTAGGTATATATGATTCATAAATGCCTCATCCATCACCATCCAAAAAGAAGCCATGTCGCTCCAGGTTGTAAAATAGCCTAATCCATATTGTCAATAATAGTACTTTGGTAAAACTATGTGTTCCGACTCCATGAAGGCATCAAAAAGAAGGCCTAACGGTAGAAAAGAGGGTCTAGCCATACCTATAATTATGACCTTAAGGTCTAAAATTGGGGATGAATTCTTCATTCTTCAACTTATATCTAAATTTCTAAGTTCTAAATCCTAATTCCTAAATCAATTTAGGGAAATTTGGGGAAAAAATCACTTGGTCTTTTGTATTCATTCTAATCACAAATAAAGTAAGTTCATTTATCATTTGTGAAGGTAATGCATGGGTGATTTTTTATTATAATATTATTGTTATCTCTTAATTTTGTAGGTTCGGTACTCGATATAACGTAAGGTACCACTTTATGGAAAAACTCCTGGCATCTATGAAAGGTCATAAAGAAGGAAGTAGGATATATATAATTAACTTCATTGACTGAGATCCTACATCTGAAGGTTCCTTAAGATAACTGAGACCCATAAGGTTGTCGATACACTGAATTTTTATCGAAATATATTCAAAGTTGGAATAGATATTAGTGACTCATTTCCAAAACCTTGTAAGTGTTGTCAATCAATATGAATCTTCTTTCTAATACGTGCTCCCAAAATCCTTAAGAATATAATCGACAAGGACTTATTTTGTATACTATGAAACCCTTAACTTTAAAGGAATTTCGAGATTAATAATCTTTGGTGTCTAACCTTTAGCTTTCATTTCAATAGGGTTAAACTTCTAAGAAACGAAGGTACTACCTACTGGATTCAAATGAAACCCTAACAAAGAGAGATCAAATAGAGTATACAATGGATCACAAAGGTATTTCCCAAGTACTTTCATTTTAACTAAGAGATCTATGAGGATCACAATTTTGAGATGTTAACCAGATTTTTGCCTAACATTTTTGTTGCTAGATGTTGGGCTTAAACCTCCAAAATCCCTTGACCTTCATAATTTCTATTGATTACGATAAGAATTGTTTCCAATAAAGATTAAAATGGATTATAAGTGGGACGCAAATAATGATAAGTCAAAGAGAATTTAGTGTGATTCATAAAAAAGATACTTATACCTTAAGGAAGATCCTTTATGAAAAAAAAGTAGTAACTACAAAGTAGGAAAGAGTTCTTATTACCTGAAAGGACATGTCCATAAGTTTGAGCACTGGTACAAGAGAGTGTATCATAAACTACACCAACATCATAAGGATAGAGTAAAGATAATCCCTTCATACTACCAAGGGTTTACTAACAAAGAAGGATCAATAATTGTTCAAAACCAGTCCCTAAGGAAAAATAAGTGCAACCTCATCTAGTAAGATAGTTATCTGATATGGATAGTAGGTAAATTTGATCTGATCAAGGGTCTTCTGAACCATTTGTAATAGAACCTGCTTGTAGGGTTCCAAAATCTTTGGGAAACAAATGTTAAGAATGAAAGCTTAAATTACCATTAACCAGAAGAAAATCTAAGCCTATGGTCCTGATAAATAAAGCCTGAACACATTTCACATTGGATTGAAACCACTCTTTGCATTTGAACAAATTATGGTAAAAGATAACGACATATTTACGAAAATGATGAATGCCATCCGAAATTATTCTAAAAGGATTCTATTTGGAAGTGAAAAGATAAGGGATTGTGATGCTTTTGTACAGAGGTGACGAACAAATATTAGGAAAACTTTGTCTTTCTACACTCCTCGGGAGATATTAGAAGGAAGAATTATACTTGAAAGAGGTCCCGCGGTAGTTCATGAAACTCCTAAGAACCTTAAAAGTAAAAAATAACCATAGACGGAAGTGAAAAATCGCCACTAGGTTTAAGAAATTAAAGAGTAAACTTTAAAGGGAAAAAAGTTAAGTTGATGCCAAAGGAGTTCGGTATGATCACTTCAATCGAGAACATCTATTTGTTGAAAGAAGAAGAATTGGGTTATTGGTCATCAAACAAAAAGCCACCCAAGCTCGAGAAGAACAAAGGAATATCCTACCACAACTATTATACGTCAAACAGTATCAAAATCGTTCTTCATAAAGCACTGGAGAAGTTGGCCAACGACTTCATAAAAAAAGAGAAATTAGGGGAATTTGTAAAGAATTACTAAATAAAATTTAGTTTTTTCATTCAAAATAATAGATTCCACATGGATGGTAAGTAAGCTTATCCTTAAGAAATTCTACATGGTTGAGGGTGAAATTCTCCTTAATTATGGGCAACTTGAAAGTCGTAGATGAAGTCATGGAACTTCCCAAAAGGGAGGAGGGGTAAGTAGGGGAACATGCACCTGACACCTACTAAAATCCTTGTATGCCAAGGTTTTTCAACAAAAAGGGAGGAGGGTAAGGCAAGGGACAAGCGCCTGGATCCAAGCCCTTAGTATGTCTAAGGCACCCCCTAGAGGGAGGAAGTTAAGCCTAAGGGCATGCATTTAACACCATAAGCCCTTGTTCTTGTAACTAATGTGCAAGTTAAAGGCGCCCTCGGGAGGAACGGGCAGTCCTGTGATCCGATCATGAAACCGGTTTAGGTTAAGGTTTCAAATGAAGCACTATCTACCTTAGATCTTTTTAATAACCCTACCTTCGCTTTAGCTAAGCATCCCCTTCCTATGCTAGAAAGAGGAGCATGCCTTGCCTCTGCTTATGCCTCATCCAACAAAAGGGTAAAAATTTCAAAGGGAGCATTGAAAGCACATCCGGCCTCTGTTCGAAAGAAGAATATGCACTACCTATGCTTTAAGAAAATCATGAAATGTGTACCGCCTAAAATGCGTACTAGGTTTTATTATTTTCAAAAGTAGATTTCTAGGCTTTTATTATATTAAATACCTGAATCTGGGTTTGGGTTTTCTAATGCCGAAAGAGTTTTGGTCCTCTATTATTTTCACAAGTGAATTCTTTGCTTTTATTTTGTTAAATACTCGAATCTGGATTTTGAGTTTTCTAATACTGAAGTGGTATCGGTCCTCTATAATTTCCAGAAGTGGATTTTTGGGCTTCTATTACAATAAGTACCCAAATCTGGGTTTCAAATTTTCTAATGCCCGAAGGGTTTTGGTCCTCTATTATTTTCGAAAGTGCATTTCTGGTCTTTTGTTGCATTAAATATCCAAATATAGGTTTCGGTTTTTCTAATTCAAAAGGATTTAAGTTCTCTATTATTTCCACAAGTGAATTTCTAGGTTCTTTTTATGCCAAAATAACCAAATCTGGGTTTTGTATTTTCTAATGCTGAAAGGGTTTACTTCCTCTTTATATTCAGAATTGGATTTCTAGGCCTCTATTATACTAAATACTTGAGTATCAACTTTGGGGTTTGTAGTGCCGAAAGGGGTTCGGTCCTCTATTATGTCTAGAAATGGATTTCTGGGCTTCCATTAAATACCTAAACTTAGGTGTTGGAATTTCTAATGCCAAAATATTTCAATTTTATATTATTTCCTGAAGTGGATTTCTGTTCTTTTGTTATATTAATACCGGAGTCTAGCATTTTGGTTAACTACTGCCGAAAGGGTCTGGTCCTCTGTTATTTCGAGACATATATTTCTGGGCTTCTATTATCTTAAATATATGAATTTGGGTTTTGGGTCTTCTTTTTTGGGATGTGTTTTCGGATTACATGTTATTATCCTAATAATATTTCTAAGCTATCTCTTTAGTACCTGATTGTGGGTTTCAGATCCTTTGGCACCAAAAGGTAAGAAACATCTATTATGCAAATAAGTAAATAAAAGTATGCAGGCAGTGCAGACACATATATATATACATTTTACCAAAAGGCCTAAATTAAGTTTTGATTTTTCAGTTTACAAGATATTTATTAGAGTATTTAAAATGCTATGATAATATGAATCAAAGTCTTTGAAGTCTTTCCATTAGGTTCGTGGATGAAAGACAGTCTGAAACATGGATAAGAGTGGTGCACAACGCCTCCCTGATCTTCTTCTTCTTATGCATAATAGTGTTGGCATTGCCAATTGATTCAATTTGAAGCTTGATTCTCATATCCATGGTTATATTTTGTTCCAAAAGGAGCTTGTTCTCCCTTTCATATTAGGCTTCTCGCTTTTTGGAAGATTATATCTCAATTTTTTTAATTTTTCAACTTGAACAAGGTAATTATTAATACGAAGGTATATGTCCTCCTTTCTCTTATCTTCAAAGTAATCTAACAATTCAAATTTTACCTTATTAACCCAGTCTCTTATGAATATTTCATGCAAACCTCTCTAGTGGTTTTCCAAGAATAGAAACTTCTTTAGAGAGCCTATTGTTTGGCCAAAGTTTGATGAAGGTCCAAAGGGTTGAGCAGTCATATTTGAGATACCACTGCTTAAAACGAATTGCAAATACTTGCACGAAGCTTGACTAATTTCCAATTGAAACTCTAATTCACATACTTTATATTGAAGCTTTGAAATCTCTTTATCATAATCCATTATGGGATTTGACCTTACCTAATAATTTTCCACTTTCAAAGCTTGACCCATCTAAACAAGCGTTTTCTCTTAATCTTTTTGTTAATTCTGCATTTGATGTTTCTTGGACCACTCGAGGGAAAGAGTTTTGCCCTCAAATTTTGAAGTAATTACTTCGCTAGAGGCTCTCTATTTTATGATTTTAGTAGTGTGACCTGAAGGTTGAGACCAGGTTTCTTCTATCAAGATCGATGTGTCAGTTGAAAACAATAATTTATAAGCAAAAAGATATTGCTTAATATTTCAAGCGTAATTTATTTATTTTATACATAAAACTAACACATTAAACTTAAATCACATTCATTGTTTTGGGGAAATAACATTGATCCTTAATTCTATTCCTCAGTGGAAAGGGTGTCATATTTAAAAATCAAGTCGGAGTGTAATGTCCTATTTTCTTTAAGAAGCGCTTCCTTCTCCTCGAATACAAAATAGAAATAAAACCTAGGGCATAAAATATGGAGTCCATGTAATTCCTTGATAAAGTAGTGTTAAGCAGGTTTCAACATCTTAATTAAGGAATAATTTTAACGATAAATTCTTCTTAGCCTAGTAAATTTTGAAAGGAAGTCTCAAGTTAGAGGACTACTTGGAATATTATTTCCTTGACACAATATGATAAAACAATCTTAATAATAAAAGATTTAGACAATATTATTGTTCTATTAACAAGTATTATGATAATTAAGGTTCAAACACAACATCCATAAAAAGGAAAACAAATCCTATGTATTTCAAAAGAAATCTTATATAGTATGCCGAAGTTTTCTGATATAATTACGAACATGAATAGGAAAAGCTTCCATTTAGACTTAGGCTCTAACAGGGGAGACTGGATCATTAATCCTTAAATCTTCAAATGCATTGATAGATACAATCCCAAGCATAAGATACTCTCCTATCTCTCTTGTCACTGGGAGAATATTAAGGCTTTGGTATTTTTAAGCCAAAAAGTAATCCCATGAAAAGTCGTCATACTTTTTGACTCGTTTAACTAAATTTTGGTTTATGAAAAAAATGACTACATTATCATGAGCTTGTTAGCAGGCAGAATTAGAAGCAGATAAGTTAATGAACTTACTAAAAATGTAGTAAACTTATTATTAAAACAAAGGAGTGACACCTTAGACTGAGGGGTAGTAGGACTGGTGATCGACAATTTCTCTTCTAGCTCTAAGAGGAAGATTCACAAGGTTTGATCTCTTTGGAAACATAAATCCATTATAAGTTTGGAAATTTCCATGGCCACTCCCTTCTGGACGATCAGTTGCTTGGCCCTTAGAATTACCACCAACATTTAAGATCCTTAGAATGCATCATCCTCATCCTGCTCATTGAAATTTACATCCGTAGAAGGAACCTTGAGGAACAACAGATTTTCCATATCAATTATCTCTTCCAAGAAAACAAATATAGCATGAAGGATTTCTTCTACCTTGGATTGAAACCATTCAGTCAAGGATGACAAAACAGAAGAAAAGTCCAAGCTTGGGTATTTTTTGAAGCTGTAAGAGTAAACCATAATAAGGGTATTCATGAAGGCATCCTCACCAACTTTCCCTAAAGAATCATAAAAAATATCATCAATCTTCTTTTTAGCGTTAAAAAGGGCAGATGTAATGCTTGGAAGACACTTGTCCTGACTAGACACTTCCTTAAATATGATCATTCCTCCTTAGAAGATGGATTCCTATCGATTACCCTTGTTTTCTCTTCCTTTAAAACTTGAAGTTCTATTCTCAAAGTAAGGTTTTGATCAATGAAGGATCAAGTGGATTCTTTTTTCTTTGCCACCTCTTTTTCAGCCATATCCGTGATAGCAATAAGTTTAGCAATTTCTTCTTTCAAAAACCAAATCTCGTTACCAAGATTTGATGATACACTTTTAGAACTAGAGGGAGTATGTTGGGAGGAGTACAGACTCTTTAGAAGCTAAAGACTAAAAAAGCAAGACATAAACAAAGCCTAAAAAAGGAATACCTTAAGATGCTATTCTACTATAGACTAATCCAATAAAAGTGATGTGAGAATTGTGAAGAAGGAAAAAAAGAGGGAGAGTCGATTAATGTCCTCACTAGTTCTGAGAAATAAATTTGTGATTTCGAAGGGAAAGAGCTTTCGAGTACAGAAGAATATCCGTGAAGGGAAGGAAGAAATCCTCTCGTCCCACATCAAATAAGAATGGAAAATCAAAAGTCTAAAGAAAAATATTACCACCATCCTATGCAAAAATATTGATGGAATCATACCTTCAGAAAATAACAAAGGTCGCTTGTTAGGATTTTTGAAGTTTTAAGGGAAGCGACAATATTTTACTTCTCACCCTCTTCATCCAAAGTATCAATTAGGGGTTCAGATGTTTTAGCTCTCTTTATGGCAGGCTTGTCACAGGGGGTTCAAGAAGACTCCTACTAGCTATCTTTTGAGGTTGAAGAACGGTTGAATATATTAGATCAATTATTGACTCTAAAGGAAAAGGCATAAGTTTGTTATAAATCGAGGAGCACAATAAGGACCTCGATGGAGTACTGAAATAAGACAATAGAATGAAATAAGGAAAGAAATCATCAATGTTCAGTGGATGACTTGATCAAAATTAACCCCTGTGATAGAGGACGATGGGATAAGTGAAAGGAAATTTTAGTGGCTCAAACAAAGCAAGATGGATAAGACCTTTAGCTCAAGTTTGGATCATAGGAGGGCTACCAAGAATCCTCTCCCCTATAATGGGATTAGTTTTGCTTCAATAAAATAGCAATCATCATGGATGGATGACAACTTTCTAAAAAAATTGATAGCCTACTTCATTCATTTGATAACTCAACTAGTCTTCACCAAGACTCCATGGAAGAACCTATGCCATGAAAACATTTAAGAGTGATGGGTAACTAAATGAGTAGTAAAAGACGAAATGTGAGTTTAGAATTCATACCAATTTTTGAAAAATTTCCATTGATACTAGAAGGACACCTAATGAAAAAATATTGGCCACTCAATCTTTTGATTTTCAATAATATTAGTATCAATTTTTAAGAAGGATTGGCTCAAAATAGAAGGGGAGTCACGTTGCTAGCTTTTGCCAAATGCACCAAATGAAGAAGAGTAGAAAGATACAAAAATGGACCACAACTTCTAGAGAGATGGTTTCTAAATACTACAAATGGGTGTATGTATTGGGGAACAGCTAAATTCGCATGACACAAATATGTTCCAATAAACGAGAACGAAAAGTGGGAAAGGGGAAGAAGCAACCATTCCAAATATGGATGGAAGAAGAAGGAAAATATCCCTCCTAGGATTGTCGATAGTAGCACCAATTAGCAGAGGATGGCATAAATTCCTGAAATCAAGAAATCCTCTAAAATAGCATGTACTTCTTCCAAGGAAGTAATTAAAGAGCTCCTAGATGTAGCAACATCATTTTTGAATATCTTCTCTGGAGACGCAGGGTAAGATCCATTGATGTCAGATGTTTTCTTGGGAATTACTTTCTTAGCAAACTTTTTCTTACTGATGATATAACATCCCAGTTTTTAACTGACTTTGTTAAACAATAAATCTTTGATTATATCAATGATTTATTATCATTAAGTAGAATTGGAGTTAATATTTAAGAGAAAATTAAATTAATCTTTCATTTAAAGTCCTGTGTGTATATAAATGTAATATATACGTATATATTTATATATGTACATTAATTAGTTATAAAAATATTTAATATATGTAAATATGAAAATGTGTAACGACAAGGAATTTCGCTCGATCCGAATCGATCGTTAAACCGACAAAGACCGTTCGAAACCCCTGATCGTTTTGAGAACAACACATATCGGTACGCAGACGGAAGAACATTTCATTGTATATTACAACAATTCCATCAGATACAAGAATATACAGAGTATAAATGGATAAATTACATTCAACAAATATCAGAGATTACAATAAATTACATAGCAGCGGAAAAATATACAAAACACAACTAGAAGTGATACACGGATACAGAGCTTTCCGAGCATCGTTCCAGCTGTAAATCAGGACCCTGTGAATATAAATCTGCAAAACCAAAACTACTAGCTGCCCGTGTAGAAAATAGGGGCACCCAGAGTTTAGGTTAAAACAATAAACTCCAGGTCAGTCATGTGACTGGTGTGAGAACTAAAACAGTTATTTAAAGCTTTACTTTAAAAGATAGTAATTCAAGGGACCACGCCGTATAACACGGAACGGGTTTCCTCCCAAGAATACTAGTGCATATAACAAACAGCGAAATGCTCTTTGGAAAAATGAAGCTATTATAAGACCGAGGTCCCATCACACAATGCAACGCAAGCCGGAGGATAGGGTTTTCCCTTATAATAGCCAAACATGCTTGGTACGTCAAAACAAATCATTTGGTACTATTATAGGTGTACAGTGTCAAAATAATTTCAATCATAAATATCAATCATAGACGGCATGGGTACCATATATCATGTCGCCATACTAGTTCTACAATTAAAACCGCAATATCACGTATTGGAAATTAGATTTCCGTCATGAGCCGAGGCAAGGGGCAAGCTCCTCTCCGCGTTCGAGACACTCTAGCAAATGTCTCAGGACCCCACTATGATCCTTGGATCTTCAGGGTCGGTCCTCTGTTACTTTTGAGAATTGGCAATTCCTGAACACACGTTTCCCGGTCCTTACAAACCTATATCTGAGGCGCCTCGCATTCCAACAACCACACAGGTGAAAAGTATATAAATGTCAGGGCTGGTAGGTCACTGACACCACCCTAGCTTAAAAGAAACGTCGTGCTCTCCCTGCAGTCACTATCCCGTTTTTGACTCATACTGAGGTGTGAGGCTCGCGAATTCACGTTATACACAAAGCTACGCCACACAGGCCGTGCTTTGATCATTATCCACAAGACTTTGCTTTTCAACAGAAGCCCTGATCAATTGCCACTTACGCGTGCCACACTGGCAATTCACTCCATGCGACTGATGTCCATCGATATACAACCTCTGAGCTCGTACGTCTCAGAGAAGGGAGTTAAGCAAGAGAATAAATTCTCCACTGCCTAACAGATGTATATTTAATAGAGATCAATCAACACAGAATAAAATCCAATGTTAGACACACAATCCATTTACAAGTTCGTTCTGGGTCTAAACGAAACCGGAGGCACTTTCCTCGCATATCCATCGATCTCCAAGTACGTCTGGACGATCACCAACTGTTTCCCTCATCTTGGGTGTACAGCCCAATCAAGATCATCAGTAATCACCCAAACGATGTGAAGACTTCCGGTCTTCAACCACCGTCTTCATCTTCGACATCTCGTCGAATCGGTTATTCAGAATGGGTATAAACCCGGCCTTTCTGAATAACCCACGTATATAATAAAAAAATGTTACACAAACACAACAGACGCCTCATTCCAATTTAGAATATTCTTTTATTCACAAAATCACATTCTTAGGGAAAGGTTCCCATTAATTTTATCCAAGATAAATTCTTCTAAATTTATTCTTTAATCTTCCTTTGGATATCATTTCAAACTAGTCGGGATTAACGAACCACACATAAGTAATTATTTATTTTATTTCCCAATCCCAACCTATATATCCCATGGAGAAAACTGGTAATACTCCATATCTAACACCACAGTATTATCGGTAAAATTAACTACCATTTCACGTTCAAATCTAATTAAAGATTTAACTATCGCTTTGGAGCAAAACTGGTGATACTCCATTCTCAATCACCTTCCAGATTTGATAATTTAAATAATCAATTCACTTTTTAATCTAATTAAAGATTCATTAAAACTCCACTTAGTTTTAATCCTTTCAAAAATCAACATCTTGCCTTTAACTGGGTTAAAGAACCAATGTCATCTAAAACACGATTCACGATAAACCCAAATCACATTTGATATTAAATACAAGGCTCTGAATAGAAAATATACCGGCTTATATTCAATATCAAATTCTGAAACCAACAAATATCGTATTGGAAATAACGATATAAAATATATCTTTCAAATTCCCATAACAATATCTGTATAGTCGCGAAATCCAACATCGAAATATTCCGAAGATAATTTCGATTCAACTCCAGTCCCATCCACGTATTGGGAATATTGATTATTTTTAAAATCACTTTCAAATTCAATTTATTTATTTCAAAAATAAATTGGTTTTAGTTCTTGTTCAAAACCAGTTCATTTCGATAAAAATATATTTTTATCCTTTCAAATATGGAGTTTTTCATCCCAGTTCTTTCCAATTCACATATTATGATTTTACACAAATTATCAATATTTTTAATAATTTTATCCAGGCCCGTACAGTCGATTTCCAACAACGGCCATCGAACTGCACTTACAGCGACCTTTTCTGAAATTGATTTGGACATAATTCCAAATCCAACCGTTAGATTTCAAATTTCTAATATTCATTGGAAAGCTCTTTTCGATACGAACCCAACGGTTCCGGTTTTAGGAGAATCCGACGGTCGGATCTCCCGCAACGTCAATTCGAAGTCAATGGTCGAAATTCACGAACTGCCGTGGCGCGGCGCGTTCTATTCGGGCCATTATATATATAATATATATACATTATATATATTTCGTCGATTTCATTTTAAAACGAATTTTATATCGTTTCAAAAACAATTTCAACTTCATCTTCAATTTCAAATCGATTTGGTTTCAATTCAATTCGAATTCATTTCAATTTTATTTAATTCGAATTCAAATTCGTTTCAATTCAATTCAAATTCTAATTCGTTTCAATTCAATTCAATTTGAATTTACCTTCAATTTACTTCAATTTGAATTCATTTCAAACTGATTTCAATTCAATTTCAGTTCGTTTTAAATTTCATTCAAAACGATTTCAATTCGTTTTTAATTCAATTTCAATTTAATTCAATTTGAATTTATTTCTATTCAATTCGAATTCAAATTCACTTTCTATTCAATTCGAATCGAATTCATTTTCTATTTGATTCGAATTCATTTCAAATTGATTCAATAAAATTTCAATTTCAATTTTAATCTAATTTAATTTGAATTTCATTTCAAAATATTAAATTTTGAAATGACTTTTCAATATTCATTATAAAACGAATAAAATCGATATAAATATCGTTCGCCTCAAAATAACGCATCTCTAATCAACACGGCTTTATGTTTTTCAAAAACTTCTTTATTCTATTCAAGAAATGAATATTTATTCTATTCAACACATGAATCTATATTTCTTTCAACACACGACTATTCTCAACACATGAGTACTGTCAACACATCACTATTTTTTTGTTATGTAAAATATTTTATAAAATTATGGTATCTATCGTTTGATTTTTAATTAGACTCCACCGTGAAGTAGTTCTAATTTTAAATATGATGAAGATGAAAATTTTATTGTATAAAATATTTCACTCAACACATCAATAGTTTCAACTCATGAACATCGTCAACACATGACTATTTTTATATTCAACACATGAATTTCCTTTTATAATATTCATTACTTTCCCGATTAGAATGAGGCCCAATCAATTACCATATAACTTCAGTTATATGGGTTCCATACACCACATGTATATAATAGCAATGATAAACAATCAACCATCATCCAAGGTGCTCCACACAACTGCATAAGCATCAAATATAAATAATTAACGCTTACACAGCCTGTCGACCAACCGATCGACATACAATTAAATAATTGGGATTAGTGTATGCCAAATATCATCCCAATACCCGTGTGGGGTTTCAAATCAACAAACACATATTTTTATTTGTGCGGTTGGGCGATGTGTAAAATTTATCATCCCAATCAATATCAGTCAAATCAGTGTATATAAACAAATCGGCCGATTTGTTTATAAATATTTATTTGTTCACATTCACGTTAAAAAATATATTTTTAATGATAAAATATTTTTAACTATATAAATATTTAATTTCCTTTTCAATACAAGAATATTTTATTATCGATTTCACCTCAACATCACAAACAATTTCACCACACATTAAACAAGCATTCAAGCCATCCATGGTCTGTGGATGACGGGTGTCGGGTGCTACTAAGCACCATCTGCATCCTAGTATATATATATATAACTACAAAAAGAAATTTAGAGTGAGAAGTTCTCACCTATAGCTATCCCAATCCACGACTCTTCATTTATAGAAATCTTCGTCGTTCTCGCCTTTTTGTCACCTTCGTTGCCCGTATTCACTACATATATAAAAATCGAATTTTTACTTCGCTATTCAATATATAAAAATCCTATTTTTACTTCGCTATTCAATATATAAAAATCGAATTTTTACTTCGCTATTCAATATATAAAAATCACATTTTTTACTTCGCTATTCAATATATAAAAATCATATTTTTACATAGCTATTCAATATATAAAAATCATATTTTTACACCGCTACTATATAGATAAAAATTCTATTTTTACATCGCTATCTTATAGATAAAAATTCTATTTTTACATCGCTATCTTATAGATAAAAATTCTATTTTTACAACGCTACTATATAAAGATTTCGCCTTTTCAAATATAAGGATTATATTTTTATATTCTCTATTATATAGAAATTTTCTTTTCAATACTCTACTTACATAAAAATAGTATTTTTATATCTTCTACCGTATAAAGGTCATATTTTTAACACTTCTATAATGTAAAAATCGTATTTTTATCCTTCTACAATATAAAAGATTATATTTTTATCCTCCTACACTATAAAAGATTATATTTTTATCTTTCTACAATATAAAATAAAACTGAAATTAAATTAAAAACTGATTTAATAAAGGAAAATCACCTTCACTGTCGAACTGGAGCATCGTTGGAAGGGGGTTTCACGTCGGTTTCAGGAGGAGAAGAAGAGGCGGAGGAGCATCAGTTTGGTGGTGGTCGGCTTCTAGGGGGTGCGGCGGTTTTCTGATGAGGGGGGGGGGGCGCTGAAATCGAGTAGAAGAAGAAGGGGAGGGGGGCGCACCTTCGATTGCTGGAGGAGAGGGGAGACTGCGAGGTGGAGGCTGGAGATCGGAGGGAGGGGCGGCGACTCCCTGGACGCGGCGGCGGTCTCGGGGAAGAAAAGAATAGAGGGGGGGTTTAAATGGAAAGTTATTATATTATTTTATTTATTTTTAAATTCAAAAAGTTGACTTTTTCATACGACCTCTAAACGAGGCCCACCGCCTGTCGTCCATAGCTAATTACCCCCATTCCGAACACAATGGGATAATACCGTAAGCTGATTCGACCATTTCGATCAGTTTCCGTTAAAATCAACATATAACTCTATATATTAAATTTGAACGCGCATTTCAATTTAATGGGGTCACATACTAACTCTAAAAATTGCAGAAAAATATTTTCTAGCTTTGTATTGACGATACGGTCCTAACAAAATTGATTTCGTCGAATTCTGAGACCGTTGGAAAAATTGCCATTTTCCAGTCGATTAAAATCAACTGAAACTGGTCAAACGCGTTTTCCTTTGCCACGCTCACACATTGATTCAAAAAATTATGAAATTTGGAATCTAACAATAACTTGACATCACGGATCCAACAAAAGTGGTTTCGCCGAAATCCGAGGTCGTTTGCAAAATGGCTATTTTTAAGGGCCTGAATTCCATAGCGACTATTCAGAATTTTCAACTGGACGTATCTTTTGATTCCCGCTATGAAATCTTGATTTTCCAGATTCGTTGGAAAGATAGTCACAATTAGATTCCATTATTTTTGCTTTCACTAAAATCTGGTTTATTTTGCACCCGGTACATTCAATTGAAGTTTGAAATCAAATTCTCGAACTACCGCGCCATTTTCAATTCTATTTATAATTATATATAATTATTTATATTCTAACGACGACGTATATAAATATATGTTCGAATTCCATTCAAAATAAATTTCTCGTCGGTATTATTTAAAATAATTCATTTTAAATATTCCAAATTCATTAAAATTGCCAAAATAAAAATTTTAAACTGGCCCAGATTTTCGGGTTGTTACAATCTCCCCCACTTAAAACTTTTCGTCCCCGAAAAGGAACAAAGTCGAAAGTGGTTTGATCAATCAACTATACGTTCGATCTGGCTTCCATTCTTCAACTTTTCAGTTTCTGAGAATTTTCAAATTCTTCAAAAATTTGGCTAACACCCTAAATTTTCGAAAAATTTCGCCATAACCTCCCCTGCACCGGGAGCCACGGGAAAATCCCGAAATTGCCATACAGGCCTTCTGGTCTCAAAAAGAAAAAGAAAAAGCCAAGCGGCTAGCCAATCGGCTCATAAAATCATCATCACCCAAACAAAATAGTAAATTATATAGTAAACATGTACCTATTTGTCGGGCAAACAAATTTTATTCTCTGCTCTAGCCTCCTTGCTATGACCTGTTCAATGTAAGTACATGTATATGCAAGCAAATGTGACCAATTTCCAATACAATTCAATATTCGGTTCAATTTGGCTAAATGGTTCAAAATTATCAAACAAATAAACAAACAACACAACCATCAATCAATTAGTGAATTAGTGTTTCAAATTCATAATTTTGATATATATACAGAAAATCATGTTTTTGATGCCAATTCACAACAATAAATCTATCTATATAAGTTTTGGTTCTCACACCAGTCTAATGGAAATATATAGAAATCACACCTTCGTAACACGAATATAAATACTGATGATGTGGCCACATCACCAGAATTATCCCCGGCTGTCTAGAATGTGATTCTATATCTATCCAGTATATTGAAACTTCGAATATACGTTCATGACGCGTATACGTGAAATCTTTATATACTTGATTGTCCATATTCAAAATAAATAAATAATCAAATACGTATAAAGCGATTTAAATTTTCAAAACAAAATTGTTTTCATTTGAAAAAATATACTCTTCACACTCGTTCTAGGATACTACTGATCCTATCTCTAACGAGTCATTCTAATTGGATATTACTAATCCAATATCTGATGAATTCTTTCGTATGGTTCTAATGTGTCTTATTCCCGAGCTCTGTAAACCAAAGCTCTGATACCAACTGTAACGGCAAGGAATTTCGCTCGATCCGAATTGATCGTTAAACCGACAAAGACCGTTCGAAACCCCTGATCGTTTTGAGAACAACACATATCGGAACGCAGACGGAAGAACATTTCATTGTATATTACAACAATTCCATCAGATACAAGAATATACAGAGTATAAATGGATAAATTACATTCAACAAATATCAGAGATTACAATAAATTACATAGCAGCGGAAAAATATACAAAACACAACTAGAAGTGATACACGGATACAGAGCTTTCCGAGCATCGTTCCAGCTGTAAATCAGGACCCTGTGAATATAAATCTGCAAAACCAAAACTACTAGCTGCCCGTGTAGAAAATAGGGGCACCCAGAGTTTAGGTTAAAACAATAAACTCCAGGTCAGTCATGTGATTGGTGTGAGAACTAAAACAGTTATTTAAAACTTTACTTTAAAAGATAGTAATTCAAGGGACCACGCCGTATAACACGGAACAGGTTTCCTCCCAAGAATACTAGTGCATATAACAAACAGCAAAATGCTCTTTGGAAAAATGAAGCTATTATAAGACCCAGGTCCCATCACACAATGCAACGCAAGCCGGAGGATAGGGTTTTCCCTTATAATAGCCAAACATGCTTGGTACATCAAAACAAATCATTTGGTACTATTATAGGTATATAGTGTCAAAACAATTTCAATCATAAATATCATTCATAGACGGCATGGGTACCATATATCATGTCGCCATACTAGTTCTACAATTAAAACCGCAATATCACGTATTGGAAATTGGATTTCCGTCATGAGCCGAGGCAAGGGGCAAGCTCCTCTCCGCGTTCGAGACACTCTAGCAAATGTCTCAGGACCCCACTATGATCCTTGGATCTTCAGGGTCGGTCCTCTCTTACTTTTGAGGATTGGCAATTCCTGAACACACGTTTCCCAGCCCTTACAGACCTATATCCGAGGCGCCTCGCATTCCAACAACGACGCAGGTGAAAAGTATATAAATATCAGGGCTGGTAGGTCACTGACACCACCCTAGCTAGAAAGAAACGTCGTGCTCTCCCTGCAGTCACTATCCCGTTTTTGACTCATACCGAGGTGTGAGGCTCGCGAATTCACGTTATACACAAAGCTACGCCACACAGGCCATGCTTTGATCATTATCCACAAGACTTTGCTTTTCAATAGAAGCCATGATCAATTGCCACTTACGCGTGCCACACTGGCAATTCACTCCATGCGACTGATGTCCATCGATATACAACCTCTGAGCTCGTACGTCTCAGAGAAGGGCGTTAAGCAAGAGAATAAATTCTCCGCCGCCAAACAGATGTATATTTAATAGAGATCAATCAACACAGAATAAAATCCAATGTCAGACACACAATCCATTTACAAGTTCGTTCTAGGTCTGAACGAAATCGGAGGCACTTTCCTCGCATATCCATCGATCTCCAAGTACGTCGGACGATCACCAACTGTTTCCCTCATCTTGGGTGTACAGCCCAATCAAGATCATCAGTAATCACCCAAACGATGTGAAGACTTCCGGTCTTCAACCACCGTCTTCATCTTCGACATCTCGTCGAATCGGTTATTCAGAATGGGTATAAACTCGGCCTTTCTGAGTAACCCACGTATATGATAAACAAATGTTACACAAACACAACAGACGCCTCATTCCAATTCAGAATATTCTTTTATTCACAAAATCACATTCTTAGGGAAAGGTTCCCATTAATTTTATCCAAGATAAATTCTTCTAAATTTATTCTTTAATCTTCCTTTGGATATCATTTCAAACTAGTCGGGATTAACGAACCACACAGAAGTAATTATTTATTTTATTTCCCAATCCCAACCTATATATCCCATGGAGAAAACTGGTAATACTCCATATCTAACACCACAGTATTATCGGTAAAATTAACTACCATTTCACATTCAAATCTAATTAAAGATTTAACTATCGCTTTGGAGCAAAACTGGTGGTACTCCATTCTCGATCACCTTCCAGATTTGATAATTTAAATAATCAATTCACTTTTTAATCTAATTAAAGATTCATTAAAACTCCACTTAGTTTTAATCCTTTCAAAAATCAACATCTTGCCTTTAACTGGGTTAAAGAACCAATGTCATCTAAAACACGATTCACGATAAACCCAAATCACATTTGATATTAAATACAAGGCTCTGAATAGAAAATATACCGGCTTATATTCAATATCAAATTCTGAAACCAACAAATATCGTATTGGAAATAACGATATAAAATATATCTTCAAATTCCCATAACAATATCTGTATAGTCACGAAATCCAACATCGAAATATTCCGAAGATAATTTCGAATCAACTCTAGTCCAATCCACGTATTGGGAATATTGATTATTTTTAAAATCACTTTCAAATTCAATTTATTTATTTCAAAAATAAATTGGTTTTAGTTCTTGTTCAAAACCAGTTCATTTCGATAAAATTTTATTTTTATCCTTTCAAATATGGATTTTTTCATCCCTGTTCTTTCTAATTCACATATTATGATTTTACACAAATTATCAATATTTTTAATAATTTTATCCAGGCCCGTACAGTTTATTTCCAACAACGGCCATCGAACTGCACTTACATCGACCTTTTCTGAAATTGATTTGGACATTAATCCAAATCCAACCGTTAGATTTCAAATTTCTAATATTCATTGGAAAGCTCTTTTCGATACGAACCCAACGGTTCCAGTTTTAGGAGAATCCGACGGTCGGATATCCCGCAACGTCAATTCGAAGTCAATGGTCGAAATTCACGAACTGCCGTGGCGCGGCGCATTCTATTCGGGCCATTATATATATAATATATATATATATATTATATATATTTCGTCGATTTCCTTTTAAAACGAATTTTATAAATAGTTCTAAATTCGTTTCAAAAACAATTTCATCTTCAATTTCAAATCGATTTGATTTCAATTCAGTTCGAATTCATTTCAATTTTATTTAATTCGAATTCAAATTCGTTTCAATTCAATTCTAATTTTAATACGTTTCAATTCAATTCAATTTGAATTTACCTTCTATTTACTTCAATTCGAATTCATTTCAAATTGATTTCAATTCAATTTCAGTTCGTTTTAAATTTCATTCAAAACGATTTCAATTCGTTTTTAATTCAATTTCAATTTAATTCAATTTGAATTTATTTCTATTCAATTTGAATTCAAATTCACTTTCTATTCAATTCGAATCGAATTCATTTTCTATTCGATTCGAATTCATTTCAAATTGATTCAATAAAATTTCAATTTGAATTTTAATCTAATTTAATTTGAATTTCATTTCAAAATATTAAATTTTGAAATCACTTTTCAATATTCATTATAAAACGAATAAAATCGATATAAATATCGTTCGCATCAAAATAACGCATCTCTAATCAACACGGCTTCATATTTTTCAAAAACTTCTTTATTCTATTCAACAAATGAATATTTATTCTATTCAACAAATGAATATTTATTCTATTCAACACATGAATCTATATTTCTTTCAACACACGACTATTCTCAACACATGAGTACTGTCAACACATCACTATTTTTTTGTTATGTAAAATATTTTATAAAATTATGGTATCTATCATTTGATTTTTAATTAGACTCCACCGTGAAGTAGTTCTAATTTTAAATATGATGAAGATGTAAATTTTATTGTATAAAATATTTCACTCAACACATCAATAGTTTCAACTCATGAACATCGTCAACACATGACTATTTTTATATTCAACACATGAATTTCCTTTTATAATATTCATTATTTTCCCGATTGGAATGAGGCCCAATCAATTACCATATAAGGTCAATTATATGGGTTCCATACACCACATGTATATAATAGCAATGATAAACAATCAACCATCATCCAAGGTGCTCCACACAACTGCATAAGAATCAAATATAAATAATTAACGCTTACACAGCCTGTCGACCAACCGATCAACATACAATTAAATAATTGGGATTAGTGTATGCCAAATATCATCCCAATACCCGTGTGGGGTTTCAAATCAACAAACACATATTTTTATTTGTGCGGTTGGGCGATGTGTAAAATTTATCATCCCAATCAATATCAGTCAAATCAGTGTATATAAACAAATCGACCGATTTGTTTATAAATATTTATTTATTCACATTCACGTTAAAAATTATATTTTTAACGATAAAATATTTTTAACTATATAAATATTTAATTTCCTTTTCAACACAAGAATATTTTATTATCGATTTCACCTCAACATCACAAACAATTTCACCACACATTAAACAAGCATTCAAGCCATCCATGGTCTGTGGATGACGGGTGTCGGGTGCTACTAAGCACCGTCTGCATCCTAGTATATATATATAACTAGAAAAAGAAATTTAGAGTGAGAAGTTCTCACCGATAGCTATCCCAATCCACGACTCTTCATTTATAGAAATCTTCGTCGTTCTCGCCTTTTTTGTCACCTTCGTTGCCCGTATTCACTACATATATAAAAATCGAATTTTTACTTCGCTATTCAATATATAAAAATCCTATTTTTACTTCGCTATTCAATATATAAAAATCGAATTTTTACTTCGCTATTCAATATATAAAAATCACATTTTTACTTCTCTATTCAATATATAAAAATCATTATTTTACATAGCTATTCAATATATAAAAATCATATTTTTACACCGCTACTATATAGATAAAAATTCTATTTTTACATCGCTATCTTATAGATAAAAATTCTATTTTTACATCGCTATCTTATAGATAAAAATTCTATTTTTACAACGCTACTATATAAAGATTTCGCCTTTTCAAATATAAGGATTATATTTTTATATTCTCTATTATATAGAAATTTTCTTTTCAATACTCTACTTACATAAAAATAGTATTTTTATATCTTCTACCATATAAAGGTCATATTTTTAACACTTCTATAATGTAAAAATCATATTTTTATCCTTCTACAATATAAAAGATTATATTTTTATCCTCCTACACTATAAAAGATTATATTTTTATCTTTCTACAATATAAAATATAACTGAAATTAAATTAAAAACTGATTTAATAAAGGAAAATCACCTTCACTGTCGAACTGGAGCATCGTTGGAAGGGGGTTTTCACGTCGGTTTCAGGAGGAGAAGAAGAGGCGGAGGAGCATTAGTCTGGTGGTGGTCGGCTTCTAGGGGGTGCGGCGGTTTTCTAATGAGGGGGGGGGGGGGCTGAAATCGAGTAGAAGAAGAAGGGGAGGGGGGCGCTTTCGATTGCTGAAGGAGAGGGGAGACTGCGAGGTGGAGGCTGGAGATCGGAGGGAGGGGCGGCGACTCCCTGGACGCGGCGGCGGTCTCGCTGGTGGAGAGATTTGTTTTATTTATTTATTTAGAAATGACTGTCGGGGAAGAAAAGAATAGAGGGGGGGTTTAAATGGAAAGTTATTATATTATTTTATTTATTTTTAAAATTCAAAAAGTTGACTTTTTCATATGACCTCTAAACGAGGCCCACCGCCTGTCGTCCATAGCTAATTACCCCCATTCTGAACCCAATGGAATATGTACCGTAAGCTGATTCGACCATTTCGATCAGTTTCCGTTAAAATCAACATATAACTCTATATATTGAATTTGAACGCGCATTTCAATTTACTGGGGTCACATACTAACTCTAAAAATTGAAGAAAAATATTTTCTAGCTTCGTATTGACGATACAGTCCTAACAAAACTAATTTCGTCGAATTCCGAGACCGTTGGAAAAATGGCCATTTTCCAGTCGATTAAAATCAACTAAAACTGGTCAAATGCGTTTTCCTTTGCCACGCTCACATATTGATTCGAAAAATTATGAAATTTGGAATCTAACAATAACTTGACATCACGGATCCAACAAAAGTGGTTTCGTCGAAATCCGAGGTCGTTTGCAAAATGGCTATTTTTAAGGGCCTGAATTCCATAGCGACTGTTCAGAATTTTCAACTGGACGTATCTTTTGATTCCCGCTTTGAAATATTGATTTTCCAGATTCGTTGGAAAGATAGTCACAATTAGATTCCAATATTTTTTGTTTCACTAAAATCCGATTTATTTTGCACCCGGTACATTCAATTGAAGTTTGAAATCAAATTATCGAACTACCGCGCCATTTTCAATTCTTTTTATAGTTATATATAATTATTTGTATTCTAACGACGACGTATATAAATATATGTTCGAATTCCATTCAAAATAAATTTCTCGTCGGTATTATTTAAAATAATTCATTTTAAATATTCAAAATAAAATTGCCAAAATAAAAATTTTAAACTGGCCCAGATTTTCGGGTTGTTATAAAATGTAAGGATATAAGTGATATTTTATCCTTTATTTTACATTTATAATTAGTTTTTAACTCATGGAAAAAAATCAATAACTTATGTAAATCTTGCATTACTTCATATGTAAGTAAGTAAAGGGAATATGAAGGATTTATGTAATAACCTGGAAAATCAGATTCAATTTAAATCTTTTATTTCAGCAGTCTTAATGAATTTTGGATATTTAAAATGATTTATTTTAAATAATAACGGCTAAAAATTTATTTAAATCGAAGTTAGAACGAATATATTTATTTTAATTATAAAATGAACTGGAAATGGCGCGGTAGTTTGAAAATTCGATTTCAATTTTCAGTTGAATGTACATGATTCAAAATAAATCAAATTTCAGTAAAACTAAAAATATTTGAATATGTTTAATAATATCTTTCTAACGAATGTGAAAAATCCAGATTTCATAACAGGAATAAAAAGTTATGTCCAGTTTAAAATTCAGAATAGTCACTGTAGAATTTATATATATTCATATAATATATAGCCCTTAAAAATAGCGATTTTTCAAACGACCTCCATTTTCGATGAAACCGCTTTTGTTGGATCCGAAATGTCAAATTATTGCTAGTCCAATTTTCATAATTTTTGGAATCAATATGTGAGCGTGGTAAATTTAAACGCGTATGGTAATTTCAGTTTGAATTTAATCGACCAGAAAATGATTGTTTTTCAAACGGTCTCCAAATTCAACGAATTAGTTTTGTTAGGACCGTATCGTCAAAACATAGCTAGATTTATTTTTTGAGAAATTATGGGATTATCATATGGCCCCGGTAAATTAAAATGTACGTTTAAAATTCAATATATTGATTTATATTTTAATTTAAAGGAAAACTGATCGAAATATTATAATTGTCTTACCAGACATATCCCATGTTCGTAATGGGGGTATTTGGTTAGGAACGACAGTCGTTGGGTTTGATTTGGAGTGTGTATCATTAAACATGTATTTTGAAATCCTAAGAATTAAATTAAATAAAATATTAATAATATATATAACCCCCTTAACCCTAAATCTCTTTGCTAGAAAAACTCACCCCCTCTAAAATTGCAAAAAACCTGCTTCTCTCCCCAAATCAATCGATGCCCCCTATCCCCGTTGTCGGAGGTCCACCGCCACCCACCATTTGGCCGCCGCGGCTCCCCTCCGTCCAAATCCCCTCTTCTTCGACCTCCCTCTCTCCTCTTTCTCCAATTAAAAAACCGCACCACTCCAAATCAAGGAAGCCAAACCCATACCCCCTTCATCAGCACCCGCGAGCACCCCCCTCCAGTCGACGCCAACATCAGCGCAGAAACCCCCCTTTCTTCTTCGATCGCCATTGATGGATAACAATGAGTTTTTATATATAATGTTATTTTAAAATCAGTTTTTTTTATATATATATAGCATCATTTTAAAAAGAAAAATGATTTATAAAGGTATGATTTTTAAAAATGAAAAGGTAAGATTTTTTTTGATAGAAAAGATCGGATTTTTAAGATAGAAAAGTTATGATTTTCATTGTATAAAAATATGATTTTTATATATATAACGACAATATAAAAATATGATTTATATATATATATAGTAGCTTTATAAAAATATGATTTTTATTATATGAATAGCTAGATAAAAATATATTTTTTATATATGAAGTAGCGATATAAAAATATGATTTTTATATATATATATAACGACAATATAAAAATACGATTATATATATATAGTAGCGTTATAAAAATATGATTTTTATTATATGAATAGCGATATTAAATATAATTTTTTTATATGAAGAAGCAATATAAAAATATGATTTTTTTATATATATAACGGCAATATAAAAATATGATTTTTATATATATTTCAGCGGTATAAACATGCGATTTTTATATATGGTAGCAGTATAAAAATGTGATTTTTAAAATGTAAGAATCTTATATAAAAATGTGATTTTTAATATAAATTCAATGAAACTGATTACGTTGGGACCACGGTGAATTACACTACGCACTGGAAACAAATTCAAATCCAAACCTTTCATAAATAAAGAATAGAGGAGTGGAAACCAAAGGTGAGAACTTCTCACTCTAATTTTGTTGACAGTTAAATATACATTAGGATGCAGACGGTGCTTAGTAGCACCTGACACCTATGATTGAAACCATGGATGTTTGGTTGTTTGTTTTGATTGATTTATTTGTTTGAAAGTGGTTTGGGATTTGAATGGAATTAATTGGAATTGATATATGTATGGTGCGAGCCAGTGTTAGGCGAGGGATAAGGCTAGACCTTATTCCGGTTCTAATATCGCGCCGTTATGCTGCCAAAATTTTCTAAAATATGTTAGAACAATAAAAATATCATTTTTATTGTATAAATGAACTGTATAAAATATTCATATGTTGAAATAAACATTTTATCGTTAAAAATATATTTTTTAACGAGTATATGAATGAAAATAAATATTCATTTACAAATCGGACGGTTTGTTTACATACGCACATTTGACTGATATTGATTGGGACAATATATTTTACACATCGCCCAACGACACAAATAAAATCTGTGTGTGTTGATTGAAACCCCACACGGGTATTGGGATGATATTTGACGTATACTAATCCCAATTGTTTAGTTGTATGTCAATCGATTGTCGACTGACTATTGTAAGCATTAATTATTTATGTTTAACGCTTATGCAGTTGTGTAATGCACTCTGGATGATGGTTGACTGTATTTGATTATTGTTGTGTACATGTATGTATGAAATCCATATAAATAAAATTATATGGTAATTGACTGTGTCTGATTCCATTTCGAAAAGAACGAATATTTTAGATTAACGAATATTTTAAAATGATGAATAAAGAATATTTTAAAATAATATTCAGTAATGGATCAAAATATTTGATTTTGATGTCCGATTTGGGATGGACACAAAAATATTGAAATATACGAAGCCGTGTTGATTAGATATGCCCCATTTTGAGGCGAACTTTATTTATATCGATTTTATTCATTTTTATAATGAATATCAAAAAAGAAATTATTTCAAAATCGGATATTTTGAAAATATTATCATTTAAATAATATAACGATAAGGAGTATTCACTTTTGATGTAGAATTGAAAATGAAGCTAGAATCGTTTTAAAACGATTTATAAAATATGTTTTAAATGGAAATCGACGAAGTATATATTATATATAAAATATAATGGCCTGGATAAAGCATGTCGCGCATCGGCCGTTCGCGAATTTCGACCATTGACTTCGAATTGATATTACGAGAGATCCGACTGTCGGATTCTCCTCAAACCGGAACTATTGGGTTCGTATCGAAAAGAGCTTTCAAACGAATATAAGAGAATTGAAATCTAACAGTTGGATTTGGAATTATGTCCAAATCAAATTTAGAAAAGGTGGTTGTAAGTGTAGTTCGATGACCGTTTATGGAAATCGACTGAAAGGGCCTTAATAAAATTACTAAAAATACTGATAATTTGTGTAAAATCATAGTAAATGATTTGGAAAGAATTGGGATGAAAAATTACATATTTGAAAAGATAAAAATATATTTTTATTGAAATGAACTAGTTATCAACTAGAATTATAATCCAATTATTTTTAAAATAAATAAATTGGATTGAGAATGGGGTTTAATATAACCAGAATTTCCAATATATGAATTGGAGTGGATTTGAATGGAAATCATCTTCGAAATATTTCGATATTGAATTTCGTGATTATACAGATATTGTTAAGGAAATTCGGAAGATATATTTATATCGTTATTTCCAATACGATATTTGTTGGTTTCAGAATTTGATATTGAATATAAGCCGATATAATTTCTATTCAGAGCCTTGTATTCAATATCAAATGGGATTTTGGGTTTGTCGTGAATGGTGTCTTTATTAACACTGTTCTTGAGCCCAGTTGAGAAAAGAATAAATCTTTTGATTAAGATTTAGAGAAGTTTTCCAATTAATTAATATTTAGTTGGAATTGAATGAAAGAATTTTTATTTTGGGTTTATCGTGAACGATGTTTTAAATAACACTTGTTCTTTAACCCGATTAACAGTGAAATGTGATTTGGAATTTATAAATCTTTTTAAGATTTAACGGGAATTTTCCAAAGTAAAGTTTTCCAACTTGATATATTAAATCGAAATTGAATGGAATTCGATTTGATAATAATCGAAGTGAGCTTCTGTGGAGGAAGACTATTAATATATATGGAATTTAAAGGCTTTGTCGTTATTCCATTTATATTATTGGTCGGATACGGAAATTGATATCGAATATATATATTGATCTGTTTTTCGTGAAGTTTCCATAATTAGCGGAATGTGATTTTGGGTTTATCGTGAACTGTGTTTTAAATGACATTAGTTCTTTAACCCAGTTAAAGACAGGAGTACATGTCTAACATTATATTTCGAACTGTATTTGTTGATCTCTGTTAAATATATATCTATTTGGTGGCGGAGAATTTATTCTCTTGCTTAACACCCTTCTCTGAGACGTACGAGCTCAGAGGTTATATATCGGCCGAAATCAATGGTACGGTGTAGATTGTCGATGCTACATGTTTGATTTCCCAAAGTTAATAATCATTAATATTGATTTTTTTAGGAAGATTTAAACCAAGTGGAGTTTTAATGAATCTTTAATTAGATTGAAATGAAAAGATGATAATTTAAATTATCAAATTTGGAAAATGATCGAGAAGGGAGTATCACCAGTTTCGCTTCGAGCGATAGTTAAATCTTTAATTAGATTTGAACGTGAAATGGTAATTAAATTTACTGATAACACCGTGATGTTAGATATGGAGCATTACCAATTTTGCTCCATGGGATGAATAGGTTGGTATTAGGAAATTATACAAATGATTACTTCGGTTAGTTGCGCTAATCCCGACTAGTTTGGATAAACCTTAATTTGGTTTGAATTGATATCCAAATGAAGATTAAAGAATAAATTTAAAGAATTTATCTTCGATAAAATTAATGGGAAAATTTCCCTAATAATATAAGAATATTTGAATAAAAGAATATTCTGGATTCGATTTGAGGCGTATGTTGTGTTTTTATAGCACTTGTTTATTATATACGCGAGTTATTCAGAAAGATCGGGTTTATACCCATTCTGAATGACTGATTCAACGGTAAGTCGACGATGAAGACGGTGGTTGAAGACCGGAAGTCTTCACATCGTTTGGATGGTTACTGATGTCTTGATTGGGCGGTACACCCAAGACAAGGTTATAAGTGGTGATCGTACAGACGTACTTGGAGATCGACCAGATATGCGAAGGCCTCTCTCCTGTATTGGACATATGGGACGAAGAATAAGGTGCCTCCGGTTTCGTTCAGACGCAGAACGAACTATTAAATGGATGTGTGTATGACATTGGATTTTATTTTGTGTTGATTGATCTCTATTAAATATATATCTGTTTGGTGGCGGAGAATTTATTCTCTTTCTTAACACCCTTCTCTGAGACATACGAGCTTAGAGGTTATATATCGATACACATCAGTTGCATGGCGTGAATTGTCAGTGTGGAATGCTAAGATGCAAATGATCAAGGCTTCTATTGAAAAGCAGATTCTTGTGATTGATGATCAAAGCACGGCCTTAGAAGGCATATCTTTGTGTATAGCGTTAATTCGCAAGCATCACACCTCGGTATGAGTCAAAAACGGGATAAGGGACTGCAGGGCGAACACGACGTTTCTTCCTAGCTATGGATGATGTCATGGTATGGAGCCCAGACATTTATTATATTTTTACATATATGGTTATTGGATTGCGAGGCGCCTCGAATATATCGACTACTACGGGCCGATGGATAGGTCCGATAGGACCTGGAAACGTGTGTTCAGGAATAACCAATCCTCAAATGTAAGAGAGGGCCGACCTTGAAGAATCCAAGGGTTTCCCAGAGTGTGCTGTCCTGAGACATTCGCTAGAGTGTCTCGAAGCGGGCTAGGAGTACATCCCTTGCCTCGACTCATGACGAAAATCCAATTTCCAATACGTGACATTCAGTTTTATTTATAGAGCCTAGTATGGTGACATAGTGGGATGGGGCACTATGCCATCTATGATTAATACATTTATATCTGAAGTTTTTTTCATACACTTTACAATCATAATAGTATCAAAATGATTTGTTTTAAACGTACCAAGCATGTTTGGCTATTATAAGGTAAAACTCTACCCTCCGGCTTGCGTTGAATTGTGTGATGGGACCAGAGTCTTATAATAGCTTCATTTTTCCAAAAAGCATTGCACTGTTTGTTTTATGCACTGGTATTCTTGGGAGGAAACCCGTTTCGTGTTATACGGCGTGGTCCCTTGATTTACTCTATTTCAAAGTAAAGTTTTAAATAACTGTTTTAGTTCTCACACCAGTCACATGACTGACCTGGAGTTTATTGTTTTAACCTAAACTCTGGGTGCTTCTATTTTCCATATGGGCAGCTAGGAGTTTTGGTTTTGCATATATTATATTCACAGGATCCTGGATTACAACTGGAGATATATCCGGAATGCTCTATATTCGTGTATTTCTTTCAGTTGTGTTATGTATTATTTTTTTGCTGCTAACGTATTTAATCTCTGATATTTTTCAATGTGTAATATTTATTTATACTCTGTTATATTCTTGTACTCTGATGTAAATTGTTGTAATAGCAATGAAATGTTTTGTCGTTTGTGCTCTGGTTTGTTGTGTTCTCATCTCAATCCGGGCTTTCCCTTACGGGCGAGTTCGGGTCGTTTCAGTTGGTATCAGAGCCTTGGTTTACAGAGCTCGAGAACAAGGCACGTTAGAACCGAATGAAAGAATTCATCAGAGATTGGATTTGTAATATCCAAGGAGAATGACTCGTTAGAGATGGGATCAGTAGTGTCCTAGAACGAGTGTAAAGAGTGTTGTTTTTAAAAATAAAAATGAAAACAAACTTAGTTTTGAAAATTTTATCATATTATACGTATTTGAATAATTTATTTTAAATTGATTTGGACTGTCGGGTATGTAAAGATTTTAATATACGTCTGATCCACGTGTATTTGAAGTCTCAAATATACTGGGTGGATATAGATTCACACTCTAGTCGCCCGGGGATGATTCTGATGATCGGTGCACCATCATCAGGGTTTATGTTCGAGTGACGAAAGTGGGATACCTATATGTTTCCAATTGACTGGTGCGAGAACCAAAAACTAGATAGGTTTATTGTTGTGATTTGGAACCAAAAAGATGATTTTTGAATATATATTAAAGTTATGCATTTGAAAAGCTGATTCACAAATTGATTTTTGGTTGTGTTGTTTGATTATTAATTTGATTAATGAAATATTGGAATGATAATTAATTTATCCAATATGAAAATGAATGATAATTTAGCCGAATCGAATCAAATTTTGAACTGAATTGAAAATTGATTGAAATGGCATATATGCACATGTATATACATTGAACTGGTTATAGCATGGAAGCTAAGAAGAGGAATAAAATTGTATGCCCGATAAATAGGTACATGTTTACTAATTTATTGGGTTTTGATGATTTTATGAGCCAATTGGCTAACCGATCGGCTTTTTCTTTTGCATTGGTGAGGGCCCTGCATGGCTAGTTGTGGTTTTAAAGGTCTCGCCGTACAAAGGAGGTTATGGTGAAACTTTTCAAAGGTATAGGTGTTAGCCAAATTTTTGAAGAATTAGAAAATTCTTAGAAACAGAAAAGTTGAAGAATGAAAGCCAGAAAGAATGTTGAGTTGGTTAGTTAAACAACTTTCATCTCCGTTCCTTTCCGAGGACGAAAAGATTTTAAGTGGGGGAGATTGTAACAACCGGAAAATCAGAACCAATTTAATTTTTTTATTTTAGCAATCTTAATGAATTTTGGATATTTAAAGTGATTTATTTTAAATAATAATGACTAAAAATTTATTTAAATCGAAGTTAGAGCGAATAAATTTATTTTAATTATAAAACGAGCTGGAAATGGCGCGGTAGTTTGAAAATTCAATTTCAATTTTCAATTGAATGTACATGATTCAAAATAAATCGGATTTCAGTAAAACTAGAAATATTTGAATCTGTTTAATAATATCTTTCTAATGAATATGAAAAATCCAGATTACATAACGGGAACGTCTAGTTTAAAATTCAGAATAGTCGCTGTAGAATTTATACATATTTTATATAATATATAGCCCTTAAATATAGCGATTTTGCAAACGACCTCCATTTTTGACGAAACCACTTTTGTTGGATCCGGAATGTCAAATTATTGCTGGATTCCAATTTCCATAATTTTTGGAATCAATATATGAGCGTGGTAAATTTCAACGTGTTTGGTAATTTCAGTTTGAATTTAATCGACTGGAAAATGACCATTTTTCAAACGGTCTCCAAATTCGACGAAATTAGTTTTCTTAGGACCGTATCGTCAAACATAGCTACGTTTATTTTTCGGGAATTTTGGGATCAGTATGTGACGCCGGTAAATTAAAATGTACGTTTAAAATTCAATATATTGATTTATATTTTAATTTAAATGAAAACTGATCGAAACGATAGAACTGGCTTACCAGATATATCCCACTGTGTTTGTAATGGGGGTATTTGGTTAAGGGCTACGGTCATTGGGTTTGATTTGGAGTTTGTATCGTTAAACATGTATTTTGAAATATTAATAATTAAATTAAATAAAATATTAATTATATATATAACCTCCTTAACCCTAAATCTCTCTACAGAAAAACCCGCCCCCCAAAAATTGAAAACCCCGCTTCTCTCCCCAAATTGATCGATGCCCCCTATCCCCGATGTCGGAGGCCCACCGCCACCCACCATCTGGCCGCCGCGCCTCCCCTGTGGCATCGCGCCTCCCACTCCATCCAAACCCCCCTCCTTCGACCTCCCTCTCTCCTCTTTCTCCAATTAAAAACTACACCACTCCAAATCAAGGCAGCCAAACCCGCACCCCCCTTCACCAGCACCCGCGAGCACCCGCCTCTAGTCGACGCCAACGGCAGCGCCGAAACCCCCCTTTCTTCTTCGATCGACATTGATGGATAACAGTGAGGTTTTATATATAATTTTATTTTAAAATCAATTTTTTTATATATACATAGCATCATTTTAAAAAGAAAACTGATCTATAAAGGTATTATTTTTAAAAACAGAAAGGTATGATTTTTAAAAATGAAAAGGTAAGATTTTTTTTGATAGAAAAGATCGGATTTTTAAGAAAGAAAAGTTATGATTTCATTGTATAAAAATATGATTTTTATATATATAACGACAATATAAAAATATGATTTATATACATAGTAGCGTTATAAAAATATGATTTTTATTATATGAATTGCAATATAAAAATATAATTTTTATATATGAAGTAGCGGTATAAAAATATGATTTTTATATATATAGTAGCGTTATAAAAATATGATTTTTATTATATTAATAGCAATATAAAAATATAATTTTTATATATGAAGTTGTGACATAAAAATATGATTTTTATATATATAACGATAATATAAAAATATGATATTTATATATGTTGTAGCGGTATAAAAATGCGATTTTTATATATATGGCAGCAGTATAAAAATGTGATTTTTAAAATGTAAGAATTGTATAAAAAATGTGATTTTTTAATATAAATTGCGTGAAACAGATTACGATGGGACCACAGTGAATTACACTGCGCATTGGAAACAAATTCAAATCCAAACCGTTCAGAAATATAGAATGGAGGAGTGGAAACCAAAGGTGAGAACTTCTCACTCTAATTTTGTTGACAGTTAAATATATATTAGGATGCAGACGGTGCTTAGTAGCACCCGACACCTTTGATTGAAACCATGGATGTTTGGTTGTTTGTTTTGATTGACTTATTTATTTGAAAGTGGTTTGGGATTTGAAGGGAATTAATTGGAATTGATATGTGTTTGGCGCGAGCCAGTATTAGGCGAGGGATAACGTAACGACCCGGAAAATCTGAACCAATTTAAATTTTTTTAAATTGGCTAAATTAATGGATATTAAATATTTAAAATAAATATTTTAAATAATAGCAATGAAAAGTGAGTTTGAATCGACGTTTGAAAACGAATATAATTAATTCTAATTATAAACAAGGCCTGAAAAGGCGCTGTAGTTTCAAAAATTGAATTCAAACTTTGTCGGACTGTACCAGGTGCAAAACAAAACGGATTTGAGTGAAACCAAAAATATTTAAATCTGTTAGTGAATACCTTTCTAACGAATCTGAAAAATCGAAGTTACATAGCGGAAAGCAAAAGTTTTGGCCAAATGAATTTTCAGAAAGGTTGCTATGGAATTTATATAGCCCGTGAAATTGGCCATTTTGCAAACGACCTCGGAATTCGACGAAACCACTTTTGTTGGATCCGGGATGTGAAGTTATTACTAGGTTTCAAATTTCATAATTTTTGAAGCTAGTATGTGAGCGTGGAAAAGGAAAACATGTTTTGATCAATTATAGTTAAATTGGATCGACCAGAAATGGGCCTTTTTGCAAACGGTCTCAGAATTCGACGAAACTAGTTTTGTTGGGACCGTATCGTCAAAACATAGCTAGATTTATTTTTCTGGAATTTTTCGAATCAGTTTGTGGCCCTGGCAAATTGAAATGTACGTTCAAATCGAATATTGAATGTTATATATTTTAAATTGAATGAAAACTGACTAAAACAGTTGAATGGGCCTACGAAACATTTCCCATTGTGTTCGGAATGGGGGTAAAACGCTGGGGACGACAGTCGTTGGGTCTGGATTGGGGTTCGTATGTGAAAGGGGGTATTTTCGGAATTTAAAAATATATAAATTAAAGAAAAAAATTCATTGGCCAGAACATTTTCTCTCTCCCCGATACCTTCAGACGCGCGATGGCGATAGGAGCTCATATATTCTCTCCTCTTTTTCTCCTCCTCCACGCAATAAAATCAGGAGCTCCAGTTGAACTTTTTGAAGAGCTCTCTCCACTCTTCAAATCCATACTAGTTGCTTGAATTTTCGTTGAGGATTGAAGGAGAATCACAGTTTCAAAGTCGCGGGGTTTAAACCGCCACCGTGGCCACGTCAGACCATCGAAGTGGACCCCACTTCAGGCGCAGGGGCGCCTCTCGAGGCTCGACGGTGTGGTAAAGGCCGATCGGCCCCTAGCTACACGGATTCGGAAAAAAATCGCGACCTAGTTTTGAAGATTTTCAGAGAGGTACGACCTTATATATTTAAAACTGATTTCAACAGTTTTAAAGTGTTGCAAACTTTGAAAAATCATATCTTTTTCATACGGTAACGAAATTCGATGAAACAGGAAACATTGGACCCATGAGGACGTCTTCTACATTTTAGAAGAGACCACATATTTTTCTGAGCCGTCTGCTATTTTTGGTGGAGTGGAACCCAATGTGAGATTTCTAATTTATAAACGATATGGAAAACGACGATGTATAAATTATATAGTCGATGTATGAGTTATATAAGCGTTGTACACCTCCTGTATAAGCGTTGTATAAGTTGTACGTTCGATGTATAAGTTGTATATGCATTGTAAAAATTATATATGTGTTGAAATAGAAGTGAGATGCTATATATAAATAAATATATATATATATATATATACACGCCCCTCGTCCACAAACCATGGACGATATTTATTGGTTGTGATTGGTGTGAAAATTGATTGATAGCGAATGGTTGGTTGGAATTGTTTGTGGTTGATATTGATTGATTGTGGTTGAAAAATACCCGTTTGTGGTTGAGAAATATTTGGGTGAAACCACATAGGATTAGTTTGTGGAAATGAAATAAATATATACATGCCGCCTGCGTGCAAACTAGATGCATGATTCCCCATTGTCAAAAACCGCGAGGTTTTAAGGTAGAGCGAGGAGCCGTACTAGGGACGGTCCCGGTTTTAACTACCCTGCCGTTATGCTGCCGAAATTTTGAATAATATTCAGGTGTTTGAATTATTTTCATTTGTTGAAACTATATTTATTCGTTGAATAGAAATCCTTGATGTGTTGAGTCGATATTCATTCGTTGATTTGAAATTCATGTGTTGAATGGTATTCGTGATTTAAATATAAAAATCACATTTTTATCTATATATACAAACTATAGAAAACCTTCATGTGTTGAATTGATATTCATTCATTGAATTGAAATTCATGTGTTGAATGGTATTCGTGTTTTAAATATAAAAATCACATTTTTATCTATTTATATAAACTATAGAAAACATTCATGTGTTGAGTCGATATTCATTCGTTGAATTGAAATTCATGTGTTGAATGGTATTCGGGTTTTAAATATAAAAATCACCTTTTTATCGATTTATATAAACTATAGAAAACCTTCATGTGTTGAATCGATATTCATTCGTTGAATTGAAATTCATGTGTTGAATGGTATTCATATTTTGAAAGAAATTGTTTTATAATAAAAATCACATTTTTATCATCTATATGAACTATATAAAATAACCTTGTTTTGAAAGTAATTGTTTTTATAATAAAAATCCTATTTTTAATACCTATATGAACTATATAAAATAATAGTGTTTTGAAATGAATTGTTATACAATAAAAATCACATTTTTATTATATACATGAATTGTTAAATATAGTGAAGTGTTGAAATAGAAGACAGTTAGATAAAAATCTCATTTTTATCAAATGTATGAAAAGAATATAGCTTTGAAATCGAAGAATCGATATATATATATAAATAGAATTGAAATATATCGAATAACGAAGCTGCAGTTCGTATTTTGAAACCGTGATTTCAAACGATTAATACGGGAGATCCGACCATCGGATTTTCCCGTAACCGCAACCGTTGGGTTCGCTTTGGAAATATCTTTCCAACGACACCAACTTTGTAAAAATCCAACGGTTGGATTGTCTGGAATGTTTAATTCAAATCTAAAGAAAAACAGTGCCATAATCGATTATATTTATATATATAAATATAATTATATTTAATCAAATAACGACGCTGCAGTTCGTATTTTGAAATCGAAACTTCAAACGATTATACCGGGAGATCCGACCATCGGATTTTCCCGAAACAGGAACCGTTGGATTCGTTTTGAAAAGATCTTTCTAATGATGTAAATTTTGTGAAGATCCAACGGTTAGATTTTCAGATATGTGTAAATCAAATCTGGAGAAAAACAGCGCCACGGCCGCATTATGGCCCGAAGCGTCGTTTTGAATAAATTGGCTATTTTAAAATAAATAAAAATAGCGATAAATCGTTATAAAATATTATAAACGATATGGATGTGAAATTTAGAAATTAACTAAAGGTTGGCTAAGTCGAATGGTTTCTTGGGTATTGATCTGTTGTTGGTTTCGGCCTTCGGGGTTAATATTTGGGAAACTGCTCTCTTACTGATTGACGGTTAGTGACTAATGAATTGAAATGATGCGTGTGTATGTTAGTGTTGCACTTGTTTATTATATACACGAGTTGCTCAAAAAGACCGGGTTTATCCCATTCTGAATAACTGAATCGACGATAAGAAATCGAAGATGAAGACGGTGGTCGAAGACCGGAGATCTTCACCTCGTTTGGATGGTAACCGAGGTCCTGATTGGGAGGCATCCTGAAATATGGATAATGAGTGGTGATCGTCCAGACGTACGTGGTGGTCGATGGGTTTGCGAGGTATAAAGTGCCTCCGGTTTCGTTCAGACCCAGAACGGACTTGTAAATGGACTGTGTGTCTGACATTGGATTTTATTCTGTGTTGATTGATCTCTATTAAATATACATCTGTTTGGCGGCGGAGAATTTATTCTTTTGCTTAACGCCCTTCTCTGAAACGCACGAGCTCAGAGGTTGTATGTCGATGGACATCAGTCGCATGGCATGAATTGCTAGTGTGGCATGCCTAAGTGGCAAATGATCAGGGCTTCTGTTGAAAAGCAAAGTCTTGTGGTGATGATCAAAGCACCGCCTGTGTGGCGTAGCTTTGTGTATAACGTGAATTCGCGAGCCTCACTCCTCGGTATGAACCAGAAACGGGAGAAGGACCTCAGGGAGGGCATGCGTTTCTTTCTAGCTAGGAGTTGTGTCGGTGTTTTTACACGGCCCGACATTTTACTTATGTGGATGATGGATAGCGAGGCGCCTCGGATATATCGGTCGATCCGGGACCGATGGAGTCATTCGTTGGCTCACTTACGCCCTATAGGGCGGGGAAACGTAGTGCTAAGGAATTTTAATCCACATCGGTGGACCGGCCCTGTCGCTCCAAGGGTCGATGCATTCTGATCCTGAGGGGCGGGCTAGAGCGTCTCGAATTCGGTAAGGACTATCTTTTGCCTTGGTTCATGACGGAAATTCAATTTACAAATACGTGACTGTACGGTTTTGATTGTATACCTATATATGGCAACATAGTGGTATGGGGCATTAATGCCGTCTATGATTGATAGTTATGACTGAAATCGTTTTTGAAACATATAAACACTAGTAATAATATCAAATGCTTTTGTTTTATTCGTATCAATCATATTTTGGCCGTTATAAGGTAAAAACTCTATCCTCCGGTTTGTGTTGCATTGTGTGATGGGAACTGAGTCTTATAATGGCTTCATTTTTATAAAAAAAGCATTGCGATGTTTAAAAGAATGATTTATTTTAAAGCACTGGCAATCCAATGGAGTAAACCCGTTCCACGAAAATGGCGTAGTCCTGTGATTAGCCTTATTTCAAATGTGTTGAGTAAATTTCTCATACCAGTCCCATGACTGACTCGTAGTTTGTTTCACTTTCAAACTCGGGTGCCCCTTTTTCTACACGGGCAGCCTTGTGTTCAGGTTTAGCAGGCTCTATCCGGATAGCTGGAATTGAAGATGGACCCTATCATTTATCTATTTTATGCTATTCAGCTCCTATTGTACATATTTTGTTTGTTTTCCGCTGTAGACATTTATGTATAGCTGGACTGTATTTGTACTAAGTATGATCCTGTATATTGTGTAACTCTGATGATTACGTTTATCCAGTATATTCTATTGTTCATTATCTGGTGCATTTATTTATTTCTATTCTGCTATTATCTGTTTCTGTGTTATATTCCAAGGATTACCCTTGCCACCGTCAGTACGGGGTTTGGGGTCGTCTCAAATAAGGCTAGACCTTATTTCAGTTCTAATATCGCACCGTTATGTTGCCAAAATTTTCTAAAATATGTTAGAATAATAAAAATATCATTTTTATTTTATAAATGAACTGTATAAAATATTCATATGTTAAAATAAATATTTTATCGTTAAAGTATAATTTTTAATGAGTATATGAATGAAAATAAATATTCGTTTACAAATCGGATGATTTGCTTATATACACACATTAGAGTAATACAGATTGGGACGATATATTTTACACATCGCCCAACGGCAGAAATAAAATCTATCTGTGTTGATTGAAACCCCACACAGGTATTGGGATGATATTTAACGTACACTAATCCCAATTGTTTAGTTGTATGTCAATCGATGGGTTGATAGATTGTTGTAAGCATTAATTATTTATATTTAATGCTTATGCAGTTGTGTAATGCACTTTGGATGATGGTTGACTGTGTTTGATTATTGTTGTGTACATGTGTGTATGAAGTCCATATAAATAAAATTATATGGTAATTGACTGTGTCTGATTCCAATTCGAAAAGAACAAATATTTAAAATTAACTAATACTTTGAAATAACGAATAAAGAATATTTTAAAATAACTAATATTTTAAAATAATATAGTAATGGATCAAAATATGATTTTGATGTCCGATTTGGGATGGACACGATAATATTGAAATATATGAAGCTGTGTGGATTAGATATGCACCATTTTGATGCGAACGGTATTTATATCAATTTTATTTATTTTTATAATGTATATAAAAAAGGAAATTATTTCAAAACTAGATATTTTGAAAATATTATCATTTAAATAATATAATGATAAGGAGTATTCAATTTTGATTTAGAATTGAAAATGAAGTTAGAATCGTTTTAAAATGATTTATAAAATACGTTTTAAATGGAAATCGACGAAGTATATATTATATATATTATATATATATAATATAATGGCCTGAATAGAACGCGCCGTGCTGCAGCCATTTGCGAATTTCGACCATTGACTTCGAATTGATATTACGAGAGATTCGACCGTTGGATTCTCCTAAAACCAGAAACATTGGGTTCGTATTGAAAAGAGGTTTCCAACAGATATAAGAGATTTGAAATCTAACGGTTGGATTTGGAATTGTGTCCAAATCAAATTTGGAAAAGGTCGTTATAAGTGTAATTCGATGACCGTTTATAGAAATCGACTGAAAGGGCCTTAATAAAATTATTAGAAATATTGATAATTTGTGTAAAATCATAATAAATAATTTGGAAAGAATTGGGATGAAAAATTCCATATTTGAAAAGATAAAAATACATTTTTATCGAAATGAACTAGTTATCAACTAGAATTATAATTCAGTTATTTTTGAAATAAATAAATTGGATTGAGAATCGGTTTTAATATAACCAGAATTTCTAATATATGAATTGGAGTGGATTTGAATGGAAATCATCTTTGAAATATTTCAATATTGGATTTCGTGATCATACGGATATTGTTATGGAAATTTGGATGATATATTTATATCGTTATTTCCAATACGATGTTTGCTGGTTTCAGAATTTGATATTGAATATAAGCCGATGTAATTTCGATTCAGAGCCTTGTATTTAATATCAAATGGAATTTTGGGTTTGCCATGAATGGTGTCTTTATTAATACTGTTCTTGAACCCAATTGAGAAAAAAATAAATATTTTAATTAAGATTTAGAGAAGTTTTCCAATTGATTAATATTTAATTGGAATTGAGTGAACAGGTGACTTGCGGGTGATGGTCTGGGGGTCAATCGGCGACTGCGGTGGTTGTGCATGTGCACACCATACTGAGCACAAGGGAGATTTTCTGGGTGCAGTCCTAGAAAGATAAAATAAGCATTTCTATTGCAGTAGTAGTTCTATAATGTTTATATATATATCAGTGGGTCGGTGGGTTCAATATTCCTTATTATTTGGTGCACGCTGAGATATTTTCATTTGTGTCATGGTGATGTGGTCATTTATGGAATTACCGTCAGTGTTCTCGTGTTTGAGTGGTAGTATCAGTGTAATTAGGATTTTGGTTGATGTTGGTAAGGTTATTAGCATCAGGTGTTCAATCCAGTAATGTATGATTTCCTTTTTGGTTTTGTTCTCATATGTGATTTCTTTCATGGGAGCAGGGGTCTGGAGAATTAAACTTGGTCAGTGGTATCACTTCGTTTGTTTTCGAAGTGTTTGAGTAGCTTCCTCAACTATATATAAATTGAAACTGTAGTTTGGAAATGAATAGAAGAACATAAACTGAAATAGAGAAAGTTAAAGAAGAAAGAGTAGAAGAGAGAGGGAACCAGTATTAGTAAGGCGTGAGGAGAAATTGGACTGGGCTTGACCCACTTTAGAAATACATACATACATATATATACATATACATATACATATACATATACATACATACATATATATATACATACATATATATATATATAAAGAAGGAGGTGGGTCAGCAAGTTTTGGGCCAGGGAGAATACTTGGCTGTAGGCTTTGATTATTTAAATAGAAACAGGAAATAGGAAGGAGAGATTGTCTTGTTAAATTTAAAGCATTTGTTTAGTTTAAATATGATAACATTAAACAATCACTTCATTTAAAAGAATAAATAGAAATATTTAAAAGAGTATTTTACGTGAAAGTTGTAAGGTAAGTAAATTATAAGATATATACACACACACATATACATATGTATTGATATAAGTTTGGACCAAGAACAAATAGATTTGGCTAGTGTATAATCGAGTAAATTGATTTTTGCAACGCAGTTATCATGTTTAAATGAATTAATTTATTTAATAATTTAAAGTGATTTTTACACTAAATGTGTTCATATTTAATTGAATGTAAATTTACTCTTGAACTAAATTAATGAATAATAATGATTTGTAAATACGGTAAATACCAAATTAAATGTTCAACCAATCGATTAATTTATTAAGTCATTATAATTATGTGAATCGTAATTATATATCTTAATTGACATCTCTTAGTGGAATTTAAACATCGTTCCACTATGTATTTTATTTACTGGAATGTTTAAAACACCCGGGTAGCAGAAATAAACACCGTTCTGCTATTTATTAGTTGATATATTTTATCAGCAATTATATGTTCTGAGATGTTATGTTATCAGTAGAAAATATTGTATTGTACTTACATACTTGTTTGTGTAAATTAGATTGACGAGTCGAATGTTATCTGTTATAAGAACTGATACATTCCATGGGAACTACAAAGTTGAAATTGCTGTAAAGTAATTCAGAAATAAATAAAAGCTTTAATAACTGGATATTAATTGTTTGTGAGAAACAATTTGATATTTTCAAATCAATTATATTATTAATTTATTTAAAAAGGAGGGATACATTATAATCAGTTAATCAGGCGGTTAAGGTTGATATAATTCAACATTTTAAGTAGATTTATTTATTTAATTAATCTGTTTCAATAGAAGAGGGTTCAATAGATAGCTGTTTAGAAACTTGAAATTTTTTTGGTAAGATAATGGAAAGTTTAAATAGTAATTTAACTTTGGACAAATTGTCTGAGATGATATGTTTAAACTTAATTACTCTTTTAATTAAGTAACTTTGCAAAGAGAATTTGATTACCAAACGGAAAAGAAATCAAGTCGATTTATTAGAATATAAATAATTAAATATTATTTAATCATGGCTTAGTAGATCCAATGGCATTAAAACTATCTATTTTATTTTATGTTTGATAGTTAAATAACTGACTATCAAATCCTGACCTTTTCGTATCGTTTTCGAAGAGACCGGAATCTAAATTCCACTTCGATTTGATATATACATTACGTGTCAGAGATTATTGAAGACCATTGAAGAAGGAGTATTGCAAGAGTCGTTCTGTCAAATCCTAGGTAGTAATTTCCAAAGATGGATTTACAAAATAGTGCCTTCGGTTTGTCCGGTCCCAGGATAATTTGTATGCACAAATGTTTGACAGAGTATGCCTAACCAATCACGTACGTTGATCTCTTCAAATGCATTTATGCTGGAGGCAGGGGAATTCGTTTCTCTTGCTTTATACCCGTAATATATTTTTAGGTAAGTTAATTAGTGGTTGGCGGTATAAACAATGTGCATTCAAAGAAATGATTTGTCAAAGGTAAGTTCAGCCTCAAGCCACACAACCAGGAAATGACAAAAATCGGGCAGGCAACATGGCTAAGTGGGTCTCTCCCATTAGGGTGTATTGTCACCATCTAGATAATATTCATATTTGTTTTTCTTTTGCTTCTGTATCTCCCGGGAATGGTAATGTTGCTAGCAACCATAAGGTGACAATATATTTGAAACGACCCAACTTCCCCGGTAAGGAAAGCACGGATTGAATTGAGAACAACACACAAAAGAACGCAGACAGAAGAACATTTCATTGTATATTACAACAATTCCATCAGAATACAAGAATATACAGAGTATTAACAAATAATATACATTATAAAATATCAGAGGTTACAATACATTACATAGCAGCGGAAAATAAAACAATACACAACTAGAAGTAATACACGGATACAGAGCTTTCCGAGTATCGTTCCAGCTGTAAATCAGGATCCCGTGAATATAAATCTGCAAAATCAAAGCTACTAGCTGCCCGTGTCAAAGTAAGGGCACCCAGAGTTTAGGTTAAAACAATAAACTCCAGATCAGTCATGTGACTGGTGTGAGAACTAAAACAGTTATTAATCTTTACTTTAATGTTCGGTAAATTAAGGGACCACGCCGTATAACACGGAACGGATTTCCTCCCAAGAATACCAGTGCATAAAACAAACAGCGCAATGCTAAATAAAGAACAATGAAGTTGTTATAAGACCCAGGTCCCATCACACAATGCAACGCAAGCCGGAGGATAGGGTTTTTACCTTATAATAGCCAAAGAATGTTTGATACGCTAAATTTCATGTTTTAATTCTTAATTAGACTCCAACCGTAAATTAGTAAGAGAACGATTCCCTAAGTATTAACCCCGAAGGCCGAAACCAACATCAGACTAATACCTAGGAAACCACCCATCTTAGCTCATTTCCAGTTAGTTTCTGATTTTATATACAATCATAAATATCAATCATAGGCGAAATGAGCGTTCCATGCCACTATGTCTCCATATATAGCTATACAATCAAAACCGCAATTGTCACATATTGGAAGTTGGATTTTCATCTGTGAACCGAGGCAAAAGATAGTCCTCACCGAATTCGAGACGCTCTAGTCCACCCCTCAGGCAAGCGTGCAGGCAATCCTTGGATCGTCAGGGTCGGTCCACCGATGTGGATTATTATGCCTGAACACTGCGTTTCCCCGCCCTTTGGGGCGTAAATGAGCCAACGAATGACTCCATCGGCTTCACATAGTCACCGATATATCCGAGGCGCCTCGCAAACCAACAACCACATAAGTCAAACTTGTCAGGGCATGTCAAACCACTGACGCCACTTCTAACTAGAAAGAAACGCATGTCCTCCCTGATGTCCTCTCCCGTTTCTGGTTCACAATCGCGGTGTGAGGCTCGCGAATCAATGTTACACAAAGCTATGCTACACAGGACGTGCTTTGATCATCAACCACAAGACTATGCTTTTCAACAGAAGCCTTGATCATTTGCATCTTCGCATGCCACACAGGCAAACCACTCCATGCAACCAATATCCATCAATCACACAGAATGATATCCAATGTCAGACACACAGTCCATTTACAAGTTCGTTCTGGGTCTGAACGAAACCGGAGGCACCTAGTACCTCGCATATCCATTGATCTCCAAGCACGTCTGGACGACCACTAACTGATTCTCTCCTCTTGGGTGTATGGCCCAATCAAGATCATCAGTAATCACCTAAACGACGTGAAGACCTCCGGTCTTCGACCATCGTCTTCATCTTCAACTTATCATCGTATCAGCTATTCAGAATGGGATAAACCCGGTCTTTTCGAATAACTCGCGTATATAATAAACAAGTGCTACACAAACACAACATACGCCTCATTCCAATTCATCAGTCACTAACCGTAAATTAGTAAGAGAACAATTCCCCAAATATTAACCCCGAAGGCCGAAACCAACATCAGATCGATACCCAGGAAACCATTCATCTTAACTAATCTTCAGTTAGTTGCTAAATTTCACATTCTTAGGGAGAGGTTCCCATTAATTTTATCAAAGAGAAATTCCTTAAATTTATTCTTTAATCTTCTTTTGAATCTTAATTCAAACCAAATAATGGTTTATCCAAACTAGCCGGGAATAATGAACCTTACCGAAGTAATCATTTGTTTTAATTTCCCAATCCCAACCTATTTGTCCCATGAAGTAAAACTGGTAATACTTCATATCTAACACCACGGTATTATCGGTAAATTCAATTACCATTTCACGTTCAAATCTAATTAAAGATTTAACTATCGCCTAGAGCAAAACTGGTGATACTCCATTCTCGATCTTTTCAATCTAATTAAAGGTTCGTTAAAAATCCATTTAGTTTTAATCTTTAACTGGGTTAAAGAGCCGATGTCATTTAAAACACGGTCCACGATAAACCCTAAAATCACATCACATTTCAATCAGTCCCTAACCGTAAATTAGCAAGTGAGCAATTCCCTAAGTATTAAACCCGAAGGACGAAACCAACATCAGATCAATACCCAAGAAACCATTCAACTTAACTAATCTCTAGTTAGTTTCTGATTTTCTTAACTCCGTTGGGCCTAAGAACAGTATTATTGGAGATACCGTTCACGACAACCCAAAATAACATTCCATTAATTATCGGGTTAAAGAACAAATGTTATTTAAAACACCACCCACGATAAACCCAAAAATCAATTCAAATTCAATTCCAATTAAATACCATTTAATTGGTACACTTCATTAAATCTAAATAAAAAGATTTAATCTTTTTCTCAACTGGGTTTAAGAACAGTGTTAATGAAGAAACCATTCACGACAAACCCAAATCCCGTTTGATATTAAATACAAGACTCTGAATAGAAAATATACCGGCTTATATTCAATATCAAATTCTACGACCTACAAATATCGTATTGGAAATAACGATATTAACATATCTTTCAAATCCCATAACAACATCTGTATGTATCATCACTGAATCCAACATCGAAATATTCCAAAGACAATTTCGATTCAAATCCCTTCCAATTCAATTATTGGAAATTCTGGTTATTTTCAAAACCATTTCAAATCCAACTTATTTATTTTAAAAATAAATAGAATTATAATTCTAGTTCGAAACTAGTTCATTTCGATAAAAATCAATTTTTATCTTTTCAAATATGGAGTTTTTCATCCCAATTCTTCCCAAATCATTTCTTACGATTTTGCACAAATTATTACTATTTTTAATAATTTTACCAAGGCCCGTACAGTCGATTTCCGTCAACGGCCATCGAACTGCACTTACAACGATCTTTTCCAAATTTAATTTGGACATAATTCCAAATCCAACCGTTAGATCTCCAATTTCTAAAATCCGTTAGAAAGCTCTTTTCGATACGAACCCAACGGTTCCAGTTTTAGGAGAATCCGACGGTCGGATCTCCCGTAATATCCATTCAAAGTCAATGGTTGAAATTCGCGAACTGCCGGAGCGCGGCGCGTTTTATTCAGGCCATTATATATATATATAATATATATTATATATATTTCTTCAATTTCCTTTTAAAAAGTATTTTATAAATTGTTTTAAATTCGTTTTCAAAATGATTTCAACTTCCATCTCAAATTCAAATCAAAATTGAATTTTCCAATATAAATTCGTTTTTAAATTCATTTCAAATCGATTTCAATTCAATTCGAATTTCAAATCGTTTCAATTTAATTCGAATTTCAAATCGTTTCAATTTAGTTCGAATTTCTAATCATTTCAATTTAATTCGAATTTCAATTCTTTTCAATTTAATTTGAATTTCAAATCATTTCAATTTAATTCGAATTTCAAATCATTTCAATTTAATTCGAATTTTGAAATCACTTTCAATATTCATTGAAAAATGAATAAAATCGATAAAAATATCGTTCATGTCAAAATGGCGTCAATCTAGTCAACACGGCTTTATTCAACACATGAATATTTATTCTATTCAACATATGAATATATTTTCTATTCAACACATGAATATATATTTTCAATTCAACATATGAATTTATTTTCAATTCAACACATGAATATATATTTTCAATTCAACACATGAATTTTTTTCTAAATTGGAATGAGGCCCAATCAATTACCATATAATGTTAATTATATGGATTTTCTACAACACATGTATGTAATAGCAACGATAAATAATCAACCATCATCCAGAGTGCATCACACAACTACATAAGCATTAAATGTAAATAATTAACGCTTACACAGTCTGTCAACCCATCGATTGACATACAACTAAACAATCGGGATTAGTGTACGTCGAATATCATCCCAATACCCTTGTGGGGTTTCAAATCAACAAACACATATTTTTTTTGTGCAGTTGGGCGATGTGTAAAATTTATCGTCCCAATCAATATCAATCAAATTAGTGTATATAAACAAACCTCCGATTTGTTTATAATTATTTGTTTTATATACACGTTAAAAATTATATTTTTAACTATAAAATATTTTCCACTATAAAATATTTTATTTCATTCCAAATCACACAATCAAATTTCACAACATAGCAACCAAACAAACAAGTCATCCATGGTATGTGGACGACTGGCGTCGGGTGCTACTAAACACCATCTGCATCCTAGTATATATTTCAAACTAGAAATAAATTAAAATAAAAGTGAGGAGTTCTCACCAAAGCTAAACCAAACACCACGACTCTTCATATGTAGGAAATCTTCGCCATTCCCGCCTTTTGTCACTTTCGCCGACTGTATCCACTACATATATAAAAATCACATTTTTATATTCTCTATTATATAAAAATCATATTTTTATTCTCTACTTCATATAAAAATTATATTTTTATTCTCTACACCATATAAAAATTATATTTTTATCACTTCGTTTGCATTATAAAAATCACCTCTTTTCTATAATAAAAATCTCATCTTTCCTATTGATAAAAGTCGTATTTTTATTTCTAATCTAAATCTATAAAAATCGAATTTTTATTTCAAATCAATATATGCAAAAGTCCTATTTTTATACGCTATTCAAATATATAAAGATGCTATCTTTATTAAATCTACAGATATATAAAACCCAGACTTTTCTATTAAGTGAATAACATAAAAATAAAATGAACTAAACTCACTTTCGTTAAAAAAAATCGATCTTTTGTTGAAGGAGGGGGCCCACTTCAGTTGTTGGTGTTCGGGATGGCTGCGTTAGAGCTGGAGGGTGCGGTGGCGGCAAGGCAAAGGGGGGGGGGGGGTCGGCGTCAAAGTCGATAGGGTGTGGGGTGCGGTTTTCGAGAGGAGGGAGGGGGCGCGAGGAGGTCGGAGGGTGGTTGGGGAAGTTCGTCGGAGGGGCGGCGACCCCTGGTGGCAGCGGCGATGACTTCCTCCCCCTCTGTCGTTTTTTTATTTCGTTTCGATTTGAACTGAAGGAAGAAAGGGAGAGGGAGGGGCTATTATATAAATAAATATATATTTTTTATTATTAAATTTTCTAAAAAGCAACTTTAATTTTCGACCTTCAAACGAGACCCACCGCCTGTCGTCCCCAGCTAATTACCCCCATTCCAAACACAATGGGATATGTATCGTAGGCTGATTCAATTGTTTCGATCAGTTTTCTTCAAAATCAAAATATAACTCTATATATTGAATTTGAACGTGCATTTCAATTTACCGGGGTCACATACAGACTTCAAAAATTCCTGAAAAATATTTTCTAGCTCCGTATTGACGATACGGTCTTAACAGAACTAATTTCGTCGAATTTTGAGACCGTTTGAAAAATGGCCATTTTCCAGTCGATTAAATTCAACTGAAATGGTCAAAACACGTTTACCTTCCACGCTCACATGTTGATTCGAAAAATTATGAATTTTGAAACCTAGCAATAACCAGACATCGTGGATCCAAAAAAAGTGGTTTCGTCGAAAACCGGGGTCGTTTGCAAAATTGCTATTTTTACGGGCTAGAATTCCATAGCGACTATTCTGAATTTTCAACTGGACGTATCTTTTGATTCCCACTATGAAATTTTGATTTCCCGGATTCGTTGGAAATATATTCTCAATTAGATTCAAATATTTTTGGTTTCACTAAAATCCGGTTTATTTTGCACCCGGTACATTCATTTGAAATTTGAAATCGAATTACCGAACTACCACGCCATTTTCAATTCCTTTTATAAATAAAATAAAATATTTATATTCTAATGACGAGCTATATAAATATATACGTTCTAATCTATTCCAAATGAATTTGTCGTCGTTATTATTTAAAATAATTCATTTTAAATATTCAAAATTCGCTAAAATTGCCAAAATAAAAAATTTAAATTGGCTCGGATTTCCGGCTTATTACAATCTCCCCCACTTAAAATTTTTCTTCCCCAAAAAGGAACGAAGCCGAAAGTTGTTTCACAAATCAACTCAACTTCCATTATTTTAACTACGACTTAAGTTCTTCAACTTTTCAGTTTCTAAGAACATTTCAAATTTTTCAAAAAAAATTGGCTAACACCCTAAATTTCGCCATAACCTCCCCTGCACTGGGGGACTTCGAGATATTTCATATAGCCTCCCATGGCCTTCTTCAATCCAAAAGAAAAAGCCAAGCGGCTAGCCAAGCGGCTAGCCAATCGACTCATAAAATCATCCAAAACCCAAGAAATACAGTAAACATTTACCTATTTGTCGGGCAAACAATTTTATTCCTCTTCTCTAGCCTCCTTGCTATGACCTGTTCAATGTAAGTACATGCATGAAAATGCGACAAATTTTCAATACAACTCACTATTTGATTCAATTTGGCTAAAGGTTCAACATTTTAATTAATCAACCAATAATCAAACAACACAATCAGCAATCAATTAGTTGATTAGCTTTTCAAATTCATAACTTTGATACATAGTCCAAAAATCATATTTTTGATGCCAAATCACAACAATAAGACCTATCTAGTTTTGGTTTTCACACCAGTCAATAGGAAATATATAAATATCCCACCTTCGGCACTCGAACATCAACTCTGATGACGATGCATCAATCATCAGAATCATCTCCGGGCGACTAGAGTGTGATTCTATATCTATCCAGTATATTTGCGACTTCGTATACACGCTAGCTAGGCGTATATGCAAAATCTTCATATACTAGATTGTCCAAATCAATTTAAAATAAATTATTCAAATACGTATAATACGATTAAAATTTCAAAACAAAATTTGTTTTTCTTTTTATATTTCAAAAATATACTCTTCACACTCGTTCTATGATACTACTGATCCTATTTCTAACGAGTCATTCCCATTGGATATTACTAATCCAATCTCAGATGAATTCTTTCGTATGGTTCTAATGTGTCTTATTCTCTGAGCTTTGTAAACCAAAGCTCTGATACCACTTGAAACGACCCGAATTTCCCCGGTAAGGAAAGCACGGATTGAATTGAGAACAATACACAAAAGAACGCAGACAGGAGAAATTTTCATTGTATATTACAACAATTCCATCAGATTACAAGAATATACAGAGTATTAACAAATAATATACATTATAAAATATCAGAGGTTATAATACATTACATAGAAGTGGAAAATAATACAATACACAACTAGAAGTAATACACGGATACAGAGCTTTCCGATTATCGTTCCAGCTATAAATCAGGATCCTGTGAATATAAATCTGCAAAACCAAAACTACTAGCTGTCCGTGTCAAAGTAAGGGCACCCAGAGTTTAGGTTAAAACAATAAACTCCAGGTCAGTCATGTGACTGGCGTGAGAACTAAAACAGTTATTAATCTTTATTTTAAAGTTCGGTAAATCAAGGGACCACGCCGTATAACACGGAAGGGGTTTCCTACCAAGAATACCAGTACATAAAACAAATAACGCAATGCTAAATAAAGAACAATGAAGCTATTATAAGACCCAGGTCCCATCACACAATGCAACGCAAGCCGGAGGATAGGGTTTTTACCTTATAATATCCAAAGAATGCTTGATACGCTAAATTTCATGTTTTAATTCTTAATCAGACTCCAACCGTAAATGAGTAAGAGAACGATTCCCTAAGTATTAACCCTGAAGGCCGAAACCAACATCAGACTAATACCCAGGAAACCACCCATCTTAGCTCGTTTCCAGTTAGTTTCTGATTTTATATACAATCATAAATATCAATCATAGGTGACATGAGCGTCTCATGCCACTATGTCACCATATATAGGTATACAATCAAAACCGCAATTGTCACGTATTGGAAGTTGGATTTCCATCTGTGAACCGAGGAAAAAGATAGTCCTCACCAAATTCGAGACGCTCTAGTCCGCCCCTCAGGCAAGCGCGCAGGCAAGCCTTGGATCGTCATGGTCGGTCCACCGATGTGGATTATTATGCTTGAACACTGCGTTTCCTCGTCCTTTGAGACGTAAGTGAGCCAACGAATGACTCCATCGGCTTCACATAGTCACCGATATATCCGAGGTGCCTCGCAAACCAACAACCACATAAGTCAAACTCGTCAGGGCATGTCAAACCACTGACGCCACTTCTAACTAGAAAGAAACGCATATCGTCCCTGATGTCCTCTCCCGTTTCTGGTTCACAATCGGGGTGTGAGGCTCGGGAATCAACGTTACACAAAGCTATGCCACACAGACCGTGCTTTGATCATCAACCACAGGACTCTGCTTTTCAACAGAATCCTTGATCATTTTCATCTTAGCATGCTACACAGGCAAACAACTCCATGCAACCAATATCCATCAATCACACAGAATGATATCCAATGTCAGACACACAGTCCATTTACAAGTTCGTTCTGGGTCAGAACGAAACTGGAGGCCCCTAGTACCTCGACTATCCATCGATCTCCAAGTACGTCTGGACGACCACTATCTGATTCTCTCCTCTTGGGTGTACGGCCCAATCAAGATCATCAGTAATCACCCAAACGATGTGAAGACCTCCGGTCTTCGACCACCGTCTTCATCTTCGACTTATCGTCATATCAGTTATTCAGAATGGGATAAACCCGGTCTTTCCGAATAACTCGCGTATATAATAAACAAGTGCTACACATACACAACATACGCCTCATTCCAATTCATTAGTCACTAACCGTAAATTAGTTAGAGAACAATTCCCCAAATATTAACCCCGAAGGCCGAAACCAACATCAGATTAATACCCAGGAAACCATTCATCTTAACTAATCTTCAGTTAGTTGCTAAATTTCACATTCTTAGGGAGAGGGTCCCATTAATTTTATCAAAGATAAATTCCTTAAATTTATTCTTTAATCTTCTTTTGAATCTCAATTCAAACCAAATAATGGTTTATCGAAACTAGACGTGATTAACGAACCTTACCGAAGTAATCATTTGTTTTAATTTCTCAATCCCAACCTATACATCCCATGAAGTAAAACTGGTAATACTTCATATCTAACACCATGGTGTTATCGGTAAATTCAATTACCATTTCACGTTCAAATCTAATTAAAGATTTAACTATCGCCTGGAGCAATACTGGTGATACTCCATTCTCGATCTTTTCAATCTAATTAAAGGTTCATTAAAACTCCACTTAGTTTTAATCTTTAACTGGGTTAAAGAACCGATGTCATTTAAAACACGGTCCATGATAAACCCTAAAATCACATCACATTTCAATCAGTCCCTAATTGTAAATTAGCAAGTGAGCAGTTCCCTAAGTATTAACCCCGAAGGCCGAAACCAACATCAGATCAATACCCAAGAAACCATTCTACTTAACTAATCTCCAGTTAGTTTCTGATTTTCTTAACTCCGTTGGGCCTAATAACAGTATTATTGAAGATACCGTTCACTACCACCCAAAATCACATTCCTTTAATTATCGGGTTAAAGAACAAGTGTTATTTAAAACACCGTCCACGATAAACCCAAAAATCAATTCAAATTCAATTCAAATTCAATTCCAATTAAATACCATTTAATTGGTACACTTCATTAAATCTAAATAAAAAGATTTAACCTTTTTCTCAACTGGGTTTAAGATCAATGTTAATGAAGACACCATTCACGACAAACCCAAATCCCATTTGATATTAAATACAAGACTCTGAATAGAAAATATACTGACTTATATTCAATATCAAATTAAAAAGATTTAACCTTTTTTTCAACTGCGTTTAAGATCAATGTTAATGAAGACACCATTCACGACAAACCCAAATCCCATTTGATATTAAATACAAGACTCTGAATAGAAAATATACCGGCTTATATTCAATATCAAATTCTACGACCTACAAATATCGTATTGGAAATAATGATATTAATATATCTTTCAAATTCCCATAACAATATCTGTATCATCACAGAATCCAACATCGAAATATTCCGAAGACAATTTCGATTCAAATCCCTTCAAATTCAATTATTGGAAATTCTGGTTATTTTCAAAACCATTTCAAATCCAATTTATTTATTTAAAAATAAAAAGAATTATAATTCTAGTTCAAAACTAGTTCATTTCGATAAAAACTATTTTTATCTTTTCAAATATGGAGCTTTTCATCCCAATTCTTCCCAAATCATTTCTTATGATTTCTCACAAATTATTACTATTTTTAATAATTTTATCAAGGCCCGTACAGTCGATTTCCATCTACGGTCACCGAACTGCACTTACAGCGACCTTTTCCAAATTTGATTTGGACATAATTCCAAATCCAACCATTAGATCTCTAATTTCTAATATCCGTTAGAAAGCTCTCTTCGATACGAACCCAACGGTTCTAGTTTTAGGAGAATCCGACGGTCGGATCTCCCGTAACACCATTCGAAGTCAATGGTCGAAATTCGCGAACTACCGCATCGCGACGTGTTCTATTCAGGCCATTATATATATATATTATAAATATTTCATCGATTTCCTTTTAAAACGTATTTTATAAATCGTTTTAAATTCGTTTCGAAACGATTTCAACTTCCATCTCAAATTCAAATCAAAATTGAATTTTCCAATACAAATTCATTGTAAAATCATTTCAAATCATTTCAATTCAAATTTCAAATCGTTTCAATATAATTCGAATTTCAAATCGTTTCAATTTGGTTCGAATTTCAAATCATTTCAATTTAATTCGAATTTCAATTCTTTTCAATTTAATTCGAATTTCAAATCATTTCAATTTAATTTGAATTTCAAATCATTTCAATTTAATTCGAATTTTAAAATCACTTTCAGTATTCATTGAAAAATGAATAAAATCGATATAAATATCGTTCATGTCAAAATGGCGTCAATCTAATCAACATGGCTTTTATTCAACACATGAATATTTATTCTATTCAACAAATGAATATATTTTCTATTCAACACATGAATATATATTTTCAATTCAACATATGAATTTATTTTCTATTCAACACATGAATATATATTTTCAATTCAACACATGAATTTTTTCTAAATTGGAATGAGGCCCAATCAATTATCATATAATGTTAATTATATGGATTTTCTACAATACATGTATGTAATAGCAACGATAAATAATCAACCATCATCCAGAGTGCACCACACAATTGCATAAGCATTAAATATAAATAATGAACGGTTACATAGTCTGTCAACCCATCGATTGACATACAACTAAACAATCGGGATTAGTATACATTGAATATCATCCCAATACCCATGTGGGGTTTCAAATCAACAAACACATATTTTATTTGTGCAGTTGGGCGATGTGTAAAATTTATCGTCCCAATCAATATCAATCAAATCAGTGTATATGAACAAACCTCCGATTGGTTTATAATTATTTATTTTATATACACGTTAAAAATTATATTTTTAACTATAAAATATTTTCCACTATAAAATATTTTATTTCATTCCAAATCACACAATCAAATTTCACAACATAGCAACCAAACAAACAAGTCATCCATGGTTTGTGGACGACGGGTGTCGGGTGCTACTAAACACCGTCTGCATCCTAGTATATATTTCAAACTAGAAATAAATTAAAATAAAAGTGAGGAGTTCTCACCAAAGCTAAACCAAATGCCATGACTCTTTATATGTAGGAAATCTTCGCCGTTCCCGCCTTTTGTCACTTTCGCCGACCGTATCCACTACATAAATAAAAATCACATTTTTATATTCTCTATTATATAAAAATCATATTTTTATTCTCTACTTCATATAAAAATTATATTTTTGTTCTCTACATCATATAAAAATTATATATTTATCACTTCGTTTGCATTATAAAAATCACCTCTTTTCTATAATAAAAATCTCGTCTTTCCTATTGATAAAAGTCATATTTTTATTTCTAATATAAATCTATAAAAATCGAATTTTTATTTCAAATCAATATATGTAAAAATTCTATTTTTATACCCTATTCAAATATATAAAGATGCTATCTTTATTTAATCTACAGATATATAAAACCCAGACTTTTCTATCAAGTGAATAACATAAAAATAAAATGAACTAAACTCACTTTCGTTAAAAAAAATCGATCTTTTGCTGAAGGAGGGGGCCCACTTTGGTTGTTGGCGTTCGGGATGGCTGCGCTAGAGTTGGAGGGTGCGGTGGCGGCAAGGCAGAAGGGGGGTCGGCGTCGAAGTCGATGGGGTGTGGGGTGTGGTTTTTGAGAGGTGCAGTTTTCGAGAGGAGGGAGGGGCTTGAGGAGGTCGGAGGGTGGTTGGTGAAGTTCATCCGAGGGGCGACGCCCCCTGGTGGCAATGGCGTTGACTTCCTCCCCCTTCGTCGTTTTTTATTTCGTTTCGATTTGAAATGAAGGAAGAAAGGGAGAGGGAGGGGTTATTATATAAATAAATATATATTTTATTATTAAATTTTCTAAAAAGAAACTTTTATTTTCGACCTCTAAACGAGACCCACCGCCTGTCGTCCCTAGCTAATTACCCCCATTCCGAACACAATGGGATATGTATCGTAGGCTGATTCAATCATTTCGATCATTTTTCTTCAAAATCAAAATATAACTCTATATATTGAATTTGAATGCGCATTACAATTTACTGGGGTCACATACAGACTTCAAAAATTCCTAAAAAATATTTTCTAGCTTCGTATTGACGATACGGTCTTAACAAAACTAATTTCGTCGAATTCTGAGACCGTTTGAAAAATGGCCATTTTCCAGTCGATTAAATTCAACTGAAATGGTCAAAACACGTTTACCTTCCATGCTCACATGTTGATTCGAAAAATTACGAATTTGAAACCTAGCAATAACTAGACATCGCGGATCCAATATAAGTGGTTTCGTCGAAAACCGAGGTCGTTTGCAAAATTGCTACTTTTAAGGGCCAAAATTCCATAGCGACTATTCTGAATTTTCTGCTGGACGTATCTTTTGATTCCCGCTATGAAGTTTTGATTTCTCGGATTCGTTGGAAAGATATTCTCAATTAGATTCAAATATTTTTGGTTTCACTAAAATCCGGATTATTTTGCACCCGGTACATTCATTTGAAATTTGAAATCGAATTATCGAACTACCGCGCCATTTTCAATTCCTTTTATAAATAAAATAAAATATTTATATTCTAACGACGAGCTATATAAATTTATACGTTCTAATCTATTCCAAATGAATTTCTCGTTGTTATTATTTAAAATAATTCATTTTAAATATTCAAAATTCGCTAAAATTGCCAAAATAAATTTTTTATATTGGCTCGGATTTCCGGGTTATTACAATATTCGATACACTCAAGAAAAATGAGTGGTCGATCATGTGTATCCAGGTTGCAGGATGTTCTTGTTGAACCCAGTGTATTCCCCTCTAGAGATACTATCAGAAGGTGGTTCTATACCTTGTCATAATTGGATATCCATTATATAATATGCGCTCGCGGTTTTGACTGTATACTATATCGGTAGAGCGTGAGATGCAAGCGTTCTACTAGATTGATATTTATTTGATTCAGACACTATTATGATATCAGAAGAATTTTAATATAAAGATGTTTTGGTTTATCGTAAGGTAAAAACCATACATATTTATGTATGGTTCGGTCTTACGATTATCTTTTCTTTCAAAATGCTTTTGAAAGTTAAACAAGTGTTTTGGGATTCCCATAAGGGAAAAACCCATTCCATTTTTACGGCGTGGTCTAATGAGACATCAATTACTTAAATCAAGCCGTATAAAAATCGTTCACTCATACCAGTCCTATGACTGACCCAGAGTTTATTTTTCTATGTTTTTCCCTAAACTCTTGGGTGCCCAAATTTGTACGGGTAGTCAAGTAGTTCAGGATTTTACAGATTTATTCGTAGGAGCTTGGAGTAGGAGGCTTCTACGATAGATATTTAGAGTTTATTTCTGCTGTGTTTTATATGTAATGTACTTTGATAATGTATGTAAGTTCAAATCCAGTTTGTATTTCAAAAGTTATTATATATATATGTATTATATTTTGTTTCGCTGCGATTGTGAGATTATGTGGTGTTGTTCAGTTCGATCTTCTATCCATTTTCTTCTATTCTAATTTTCTTTCTTTATATTTCACATTCTCTAATTTCTTTCTATTAATGATTCATATTCCCGCGCCATTTGGGTTGGACGTGAGTTGTATTCATTCGATTCAAATGTTATGGATTTCCTGGTCATTACACTTGGTATCAGAGCTGAAGGTTGCGTAGTAACCTTGTCTCTGTGGTGTAACTCGATAGAGATGGGGTTAGTAATACCCTAAATTGAGTTTGAGTGTATATATGAGCGCGTATTTGTTATTTGATATAAAAAACAATTTTATTTTGTGTTGGTTAAATTGTTGAGTAGTATAAAAATTCCAAATTGACGCGTTTAGCTGATGAGGCCGATAGGGATTTCTAAACACTTAAATAGAATAATTCAACACGGTATTGTTTTAAAAGTTGGGTAAATGAAATACTTTTTCCCAAAAATTATATTTTGGTTATAAAAGAATAAATTTTTGGGAATTATTATTATATATAGAGATGTGTTGATTTTTAATCTAACTTGAAATAGCTATATATAACCGAATAAAATTTGTATAAGGAAGAGATACAAAAATAAGACAAATTGGAAATTTGTTGAGTAGAACAAAATGGTTTGGAAAAATTCAAAAGTTTTGAATTTAAATAAAATCAAGTTACATGATTTCAGATTGATTTGGAATTAAAATCGAAAACCTAGATTCTGGAGTTTGAAAATTTAACTAGAATTAAGAAATTGGAACCTAACTGGAAATTGGTTGAGTTAATTGATTTTCTGAGTATTGGTTTGATGTTGATTTCGGTCTTCGGGGTCTATAATTAAAAGATTATTTTCTTACTGATTTACGGTCAGGAACTGATAAATGTTGAAGAGAAGAAATGTATAAATTAGAAATGGAAATGTTTTCCAAATGTAAATAACAGATATTTCTAATTATGAAGATGGTTGTGATTGATAATTAGTTGCTGATATATTGAATATTTTGGATGCTTTATTTGTTGTGATTGCTAGAGGATGACCCACGTGTGTGTATAAGTCTGTAACAATAAATATAACTAGAATCTTTTCGTTACTCTTCAATTTTGAGGACGAAATTCTTTTGAGATAGGTAGATTGTAACATCCCGGTTTTTAACTGACTTTGTTAAACAATAAATCTTTGATTATATCAACAATTTATTAACATTAAGTAGAATTGGAGTTAATATTTAAGAGAAAATTAATTGATCTTTTATTTAAATTCCTATGTGTATATAAATGTAATACATACATACATACATACATATATATATATATATGTACATTGATTAGTTATAAAAATATTTAATATATGTAAATATGAAAATATAAGGGTATAAGTGATATTTTATCCTTTATTTTACATTTATAATTAGTTTTTAACTCACGGGAAAAAACCAATAACTTATGTAAATGTTGCATTACTTCATATGTAAGGAAGTAAAGGGAATATGCAAGATTTAAGCACTATATACTTAAAGATCATGAATCTTTTAATGAAAATATTTTGATGTATACAAAATTGTGCCATTCAAATCAATTACGTAACTAGACAATATAGCTAAGGTAGCTTAAAAATACATAGCCATTTATTTCTTGCCATTGAAGTTTAGCCTTATAAACTATTTCGTATATGTGCCTGGTATAAGAATAATGTATTAAATATTCTAGCTATTAATGTATAGCTGAACCTAGGGAACATAGATCTTTCCAATCAAATGAAGCGTCTGGACATGAAAGAGACAAGAGGGCTTGTAAATTAAATATACCCATTTGTACATGACTAGCCATAGCATGTTTATATTACAGCTAAACTATAGGCAAATGCTTATACCACTAAAACTAGGCAAGTTCTTTCAATCAAACTGCTAGGCATTCCATTTGCACATGGATGGTACTACATACACATCAACTTCGTACAGAAGCTACCCTTGTTAAGGCGGCCTATCCAAGCCTAAGCACATGCATGTTTAGGCAAAACAAATCACCATAGCATGTATCAAACTCTACCCAAACTAGGCACATGTCCTTTTAGTCCAAGTAAAGCTTATGACATCCCTTCCATCAAACCAATAACAGCCTAAGGTAACGAAGATTGTAGCATGTGTTACTTAAGAGTTAAGCATAGGATTCTTCAAATAATAACACATGACTGGTACACTGGTTTGTATAGAACATGCATAATTGTGCACTTCAACAAGCCTAGAAAGTTATGAACATACAAATGAACAAACTATGCCACTTCAATTTAATCAATACATCAACTTTATCATCCCCCGAAAGCCCTATATATTAGCATGTAGTTACTACTCTGTTTAACCTTATATAAATACACACATACCACTTGAAAACCGGCACCAGTTAAGTTATGGGATCTGAAACCAGAGAGCTAAGAAATGGAAGATGACCTTAGACAAAAACTGGAAATAAAATAGTTGGAGAAGCAAAGCAAAACCTTGAACCTGAAAATCAATGGAAAACAAAGAATGCAAGATTATCTTTGTGAGTAAATCTCCTTTTCCCCTTTGGCATTGATTATTTATATAATGATGTAAATAATAGTGATACATATAGATGGGTGGTATCTAGTTCACTGATGTTCATATCAAACCAAAGAAAAAAGAGAAAAACCTGAAGCAACTGTTAAACAAAATAAGTGAACCTCACTGTGATCTTTAATTTAAATCATTACTTATATTGCTTGATATGCCGTACTTGCTCAGAATATATACTGTGTTTAAACACAATAATCTTCATGAAACCTGGAACTGAATACAGCCTGTAAGAAATGGTCAAGTAAGTCTCTGTTTACTATAACTACTCCCTAGCTTCAATGATCCAGAACTTGAATTCTAGTAAGTTTTAAGAATGGTACTCAACATAATAGTTGTGTATATAAGCCCAAGGTTTATGCTAAAAATAGGGTTACTTCGAATAAATATATATATATATATACACACAGTTATATATACATATAATTACAGGAAGGGCTTTGTAAACTAAAAAATGAATCATCGAAAAATAGAAATTCAGGTATACGGTTGTATTACATATAGAAAACAAAGATTTTCAAAACAAAAATTAGTTTTTTAGTAATCTACAGCGAGAGAAAATATTGGAAATTTATTTTGGGTAAAATAATTTATTTTTAAAACAAAAAATAGTTTTAGTAATCTACACTACTCTGGTTATCAAAGAGGGTGCAGACAGAGTTTGGCTGTTACTAGTTGTCGTGGTTGGTCAGGGGAAGCATATTTTGGTTTTGAGTTTTGTTTGGGGTCAGCCTTTAAATTTGATTTGTACGTGAAATATAATTGATAAAGTTGGAAGGTATAGGGGGTGGAAGTACGCCTGAGGTCGGTGAAGCTGTCGAAGGTGGCATAGGCTTTTCATGTTGTAACACCCCACGTCCGTTAATGTCACTCACAAAGGGAATGCATTAAATTTCGTGGAGCGTTATAAGTAAATAGAACAGAATATTACAAGACAAATACATAAAATAGTACTTTAAAATTTTCTAACTTTATTGTAGCGGAAACAAAAATAAGTTTGGTTACATCTTCTCACACATCACACCAAAACCAAGTACATAATATCAGTCTTGTACAAAAGTCATCAGAGTACATAATTTTTAAAACCATAATCCCCAATCAAAAATGTCATATGAAAGAGAAACAAAGCTAAGAATTACTTTCAGCACTTCAAGCAGGAAAGTCTGAATCAAGCTTCAACGTGCCCACCCTGAGAACCTGAGGGGGGGGAGGAAATAGGCGAAACAAAAAGGGTCAGACATAAAGTCTAGCGAGTCTAGTGATTTTAACAATATAATTAGTAGAGCAACATGATAAGAACATAAACTGGATATAAGATATGACTGTAACATAAGCAGATATGACAAGGTAACAAGATGATTAAGATATAACTTTGACTGCGCTTCTAACCACTATAAGATATTCTCTACACCGCACCAATACTAGTTTCATACTAAAAGATGATCCCTCTGGCTAAATAGAATGATGATAGTTTCGTGTACTTCTAGTTGCCATCATAGGTAACCAATGTGCACCTATCACCACTAGATGCATCCACCATCCTCCCTGTTCGATTATATACCTCTAGCTGCTATCATAGGTAACCAATATCCACCTATCACCACTAGATGTACCCTCCCCATTCGATTGTGTAACAACCCGGAAAATCAGAACCAATTTAAATTTTTTAATTTGGCTATTTCAGTGGATTTTGAATTTTTAAAATAAATTATTTTAAATAATAACGACGAAAAGCCAATTTGAATCAATGTTTGAAAATAAATATATTTATTTTAATTATAAACAAGACCAGAAATGGCACGGCAGTTTGAAAATTTGAATTCAAACTTTGACCGACTATACCGGGTGCAAAATAAAACGAATTTTAGTGAAACCAAAAATATTTAAATCTGTTTATGAATATCTTTCTAACGAATCTGAAAATCAAAGTTTCATAGCAGGAATCAAAAGTTTAGCCAAATGAATTTTCAGAAAGGTCGCTATAGAGTATATATAGCCCTTGAAAGTAGCCATTTTGTAAACGACCTCTGTTTTCGACGAAACTACCTTTGTTGGATCCGGGATGTCAAAATATTGCTAGATTTCAAATTCCATAAATTTTGAAGTTAATATGTGAGCGTGGCGAAGGATAATGTGTTTGGTTGATTTCAGTTAAATTGGATCGACCAGAAAATGGCCATTTTTCAAATGGTCTCAGAATTCAACGAAACTAGTTTTGTTGGGATGGTATCGTCAAAACATAGCTAGATTAATTTTTCTGGAATTTTTGGGATCAGTTTATGGCCCCGGAAAATTGAAATGTACGTTCAAATCAAATATTGAATGTTTTATATTTTAATTTGAAGAAAAACTGACTAAAACAGTCGAATGGGCTTATGATACATATTCCATTGTGTTCGAAATGGAAGTATTTAGCTAGGGACGACAGTCGTTGGGTTTGGATTGGAGTTCGTATGTGATAGGGGGTATTTTCGGATTTAAATAAATAAAAAATAATTATAAATTCTCCTGGCCAATCACATTCTTTCTTCCTCCTCGCTCATACCCGATACCTCCTGCGGTCGACGATGGAAAGCCATTCAAACCTTTCCCCTTCAATTCCTTTCTATCCGCGCAGAATTAGACCCCAGTCCTGTTGGGAATTTTTGAGAGCCCTCTTCAAGCTTTAAATCCATACCTGTCTCATCCCTTGTCATCGCGTATCGGTGGAGATCGAGCCTCTCGAAATCCGCGACTTCAAGCCGCCGCCGAGCACTGGAGGAGCTGTCGATCTGCACACCATCACCAGCGACGAGAAGCTCCTTCCGAGCTCTTTCGGGTAGCGAAGGCCGATCGTCCCCTAGCACGCCGGTTTACGTGAAAAAGGAGACCCTAGTTTTGAACAACTTCAGAGAGGTACGGGTTTGGTATTTTTGAACTGATTTTAACATTTAAAAGTGCTGCAAACTTATAAAAATCATATCTTTTTCATGTGTGGTCGAAATCCAGTGAAACAAGAGACATTGGACTCATGTGGACGTCTTCTACATTTTTGAAGAGACCGGATATTTTTCTGAGCCTTCTACAATTTTTGGAGGAGTGGAACCCAATGTGAGATTTCTGAATTATAAACGATATGCAATGACGATGTATAAATTATACGGTCGATGTATGAGTTATATAAGACTTGTACACCTCATGTATAAGCGTTGTATAAGTTGTATGTGCGATGTATAAGTTATATATGCGTTGTAAAAATCATATATACGTTGAAATGATATTGATATATATTGAAATTAAATCGAAATATATTTATATACATATATCTATATATATACTCCCCTCGTCCACAGATCATGGACGATATATACTGGTTGTGATATTGTTTGAAATTGGTTGATGTGAAATATGATGAATATCATGAATGGTTGATTGAAAATGATTGATTGTGGTTGAAATCCCAATAGGATTAGTATATGGGAAAATTCTTCTACGTACGAATTAGATATTGAAATCCCCACTGTCAAAAGTTGTAAGGCTTTAAGGTAGGGCAAGGAGCCATACTAGGGACGGTGCCGGTTTTAACTACCCTGTCGTTATGCTGCCTAAATTTTATGAAATATTCCTGTGATTGATTTATATTCATGTATTGGAAATATATCCATGTGTTGGAAAATATTCATTTTTGAAATAAAATGGTTTGAGCGACAAAAATAACATTTTTATCAAATGTATGGAATAAAATGGTTTGAATGATAAAAATAACATTTTTATCAAATGTATGGAATAAAATGGTTTGAACGATAAAAATAACATTTTTATCAAATGTACGGAATAAAATGGTTTGAATAATAAAAATAACATTTTTATCAAATGTATGGAATAAAATGGTTTGAACGATAAAAATAACATTTTTATCGAATGAATGAAATAAAATTGTTTGAGCGATAAAAATAACATTATTATCGAATGTTTGAAATAAATTGTTTACAAATAGAAATCACATTTTTATAATATATATAAATCGCTAAAAATCTTCATTTTAGAAATAAATTGTTTTTAACAATGAAAATCACATTTCTATCATCAATATGAAGTATATAAAATAACCGTGTTTTGAAATAAATTGTTTTGACAATAAAAATCATATTTTTATCATGTATATGAATTGTTAAAAATAGTCATGTGTGGAAATAAATATCTGTTGGATAAAAATATTATTTTTATCACATACATGAAGTGAAATGGTTTTGAAATCGAAGAAGAATTATACTTATATATACATATATATAAATATAATTAAAATAAATCAAATAATGAAGCTGCAGTTCGCATTTTGAAACCGTGATATCAAACGACTATTGCAGGTGATCCGACCATCGGATTTTCCCAAAACCGAAACAGTTGGGTTCGCTTTGGAAATATCTTTCCAACGGCACTAACTTTGCAAAGATCCAACGGTTGGATTGTTTGGAATGTTTAATTCAAATCTAAATGAAAACAGTGCCAGAATCGATTATATATACATACATATATATATATAATTAAAATAAATCGAATAACGATGCTGCAGTTCGTATTTTGAAATCGTAACTTCAAACGATTGTACCAGGAGATCCGACCGCCAGATTTTCCCAAAACTGGAACCATTGGATTCGTTTTGGAAAGATCTTTCCAATGATATAAAATTTGTAAAGATCCAACGGTTGGATTTTCGGATATGTGTAACACAAATCTGAAAAAAACAGCACCACGGCCGCATTATGGCCTGAAGCGTCGTTTGAATAAATTGGCTATTTTTAAATAAATAAAAAAATAGCGATAAATCGTGATCAAACATTATAAATGATATGAAATGGAAATAAATGATATGGAAAGGAAATAAACTGAATTTACTCGGTTTATTGGATATTTGATGGTTGAATGTGTGTGACATGAAAATTACATTAACGTACTAAATTATGGATGTTGAATAATTTAACCATTGAAATGAATTGATTTGAATTCTAAATATGCATAGATTATTTCAAAAGGTCGAGTTAATTCTCATTTCAAATAATTGATCGATGGTTAGAAGTCGAAGATATGAAGACGATGCAAGACCGATGATCTTCAGGTCGGATGGATGGCTACTGATGCCTTGGATGGGAGTTGCTGCCTGAATGGGTCACAGTGGTTGTTGTTCGGACGTATTTGTTGATCGTTCGGATGTGCGAGGTATAAGGTGCCTCCAGTTTCGTTCAGACCCAAAACGGACTTGTAAATGGATGTGTGTCCGACGTTATAGATTGACAATGTGGCATACAGAGATGCAGTGATTAAAGCTTTTGTTAAAAAGTAGAGCTTTGTGGTTGATGATCAAAGCAAGGCTTTAAATAGCTAGCTTTGTGTTTAGCGTTGTATCGCGAGCCTCACACCCCGGTATGAGCCAGAAACGGGAGAGGACATCAGGGAGGACCTGCGTTTCTTTTTAGCTAGGAGTGGTGTTTTGGGTTTTACACGCCTGGGCATTTTACTTATGCAGATGACGGATAGCGAGGCACCTCAGTTTTATCGGTCGCTCCTGGGCCGATGGTTTTGTCGGTATATGACAAGTTTACACCCCATAGGGTGGGGAAATGCAGTGTTCAGGCATTTTAATCCACTCCGTGTGGACCGGCCCTGACGATCCAAGGGTCACTCGAGCTCTGATCCTGAGACATGGTAGGCTAGATTGTCTCGAACCAGTAAGGACGATCCCTTGCCTTGGTTCATGACGGAAATCCAATTTCCAAATACGACATCGTGTGGTTTTGATTGTATACCTATATATGGCGACATGATATATGGTACCCATGCCGTCTATGATTGATACTTATGATTGAAATTGTTTTTGAAACATATAAACACTAGTAATAATATAAAATGCTTTTGTTTTATTCGTATCAAGTATATTTTGGCTATTATAAGGTAAAACTCTATCCTCCGGTTTGCGTTGCATTGCATGATGGGAACTGAGTCTTATAATGGCTTCATTTTCATAAAAAGCATTGCGATGTTTAAAAGATTTATCTATTTTAAAGCACTGGCGATCCAATGGAGTAAACTCGTTCTGCGTTAGCGGCGTGGTCCAGTGATTGGCCATATTGTAAAATATGATAGGTAGATTTCACATACCAGTCCCATGACAGACTCGTGGTTTGTTTCACTTGCAAACTCGAGTGCCCCTATTTCTACACGGGCAGCCTTGTATTCAGGTTTTAGCAGGCCCTTTCTGGATAGCTGGAGCTGAAGCTGGATTCTATCACTTCTTTCTTTTTATGCTGTTCAGCTCCTGTTGTACATATTTTGTTTTGATTCCGCTGTAGACATTTATGTAAAACTGAACTGTATTTTGTACTAAGTAAGATCCTGTATACTGTGTGACTCTGATGATTATGTCTATCCAGTGTATTCTATTGTACATTATCTGGTGTATTTATTTATTTTTGTTCTGTTGTTATCAGTTTATGTGTTATATTCCAAAGATTACCCTTTCCATTATGGAACGGGGGTTTGGGGACGTCACAACGTGGTATCAAAGCTTTAGTTAAGCTTAGTTATAGAATATAACATATTAACGAACTCATCATAAATAGAACCAGTAGTGTTCTAAGACGGATTACTCATTTCAAATAGGATCAGGAATATCCTAGAATGAGTGTAGCAGAATGAAATACACCCTGATGGACACATTTACATTCAAGTATATGTCTCTATGTTTTAAAAATTACCTTTTCTGTTGGCCTAACACTTTATCTGCTATTTGCAGACATTGAAAAATGAGTGGCAGAAGTAGAAGAGGTAGGCTAGAACCAGATATTGAAGCTCTATTAATTAAGTATCGAAATCTGGGTGGTGTACCGATCTCAGGCAATGAATCTATTATTCAAACACAAGCCTCGATGTGTTCTGCTGAAAAAATCTTTAAAGGTTCAAAGCTGAGAGATGATCAGAAAATATTACTGGCATCTTGGGCACTCAAAGACGAAGCTTTAATCTGGTGGGATACCGTTATTAAAGATAATCCAGAAGGTGATATCACCTAGATAGATTTAAAGAATTTTTCAACGAAAGATTTATTCCTCCAGAAGCAACTGAGCAGTTAAGTGATGAATTCTACTATTTGATACAAGGGGATATGACCATTCCAGAATATCATAAGAAATTCAACGAACTTTCTCGTTTTGCCCCGAATTTAATTCAGAATCCAAAGATGAAGAATCTGAGGTTTATTAACGGGCTCCAAATAAAGTACCAAATTAATGTAATTGCACATGTGCAACAGTCTTTTTATGAAATGATATACATGGCTTATCAGTATGAAGATCTAGATAAGACAGGTGTTTTGGGCGGTGAAGAGGAAGTCAGTTTTATCAACAAAAGGAAATTCGAAGCTGATAGCCCAGAAATAATTGCGCATCTTGAAGCGAGTACAAAGTCTACGGGCAATAAGAGGCCAAAGGCCTGTCAGAAAAGGGTTAAGGCAGTCGTATGTTTAAAGTGTAATCAACAAGGGCACTCGATAAGGAATTATGAATCTTCGAACAAACGAAAGGATAATGGATCTAAATCCAAGAACAAGTTTCAACAGAACAGAAAATGCAGTCAATGTCACCAGGCTGGTCATCTTTCAAAGGCTTACCAGCTATTCAAGAAATCTAAAGCAGTACATGTAAATGAAGTGGCAGAGGTTCCTGAACCCTCGGCTAGTCAAGCGAGGCCAGATGTTTTAGAAGGCACGCTTACTGTAAAAAATATTCCAGTCAAAGTACTGTTTGATGCAGGCGCATCGCGAAGCTTTATTGCAAAGAATGCGGTTAAGAAATTGGATTTGAATTTGAAAAAGCTCAAAACACCCATGACTGTCCATAATCCGGTTGGGGGTTCCCTCGATCTTAGTTGGGTTTGTGGGGTGCCTGTTTCTTTTTCCTGTTATCGGTTCCCTACCATCGCGACCGTCATGAATTTTACTGAGTTTGATCTTATCTTGGGATTGGACTGGTTAACCAAATATGAAGCTAAGGTTAAATGCACCGACAGAGTCGTTAAGGCGAAGATTAAATCACGGGATCATATAACCATTCCATGTGAAGGTCCAAATTAAGATAGAAAAGATTTTTGACCAGCTTTGGATGTCTCTCCTGCTTAAATAGAACCTATTCCTGTCGTTACGGAGAATATTCCGGTTGACATAGAAAATATCCCTGTTGTGAAGAATTATGCGGATGTGTTCGAAGAAGTTATTAGCTTACCTCCGCGTAGAGAAATTGATTTCAAAATCTCTTTAGTTCCGAATGCAAGGCCAGTAGTTCACGCTATTCGAAGAATGACCTTGAAGGAGAAAGAAGAGTTAGACAGTCAAACTCGACAACTTGTATGGAAGGGTCTGATCAGACCTAGTTTCTCTGATTGGGGAGCAGCAGTGGTATTTGTCCCGAAGTTATATGGTAACCTCAGACTATGTGTGGATTATCGTGACTTGAACAAGCAGACGCGGAAAAATAAATATCCATTGCCGTGGATAGATGATTTATTGGATCGATTGAATGGAGCGCAAGTGTTTTCACGAATGGACCTAGCTACAGGTTTCCATCAGCTTCGTATTGCCGAAGAGTGTGTTCCTTTGACAAAATTCAGGGGTCCAGACTTATTCTACGAGTGGTTAGTAATGCCGTTCGGCTTATGTAACACTCTAGCGTATTTTGTCGATCTAATGAACCGGGTATTCAGAGAAGTATTGAATAAATTCGTACTGGTTTTCATTGATGACATATTGATCTTCTCTAAGTCAGAAAGCGAGCATGAAAAACATTTGGAACAAGTGTTAGAAATTCACAGAAAGAATGTTTTAAAAGAAAGTTTTCCAAATGTATATTCTGGCAAGAAGAAGTCAAATTTCTTGGCCACGTCGTGTCAAAGGAAGGAATTTCAGTTGACGCCAGTAAAATCACTGCTATTCAGAATTGGAAACAGCCTCGTACACCCATAGAAGTCCGAAGTTTTCTCGGATTGGCCAGTTATTATCGGAAGTTCGTTAAGAATTTTTCGAAGATATCTAGTTCCTTAACAAAGCTTACTAAGAAACATTTCAGATTCAATTGGACTACGGAATGTGAGGCAGCTTTCCAAGAGCTGAAGTTAAAACTGACAATTGCTCCAGTGTTAACAATTATTGATGGCAATCAAGACTTGAAAGTCTGGACCGATGCTTCTAAAGAAGCCCTTGGCGTAGTGTTAATGCAAAGAGGCCAGGTAGTCGCTTATGCTAGCCGTCAATTTAAACCACATGAAAAGAATTATGCAACCCAGAGGCAATATCTGTTGGGTGAGAAGTTCAAATTATATACTGATCATCAATCATTAAAGTATTTATTCACCCAGAAAGATCTGAATATGAAACAGCATCGTTGGTTAGAATTTCTCGCGACATATGATCTTGATATCTTATATACTCCGGGGAAAGCTAATGTTGTGGCTGATGCGCTCAGTAGAAAGAATGTAATTATCGCCAGTCTTATCATCACGCCTTCATTGATTGATAACATATCTTCTCTTCAGAAGGATGATCACTTCATTCAGAAGATCAGAGAGAGAATTCAGAAAGGCGAGCCCTCGAGTTTTCAAATTGATAACGATGGGATTCTGAGGTTAAAGGGTCGGATTTGTGTTCCGAACATTCCTGAACTCTGGAGAGAAGTATTGGATGAATGTTACAAAGCCAAGCTTAGTATCCATCCAGGAGTGAGAAAAATGTATAATGATAGCAAACGCACTTTCTGGTGGAGATCTATGAAATGAGACATTTCTTCATACGTTAGCCGGTGTGCTACTTGTCAGCAAGTCAAAAGCGATCAACAGAAACTGGCTAGACTGTTGCAACCATTGGAAATTCTAGGTGGGAAATGGGAACATATTTCTATGGATTTCATATATGGTTTGCCCAGAACCAGGAAAGGAAATGACAGTATTTGGGTGACCGTAGATCGTCTCATGAAGACCGCCCATTTCATACCTGTCAGATCGAATAGAACTGCTCATAGTCTGGCGTAGATTTATTTTAGAAAAATTGTTAAAATCCATGGAGTCCCCATGAGCATCGTTAGTGATCGTGACCCGGATGTTGCTAGTAAATTCTGGGAAGCATTCCAAGTAGAATTGGAAACTAAATTAAACTTGAGCACCGCTTATCATCCTCAAACAGATGGTCAAACTGAGAGGGTGAACCGTATTCTAGAAGATTTATTGCGGGCTTGTGTTATTGATTTTGGCGGATCATGGGAAGACCATTTGCATTTAGCTGAGTTCTCATACAACAACAGCTACCAGGCGAGCCTGACAATGTCGCCATTCGAAGCATTGTATGGTAGACTGTGCCGATCTCCTACCTGTTGGGTAGAACCTAGTAATAGACTCGTATTGGGACCCAATATGATTCGCGAAGCTGCGGACAAAGTCGATTTCGTTAAGAAACGATTACTAGTCGCTCAAAGCCGACAGAAGAGCTATGCAGATAAGAGAAGAAGAGATTTATCATTCGTTGTTGGCGATTACGTGTATTTGAAGTTATCTCCGATGAGAGGAGTAATCCTGTTCGGTAAAACAGGGAAATTGGTGCCCAAATTTATTAGTTCATTTCCTATTTTAGAACGAATTGGAACTCTCGCTTATAGGGTTCAATTTCCTAATTGGTTGCCTGGAGTACATGATGTGTTTCACGTATCTTAACTTCGAAAGCATGTGCATGATCCAGACTTGATCGTCGAAGAAGCCGCGCAATGGGATTTGGAAATTACTCCAGAATTGGCTATGAGAAGAGAGCCGCTAAAGATTATTGGCAAAGAAACAAAAGAGCTAAGGAACAAGAAGGTTCACTTAGTCAAAGTGCAATGGAGTGGAGATCCGCGAGACTGTACTTGGGAGACTGAGGAAAGCATTAAGAAAGCCTATCCCAAGTGCAGAGTGGATATCTCTGATTAACTCTGGTGCAAGGTACATTTATCATATTTTGCATTTCCGTTTTGTTCTCTATTTTGTTATTGTTTCCTTTTACATGGATGTAAATTTTTTAATTATATAGTCTGAAAGATTTTAAAAGAGTATATGAATTAATTAGTGTATTTTTGAAAGGTAAAAACAAATTGATTGTTGTTTGTGTTGTGTGATTGTGGATTTGATTAATTAAATTATTAGAATGATAGTTAATTTAATCGATAAGAGAATGAATGGTAAATTTATGCAATTAAATCACACATTGAACTGATTTGAAAATAGCTAAAAATATATGCATGTACATTATATATGTTTGAACAGGTAAATGGATTAGCTGTTGAGTTAAAAAATTATATGCATGCCCGACAAATAGATAAACCTTAATGAGTTGGATGCGCAATTTTATTTATTATATCAACTCCTGTGAATGCCATTGGATGAGGAGTGCTGGTTGTTCTGTGTGTAATAATAAACGTCGCCATAGGATAGTAACAATTAATTTTGAAGTACACTACATGGAATACTTCTTGAAGATAGGCATACTTCATCATATACCACATAAGCATTTTGAGCTTGTGTGACGAGGTTGAAGATTTACCATACGAGCGAGAGGCTTGTATGGCAATGACTATATATTACAGGTTGAACTGATGACTGATATGGACTATATAAAATGTAATGATAAATTGCAAGATTAATAAAAAAAAAACCACACGGGTCTGGAGATGACAATAAACACGTCTCTCTGGTCATTAAGGCACAAAAACCATTTATAGGGTGACGAGAATTTATTCTATGGAGTTATGATCTATGAACATTCCCCTATGGACATTGAAATATATCACTATAAATATATGCATGCTTATTAGGATTTATTGGGTACCTAATACGACCCAATAAATTTCCAAACCCCTCCCCGTACAAAGGAGGTTATGGCGAAATTTTTCGAAAATTTAAGGTGTTAGCCAAATTTTTGAAGAATTAGAAAATTCTTAGAAATCGAAAAGTTGAAAAATGAAAGTCAGAATGAAAGTTGAGTTGGTTAATTAAACAACTTTCGGCTTCGTTCCTTTTCGGGGACGAAAAGATTTTAAGTGGGGGAGATTGTAACAACCCGGAAAATCAAAACCTATTTAAAAATTTTAATTTGGCTAGTTTAGTGGATTTTGAATATTTAAAATAAATTATTTTAAATAATAAGGACGAAAAGTCTATTTGAATCGATGTTTGAAAATAAATATATTTATTTTAATTATAAACAAGGCCTGAAATGGCGCGGTAGTATGAAAATTTGAATTAAAACTTTGACTGACTATACCAGGTGCAAAATAAAATGGATTTTAGTGAAACCAAAAATATTTAAATCTATTTATGAATATCTTTCTAATGAATTTGAAAAATCGAAGTTTCATAGCGGGAATCAAAAGTTATAGCCAAACGAATTTTCAGAAAGGTCGCTATAAGGTATATTTGCCCTTGAAAGTAGCCATTTTGCAAACAACCTCTGTTTTCAACGAAACCACTTTTGTTGATCCAGGATGTCAAATTATTGCTAGGTTTCAAATTCCATAATTTTTGAAGTTAATATGTGAGCGTGGCGAAGGAAAATATGTTTGGTTGATTTCAGTGAAATTGGATCGACCAGAAAATGACTAGATTAATTTTTCAAACAGTCTCAGAATTCGACGAAACTAGTTTTGTTGGGACCGTATCGTCAAAACATAGCTAGATTAATTTTTCTGGAATTTTTGGGATCAGTTTGTGGCCCCGACAAATTGAAATGTATGTTCAAATCAAATATTGAATGTTTTATATTTTAATTTGAAGAAAAACTGACTGAAACAGTCGAATGGGCTTACGAAACATATTCCATTGTGTTCGGAATGAGGGTATTTAGCTAGGGACAATAGTCGTTGGGTTTGGATTGGAGTTCGTATGTGATGGGTGTATTTTCGGATTTAAATAAATTAAAAATAATTATAAGTTCTCCTGGCCAATCACATTCTTTCTTCCTCCTCTCTCATACCCGATACCTCCTGCGATCGACGACGGAATGCCATTCAAACCTTTCCCCTTCGATTCCTTTCGATCCGCGCAGAATTAGACCCTCGTCCTGTTGGGTATTTTTGAGAGCCCTCTTCAAGCTTTAAATCCATGCCTGTCTCATACCCTGTCATTGCGTATCGGTGGAGATCGAGCCTCTCGAAATTCGCGACTTCAAGCCGTCGCCTAGCACTGGAGGAGCCGTCGATCTGCACACCTTCACTAGCGACGGGAAGCTCCTTCCGAGCTCTTTCAGGTAGCGAAGGCCGATCGTCCCCTAGCACGCCGGTTTGCACGAAAAAGAAGACTCTAGTTTTGAACAACTTCAGAGAGGTATGGGTTTGGTATTTTTGAACTGATTTTAACATTAAAAAGTGTTGCAAACTTATCAAAATCATATCTTTTTCATGTGTGGTCAAAATCCAGTGAAACAAGAGACATTGGACTCATGTGGACGTCTTCTACATTTTAGAAGAGACCAGATATTTTTCTGAGCCTTCTACAATTTTTGGAGGAGTGGAACCCAATGTGAGATTTCTGAATTATAAACAATTTGGAAAGACGATGTATAAGTTATACGGTCGATGTATGAGTTATATTAACATTGTACACCTCATGTATAAGCGTTGTATAAGTTGTATTTGCGATGTATAAGTTATATATGCGTTGTAGAAATCATATATGCATTGAAATGATATTGAAATGAAATAGAAATATATTTATATACGTGTGTGTATATATATATATACTCCCCTCATCCACAGATCATGGACGATATATATTGGTTGTGATTTTGTTTGAATTTGGTTGATGTGAAATTTGATGAATATCATGAATGGTTGATTGGAAATGATTGATTGTGGTTGAAATCCCAATAGGATTAGTATATGGGAAAATTCGTCTGCGTACGAACTAGAAATTGAAATCCCCATTGTCAAAACCTGCGAGGCTTTAAGGTAGAGCGAGGAGCTGTACTAGGGACGGTGCCGGTTTTAACTACGCTGCCGTTATGCTGCCGAAATTTTCTGAAATATTCCTATGTTTGATTCATATTCATGTATTGGAAATATATTCATATGTTGGAAAATATTCAATTTTGAAATAAAATGGTTTGAACGATAAAAATAACATTTTTATCAAATGTACGGAATAAAATGGTTTGAATGATAAAAATAACATTTTTATCAAATGTATGGAATAAAATGGTTTGAACGATAAAAATAACATTTTTATTAAATGTATGGAATAAAATGGTTTGAATGATAAAAATAACATTTTTATCAAATGTATGGAATAAAATGGTTTGAACGATAAAAATAACATTTTTATCCAATGAATGAAATAAAATTGTTTAAACGATAAAAATCACATCTTTATAATATATATAAATTGCTAAAAATCTTCATTTTACTAATAAATTGTTTTTAACAATGAAAATCACATTTTTATCATCAATAGGAAGTATATAAAATAACTGTGTTTTGAAATAAATTGTTTTGACAATAAAAATCACATTTTTATTACGTATATGAATTTTTAAAAATAGTCATGTGTGGAAATAAATATCTATTGGATAAAAATATTATTTTTATCACATATATGAAGTGAAATGGTTTTGAAATCGAAGAACGAATTATATATATATATATATTTAAAATAAATCGAATAGCGAAGCTACAGTTCGCATTTTGAAACCGTGATTTCAAACGACTATTGCAGGAGATCTGAACGTCGGATTTTCCTGAAACCGAAACCGTTGGGTTTGCTTTGGAAATATCTTTCCAACGGCACCCACTTTGCAAAGATCCAATGGTTGGATTGTCTGGAATGTTTAATTCAAATCTGAGTGAAAACAACGCCACAATCGATTATATATATATAAATATAATTAAAATAAATCGAATAACGATGTTGCAGTTTGTATTTTGAAATCGTAACTTCAAACGATTGTACCGGGAGATCCGACTGTCGGATTTTCCCAAAACTAGAACTGTTGGATTCGTTTTGAAAAGATCTTTCCGATGATATAAAATTTGTAAAGATCCAACGGTTGGATTTTCAGATACGTGTAAATCAAATCTGAAGAAAAACAGCACCACAGCCGCGTTATGGCCTGAAGCGTCGTTTGAATAAATTGGCTATTTTTAAATAAATAAAAAAATAGCGATAAATCGTGATAAAACATTATAAACGATATGGAATGGAAATAAACTGAATTTACTCGGTTTATTGGATATTTGATGATTGAATGTGTGTGACATGAAAATTACATTAACGAACTGAATTATGGATGTCGAATAATTTAACCAATTAAATGAATTGATTTGAATTCTAAATATGCGTAGATTATTTGAAAAGGCCGAGTTAATTCTCATTTCGAATAATTGATCGATGGTTAGAAGTCGAAGATATGAAGACGGTGCAAGACCGATGATCTTAAGGTCGGATGGATGGCTACTGATGCCTTGGATGGGAGTTGCTGCCCTGAAGGGGTCACAGTGGTGGTTATCCGGACGTATTTGTTGATCGTTCGGATGTGCGAGGTATAAGGTGCCTCCGGTTTCGTTTAGACCTAGAATAGACTTGTAAATGGATGTGTGTCCGACATTGTAGATTGATAGCGTGGCATACAGAGATGCAGTGATCAAAGCTTTTGTTGAAAAGCAGAGCTTTGTGTTGATGATCAAAGCAGGGCTTTAAATAGCTAGCTTTGTGTTTAGCGTTGTTTCGCGAGCCTCACACCCCGGTATGAGCCAGAAACGGGAGAGAACATCAGGGAGGCCTGCATTTCTTTCTAGCTAGGAGTGGTGTTTTGGGTTTTACACGTCCGGGCATTTTACTTATGTGGATGATGGATAGTGAGGCGCCTCAGATATATCGGTCGCTCCTGGGCCGATGGTTTGGTCGGTATATGACTAGTTTACGCCCCATAGGTGGTGAAACGCAGTGTTCAGGCATTTTAATCCACTCCGTGTGGACCGGCCCTGACAATCCAAGGGTCACTCGAGCTCTGATCTTAAGACATGGTAGGCTAGATTGTCTCGAAGCGGTAAGGACGATCCCTTGTCTAGGTTCATGACGGAAATCCAATTTCCAAATACGACATCGTGCGGTTTTGATTGTATACCTATATATGGCGACATGATATATGGTACCCATGCCGTCTATGATTGATACTTATGATTGAAATTGTTTTTTGAAACATATAAACACTAGTAATAATATAAAATGCTTTTGTTTTGTTCGTATCAAGCATATTTTGGCTATTATAAGGTAAAACTCTATCCTTCGGTTTGCATTGCATTGTGTGATGGGAACTGAGTCTTATAATGGCTTCATTTTTATAAAAAGCATTGCGATGTTTAAAAGATTTATTTGTTTTAAAACACTGGCGATCCAATGGAGTAAACCCGTTCCGCATTAGCGGCGTGGTCCTGTGATTGGCCATATTGTAAAATATGATAAGTATATTTCTCATACCAATCCCATGACTGACTCGTAGTTTGTTTCACTTGCAAACTCAGGTGCCCCTATTTCTACACGGGCAGCCTTGTATTCAGGTTTTAGCAGGCCCTTTCTGCATAGCTGGAGCTGAAGATGGATTCTATCACTTCTTTCTTTTTATGTTGTTCTGCTCCTGTTGTACATATTATGTTTTGATTCCGCTGTAGACATTTATGTAAAGCTGAACTAGATTTTGTACTAAGTATGATCCTGTATACTGTGTAACTCTGATGATTATGTTTATCTAGTGTATCCTATTGTACATCATCTGGTGTATTTATTTATTTCCGTTCTGCTGTTATCTGTTTATGTGTTATATTCCGAAGATTACCCTTGCTGCCATGGAACGAGGGTTTGGGTACGTCACAAATCGACTCCCTAACCTTGTAGATACTTGTGCTGGTCCCACCATAGGGTGTATCACTCCCTAAGGTGGCAATCCCGATACTACTGAAATGCACAGCTTATACCTACACGATGCAACAACGTCTTACCTACCATCCCGGACCCACGCATGCATATGACTCCATTGGACTTGCACTTCCATTGCTAACTCTTTATTGACCTCTTTCAATCAACCCCAGTAAGCGTGTCCCTGTCCTCGACCTAGTTCGAGCTCATATAGATACTGAAATGGGTTACTCGTTGAAAATGGTCCATACACTTGACACAAGCTTCCCTCCTAAGCTTGGTCCCCACTAGGAATTCCCACTTAACCCCTTTATATCCCCATGTCTTATCAGATGTCTCATCTTGTTTAAGTGATTTTATTATGTTTCACATGCTACCCATGTTACCCACTTAAACCTTTATTATTCCTATGTCTTACCACATGTCTTATCTTAGTTAAGTTCTTTTATTATGTTTCACATGCTACCCATGTTACCCACTTAAATCTTTATTATTCCTATGTCTTACCACATGTCTTATCTTGTTTAAGTGTTCATTAATTCATTATAACCGTAATCTTGCAAGACCTCTCACATTAGATTGCCATTTTGTGGTTGTTGGATATGTCGAGCGGTTCCAGCTAGGCTTATACAGCAAACTGAATCTAACCTCGTGTCTTTGCATTATTATGCATCTAATTTTTGCCTTTTACCTCTCACATTAGACTGCCGTTTGCGGTTGCTAGATATGTCAGGCGGTTCCGGGCATACTTCTACCGCAAACCAAGTCTAACCTCGTGTCTTAGGCGTTTCATTATCTCTTCTTTTCTTCAAACCCAATTTCAAGTTCTGAATTATAACATATATTCCAATTTCCCATAATTTCCAATTCAAGTTACGTTTATAATTCTAATCCAAGTTATGCCTATAATTTCATGTATACAAATTGTACCAATTTATGCCCCAAATCAATTACATGATTACAAATCAATTTATGCCCAATTACATATTATTCAATATTTTCCCAAACTTTTCCCACAACGTTCCCATGTCATTTGTACGTATGATTCAACGTAATGTAATTAGGCTCGAAGTTAGCCTAATATCAAAAATAAAAAGGAAAAGAAGAGAAGAAGGGAAGAGAACCATGACATCAAAACTGGCATAAAAATAGGCATATGAAATATGAACTGGCATAGAACAATAAAATAGATCCAATAGGCATATGGAATATGAACTGGCATAGAACAATAAAATAGATCCAATAAGCATATGATAACAGAAATTTGGGTATGAATCTAAAAGATAAGAATTTACAAAACTTGATATGATTCATCTTACAGGCATGTTCATAAAATCCAATTTACAATCTTATCATAATCACTTTTAATTTAATTATATGTGAAATTAACATAGAATCACAGCGACAGGATTCTTAGAAAGAGAGTTAATCATTGTTGTAGCAATTCTGATCTTGAATAATCTTCTATTTTGATTGTTGAAGAAGAACTATCTCTAAATCTCTACTTTGATTTTGGTTGGATAAGAAAGGCTAGGTTAATTTAGATTAGAGCAGCATGGAGGCGCCATGAATTAGTTTAATGAAATTAGGGTTAGGTTTAGGTGCTTATTTATAGGTGTATAGGGTGAACTAGGACCTTTAAATTAGATTAGGAGCCGTTAGAACCATACAAAACAGAAAAACACGTCATCTGTAAGCTGTCCAGAAATTTCCGTCCTGATCTGAAAAGGGGTCGACACCCCCTAGGGGTGTCAACCCGGTGTCGACACCCATAGTGTCGACACCCATGTTGACATCCCCATGTGGTTGACATCCTTGGGAGGTATTTTTCCCGCTGTCTTTTTCAAGGTTTTGAATTTCGAATGATTTATTTTAATTCTGCTTGTCTTTTAAATCTTCCGAGCCTCATAACTTTTTCATACGGTGTCCGATTTACGCAAACTCGGACTCTATCCCTACCAGAATTCCGAGACGAACGCAATGGCGCAACCCATTTTACTTAATTCTTCTTCTAAAAATTAAGTGTTCTTAAATTTGTTAATTTTAATGTTTTAAAATTACGGGGTGTTACATTCTCCCCTACTTAAAGGATTTCGTCCCCAAAATCTCCAAGTTAAGAAAAATGTATATCGTACCATCCAACATCCATCTACTCAACCATCAATCACAGGCATCCATTGTCCTTAAAAAAATTTCTAATGCTTTTTATGAACATATGCATAGTGTGTGTATTTGTCCTTACCCTAATGCAAAATCAGGGGGTCTACTGATTCAGTCGACCTCCTTAATGCAATCATGATAATGCCATGTGTCCATTATGTATGCATTGATATATATTATTTCTACATGCATGCACAATCATTCATACAAATGCAATGTCCATATGATAACACATCCAATTTCCATCCATCAAATAAAAGTATGCACATGCATCCATACGCAATATGAGAGTGACTGAGCCGATATTAGTTCCTAAAGTGTGTGTATATGCGTCCACGAGCAACCACTTGCAAACACTTTCATCCACTTGTAACCATCAAACATAACATGTCTTAAACACATGTTTACATCCATTGGCTTCTACCTAAGGATTGAAGATATAATTGAGAGGATGTACAAAACGACAGATACAAATATGAACAGAGATGGTAGGAAAGGAGAAGTTAAGAACATATCCTCAAAAAGGAAAGAGTACTATGCACATATCTTGTCTCTCGTCTCCCAAATCGCATCTCCTTGATCATCTCCGCGTTGAACTTTGACCAACTTGACCTCTCGGTTGCATAGCTTTTTGGCCTCCGATCCAAGAATGCATATAGGAACATGTCTAACCAATGCCTCTCGCTCTACTTCCACCTTCCTAAGCATGTACGGTTCTACTACTTCCGTGGTATCATGCAAACACTTCCGCAAATGCAACACATAAAAAAGAACATCATGAACTCCATTAAGTCTCTCTGGCAACTTTACTCTATAGGTAATCCATCCAATCCTTTTTGTTATGGGAAAGGGCCCTACAAATCTTGGTGCCAATTTCCCTATAAATCCAAAGCGAACTACGTTCCTCAATGGTGACATTTTAATGAAAACCCTGTCTCCAACCTTAACTCAAGATCGGTCCTCCTCTTATCCGCGTACTATTTCGGTCGTCATGTGCCGTCTTCATGCGTCTTCGAATCAATTCTATCTTCTCCGAGGTCTCTCTAATCAGCTCGGGTCCAAGCAAAATCTTATCCGCAAACTCCCACCAACAAGTTGGTGATCGGCACGGTCGTCCATAAAAACACTCAAAAGGTGCCATGCCAATACTAGCTTGATAACTGTTGTTATAAGTGAACTTCACAAATGGAAGGTTCTCTTCTTATGTCCCTCCAAAGTTTAGGATACATAACCTCAAAAGATCTTCAAGGATTCTATTCACCCTTTCTGTCTGCCATCCGTCTGAGGGCGATAAGCGATGCTCAAACATAACTACATACCTATCACCTCTTGCATATCACCCTTTCCTCTTGCATCGAAAACTGCTCCAAGCTCTGGCTCGCAAGCATCGTTGTATACAGTGATCGGTTTTCTCCCGTCTGGCAAAGTCAAAACTGGGGCTTGATATCTTCACAAAGTCCTTAATGAACTTCCTATAATAGTCTGCCTAACCAAGAAAGCTTCCGTTGTATTCATAGGAATCTTCCAATCTTGGATTGCTACCCTCTTCGCGGGCTCCACTCTATCCCTTTCTTAGAACCTCACTTCCTTCCTCCAAAAATTACATTTGGAGAACTTTGAGTTGATGTGCTCGAAGGGTCTCTAAGACTCCCCTAAGATGTAGGGCATGTTCTTCCTCGCTTCTAGAGAAGATCAGGATATCATCTGCAAAGACTACTACAAACTTGTTTAGAAACTCCCTAAACACCCTACTCATCAAGTCTACTAAATAGGTGGGTGCATTCGTCAAACCAAAAGGCATGACGAGCCACTCAAAGAAACTGTCTGGAGTTCTAAATGCAGTCTTATCTATACTATCCTCAACTACCCTTAACTGATGAAAACCTGTAGCTAAGTCCAACTGCGAGAAAACCGAAGCACCAACCAACTGATCGAACAAATCACCTATTTTTGGAAATGGGTGCCTATCCTTCTTCGTGAGCTTATTCAGCTCCCTATAGTCCATGCACAATCTAAGCGAACCATCAGCCTTCATAGAGAAAACAACTGGAGCACCCCATTCTGAAATACTTCTTCTTATGAACCCTTTCTCAAGAAGCTCCCCTACTTGTTTACTGAGTTCCTTCCTCTCTCTCGAAGCCATGTGGCGCACTAGCAATGCAACTAGCTTTGCATTATCTACTAATTATATTCAGAAGTCTATCTCGTGCCTCGGGGTAAACCTCGAACCTCATCAAAGACGTCATCATGCTCATGGACTACTCGAACAGATTGCAAATCATCGATGGATGCGTCAAGTGATTCTAGGTAGCTAAGCATCACTGAACCCCTAGTGTCATAAGAGATATCAAGGGTCCTTCCACACTGAGTCAACAACCTAACTACCCTCATTTCATAGTCTAGGATGACACCATACCTGGCTAGCCAATCCATCCCTAGAATCAGGCCATAGCCCATGAAACCAAGTATGTAGGTGTTGCATTCAAAGCCACCCAAGATAAACACTCTCAAATCCCGACAAATCATAGATAAATGAGCTGAACCACCAATAGGATTTGAGACTACAAAGGGATCCATAACTAAACTAGTATTAAGGTGCAGAGTTTCAACTAACGAAGCAGCTATAAATGAATGTGAAGCACCAGAATCAAATAAGGTTCTAACAGGATGATCAAAAAAGAAAATCAAACTTTCAACAGAAACTTTGCTACGTCTATCAGGTATGCCAGCCGTGAGAGCACGTATATGCCCTCTGAAAAATCCTGTACTTTGTCCTTCTCCTTGCTCTTGCCTCTTTGGACAATCCCTGATAAGATGTCCTGTCTCTCCGCAATGATACAACTAGTCTTCTTCTTCTTCCTACGGTCTTTGGCTATATATGACCCACCATACCTCAGTAATGACACTTCCTCTTTTCTCAGGGTCTATAATTCTTTCCACCCTTCTTAGGTTCCACTTCCTTATTCTGTGATTCTTCAACCTTGACCTCCTTCTTTTCTCCTTTATCTTCTTTGTGCATCAAGGCTATATCCATGAGTTTCTCATCATTGGGCTGTGCTCCTTAGCCCAACCCCATCATTTTCAATCTCATTCTCATTCTCATCTTTCTGAAACATGTTAACAAGTCTCTCTCTAAAGCTGCCTCCATCGCGCGGAAAACTCTACAAAGCTTGAAAGAAAATTAGCTATAGGTGAAACTAATGCGGCTATAGATGGAAGTTAGGCACTTCTATACCTTTCGACAGGCGCCATAGTCTCATCATGCCTACGGAACCATGCCGCGATGAGGTCACCTCCCAGAAAGCCAAGAGCCCCGGAGACTCGGAAAAGAAGGAAACAAGGATACAAACAGAAAAATCAAAAGATAGTGTATATGGCTTTGGGGAATATGTCGTTGAAATCAAGCTTTTCTTTGAAAATACTTCTTTTAAAACAACTTTAAAAATCTTTTATTTGATCTAGTAACCTTCAACTCTGATACCACATGTAACACCCCACGTCCGTTAATGTCACTCACAAAGGGAATGCATTAAGTTTCGTGGAGCGTTATAAGTAAACAGGACAGAATATTACAAGACAGATACATAAAATAGTACTTGAAAAATTTATAACTTTAATGCAGCGGAAACAGAAATAAGTTTGGTTACATCTTCTCACCCATCACACCAAAACCAAGTACATAATATCAATCTTGCACAAAAGTCATCAAAGTACATAATTTTTAAAACCATAATCCCCAATCCAAAATGCCATATGAAAGAGAAACAAAGCTAAGCAATACTTGCAGCACTTCAAGTAGGAAAGTTTGAATCAAGCTTCAACGTGCCCACCCTGAGAACCTGGAGGGGGGGGGAAGGAAAGAAAAGAGGCGAAATAAAAAGGGTCAGACATAAAGTCTAGCGAATCTTGTGACTTTAACAATATAATTAGTAAAGCAACATGATAAGAACATAAACTAGATATAGGAGATGACTGTAACGTAAGCAGATATGACAAGGTAACAAGATGATTAAGATATAACTTTGACTGCGCTTCTAACCACTATAAGATATTCTCTACACCGCACCAATACTAGTTTCATACTAAAAGATAATCCATGTTGTCTAAATAGAATGATGATAGTTTCGCGTACTTCAATTTGCCATCATATGTAACCAACGTGCACCTATCACCACTAGATGTATCCACTATCCTCCCTGTTCGATTATGTACCTCTAGCTGCTATCATAGGTAACCGATATGCACCTATCACCACTAGATTTACCCTCCCCCTTCGATCGGCCCCCTAACCTCGTAGATACCTATGCTGGTCCCACCATAGGTGTATCACTCCCTAAGGTGGCAACCCCGATACTACTGAAATGCTCAGCTTATACCTACAAGATGCAACATCGCCTTACCTACCAGCCTGGACCCACACACGCACATGACTCCGTTGTACTTGCACTGCCATCGCCAACTCTTTATTGACTTCTTAAAATCAACCCCAGTAAGCATGTCCCTGTCCTCGACCTAGTTCGAGCTCATATGGATACTGAAATGGGTTACTGGTTGAAAAAGGTCCATACACTTGACACAATCTTCCCTCCTTAGCTTGGTCCCCACTAGGAATTCCCACTTAACCCCTTTTTATCCCCATGTCTTATCACATGTCTCATCTTGGTTAAGTGCTTTTATTATGTTTCACATGCTACCCATGTTATCCACTTAACCCTTTATTATTCCCATGTCTTACCACATGTCTTATCTTGGTTAAGTGCTTTTATTATGTTTCACATGCTACCCATGTTACCCACTTAACCATTTATTATTCCCATGTCTTACCACATGTATTATCTTGGTTAAGTGTTCAATAATTCATTATAACCGTAATCTTGCAAGACCTCTCACATTATATTGCCGTTTTACGGTTGCTGGATATGTCGGGCGGTTCCAGGCAGGCTTATACCACAAACCGAATCTAACCTCGTGTCTTTGCATTATTACGCATATAATTTCTTCCTTTGACCTCTCACATTAGACTGCCGTTTGTGGTTGCTGGATATGCCGGGCGGTTCCAGGCAGACTTCCACCGCAAAACAAGTCTAACCTCGTGTCTTAGGTGTTTCATTATCTCTTCTTTTCTTCAAATCAAATTTCAAGTTCTAAATTATAATATATATTCCAGTTGCCCATAATTTCCAATTCAAGTTACGTTTATAATTCTAATCCAAGTTATGCCTATAATTCCATGTATACAAATTGTACTAATTTATGCCCCAAATCAATTACATGATTACAAATCAATTTATGCCGAATTATATATTATTCAATATTTTCCCCAACTTTTCCCACAACGTTCCCACGTCATTTGTACGTATGATTCAACGTAATATAATTAGGCTCGAAGTTAGCCTAATCTCAAAAATAAAAAGGAAAAGAAGAGAAGAAGGGAAGAGAACCATGACATCAAAACTGGCATAAAAATTTGCATATGAAATATGAACTGGCATAGAACAATAAAGTAGATCCAATAGGCATATGGAATATGAACTGGCATAGAACAATAAAATAGATCCAATAGGCATATGATAACAGAAATTTGGGTATGAATATGAAAGATAAGAATTTACAAAACTTTATATGATTCATCTTACAGGCATGTTCATAAAATCCAATTTACAATCTTATCACAATCACTTTTAATTTAATTATATGTGAAAGTAACATAGACTCACATTGACAGGATTCTTAGAAGAGAGAATTAATTGTTGTTGTAGCAATTTTGATCTTGAATAATCTTCTAATTTGATTGTTGAAGAAGAACTATCTCTAAATCTCTACTTTGATTTTGGTTAGAGAAGAAAGGCTAGGTTAATTTAGATTAGAGCAGCGTGGAGCGGCATGAATTAGTTTAATGAAATTAGGGTTAGGTTTAGGTGCTTATTTATTAGTGTATAGGGTGAACTAGGACCTTTAGATTAGATTAGGAGCAGTCAGAACCATACAAAACAGAAAAACACGTCATCTGGAAGCTGTCCAAAAATTTCCGTCCGGATCTTAAAAGGGGTCGACACCCCCTAGGGGTGTCGACACCCATGTCGACACCCATGTCGACACCCCCCATGGGGTCGACACCCCTGGGCGGGATTTTTCATGCTCTCTCTTTTTCTGGGTTTTGAATTTCTAATTATTTATTTTAATTCTACTTATCTTTTAAATCTTCTGAGCCTCATAACTTTTTCATACGGTGTCCGATTTACGCAAACTCGGACTCTATCCCAAGCAGAATTCCAAGACGAACGTAATGACGTCACCCATTTTACTTAATTCTTCTTCTAAAAATTAAGTGTTCTTAAATTTGTTAATTTTAATGTTTTAAAATTACGGGGTGTTACACATGTGGACGTAGATAATATGGGAATGTTCAGTTTTAGGTCGGCCTATTGTTGTTTATATTCGAAATAGTGGTGGAAAGATATTTTTGGGAAGAAGGGAATTTGGGGTCGAGATGGCAGGTCAGTGGCGATCGTGAGTAAAGAGGTGACTTGCGGGTGATGGTTTGGGGGTCATCCGGCGACTGCGGTGGATGTGCATGTGCACACCATACCGTGCACATGGGAGGCTTATTGGGTGCAGACCTAGAAAGATAAAATAAACATTGCTATTGCAGCAGTAGTTTTATAATGTTCATATATATATATATCAGTGGGTCAGTGGGTTAAAAATTCCTTGTTGTTTGGTGAACACTGAGAGATTTTCATTGGTGTCATGGTGACGTGGTCATTTATGGAATTACCGTCAATGTTATCATGTTTGAGTAGTAACATCAGTGTAATTAGGATTTAGGTTGATGTAGGTTACTAGCATCAGGTGTTCAATCCAGTTATGTATGCATGCCTTTTTGGTTCTGTTCTCATTTGTGATTTCTTTCATAGGAACAAGGGTCTGGAGAATTGAACCTCGTCAGTGATATCACTTTGTTTGTTTCCGAAGTGTTTGAGTAGCTTCTTCAACTATGTATAAATTGAAATGGTAGTTTGGAAATAAATAGAAGAACAGAAACTGAAATAGAGAAAGTTAAAGCAAAAAGAAGAAAGAGGAGAAGAGAGGGAACCAATATTAGTAAGGTGAGGAGAAATTGGACTGGGGTTGTCCCATTTTCGATATATATATAAAGAGGGAGGTGGGCCAGCAAGTTTTGGGCCAGTGAAAATACTTGGCTGTAGGCTTAGATCATTTAAATAGAAACAGGAAATAGGACGGCGAAATTGTCTTGTTATATTTAAAGCATTTGTTTAGTTTAAATATGATAACTTACACAATCACTTCATTTAAAAGAATAAATAGAAATATTTAAAAGAGTGTTTTACATAAAAGTTCTAAGGTAAGTACAATATAAGATATATTCATATTCAGATACATACACACACACACATATACATATGTATTGATATAAGTTTGGACCAAGAACGAATAGATTTGGCTAGTGTACAGTCGAGTAAATTTATTTTGGCGATGCAGTTATCAAGTTTAAATGAATTCATTTATTTAATAATTTAAAGTAATTTTTACACTAAATGTGTTTAAATTTAATTGAACTTAAATTTACTCTTGAAATAAATTAATGATCAATAATGATTTATAAATACAGTAAATACTGAATCAAATGTTCAACCAATCGATTAATTTATTAAGTCATTACAATTACATGAATCAAAATTATATATCTTAATTGACATCTTTTAGTGTAATTTAAACACCGTTCCACTATGTATTTTATTGACTGGGTTGTTTGAAACACCCTAGTAGCAGAAATAAACACCGTTTTGCTATTTATTACTTGATATATTTTTATCAGTAATTATATGTTCTGAGATGTTATGTTATCAGTAGAAAATATCGTATTGTACTTACATGCTTGTTTGTGTAAATTAGGTCGACGAGTCGAATGTTATCTGCTATAATAACTGATATATACCATGGGAACTACTAAGTTGAAATTTCTGTAAAGTAATTCAGAAATAAATAAAAGTTTTGATAACTGGATATTAATTTTTTGTGAGAAACGATTTAATGGATTATTTTTAAATCAATTATATTATTAATTTAATTAAAAATTAGAGATAAATTATAGTCAGTTAATCAGGTGGCTTAAGGTTGACTTAAGTCAACATTTTAAGTAGATTTGTTTATTTAATTAATTTGTTTCAATAGAAGAGGGTTAAATAGATGGTTGTTTAGAAACTTGAAATGGTTTTGGTAAGATAATGGAAAGTTTAAATAGTAATTTAACTTTAGAAAAATTGTCCGAGATGATATGTTTTAACTTAATTATTCTTTTAATTAAGTAACTTTGTAAAGAGAATTTGATTACCAAAAGGAAAAGAAATCAAGTCGATTTATTTGAATATAAATAATTAAATATTATTTAAATATGGCTAAGCAGATCCAATGGCGTTAAACCTATCTATTTTATTTTATATCTGATAGTTAAATAAACGACAATCAAATCTGGACCTTTTCATATCATTTTCAAAGAGACCGGAATTTAATTTCCACTTCGATTTGATATATACGTTACGAGTCAGAGATTATTGAAGACCATTAAAGATGGAGTATTGCAAGGGCTATTCTATCAAATCTTATGTAGACATTGCCAAAGATGGATTTGTAAAATAGCGCCTTCGGTTTGTCCAGTCCTAGGACAACTTGTATGGACGAATGTCTGACAGAGTATGCCTAACCAATCATGTACGTTGATCTCTTCAAACACATTTATGTTGGTGGTAGAAGAATTCGTTTCTCTTGCTTTATACCCATAATATATTTTTGGGGTAGTTAATTAGTGGTTGGTGGTATTGACAATGTGGCATTCAAAGAAATGATTTGTCAAAGGTAAGTTCAGCCTCAAGCCTCACAACCGGAAAATGACAAAAATCGGGAAGGAAGCATGGCTAAGTGGTCACTCCCGTTAGGGTGTATTGTCACCATCTAGAGAATATTTATATTTGTTCTTCTTTCACTTCAATATATCCTGGGAATGGTTATGTTGCTAGCAGCCGTAATGTGACAATATATTCGATGCGCAAGAAAAATGAGTGGTCGGTCATGTGTGGTCGGGTTAGAAGATGTTATTATTGAACCCAGTGTATTCCTCTCTAGATATCCACTATCGGAAGGTGGTTCCATACCTTTTCATAATTGGAAATCCATTATCCAATAAGCACTTGCAGTTTTGATTGTATACTATATACGTAGAGCATGAGATGCAAGCGTTCTGCTAGATTGATATTTATTTGATTTAGACACTATTATAATATTCCAAGAATTCTGATAAAGATGTTTTGGGTTATTGTAAAATAAAAACCATCCATATTTATACGTGGATCAGTCTTACGATTATCTTTTCTTTCAAAATGTTTTTGAAAGTTAAACAAGTGTTTTGGGATTCTCATAAGGGAAAAACCCGTTCATTTTTACGGCGTGGTCTAATAAGATATCCTTTATTTAAATCAAGCTGTTTAAAAATAGTTTACTCATACCAGTCCCATGACTGACCCATAGTTTATTTTTCTATGTTTTTCCCTAAACTCTTGGGTGCCCAAATTTGTATAGGCAGTCAAGTAGTTCAGGATTTTATAAAGTTATTTGGAGGAGCTTGGGGAAGGAGGCTTCAATGATAGATATTTAGAGTTTATTTTCACTGTATTGTATATGTTATGTACTTTATAATGTATGTAAGTTCAAATCTAGTTTGTATTTCATAAGTGATTATATATATATATTATATTTTGTTCTGCTGCGACTGTGAGATTCTGTGGTGTTGTTCAGTTCGATCTTTTATCTGTTTTCTTCTATTTTTATTTTCTTTCTTTCTATTTCACGTCCTTTAACTTCTTTCTATTAATGATTCATATTCTCGTGCAATTTGTGTTGGACGTGATTTCTATCCAGTCGATTCAAATGTTATGGATTTGCGGGTCATTACAGATGCTGCTTCCTAATGATATCTTTTCTGTAACAACCTGCTTGGAATGGGCCTGAATCTCGACCTAGAAAAGTCCCATAAGAACATAGAGCCATTGTAAGCGGATCATTGGTTCCTATAAGTAATATATAAACATAGCCAGACTAAAAACGAAATCTGAATCTTGTAGCGGAAAGGATAAAATATAATAACTGAAAATAGAAGTACCATTAAATAAAACCACAATAATGTTGATTACATCAAGTTTCAACTATCATATCAAGGAACATCGATAATAATATCCCAAGAATACAACAAACTACCAATCATGATGATAATAATAATAGTAATAATAAGCTTTAAAGTCTCCTTCACTAGGCTTCGATCTTCATGACTTCATCAATCAAGTGTTTTCACACACTAACCTGATTTTTTTAAGTAGAGAGAACTTAAAACAACAAGTTTTGGTGAATGAAAATTAAATAAGTTTAAGGAATATCTATTTCCGCTACTTGGCATAGTGAATTGATCAAACTTTGTGTATGCAAATTCAACACATAATTAAATATGTCCTACATGTATTTATTTGGTGGACTACCCTATAGTTACCTAAGACCAATATGGTTATATAAGGGACAATTATATTATCACTTAATAACTTGCGAAACATACTATCATTGGTCACTTAATACAAGGTAAAGGTAGACACTCATCATCATTTAGGACTCCTGCGTCACTATTTGACAGATATTACGAGTAAACTCCTAGCCACTTAATACTTCCCATATACAGGTGGTCCTTTAGGAACTCTTATATTGCCTGTCCCTAATATGCCCTTACATAGTTCTTAGATAAAAAGCTTACAACTTCTAGAGAACCACCCATTTATACATAAATCTTTTTAATTAAGACCATTTAATACCTAATAAGTGAAAGGAAGATCAAACGACCAATATAAACATAATAAGGTCGAGTTCTATGACTTTGGTCCAAAACCAAGGAGTGAACCTTAGGAACAGACCTAGTCCTAACCTTTAATACCCAAACAAGGTAGGTCAGCCACTTAATTTCTTCTTGAAGCAGGCCTACTTCCCACAAATATACATATACACACACTCGCATCAAACCAACTACTTGTAGATGCTGGATGTGTCGGGCGGTTTCGGGCAGGCCATATGTTGGGCTTAACCTCATGTTTTCATGTTTTTACTATAATGACCCATGGCACATAGACCTCTCACATTAGCCTGAATTCCTTTTATATGCTGGATATGTTGGTCAATTTTCGGTAGGATTCTATACAGTTTAGGTTAACCTTGTGTCTTTGTGTCATTAATATTATCTAATAGCCATTAATACTCACAAGCATACTAATTTCCTATGGGGACATCTAAAATTATAGTTTTTAAATTAAACGCATTTAATACACAGTTAATAAGCTTTTATAGTATGTTAATTGCGCTATAAATAGTAATAAATAGAATGTTATTAAAGCGTGTGTAAAGAAACGCCCTAAAACGTAGAAATGCCAATCCTAACCACAAGATTAAGGTTTACAAGTTTATTTCCCTAACTTTATCAATATTTTATAAAATGTTTATATTACATTCAAATCAAATAGGGAAATAGCAAGCATACATAGAATAACTTGTAACCAAGGTTTCAAAGATTACTTGAATAATAAAATGAAGACAAGGTGTAATATGCCAACTAAATCTCTTTTTGGTACTACTTCACTTTTCATATGATTTTATACAAAAACAAAAACTTTGTTGACTACTATTTTAATACGTTCGATCTATCTATTTTAAAAACAGATGTTTAAACCTATTTAAATTACAACACAATTTTTTTTTATGTTTTTGTGATATTTATGATATAGAATTTACAAAAACATAAATCGGACCATTATAAAAACTATACAGCACCAAAAGTCCATCTTTTATTACACTCATAATCAATCCCCAATAAGCATCAAAATGATTGACCATCTCTGCAATTTATAAAGGATTCGGATGATTTATTTATATTTTCTTTTCATGCAAATCCAAATCCGTTTAGGCATAACAATCCAAATCTACACTATTAAGATATTGAAAATAATATACACATAAGATTTCCACTTACAATAATACAAGGAGAAGGATGAAGAGGCTATGTAGAATTAGTTATGGATTGTATGCTCGCAATTAACATTTTATAAACTTCCTCTTAAACCATTATATATATAGGAATCAAATTTGAGTCTTATATACATAAAATTTCCAATTCTAGATTTTACAAGAAAACTAGATTAGTAGAGATAAAGAAATAGGTTAGAGAAGGAGAAGAATCCCAACTTTTCTATTTTATGGAATTTAAAACAATGGTAGAGAAGAAGAATGGTAGCCTAGAGAGAATAGAATGTAGGATTTTTAGGAGAGGCTAAGGCCTTATATATAGTTGCTAGAGTGCGTGTAGAACATAAAATTAGTTTTATAAAATCTGGACAGTCCGTTCTAGTAAAAATTAATAAAAATACTTAACAAAAATTGTCTCCCTCCGACCCTCGGCTAGAAGGGAGGTTGACCCCCTACCTAGGTGGGTAGTCAACCTCCAGGTCAACCCCCCTTAAGGGGAGATGTCGACCCCCCTCAGGGGAGCAGTCGTACTCCCATAAGGTCGAGCGTTAGGATATTTATTTTCCATGTCAATTTCTATTTTATTAATTACGTATTTGATTTAATTGATTCTTTCCCTTTCTTTTTATTCTTGTCCCCATCTTACATACTTATATAGACACACTATTTTTAATTCCGAAGGTATATTCCATTATGCCAAAAGTATATTATTTAATTCTAGATTTATATTCTTACCGTTTGATTCAAATACTATGTGTATACAACTTTCGTATAACTTGCTTTATTCATAACTTTTTCCATACGAACTTTATTCTCGATAAATAAAATATGTGAACGAACTATAATCTCACAACGAATGCAAATACTAATGTTTTCATGAACAAATTCTTAATTATCCAAAATTATTAATTTCATCCTATTAATATTTTATTAGTTTATTACCGCTTGTTTTTAATTTAATTATCTTTGTTTATTTGGGTATATTTTATGGGGTGTTACATTCTTCCCCCTTAAAAGAGATTTCGTCCCGAAATATTATTAAAGGGGAGAAAAACACAACTTGCTCCAAAAATCATGTTATAGAGACAAGTTATATATTAAACATCCATAAAATATCCATACTCAATGTGATTACAATACTAACTTGCTAGATTGAGCTCAGTCCTAGTGTGCCTGTAACACCCCGCCTCCGCTAGGGTCACTCGCAAGGGAATGCACTAGCTTTAGAGGGGCATTATTGGTAAACATCCACAGAAATATCACAAGACAGAACATATAAAAATAGCGGAAGTAAAAACAAACTTTCATAACATTAATAAATGAGGTCAAAAGCCTTTTTACATCAGAGTACATCAAAACCTGTCTTGCTGAAATAAAGAAGCATGAAACCTTTTTTTTCATAAATTATTCCCCAATTAAAACAGTAAAGTAGCCATAGCCAAGGAAAGTCCAAGCCATCCAAGATGACCTTCAAGCCGAAGAAGTCTGAACTAAACAACAGTATTTCCTCCCTGTAACCTGGGGGGGAAACGGAAGACAAGAAGCGAAAGAAACGGGGTCAGTCATAAAGACTGGTAAGTCCTATCTACTTCCAGCATAAAAACAGATAAAGGTGACATGACATGCATAAACTGAAAGTAAACACAAGGATGATGTCAAGATAGATAAACTGAACCAAAATAACAGGATGAACTACTGTACCCAGATAAACTAAGGTGTCATGATAAATTACGATGTCAGATAAAACAAGGTATCAGGCCGTCAGGTTCCTATCAAGCATCACGTCCCATGGTATCTATTTAGTCTAACGTTCTATGGAATTTTTCATATATATATATATATATCTTTACTGGTTTTTACATGTATATTTGCTCTGCACCCTCCGTACTAGTATCCCAGCCTTGTTATGTGTTAACCATGAATGTCCCTTACTCAAAGTCGTGTAATGGTCCATGTCAACCTAATATATCGCATATATAGGTTACTCAAATCATATGTTTCTTTCCATGTATATAAGTTCAGTCCTTTGCCGTACCTCGTACGGGCTTCCTCATGTCGTATTATCCTTGAAATCGTTTGGACTGTCACCCTTGTTCTAGCTAGGCTCTTCCATATGAATCATCGTTTGAACTACTAGGACTTACGCCACCTAGCACCACTAGGGATTACGCTTACCTATTGCACGCTTTCGTATTTCGGTTTGGGTTAAACCACCTAGGCCACTAGGGATTACGCTAACCCTCAACCGCGCCCTTTTTCCCACGCATTCATCGTGAATCGTTTTTTTTATAACTGTATGCACATGTATCACATCGTGCCATCCGAGTCCTGTCACAGGGCAAAACAAGAAATACAAGACTCGGTCGGGAGCTTTAGATTTATCTGCCGATGCAGATACTAAGGTCTGCTTTTCTACACGTGGCTATGGTCCCACGAGACCCCTCCCTTAACTAGTGAAAGGCAACACAAGAGAAAATCTTGCATGAGAACTACACTCCGGCCAGCCCACATCCTACGGCCTACCTCACCCATAATTAGATAGCAATTATGGTCTGTTCGGTGTTCCCTGCCTTTCCGTACGTACACGCTTGACTCAAGATGGTAGATGATCGACGAACTTGCTATCTCGGGCACCTTATGTATTCGTCGACTCACTGCTATCCACCCCAGTCTTTAGGTCGCTCGCATAGCAACCAAGGCATATTCTTGGTTCTTCTACCGCAGACCTTAACCTCTCGTGAGCCTAGTATAATGACCTGGCAGCTCACAGAGGGATCCCAAGAATATCCTCACGTTCCCCGAAGCCGCTGCTTCGTTACCCAGTTCGTTGGAGCCTTTATCTAAATCAGATAGCCTGCTCCTACACGCATACTTAAACGTTGACCTAACGTATCGGGTTACTAATCTATCTAAGAAATGGTCCAAATTTCCTTGACTAAGAATTATTACTTAGTTTCCCTTAACTAAGGTTTACCACTTAGCCTTATTTCCATAATCCTTGTTAACTATGGTTATTTACCTAATCCTCCGAATTAGGGTTTATCTAATGGGTTAAGTGTCACTTAAGTTCATAACTTAGCCCGTCTACAAACCATGTCAAAATTGGCTAAGTATCCAAGTCCAAGACTTAACCCTACAAACCATGTGTCAAGTTGGCTAAGTATATTAAGCAATCCATAACTTAACCTCGTCTAATTATCATTTTAGATTGGTTAATTATATAAATTAACTTGACCTTGTCAAATTACCGAGTCAAATCGGTCAAGCGTATTCAAGTGATTCGTGACTTAGCCTTATCATGTTTTCACGTTAGATTGGTTAAGTATAGGTCACTTAACCACATCAAACTAACGAGTTGGATTAGTTAAGTGTAAATTAACTTAACCCCGTCCAATTACCATGTTTAGATTAGTTAGGTCTGAGTTGACTTAACCCCATCCATTAACTGTATTAAACGGTTAAGTGTTACTAAGAAAATTTACCTAACCTTATCAAGTTATCGTGTTGGATTGATTAAGTGTTGGTTAACTTAATCCTGTCCCCTCGTCGTCTAAAAATGGTCAAGTGTCGTTAGGCAAATCAAGTTACTTAACCTACCCAACCCTGTCATGTTTTGTTAAGTATCATTAGCCTAAACAAATTACTTAACCCATTTGTCCATGTCATATTTGGTTAAGCCTCATTAATCAAATTAACTTAACCCTATTATGTGGCATTAATTATTTAATGCACCCCAACCTCTCACATTAGACTTTGTTGTGGTTGCCTAGTTAAGCCGGTGGGTTCCGGGTAGATTTACATCACAACTTGGTCTAACCTCGGGTCTTAGGCACAACATGACCAACTTCCCACATTGGGTCCTATTGTTTGTAGCTACTAGTTAAGCCGGGCGGGTCCGGGTAGATTTATGCTACAAACTCAACCCAACCTCGAGTTGGCCACTTTCATGTTTAGCCTAGTGTCATGTTCATGGTCAAGTTTTCAAGCAATTGGGTAGACCTAACTTAATAGGTAAATTCCCAATGGGTAGACCTAACTTAATAGGTAAATTCCCAAGCCCATGTTTTTATGCATATTTACATGTTAACTTCCATGTTTATATTTCAAGTCATATTTTCAAGTATAAACACATGTCATATTCAAGTTAAGATTTCGCGACATGTTCATGTTTATCTAACTACCCAAAATCGTGTTTTCCCAACGCAAGCAAAGCGAGTCAACATAGTAAGGATACTATGTCACATATTGGTCTCAAAACATGCATGATGCCAAAAAGGGCTTGGCTTCCACATGCATAACATCATAAAGGGATTGGCCATAAACATGCATAGTGTCATAAGGTAATTTGGCCACAAACATGCATATTATCAAAAAGGGTTTGGCCATAAACATGCACAACTTAAAAGAGGGGATTGGCCACAAGCATGCATAATCTCATAAAGGATTTGGCCACAAACTTGCATGATAGCATAAGGGGTTTGGGTTCATAAACATGCATAAGCCCCAAAATCTTGCCTTAGCCAATGTTTCACAAGTAAAGTGGTTCCTAACGGTTCATGCTAGCATTTCATGCATAAAGATCCAAACTTGCAAGTTAAACTAGGTTATGCATAGCATGAGAGGCATGATTAAGTCACTCACATGGCCTAAAATCATAAACATGAACACAAGAGGCAAGGTAAGGTTCATATAGGTTCGCATAATCATGTTTAGCCTCATTTTATCTCATGTCATTATCAAAACTACCGTTTCCATCTAAAAGTAGCTAGAACTTACATAGTTAGGCCTAGGGAAAGAAGCATGAATCATCTTGGCTAAGAAAGGTGCCTCCTTTGTTGAAGAATCGTCATGGAACTCGCATAGCAACGTTAATCTTCCTCCGATTTGGTGTAGCAAACTTGCACCTCTTGATTTGAACCCGATTTAAGTGCTTAGGCTTTAGGAAAAGGGGATGGAGGCCATGATCACTTGGCATTTGGGCAGCACTTCGTGGAGAGGGTGAGTTATGAGGGTTTAGGGTGGCCTTAGGGGTGTTTTATAGAGATTAGGGTGTGTTTTAGGCCATAGGATTAGATCTAGGATAGATTAGGACCATCAGATCTCGGAAGCTTCCAGAACCAGCCCAAGAACAAGACCAGGTGAGACAAACAGGTGCGCCAGGCAACTTGCCCCGGCCACCCCCTGTCGACAGGCAAGTCGACAGGGCTGTCGACTTGGTCTGGGCCCAAGTCGACAGGCCTGTCGACAGCCCTGTCGACGTGGCCTAGGCGGGAAACTTCCCGCCTAGCCCCAGATCTGATTTTCAAAGCTATTTCCGAAGTTCAAATTTCCAAAAATCTTCTTTGGGCCTTTAACGGGTCATACGGACTCCGATTCTCGAAAACTCGGACTCTATTTCGCGTATTTTTCCGAGACGAACGCAATGGAACAGACCGTTTCACTTGATTCAGAATTTATAATTTAATTCTGTCTTGATTCTTGATTTAACGTGTTGTAAAAATTCGGGTTGTTACAATCTCCCCTTCTTAAAGGATTTCGTCCCCGAAATCTCAAAGTTAGGAAGAACATATCCTACCATCCATCATCCATCTACTCAAACCATCATCCACAAGCAACCATTGTCCTTAGACGACTCCTAATGCTTTATGAATGTATGCAAAACGTGTGTGTACATGTTCCTTAGCTAATGCTAATGATCAGGCCTGAAAAATCTTTTGAATGCAAAAATATGTTTAGTGCTATGAATCCATCATGTATGCAAATAGTCCTAGTCATATACACTATATGCGTGCACAAACATTCAACCATATGCAACATCCGCATGATAACACATTCAATTTCATCCATAAACAAGTATAAATACTCGTGCATATGCAATATGAAATGTGACCGAGTCGAGCTAATATCTAATGTAAATTCGCGCATCCACGAGCAACCACTTGCAACCATTTGCAACCATATCAACCAAAACATGTTTCAAATACATGTTTACATCCACAGGGTTCTACCTAAGATTCCCTGAAACAGGGTCGAGAAGATAAACAAAACAAACTCCGTACGGGGTTTGTAATAGAGACAGGACCGAGAGGATATCCATAAAAGATAGCCTACAAGCAAGCTCAACAGAAAAACAGGGATCGAGGATATATTCCCAAAAGAGATATCATGCACGTATTTAGTCTTTAGTCTCCTGAGTCGCATTACCTTGAGCTTAGTTCCATCGTGCCTTGACCACCCCTTTTACTTCACGATTTCGCAGCTTCTTATTTCCTGTTTCCATAACATGAGTTGGAACTCATTTCCTCATCGCCTCTCGTTCCACTTGCACTTATTCTCCTTCTAGAATACTTGGCGCAAACAGGACTGCGTACACATTATTCCATGCGAGCCCTCAAAATTCACTAGTGAATCCTGGACCTTGTACCATAAGGTATTCCACGTAGAAAAACTTTCTCTTGAAAGTAAACAAGTTACCGTGCGCACTTACTAGGGTAATTCCCATAACCCATACATAATCGAAGTAAACCATCCGTCTTATTAGCGAACACCATTCGATCGGGTTTCTAATTTCCAACAAAGGCATCTAGGGATTCTAAGTAACTAATCATGACAGAACCCAAAAGGTTACGCGATACTTCAAGGGTATTACCAAAGCAAGCCAAGAGTCTAACTACCCTCCTTCTAAAACCGAGAGTGGCACCCCTTACTGGATAACCACTTCATCCCTAGAATCCATCCACAACTTATAAACATAAGCATTATTTCCAAGCTCAACACTTGATATAGACATTCTCAAATCCAAACAAGCCATGAGTAAATGGACCGATCTTCCAATAGGACTTGAGACAAAAACGGGATCCTCTACTACGCTAGTACTAAGGTGCAGAGACTCAACTATCGAAGCGGACTTAAAAGATGCGGTGATCAAAACAAAGTCCCGACAGGATGATAGAGAAGAAAAGCTAAACCTTTAACAAGATCGTTACCCTCCTTCTGAGGTACCCTAGAAATGAGAGCATACTATTGCCCTCCGAATGATCTTGTCCCTGTTCCATGATACTTAACTATCCGTCCCGTTTCACCATGCCAAAGGTACTCTCTCGTCATGGGTTTCATTGTTCATCTTTCTCCCTCCTTTTAGGACTCAGCCATACCAACATGTTGCTTATCCCTGAGCTCGTATCCTTTATCCTTGTTCTTACTATCCTTTCATGCATAACTCTGCAACGGTCTCTCGAGAACCACCTCCATCGTACGGGAAACACTTACGCAGCTAGAAAGACTAGTCGCAGTCAAAACCACTGTGACTACAGATGGAGGAAAGAAAGGAAAAGAGATTCAATCAAGGAAACAAGGATAATGCTAATGGCCTTTGGGGAATAGCCTTTTTCTTTTTAAAAGAAAATTTTCTTGAAAAATGCTTCTTTGTAAACGGTTTTTCAAATAATTTTCAAAAGGTCTTTAAAAACTTTTGTCCAGTCTAGTAACCTTCTGCTCTGATACCAAATGTAACACCCCGCCTCCGCTAGGGTCACTCGCAAGGGAATGCACTAGCTTTAGAGGGGCATTATTGGTAAACATCCACAGAAATATCACAAGACAGAACATATAAAAATAGCAGAAGTAAAAACAAACTTTCATAACATTAATAAATGAGGTCAAAAGCCTTTTTACATCAGAGTACATCAAAACCTGTCTTGCTGAAATAAAGAAGCATGAAACCTTTTTTTTTCATAAATTATTCCCCAATTAAAACAGTAATGTAGCCATAGCCAAGGAAAGTCCAAGCCATCCAAGATGACCTTCAAGCCGAAGAAGTCTGAACTAAACAACAGTATTTCCTCCCTGTAACCTGGGGGGAAACGGAAGACAAGAAGCGAAAGAAACGGGGTCAGTCATAAAGACTGGTAAGTCCTATCTACTTCCAGCATAAAAACAGATAAAGGTGACATGACATGCATAAACTGAAAGTAAACACAAGGATGATGTCAAGATAGATAAACTGAACCAAAATAACAGGATGAACTACTGTACCCAGATAAACTAAGGTGTCATGATAAATTACGATGTCAGATAAAACAAGGTATCAGGCCGTCAGGTTCCTATCAAGCATCACGTCCCATGGTATCTATTTAGTCTAACGTTCTATGGAATTTTTCATATATATATATATATATATATATATATATATCTTTACTGGTTTTTACATGTATATTTGCTCTGCACCCTCCGTACTAGTATCCCAGCCTTGTTATGTGTTAACCATGAATGTCCCTTACTCAAAGTCGTGTAATGGTCCATGTCAACCTAATATATCGCATATATAGGTTACTCAAATCATATGTTTCTTTCCATGTATATAAGTTCAGTCCTTTGCCGTACCTCGTACGGGCTTCCTCATGTCGTATTATCCTTGAAATCGTTTGGACTGTCACCCTTGTTCTAGCTAGGCTCTTCCATATGAATCATCGTTTGAACTACTAGGACTTACGCCACCTAGCACCACTAGGGATTACGCTTACCTATTGCACGCTTTCGTATTTCGGTTTGGGTTAAACCACCTAGGCCACTAGGGATTAAGCTAACCCTCAACCGCTCCCTTTTTCCCACGCATTCATCGTGAATCGTTTTTTTTTATAACTGTATGCACATGTATCACATCGTGCCATCCGAGTCCTGTCACAGGGCAAAACAAGAAATACAAGACTCGGTCGGGAGCTTTAGATTTATCTGCCGATGCAGATACTAAGGTCTGCTTTTCTACACGTGGCTATGGTCCCACGAGACCCCTCCCTCAACTAGTGAAAGGCAACACAAGAGAAAATCTTGCATGAGAACTACACTCCGGCCAGCCCACATCCTACGGCCTACCTCACCCATAATTAGATAGCAATTATGGTCTGTTGGGTGTTCCCTGCCTTTCCGTACGTACACGCTTGACTCAAGATGGTAGATGATCGACGAACTTGCTATCTCGGGCACCTTATGTATTCGTCGACTCACTGCTATCCACCCCAGTCTTTAGGTCGCTCGCATAGCAACCAAGGCATATTCTTGGTTCTTCTACCGCAGACCTCAACCTCTCGTGAGCCTAGTATAATGACCTGGCAGCTCACAGAGGGATCCCAAGAATATCCTCATGTTCCCCGAAGCCGCTGCTTCGTTACCCAGTTCGTTGGAGCCTTTATCTAAATCAGATAGCCTGCTCCTACACGCATACTTAAACGTTGACCTAACGTATCGGGTTACTAATCTATCTAAGAAATGGTCCAAATTTCCTTGACTAAGAATTATTACTTAGTTTCCCTTAACTAAGGTTTACCACTTAGCCTTATTTCCATAATCCTTGTTAACTATGGTTATTTACCTAATCCTCCGAATTAGGGTTTATCTAATGGGTTAAGTGTCACTTAAGTTCATAACTTAGCCCGTCTACAAACCATGTCAAAATTGGCTAAGTATCCAAGTCCAAGACTTAACCCTACAAACCATGTGTCAAGTTGGCTAAGTATATTAAGCAATCCATAACTTAACCTCGTCTAATTATCATTTTAGATTGGTTAATTATATAAATTAACTTGACCTTGTCAAATTACCGAGTCAAATCGGTCAAGCGTATTCAAGTGATTCGTGACTTAGCCTTATCATGTTTTCACGTTAGATTGGTTAAGTATAGGTCACTTAACCACATCAAACTAACGAGTTGGATTAGTTAAGTGTAAATTAACTTAACCCCGTCCAATTACCATGTTTAGATTAGTTAGGTCTGAGTTGACTTAACCCCATCCATTAACTGTATTAAACGGTTAAGTGTTACTAAGAAAATTTACCTAACCTTATCAAGTTATCGTGTTGGATTGATTAAGTGTTGGTTAACTTAATCCCGTCCCCTCGTCGTATAAAAATGGTCAAGTGTCGTTAGGCAAATCAAGTTACTTAACCTACCCAACCCTGTCATGTTTTATTAAGTATCATTAGCCTAATCAAATTACTTAACCCATTTGTCCATGTCATATTTGGTTAAGCCTCATTAATCAAATTAACTTAACCCTATTATGTGGCATTAATTATTTAATGCACCCCAACCTCTCACATTAGACTTTGTTGTGGTTGCCTAGTTAAGCCGGTGGGTTCCGGGTAGATTTACACCACAACTTGGTCTAACCTCGGGTCTTAGGCACAACATGACCAACTTCCCACATTGGGTCCTATTGTTTGTAGCTACTAGTTAAGCCGGGCGGGTCCGGGTAGATTTATGCTACAAACTCAACCCAACCTCGAGTTGGCCACTTTCATGTTTAGCCTAGTGTCATGTTCATGGTCAAGTTTTCAAGCAATTGGGTAGACCTAACTTAATAGGTAAATTCCCAATGGGTAGACCTAACTTAATAGGTAAATTCCCAAGCCCATGTTTTTATGCATATTTACATGTTAACTTCCATGTTTATATTTCAAGTCATATTTTCAAGTATAAACACACATCATATTCAAGTTAAGATTTCGCGACATGTTCATGTTTATCTAACTACCCAAAATCGTGTTTTCCCAACGCAAGCAAAGCGAGTCAACATAGTAAGGATACTATGTCACATATTGGTCTCAAAACATGCATGATGCCAAAAAGGGCTTGGCTTCCACATGCATAACATCATAAAGGGATTGGCCATAAACATGCATAGTGTCATAAGGTAATTTGGCCACAAACATGCATATTATCAAAAAGGGTTTGGCCATAAACATGCACAACTTAAAAGAGGGGATTGGCCACAAGCATGCATAATCTCATAAAGGATTTGGCCACAAACTTGCATGATAGCATAAGGAGTTTGGGTTCATAAACATGCATAAGCCCCAAAATCTTGCCTTAGCCAATGTTTCACAAGTAAAGTGGTTCCTAACGGTTCATGCTAGCATTTCATGCATAAAGATCCAAACTTGCAAGTTAAACTAGGTTATGCATAGCATGAGAGGCATGATTAAGTCACTCACATGGCCTAAAATCATAAACATGAACACAAGAGGCAAGGTAAGGTTCATATAGGTTCGCATAATCATGTTTAGCCTCATTTTATCTCATGTCATTATCAAAACTACCGTTTCCATCTAAAAGTAGCTAGAACTTACATAGTTAGGCCTAGGGAAAGAAGCATGAATCATCTTGGCTAAGAAAGGTGCCTCCTTTGTTGAAGAATCGTCATGGAACTCGCATAGCAACGTTAATCTTCCTCCGATTTGGTGTAGCAAACTTGCACCTCTTGATTTGAACCCGATTTAAGTGCTTAGGCTTTAGGAAAAGGGGATGGAGGCCATGATCACTTGGCATTTGGGCAGCACTTCGTGGAGAGGGTGAGTTATGAGGGTTTAGGGTGGCCTTAGGGGTGTTTTATAGAGATTAGGGTGTGTTTTAGGCCATAGGATTAGATCTAGGATAGATTAGGACCATCAGATCTCGGAAGCTTCCAGAACCAGCCCAAGAACAAGACCAGGTGAGACAAACAGGTGCGCCAGGCAACTTGCCCCGGCCACCCCCTGTCGACAGGCAAGTCGACAGGGCTGTCGACTTGGTCTGGGCCCAAGTCGACAGGCCTGTCGACAGCCCTGTCGACGTGGCCTAGGCGGGAAACTTCCCGCCTAGCCCCAGATCTGATTTTCAAAGCTATTTCCGAAGTTCAAATTTCCAGAAATCTTCTTTGGGCCTTTAACGGGTCATACGGACTCCGATTCTCGAAAACTCGGACTCTATTTCGCGTATTTTTCCGAGACGAACGCAATGGCACAGACCGTTTCACTTGATTCAAAATTTATAATTTAATTCTGTCTTGATTCTTGATTTAACGTGTTGTAAAAATTCGGGTTGTTACATTCTCCCCTTCTTAAAGGATTTCGTCCCCGAAATCTCAAAGTTAGGAAGAACATATCCTACCATCCATCATCCATCTACTCAAACCATCATCCACAAGCAACCATTGTCCTTAGACGACTCCTAATGCTTTATGAATGTATGCAAAACGTGTGTGTACATGTTCCTTAGCTAATGCTAATGATCAGGCCTGAAAAATCTTTTGAATGCAAAAATATGTTTAGTGCTATGAATCCATCATGTATGCAAATAGTCCTAGTCATATACACTATATGCGTGCACAAACATTCAACCATATGCAACATCCGCATGATAACACATTCAATTTCATCCATAAACAAGTATAAATACTCGTGCATATGCAATATGAAATATGACCGAGTCGAGCTAATATCTAATGTAAATTCGCGCATCCACGAGCAACCACTTGCAACCATTTGCAACCATATCAACCATAACATGTTTCAAATACATGTTTACATCCACAGGGTTCTACCTAAGATTCCCTGAAACAGGGTCGAGAAGATAAACAAAACAAACTCCGTATGGGGTTTGTAACAGAGACAGGACCGAGAGGATATCCATAAAAGATAGCCTACAAGCAAGCTCAACAGAAAAACAGGGATCGAGGATATATTCCCAAAAGAGATATCATGCACGTATTTAGTCTTCAGTCTCCTGAGTCGCATTACCTTGAGCTTAGTTCCATCGTGCCTTGACTGCCCCTTTTACTTCACGATTTCGCAGCTTCTTATTTCCTGTTTCCATAACATGAGTTGGAACTCATTTCCTCGTCGCCTCTCGTTCCACTTGCACTTATTCTCCTTCTAGAATACTTGGCGCAAACAGGACTGCGTACACATTATTCCATGCGAGCCCTCAAAATTCACTAGTGAATCCTGGACCTTGTACCATAAGGTATTCCACGTAGAAAAACTTTCTCTTGAAAGTAAACAAGTTACCGTGCGCACTTACTAGGGTAATTCCCATAACCCATACATAATCGAAGTAAACTATCCGTCTTATTAGCGAACACCATTCGATCGGGTTTCTAATTTCCAACAAAGGCATCTAGGGATTCTAAGTAACTAATCATGACAGAACCCAAAAGGTTACGCGATACTTCAAGGGTATTACCAAAGCAAGCCAAGAGTCTAACTACCCTCCTTCTAAAACCGAGAGTGGCACCCCTTACTGGATAACCACTTCATCCCTAGAATCCATCCACAACTTATAAACATAAGCATTATTTCCAAGCTCAACACTTGATATAGACATTCTCAAATCCAAACAAGCCATGAGTAAATGGACCGATCTTCCAATAGGACTTGAGACAAAAACGGGATCCTCTACTACGCTAGTACTAAGGTGCAGAGACTCAACTATCGAAGCGGACTTAAAAGATGCGGTGATCAAAACAAAGTCCCGACAGGATGATAGAGAAGAAAAGCTAAACCTTTAACAAGATCGTTACCCTCCTTCTGAGGTACCCTAGAAATGAGAGCATACTATTGCCCTCCGAATGATCTTGTCCCTGTTCCATGATACTTAACTATCCGTCCCGTTTCACCATGCCAAAGGTACTCTCTCGTCATGGGTTTCATTGTTCATCTTTCTCCCTCCTTTTAGGACTCAGCCATACCAACATGTTGCTTATCCCTGAGCTCGTATCCTTTATCCTTGTTCTTACTATCCTTTCATGCATAACTCTGCAACGGTCTCTCGAGAACCACCTCCATCGTACGGGAAACACTTACGCAGCTAGAAAGACTAGTCGCAGTCAAAACCACTGTGACTACAGATGGAGGAAAGAAAGGAAAAGAGATTCAATCAAGGAAACAAGGATAATGCTAATGGCCTTTGGGGAATAGCCTTTTTCTTTTTAAAAGAAAATTTTCTTGAAAAATGCTTCTTTGTAAACGGTTTTTCAAATAATTTTCAAAAGGTCTTTAAAAACTTTTGCCCAGTCTAGTAACCTTCTGCTCTGATACCAAATGTAACACCCCGCCTCCGCTAGGGTCACTCGCAAGGGAATGCACTAGCTTTAGAGGGGCATTATTGGTAAACATCCACAGAAATATCACAAGACAGAACATATAAAAATAGCGGAAGTAAAAACAAACTTTCATAACATTAATAAATGAGGTCAAAAGCCTTTTTACATCAGAGTACATCAAAACCTGTCTTGCTGAAATAAAGAAGCATGAAACCTTTTTTTTCATAAATTATTCCCCAATTAAAATAGTAAAGTAGCCATAGCCAAGGAAAGTCCAAGCCATCCAAGATGACCTTCAAGCCGAAGAAGTCTGAACTAAACAACAGTATTTCCTCCCTGTAACCTGGGGGGGAAACGGAAGACAAGAAGCGAAAGAAACGGGGTCAGTCATAAAGACTGGTAAGTCCTATCTACTTCCAGCATAAAAACAGATAAAGGTGACATGACATGCATAAACTGAAAGTAAACACAAGGATGATGTCAAGATAGATAAACTGAACCAAAATAACAGGATGAACTACTGTACCCAGATAAACTAAGGTGTCATGATAAATTACGATGTCAGATAAAACAAGGTATCAGGCCGTCAGGTTCCTATCAAGCATCACGTCCCATGGTATCTATTTAGTCTAACGTTCTATGGAATTTTTCATATATATATATATATATATATATCTTTACTGGTTTTTACATGTATATTTGCTCTGCACCCTCCGTACTAGTATCCCAGCCTTGTTATGTGTTAACCATGAATGTCCCTTACTCAAAGTCGTGTAATGGTCCATGTCAACCTAATATATCGCATATATAGGTTACTCAAATCATATGTTTCTTTCCATGTATATAAGTTCAGTCCTTTGCCGTACCTCGTACGGGCTTCCTCATGTCGTATTATCCTTGAAATCGTTTGGACTGTCACCCTTGTTCTAGCTAGGCTCTTCCATATGAATCATCGTTTGAACTACTAGGACTTACGCCACCTAGCACCACTAGGGATTACGCTTACCTATTGCACGCTTTCGTATTTCGGTTTGGGTTAAACCACCTAGGCCACTAGGGATTACGCTAACCCTCAACCGCGCCCTTTTTCCCACGCATTCATCGTGAATCGTTTTTTTTTATAATTGTATGCACATGTATCACATCGTGCCATCCGAGTCCTGTCACAGGGCAAAACAAGAAATACAAGACTCGGTCGGGAGCTTTAGATTTATCTGCCGATGCAGATACTAAGGTCTGCTTTTCTACACGTGGCTATGGTCCCACGAGACCCCTCCCTCAACTAGTGAAAGGCAACACAAGAGAAAATCTTGCATGAGAACTACACTCCGGCCAGCCCACATCCTACGGCCTACCTCACCCATAATTAGATAGCAATTATGGTCTGTTGGGTGTTCCCTGCCTTTCCGTACGTACACGCTTGACTCAAGATGGTAGATGATCGACGAACTTGCTATCTCGGGCACCTTATGTATTCGTCGACTCACTGCTATCCACCCCAGTCTTTAGGTCGCTCGCATAGCAACCAAGGCATATTCTTGGTTCTTCTACCGCAGACCTTAACCTCTCGTGAGCCTAGTATAATGACCTGGCAGCTCACAGAGGGATCCCAAGAATATCCTCACGTTCCCCGAAGCCGCTGCTTCGTTACCCAGTTCGTTGGAGCCTTTATCTAAATCAGATAGCCTGCTCCTACACGCATACTTAAACGTTGACCTAACGTATCGGGTTACTAATCTATCTAAGAAATGGTCCAAATTTCCTTGACTAAGAATTATTACTTAGTTTCCCTTAACTAAGGTTTACCACTTAGCCTTATTTCCATAATCCTTGTTAACTATGGTTATTTACCTAATCCTCCGAATTAGGGTTTATCTAATGGGTTAAGTGTCACTTAAGTTCATAACTTAGCCCGTCTACAAACCATGTCAAAATTGGCTAAGTATCCAAGTCCAAGACTTAACCCTACAAACCATGTGTCAAGTTGGCTAAGTATATTAAGCAATCCATAACTTAACCTCGTCTAATTATCATTTTAGATTGGTTAATTATATAAATTAACTTGACCTTGTCAAATTACCGAGTCAAATCGGTCAAGCGTATTCAAGTGATTCGTGACTTAGCCTTATCATGTTTTCACGTTAGATTGGTTAAGTATAGGTCACTTAACCACATCAAACTAACGAGTTGGATTAGTTAAGTGTAAATTAACTTAACCCCGTCCAATTACCATGTTTAGATTAGTTAGGTCTGAGTTGACTTAACCCCATCCATTAACTGTATTAAACGGTTAAGTGTTACTAAGAAAATTTACCTAACCTTATCAAGTTATCGTGTTGGATTGATTAAGTGTTGGTTAACTTAATCCCGTCCCCTCGTCGTATAAAAATGGTCAAGTGTCGTTAGGCAAATCAAGTTACTTAACCTACCCAACCCTGTCATGTTTTGTTAAGTATCATTAGCCTAATCAAATTACTTAACCCATTTGTCCATGTCATATTTGGTTAAGCCTCATTAATCAAATTAACTTAACCCTATTATGTGGCATTAATTATTTAATGCACCCCAACCTCTCACATTAGACTTTGTTGTGGTTGCCTAGTTAAGCCGGTGGGTTCCGGGTAGATTTACACCACAACTTGGTCTAACCTCGGGTCTTAGGCACAACATGACCAACTTCCCACATTGGGTCCTATTGTTTGTAGCTACTAGTTAAGCCGGGCGGGTCCGGGTAGATTTATGCTACAAACTCAACCCAACCTCGAGTTGGCCACTTTCATGTTTAGCCTAGTGTCATGTTCATGGTCAAGTTTTCAAGCAATTGGGTAGACCTAACTTAATAGGTAAATTCCCAATGGGTAGACCTAACTTAATAGGTAAATTCCCAAGCCCATGTTTTTATGCATATTTACATGTTAACTTCCATGTTTATATTTCAAGTCATATTTTCAAGTATAAACACACGTCATATTCAAGTTAAGATTTCGCGACATGTTCATGTTTATCTAACTACCCAAAATCGTGTTTTCCCAACGCAAGCAAAGCGAGTCAACATAGTAAGGATACTATGTCACATATTGGTCTCAAAACATGCATGATGCCAAAAAGGGCTTGGCTTCCACATGCATAACATCATAAAGGGATTGGCCATAAACATGCATAGTGTCATAAGGTAATTTGGCCACAAACATGCATATTATCAAAAAGGGTTTGGCCATAAACATGCACAACTTAAAAGAGGGGATTGGCCACAAGCATGCATAATCTCATAAAGGATTTGGCCACAAACTTGCATGATAACATAAGGGGTTTGGGTTCATAAACATGCATAAGCCCAAAAATCTTGCCTTAGCCAATGTTTCACAAGTAAAGTGGTTCCTAACGGTTCATGCTAGCATTTCATGCATAAAGATCCAAACTTGCAAGTTAAACTAGGTTATGCATAGCATGAGAGGCATGATTAAGTCACTCACATGGCCTAAAATCATAAACATGAACACAAGAGGCAAGGTAAGGTTCATATAGGTTCGCATAATCATGTTTAGCCTCATTTTATCTCATGTCATTATCAAAACTACCGTTTCCATCTAAAAGTAGCTAGAACTTACATAGTTAGGCCTAGGGAAAGAAGCATGAATCATCTTGGCTAAGAAAGGTGCCTCCTTTGTTGAAGAATCGTCATGGAACTCGCATAGCAACGTTAATCTTCCTCCGATTTGGTGTAGCAAACTTGCACCTCTTGATTTGAACCCGATTTAAGTGCTTAGGCTTTAGGAAAAGGGGATGGAGGCCATGATCACTTGGCATTTGGGCAGCACTTCGTGGAGAGGGTGAGTTATGAGGGTTTAGGGTGGCCTTAGGGGTGTTTTATAGAGATTAGGGTGTGTTTTAGGCCATAGGATTAGATCTAGGATAGATTAGGACCATCAGATCTCGGAAGCTTCCAGAACCAGCCCAAGAACAAGACCAGGTGAGACAAACAGGTGCGCCAGGCAACTTGCCCCGGCCACCCCCTGTCGACAGGCAAGTCGACAGGGCTGTCGACTTGGTCTGGGCCCAAGTCGACAGGCCTGTCGATAGCCCTGTCGACGTGGCCTAGGCGGGAAACTTCCCGCCTAGCCCCAGATCTGATTTTCAAAGCTATTTCCGAAGTTCAAATTTCCAGAAATCTTCTTTGGGCCTTTAACGGGTCATACGGACTCCGATTCTCGAAAACTCGGACTCTATTTCGCGTATTTTTCCGAGACGAACGCAATGGCACAGACCGTTTCACTTGATTCAGAATTTATAATTTAATTCTGTCTTGATTCTTGATTTAACGTGTTGTAAAAATTCGGGTTGTTACAGTGCCAGTGTAACGCGCGATGTTGTATGTATGTAAAACATCCTAATATGCATATGATTTCTACATGAGTGCTCTATGCATTTGTGTTGTGAATAATTCCTACGATCCTATCTAGCAACCACAATACAACCATAAAGGAAATCTAGAGGAAATAATAACCCATGAAAAGCTTTGGACGAATTTTCCTCCTCTTTTCTTCTTTTTCCCATGTGATTTCCACAGGGTTAAAGTTAATGGATTTGTTGCAAAGCCTCTTGATTTCATTCTCCATACTCATTGTAGCGGCACGGGGCATCTTATGCTCCAATTCAAAGCTCCATAAATCCCCAATATGATCAAGTTCTAGTCTAACGACAGATTCATGAAGCACTTCCTAAAGTGAGAAATAGGGAAAATGTTATGGAGTCCCAATAAGCGCTTGGGAAGATCCACATGACAAACCAATTTCCTAATTCTATCAATAATTTTGAATGGCCCAACAAATATGGAGCCAGCTTCCCTGCCCTTCCAAAACGTATAGCTTTCCTAAGTGGAGAAAATTTTACGTAGACCAAATCATCAATGCTAAACTCAAGTTCCTTCATCCTTCTATCAGCATAATATTTCAAATGGTCTTGGTCTACTTTTCATCATTTGTCGTATCATAACAAACTTTTCCATAGAATCTCGAATAAGGTCGGGTCCATGTAAAATCTTGTTAGTAATTTCCCGCTAGCAAGTAGGCTATTCGAATGGTCACCCATATAATGCTTTGTAAGGGGATGTTATTACAAAATTTTGGTACCGAAACCAAATAATGGTGAAGGGGGTATTGGGATGGAACCAGCATCAGAGCGGAAGCCAAGAGTGCTTACAGCCGATACCGGAAGAAAAAGGGTAAAGGCATGGACCACATGCTATCGGTACCAATATGGGTAGTAGAAGCTTGGTATGGTGAATGAACCTACATGCAATGAGAAACCCAGAGTGGTGTCGATGTCGACACCGAAAGAAATTCAATATCAAAGGGAAGTAAGGAGGGAAAGTAAATAACCCGACCTTAAAGTTGGGAGCATGCAGTTCGGTTTCGTAGCCTAGAGCCAAGAATGCAAATTGAGGATCGATATCAAAAGCAGGAAACCAAAAAGGAAGCAAGCAAGTGTTATTGATACCAACATGCTTGGTATCGATACGAGTACAAAAGGTAACACTGAAGTTATCAGGAAGGATCCTCAAGAAACACAGATTTGAAGCCGATACTGAAGATAATTGATGTGGGTTAAGGCTCATAAGTTAATGTGGGAAGGGAACCTATCCACACTAATGTGCTTAGTGTCGATACCGATACCAAAGAGCTTGTCGAAGTCATAAGAAAGGAAGTACAAAGACAACACTTAAAAACCAAAAAGACGGTAGAATCACAGAAGAATGCTATCCACACCAGTATACTTGGTGTCGATACACTACATGGAGGCGGCACTAGATTCACAGCAATACAAGTTGATGACGACACCCAAAATTCAAAAGCAGGTCAATACCGACACCGTACAGAAACTGCTGAAGCGGGAGGCACTTGGAACCGGAATTCTACTGACCGCAACCAACATGAGGCCCAATTGGTCTATAAATAAGCCCCCAGGGGTCACATTGGGGGGACTTTTTCCTTATTCCACAGTCTTGTATCCATTTCTTAGAGAGAAAACCTTTGTACTTGTAATCACTTATGTACTTACGCAAGTGATCAATAAAGAGAGAATAAACACTTATCGCCTATTCTACTTTCCTAATTCTTTCTCACAACAAATCCCCTTACATAAATCTAATTACTGAAATAACCCTTCTTGAGCCATTTAGCTTTCTAACTTGTGTCAAGTTTACGAAACCTTTATCCTAAGGTAACTGTTGGTTCTTGAGTTTTGCAAGCATGATACTCACCTCTTTGAAGGAAGAGTAACTAATCTTCGAGCTTAAGATTTTGATATCTAGGAAACAGTGAATTAACACAAGCTTGTAGGAACTAAATAACCCCTCAGATCCCCTATGTCCATATCCATGTCCTTATTTTTGGTGTTAATGAAACATAACGTTAAAATTTTGGTGCTAGAAGGAGGGCCTGAACCTTCAATCCTTTGGATAACCTACTACATCCCTAGTTGTTCCATCTCGGTTGAACTAAGCTTTGTAGAAGCAAGATCATAGATAAAGAGTCTCGACAAGGATCTTCTGAATTTCTAATGGCTACATCAAGCATAGATGACCCAAGAATTATTGAAAGATAAAGGCTTAGATTGGAAGCCCTACGAATCAAGAACAAGGATGAGGAAGTAGAACCCTTTGACCATGACCATTGGAGCATTAACTGCTTCCACATAGGACCAACCCTAATCTTTGCTTTAAGAAATTTTACATCAAAGGAATACAACCTGTTCACTCACATAAAAGAACCCATCCATGCATAGGCTAAGGGAACTATATTTGAGCAAAGAATAGTGGAGGATTTCAGTCACTTGCCTTAAGATGGTCTAGGAGAGTCACACCCCAATCTCAAGACACAATGAAAAGAAAGCTTGAAAATGAAAAGAAACCAATAAAATTGAGTAACAAAAGGGATAAGTTCCGATGTCAAAAAGGAGTTTTTGAGTCAAGGTTGCCCGAAGAATGCAAGCTTACCACATCTATTGAAAATATCTACTCCTAACCAAGCATGAGCTTAACATTTGGTCGTCACTAAAGAAGAAACCCATGAATGAAGTCAAATTGGGAGAGCCCTACTACTACTATCATAGGATAAACGGACACGAAACGAATCACTGCAGTCCTCGATGGGAAAATCATCAAGTTCTTTAATCAGGGCTAGCTTTATAGATATGTGAAGAAGACTTAATCAACTACAACAAATTATTTTTTGACGAAAGAATATCTACATGGCCGGGAGGATGAAACTCCTTAAAACATGGAACCACCAACAACGGGTCAAGCTACATACGACGGTAGAAAACCCTTGTCCACGATAAGATGGCCAGGGCAAGCCACCCCTCGGAGGGGGTGATTTGTAAGATTTTATCCGCACCTAAATCAGAAAGGGCCAGGTTAACTCATCAAAAGAGTAAGCGTTAATTCCCAGGGCGGAGCAGTTGAAACCCTTACTCCCGCCTACGATGGCCTGGGTAAGGCACCCCTTGGAGGGGGTGAGTATAAGCCTTTATCTGTGCGCAAATCAAATAGGGCCTGGGTAAACATCGAAAACCCTTATCCGTGCCTTCGATGGCCAGGTTAAGGCATCCCTTGGAGAGTGGTGATGTGTAAGCCTCTATCACCGCCTACGATGGCCAGGGTAGATTATTAAAAGATTAAGCCTTTATCCGCACCTACGATGGCCAATATAAAGAATCTAAGCCCTTATCACCGCAAACGATGGCGAATGTAAAATGACTCCTGGAGGGTGGTCGGGTAAGTCCTTGGGCCCTGATTAAGAATAAGCTATCCAAGTGCACCGGACACACAAGCCTAGAGAGTGGCTAACAAAGCACGCAAACCCTCTGCTTTGACCATAAAAAGCCCAGATAGTGGCTTACAAAGCACGTACATCCTCTATTTTGCAAATTAAACCCGAAATAGATAACAAAACAACAAATTTCCAGACGTGGATATCTGGCCTTCTATTAAATACCTGAATCTGGGTTATGGTTCGGGACTTCAATTAATACCCGATGTGGATATCTGGTCTTCTATCAAATGCCCGAATCTGGGTTATGGTTCGGGACTTCAATTACTGCCAAAAGTGGATTTCTTGTCTTCTATTACTAATACCCAAATCTGGGTTTAGGGACCTCCATCTACTATCGCCGAATATGGATTTCTGGTCATCTATTTACGAATGCCTGAGTATGGGCTACAAAACTTCTATCTATACTTCCCGAGGAGGTATTCTGAATTTCGACTCTAGTACCCTAATCCGGGTCTCAAGACTATAATTCTCATTTTCGAAAAATGATTTATAATCAGAACTGGGGTTGATATCTCTAGTTCGCTATCTAATTTTTTTCAAATAAAGATCGTGATCTTCCACATCTCACAGGGAGGTTTTGTAGAAACAAACTCAAACCATAATGATAAACTTATATTTCCAAATGAGAATTCTATGTTTACTCTTAGATTGGCACAATCCAAACACCTAGATTTATATGACGTATTTCCTATTCTCGTTTCCTAGAAAATGGGGTTCCCAGATTCCTATTATTATGCCCATGAAAGGGGTTCAAGCCTACTATCTTATTTTCGAAAAGAGGATTTGTTAATGATTACACAAGTTGGTACCTTGAGTCTTCTGTTTGAAACATTATAACAAAGGTTATTTCCTCAACCTCACGTAGGGAGGATCTTTAAGTTTTTATTATGCAAAAATTGTTATTCATTATTCTAACAAAATATAAGATATAAATAATCATGTTACCCTATCACAAATTCATCTATTACTTGGTTACTATTCAAATGTTGTATCGTATAGATCGAGTAAATTATCATATATATCCTATGAGATTGACACCAAACATTATATGTTGAGCTTTATGCAGGATAGCGCAATGAAACTCCAAGAGAAGGGTATTTTAAACAAAATAAAAGATTATATATTAGGTGATATTTACACAATTTACAAATTTATTTGCAAAATCATTCCATGAATCATCAAGTATAAAACATAGTAACATCAAGTGTTTTACATTTTCACATTTATATATTCCTTACAATTTACCATGTAATAATTCATAACTTTAGTTTTAACTCTCCTGCTCCACCTGGCAACCATAAAACCGTTAAATCTGTGAGAGGGACTTATCAAGGGAGGAAATTCCTTAATGACGAAGGCTTTTTGGCTTGATCGGGGGTCATGATTCTTCATGGCAAACTCCCAAGCCTTACAACTCGCTTGGTGTCATCCAATTTAACTTCTAAATCATTAATTCACTGAAGCAATTAACTCACCTCTTCATCAGAATCAGTGGAGGGGTTGATCTTTATCTGTCTTTGTAACTCGAGGATAATTTTTCTTTCTCTTTCAATTGACAATATAACACAGATATTTGCTCATTCAAGTTCTTAATGGTCAATTTTTGAAGATAAAGTGCTCTCTGTTGTGCCGTAATGGGATCCTCTTGAAAGGCACTCCTTCTCTTTATAATTGATAATGACTCCTCCCTAGGATGAGAAGATGAAATTTTGAATTGATTCCCTTGTTTATTAGGAAAACAAGACATAGTTATTCATAGATTCTACTTTGAAGGAATGAGAATCAATTACCCTAAACTAAAAGGGAGGAAGAGACTTCAAAGGAAAATTTAATACTTAAGAACTGGAGACTTAAGGTGGAGCAGAAGGCTCTTTTCCTTTCTGCCTTTGGACTGAGGGACCACTATCCTTGGTAAAATTTCTAATTGGACCCTTCTTAGAAGGAGCATTCAAAGGGCTAGCGCTTATTTCTTTGGACTCTTGAATAACATAGGCAGAAGAAGGAGGGATGTCATCCCCTCCACTAAAATCACGGCCTTTCTCATTGTCAACAACATCGGTCCTCAACTCCATCATATGGGGCAAAATCATTAGGAAGATCTTCAATGTATAAAAACTTCTCGGGAGCCATCGCATCTCTTTTAGGAACTTGAATCCCTTTCCTCAGTTGCTCAATTCTGTTCATAAATACACGTAGAATAGGAGGATCAATCGAAAGGAATTCCATTTTGGATACTTTTGGAAATTATCGGCATATGCTAGTAAAAGGGAATCCTCAAAAGAATTCAACATCGCTTCTGGAAGATAATATTCCAAGAACAAAGAGATTCTATCTTTAATTCCTGAAATTACTCATTTGGGATTGGAAAGTGCATTCTAGGCCATGGAAAGCAAACTGTCTTTCTCTTTCAGCCTTTCAGCATGATTAAATATCGTTTTGGTCTTCTCATTTCCAAGTTCCTATTTAGACAACTTAAGAGCTAGGAATTGATCATTCAAAAGATCTTAGCTTTTCTCTCGTTCTCAAGCTCCGACTCATCCTTCTCAAGATATGTCTTTAGTTCGGCACACTCTTTCTTATGCTTCTCTATTAGAGACTTAATTTCGGATTCCAAGGCAACCTTCTTTACTTCAAGTTTTGCTACTTTAGAAGAAGGCGGAGTAATCTTCTCCTGAAGGGAGAACCATTTCTTAATTATCTGAAAAGAGGAGAGTAGAATCAGTATTTATGAAAGAGTGAAAGACCAAAGAAATCAAGTAAGAAAGGATTATACCAAAAGCTGTTGTTCGACAAGCGATTGTCGCAAATTCATCAAGTCTAAAGTTGAGGAGGGTAACGAAATGTTGGCAATATCTTCAGAGGGAAGAGCAAGCCTTACAATTTCGTCAAAATCCCGAACTGTTGAAGAAGGCCTAGTGGAACTAGCATGTTTGGGGGAAGAATGCACCTTTATCTCTTGTTAAACTATAGGGATCCTGGAGAGTCAGGAACCCGAATGCGATTAACGAATTCACTGCCGGAGGTCGCTGTTTGTGAAGAATCAACAACAGGAGTAATGCCAGTAGAAAGGGAGACAGGATCAGGAATATTCTGTTCAGCTGACTCAACAACAATGTCCTCAGAAAGGAAAAAAAAGGAATTGAAGTCTCATCCTTTTTCCTTTTGGAAGCTGGTTCGTCAATGGGGGTAACAAGTCACTTCCTGGCCGTAGCTCTTGATCGGGCCAGGGCATCCGCAGTAGATTTCCCATCAAAAGCATGGTATCTAATCAAAATAATCACATCAAGAAAAACATATTTAAACATGTTAAGTGTGAGGTAAAATTTCAAAACCGCTTTAAAGGATCATTTTTACTCAAAGTTCTGGGAAATAGAGGAGTTAAGCATGTGAATGCACTAGAGCTCGAAGATAAATATTTAGCACTAGGAAAATGAAGGGGTGGTTTCCAAAAAATATTTTACCTTCGAGGGAGAAAAGCATACTTTTGGAGATTGTCCAGAGTCAGTAAAAAGGATCGGTTTCCTAATTTCATGGAAGCTTTATAAATGGCATCAACAACCTGAGCTTTCCTCGTCACTTTTTGTAGGAGAAGAGACTCAAAAGTGGTAGAAGTTAATCAGAGCATAGAAATGACACATTAGACACAAAGGAATAAATTTCACCGGATTTGGTAAAAGTGCCTATGATATCCGAAGGGCATCTAATACAGAAAAATTATGTCTCCCAGTCTTGGAGTTGGATGATATTATTACCGATCAGTTTCTTCGAAGGATTCGCATAAAGTATAAGCGGGTCACTCCCTTAACTACTGATAGTCGTAACATATGATGAAGAAGGCGAGCACTGAGGGAAGAATGTCTTCACTTAAGGGCTAGTAGCTTGGGGCATAGAAGACATGTATATGTATTTGGAATCAATTAAATGGGAGCTAATCTTAAATGTTATAGGTACCTTAAAGTGAAGTCTGGAAATGGAAAGAAACCGCTGTGCCAGATGTAGATTGTCTAATATACAAAGAACCCTTCTGGTGGATTTTTAATGGTATCTTTTTCGGAGGCAGGAATGGTGTCAACTCTAGTCATGACAAATCTTTCAAGAATGGCTTTTACTTCACAAAGAATGTTGTGGGATGTCTACTTCCTTTGGCTTAAGGGTAGAAGAACGACCTAGATTCGATTCACCAACACTTTGCTTTTCAGACATGACGATGTCAGGTGATATTATTCCATAAAACACATTAACATAACAAATTAATATAAGTAAATATGAACTAATTACAAGTTGGAGACCATCATGAAAACTCACTGACGTTAGTTATAAAAAATTCCTATAGAAGTTGGAACGCATCATGAGTCATAAGAATCAAATTCTTAACAAGATTCATATAAGTCATGCCGTATATAAATGCTAAAGATGGTTAAGTATTTGGTATCGCCCATATCAATCATTACAACACCCAAACCATAAAAAACGAAAGGCTCTAGTGTTAGTGGAGTCGAAATTGAAATAGTCCTAATTCTTGGAGTCGATCAAGCCAAAACCAAACAATTTGCTATCGATGCCGAAAACTAATCGACACCATAAAGGTGAAGGGCTTAGTACCATTGAAATTGAAATAAAAAAATACCCCATTATTGGTATTGGTCTGACCGATTTAGAAGTTTCAAGTTTAACCGATACTGGAACAGTAGAAAGTATGTCTTTTGGTATCGAGTATACACTACCTCAATAACCAATTAAACCAGAACTAAAGGCAAGCTTTGATCGATGTGTCAGTAAAGCCGAAATTAAAAGCAATCGATAACAAATTGATATCGAATATTCATCAGTAATGAAAGAAAGTTCCATCTTCATGATAGAATTTAGGGTTCATCAAAGATAAGAATTTTGCACTTTAAACCCCAAGAATTATATCGTGAATAATGGATGATAAATTCACATTATACACCATTAATGTTCATTTAAGCTACTCCTGTGATTTGATTTCATTCCAATAGGATCGAAGGCTGTTTAATATTGATCTAATCCATAAATAAACCTAAGAGAAAGCGATTTTTAAACCTTAATCTAATTTGATTAAAAATACTTACAGAGAAAGATCAAATTTGTAATTCTGGAAAGCCTGTAAAATTGCGAAGAATAGTGATCTTGTTTGAAAATGGTTTCTTGCAAGTGAAAAATAAAAAGGAAGAAGAACTTTTGTACTAAGAGATCCTCTTGTCCTGACTATGGTCTAGAACAATTCTAACAAGACCAAAAGGCGGGAAAATATCGTATTTTCAAGATAGTATAGTACGAAGGTCAAAGTTTTGACCTAGAAAGTCGAAAATATCCCTTGACTAGTGGGGAAATGTAGGATCCAAATTAACCCTAGAGGGGGGTGAATAGGGTTTATTGCAGTTTTTGCTGAGTAATTAAATAATGTTAACTCAGATAATAATCAGAGTAAATGCGGAAAATAAAAAACACACAGATATACCCAGCTTCGGAAAAACCCTGCCTACTGCTGCATTCCCCTAGGTTTCTACTAGAAATTACAACAATATCTACGCTTATAATCCCCTGTAAAATTGCGACACCCGCTCCCAACTTTTCTACCCCTATGCCCAAAACCTACACTGATCTCTATCCCCAAGATCAGATTTCCCCGAATTACAAACCCATAATTCGTCTCTCTAGTTTTACAGACAAATTAGAAAACTACAAACACGATTATAGATTAAAACACTCAAAAAAGAAAAACAATAACTTGAATCAGCACTTAATAATCTAAACCCTAGACTAAACAATGACACTTAAAAAATAACTTGGGTTTCCACCCTTTAAAAATAAAGTGTTGATCTTTGTTTGAACTTGGCCAAATAAAAATTCCTTGCTTCACAAATAATTCGGCACCTATAATATTCCTTTCAACCCATTGTCTATTCCTGGAAAAATGGTTGTGGCGTTATAAGCTAGGGTTTCGAGTCCCTTTGATGTGAAGCTTGCGCTCTCTTATTTGCTCCAATTTCCAATATCAATCTCTGTTGCTTTACTCGAGTTGAAATCCTCCAAGTCGATCCAAGATTATTTGTTGTTCGATCTTTGATATGATTTTTAATTCAAATTTATGTTTGATTTATTTTTGAACTTGGATGCTTATTGCCGATGACGATATGGTATTTAAATAGGAATGAACATTCGATATAATCTCTAATTTCAATGTTAGTCATGGTTTGATATTTGCATAAATTTTGGGCTTGATCTTTTCGGCTTTGAATTGGTCTTGAGTGGATATTGCGCATGCTTCTGGAATAGTAGCGTGATGAAATACTTGACTTTTGGAATTTAATTGTGTTTGAAATGTTCAAAATTTCTGACAAGATGAATTCTGGAATTATGTATTAAAACTAGAATAATCCCTATATTTGACTTGATCATTCCTTGGAAATTTCTGGAACTTTTGGTTGAACCTTACTAGCTGTAGTTAAAAAAATTCGTGAATTTATTTTCTTGAAGATAAGATCTTGGTGAATTTCTGGAATTTCGATTCCATATTTCCGGCTTGACTTTTTTTTTCAATACTACTCCATAAAAACCTGATACGAACAGATGCTTTTGCCTGCTATTGAACATATTTAGTACTTAGTTAAAATTGTCATAAATCTTTTACCTGCTGTCTCTCTAGTTTGCATGTAATTTCATATTTCCTTGGTTTGTTATATGAATTTGTGTCATTTTAAACAAACTGATATGAACTGATATTGTGCTTGTGCATTATATTTGAGATAAAATGGAGCTGATGCTACACTTGAATATTGTGCATATAAGACTGGCTTGTACTTTGTTGCTTTGTTGTATTTGTTGTGTTCATACATGCTTCTAAAATAATAATAACATTTGCTTTCATTGATTTTGTGTCATGACCTGTATATGTTGAACCATGTTTGCATTGTTCATTGCTTTAAACAACACACTTGTGTTTATGAAGAACAAATACTACCCTAATCATTTTCCTTGCGCTTATAAACCATGCTGTTGTACCAATACTTTGGTTCTTGCTCACTTGTATACAGTATGCACACACACACACACACGCACACACACACACACACAGATATATATATATATACATATATATATATATATATATATATGTGTGTGTGTGTGTATGTGTGTGTGTGTGTGCTTGCTATACTCCCTATTAAAACTGCTGTATCATGCTTCTGGTCCTTGCATTCGGCATTCTTGTGATCATCTTACTGATGTTGCATGTTGATGACCATTTTCTTGCTTGCATATGTTGCCATTTATATACCAGTTCTTGTATATCTTTGTAACAACCCGGAATTTCTGAACCAATTATTTTTTTTAGCTATTTTAATGTATTTTGAATATTTAAAATGATTTATTTTAAATAATAACGACTAAAAATTTATTTAAATCGAAGTTAGAACGTATAATTTTATTTTAATTATAAAACGGGCTCGAAATGGCGCGGTAGTTTAAAAATTCAATTTTTAATTTCAAATAAATGTACAGAATTCAATATAAATAGGATTTCGATAAAACCAGAAACGTTAAAATTTGTTTAATTATATCTTTCTAATGAATGTGAAAAATTGAGATTACACTTTATAAATAACAAGTTATGTTCCGTACAAAATTTAAAATAGTCGCGATAGAATTTTTATATATTTTAATTATACAGCCCTTAAGAATATCTATTTTGCAAACGACCTCCGTTTTCGACGAAACCACTTTTGTTGGATCTGGAATGTCAAATTATTGCTAAATTTCAAATTTCATAATTTTTGGAATTAATATGTGAACGTAGTAAATTTAAACGTGTTTTGTAATTTCAGTTTAAATTTAATCGACTAGAAAAAGGTCATTTTTCAAACGGTCTCCAAATTCAACGAAATTAGTTTATTAGGACCGTATCATCAAAACATAGATAGATGTAATTTTTCGGTAATTTTTGAAGTTAGTATGTGGCCCCGGTAAATTAAAATGTACGATTAAAATTCAATATATTGATTTATATTTTAATTTTGGTAAAAAATGATCGAAACAGTCGAATTGCCTTGCGAAACATATTGCATTGTGTCCGTAATGGGGGTAATTAGCTAGGAACGATAGTTGTTGGGTTTGATTTGGAGTTCGTACGGTTAACATATATTTTTGAAATTAAAAGAATTAAATATAATAAAATAAAATTATATAAATACTCCCTAAATCATTGGCCCCTCAGATTTTTTCCGCCGCCCGCCTCAATTGAACGATTCAAATTGTTCCCTTCTTGATCCAATCTATTCTCCAAATCCATGCAATGAATCCCTAAACTCAATACATGAAAAATGATCAGAATGATGAGCTCTACAAACTGGACGGTAGAGATCGAAAATGGTGGAGTGTATCGCGTGATTTTCTTCCTCAAACAGAGGCCATTCACCCTCGTTTTTCATGCTTTAGGGAGCAGCGATCGCCGCATCGTTCACGGCGCTGGTGGAGACGACGAAGGGCTTCACGGTTGTATGTTGGATGAGGGTCTGGTCACTAGACAATCACTACATTTCAGAAAATTGTATGGTCGCATCGTTCACGCGCGAGGTGAAAGTTCTTCAATGGGACAGTGGTTCCAGAAAATTGAAAATGAAGACAACGGATTTAATTTAATTAAGGTATTAATTTTTGTAAATTAATTAGTTAATTATTTAATTAATCTTTAAATGTGATAACTCCTCCATAAGATGTAAGAATTTAGAAAATCGAAGTCCGTTGGAATCCTCTAGACAAGCACTACATTTCAGAACATACCAGAATAGAAACGGAAGCTGTTGCAGTTTTTGATAAAACTAAGCGCGCGTTTAATTTTATTAAAAAAATCCGCCAATTAAAGACTGATGGAGTGGAAACGAATGTGAGAATTCTCTCACTAAAATATTTGTACAGTTATTAATTTATTTTATAATTGTAAATATGTAGAAATTTCCAATATTGATTTTTATCTGTTTTAATTATCAAAATTGTATATGGTGCCTGTTAGCTCACATTCACTATTGCTTGAAAACCATTGATGATTTAATTGACTGTATTGTGTGTTGACTGTGATTCTGAACATATTAAAAATAATGTTAATATTAATGTGGTAGTTGAAAGTAAATTATAAATATCCATTTATAATTTAAACACTGATAATTAGTTAAGTAGAAAATAATTCAAACCTTATTAGAATTGTTTATATTTATTAACCAATGATTTATTTAAATTCGTCGTTGATGGTTGAAACCCCACACGGGTATTGGGATGATATTTGGCATAAACTAATCCCATTATTTAGTTATATGTCAATCGATTGGTTGATAGACTGTGGTGAGCTTTATTTAATTATTTTAATGCTTGTACAGTTGTGGAATGCACTCTGGATGATGTTTGAATGTTTGATGATCAATGCGATGTATGGAATCCATATAAATATGGTTATATAGATATTGGTTGAGTTTCATTCCAATCTGAATTTTAAATGAATATGAAAGAAATTTGGTACACATATTGTAACAACCCGGAAAATCTGAACCAGTTTAAAATTTTTAATTTGGCTATTTTAGTGGATATTAAATATTTAAAATAAATTATTTTAAGTAATAACGACGAAAAGTATGTTTGAATCGATGTTTGAAAATAAATATAATTATTTTAAATTATAAACAAGGCCCGAAAAGGAGCGGCAGTTTCAAAAATGAAATTCAAACTTCGACTGACTGTACCGGGTGCAAAATAAAACGGATTTCAGTGAAACCAAAAATATTTAAATCTGTTTATGAATATCTTTCTAACGAATCTGAAAAATCGAAGTTTCATAGCGGGAATCAAAAGTTATGGACAAATGAATTTTCAGAAAGGTCGCTATAGAATTTATATAGCCCGTGAAAATAGCCATTTTGCAAACTACCTCAGAATTTGACGAAACCACTTTTGTTGGATCCAGGATGTCAAATTATTGATAGGTTTCGAATTCCATAATTTTTGAAGTTAATATGTGAGCGTGGCGAAGGAAAATGTGTTTGGTTGATTTTAGTTAAATTGGATCGACCATAAAAGGCCAATTTTTCAAACGGTCTCAGAATTCGACGAAACTAGTTTCGTTTGGACTGTATCATCAAAACATAGCTAGATTTATTTTTATTGAATTTTTGGGATCAGTTTGTGGCCCCGACAAATTGAAATGTACGTTCAGATCAAATATTGAATGTTATATATTTTAATTTGAAGAAAAAATGATTGTAACAGTCGAATGGGCCTACGAAACATATCCCATTGTGTTCAGAATGGGGGTATTTAGCTAGGGGCGACAGTTCTTTGGTTTGGATGGGAGTTCATTTTAGAAAACCCTATTTTAAAATTAAATAAAGTATGGGCTAATCAAATTTTTCCTTTCATAAATTAATTTTATAAAAAAAATCTAAAAACTCGAATAACCGCACTTGTCGACGACGACTGACGCTTCCCGGCCACTTTCCGATCAATCCACGCACCATTAGCCCCTGCTCCTTTTGAACTTTTTGAAGCTCTCCCTTCGATCTTCAAATCCATGTAGGATACGCCACCTCTCGTCGCTCCAATCGAGAGATCTGCCTGCTCGAACTCCGGAGGTTTGAAGTGCCGCCGCGGCTACCTGCTAACGTCGAATTCGATGTTGCACCAACCCCCGGCAGGGATTTCGAGGCCCTACCTCGTGGTGAAGTCCAATTGTGCAACCGCTACACGGTTTGATCAGAAAATCGAAACCTAGTTTCGAACGAATCAGAAAGGTAACGGCCTTTATTTTATTTTATTGTCTTTAACATTTTAAAGTGCTACAGTTTATGTTTTTACATTAAAAATCATATCTTTCTCATTTGTTGTGGAAATCCAGTGAAACAAGAGACATTGGACTCGTGCGGACGTCTTCCACATTCTAGAAGAGACCGGATATTTTTCTGAGCCTTCTATAATTTTTGGTGGAGTGGAACCCAATGTGAGATTTCTGAATTATAAACGATATGGAAATGACGATGTATAAATTATATAGTTGATGTATGAGTTATATAAGCATTGTACTCCTCATGTATAAGCGTTGTATAAGTTATATGTTCGATGTATAAGTTATATATGCATTGTAAAATTGATATATGCATTGAAAAGAATTGAAATGATATTGAAGTGAAATCGAAATATAGTTATATACGTATATATATACACTCCCCTCGTCCACAGACCATGGACGATATATATTGGTTGTGATATTATTTGGATTATTAGTTGATGTGAAATTTGGTGAATGTCATGAATGGTTGATTTGAAATGATCAATTGTGGTTGAAATCCCAATAGGATTAGTATATGGGAAAATTCTTCTGCGTACAAACTAGATATTGAAATCCCCATTGTCAAAAGCTGCGAGGCTTTAAGGTAGAGCGAGGAGCCGTACTAGGGACGGTGCCGGTTTTAACGAAATTTTCAATAATATTCATGTGTTAGAATTATTTTCATGTGTTGAAACTATATTCATGTGTTGAATAGAAATTCATGTGTTGAATGAAGTTCATGTATTGAATAAATTCTTTGAAAAATAAAAATAACATTTTTATTGTATATATAGACTATATAAAATATTATGTTTTAAATAAATTGTTTTACAACAAAAATAACATTTTTACCTTATGTATGAACTATATAAAATAATCGTTTATTATATATATAAACTATAGAAAACATTCATGTGTTAAATAAAGGACTAGAACGATAAAAATCATATTTTATCTTATGTGTAAAGTCGAAAACATTCACGTGTTGATTATATAGATCGAACAATAAAATCTACAATTTTATTGTGAATATGAAGTGCTAAAAATATTCATGGGTTGAATAAATATTTTTGATGATAAAAATATCATTTTTATCATGTGAACGACTCGCTAAAAACGCACAAGTGTTGAAATAAATATTTGTTTGCTATGAATATTATTTTTAACATGTGTACGAACTAAATAAAATAGTCATGCATTGAAAGATATTTTTGTTTGCTAAAAATATCATTTTTATATGAAATATGAAGTGTTAAAAATGGTGATGTGTTGATGTAAGTATCTGTTGGATAAAAATATCATTTTTATCAAATATAGGAAGTGAATATGGTTTTGAAATTGAAGAATGAATTATATTTTTATATATATAAATATAATTAAAATATATCGAATAACGTAGCTGCAGTTCGTATTTTGAAACCATGATTTCAAACGATTAGTGCGGGAGATCCGACCATCGGATTTTCCCGAAACCGAAACCGTTGGGTTCGCTTTGGAAATATCTTTCCAACGACACCCATTTGGTTAAGATCCAATAGCCGGATCATCTGGAATGTTTAATTCAAATTTGAAGAAAAACAGCGCCAGAGTCGATTATATATATATATATATAATTAAATTAAATCGAATAACGACGCTGCAGTTCGTATTTTGTACTCGTAACTTCAAATGATTGTACCGGGAGATCCGACCGTCGGATTTTCCCAAAACTGAAACCGTTGGATTCGTTTTGAAAAGATCTTTCTAATGATATAAAATTTGTGAAGATCGTATGGTTACATTTTCAGATATGTGTAAATCAAATCTGAAGAAAAACAGCGCCACGGCCACATTATGGCCTGAAGCGTAGTTTGAATGAATTGGCTATTTTTAAATAAATAAAAATAGCGATAAATCATGATAAAATATTATAAACGATATGGAATGGAAATAAACTGGATTTTCTCGGTTTATTTGATATTTGATAGTTGAATGTGTTTGGCATGAAAATTACATTAAAGAACAGAATTAGTGATATCGAATAATTTAACCATTGAAATGAATTGATTTGAAATTCTAAATATAAGTGAATTATTTGAAAAGGCCGAGTTGATTCTCATTTCATATAATTGATTGACGATTGAGAGTCGAAGATATGAAGATGGTGCAAGACCGATGATCTTCACGTCGAATGGAGGGGTGCTACTGATGCTCATGATAGGAGTAGCTACCTTGAAGTGGCTGAAGTAGTAACCGTCCGGACGTACTTGTTGATTGTACGGATGTGCGAGGTATTGAGTGCATCCAGTTTCGTTCAGACCCAGAACGAACTTGTAAATGGACTGTGAGTCTAACATTGGATTTTTTTCTGTGCTGATTGATCTCTATTAAATAAATATCTGTTTGGCGGCGGAGAAATTATTCTCTTGCTTAACGCCCTTCTCTGAGACGTACGAGCTCAGAGGTTATATATAGATAGAAATCAGTCGCACGGAGTGAATTGCCTGTGTGGCATGCCAATTGGCAGATGATCAAGGCTTCTGTTTAAAAGCAAAGTCTTGTGGTTGATGATCAAAACGTGGCCTATGTGGCATAGCTTTGTGTATAGCATTGTTTCGCGAGCCTCACACCCCGGTATGAGCTAGAAACGGGAGAGGACTTCAGGGAGGACATGCGTTTCCTTCTAGCTAGGAGTGGTGCTTTGGGTTTTGCATGCCCGGGTATTTTACTTATGTCAATGATGGAAAGCGAGGCCTCAGTTAGTTCGGTCTTTTCGGAGCCGATGTTTGGTCGGATATGACCAGTTTACGCCCCATAGGGCGGGGAAACGCAGTATTCAGGAATTTTAATCCACATCGAGTGGACCGGCCCTGACGATCCAAGGGCCCACCTGTGGCTGGGTCCTGAGACATGGGCTAGATTGTCTCGAAGTGGTAAGGACGATCCCTTGCCTTGGTTCATGACGGAAATCCAATTTCCAAATACGATACCGTGCGGTTTTGATTGTATACCTATATATGGCGATATGATATAGGGTACCCATGCCGTCTATGATTGATACTTATGATTTGAAATTGTTTTTGAAACATATAAACACTAGTAATAAATCAAATGCTTTTGTTTTATTCGTATCAAGCATATTTTGGCCATTATAAGGTAAAACTCTATCCTCTGGTTTATGTTGCATTGTGTAGTGGGAACTGAGTCTTATAATGGCTTCATTTTTGTAAAAAGTATCGCGATGTTTAAAAGATTTACTTGTTCTAAAGCACTGGCAATCCAATGGAGTAAACCAATTCCGCGAAAGTGGCATGGTCCTATGATCGGCCATATTATAAAGTAAGTTAAGTAGATTTCTCATACTAGTCCCATGACTGACTCGTAGTTAGTTTCACTTGCAAACTCGGGTGCCCCTATTTCTACATGGGCAGCCTTGTGTTAAGGTTTTAGCAGGCTCTTTCTGGATAGCTAGAGCTAAAGATGGATTCTGTCATTTATCTCTTTTTATGTTGTTCAGGTCCTATTGTACATATTATGTTTTGTTTTCCGCTGTAGACATTTATGTATGGATGAACTATATTTTGTACTAAGTATGATCCTGTATACTGTGTAACTCTGATGATTATGTTTATCCAGTGTATTCTACTGTACATTATCTGGTGTATTTAATTATTTCTGTTCTGCTGTTATCTGTTTATGTGTTATATTCCAAAGATTACCCTTGCCACCGTGGAACGGGGTTTGGGGTCATCACAAACGTGGTATCAGGTCTTTGGTTAAGCTTAGTTCTGGAATATAACATATTAACGAACTCGTCAGAAATAGAATCAGTAGTGTTCTAGGACAAATAACTCATTATAGATAGGATCAGTAATATCCTAGTATGAGTATAGCATAATGAAATACACCCTGATAGACACATTTACATTCAAGTATATGTCTCTATGTTTTAAAATTACCTTTTCTATTGGCCAAACACTTTGTCTGCTATTTACAGACATTGAAAAATGAGTGGCAGAAGTAAAAGAGGTAGGTTGGAACCAGATGTTGAAGCTCTACTTAAGAAATATAGAAATATGGGTGGAGTACCATTCTTGGGCACAGAATCTATTATTAAAACCAAAGCTTGGATTCGTTCTGCCGACAAAATATTTGAAGGTTTAAAGCTAAGAGATGACCAGAAGAGATTACTGACATCTTGGGTACTCAAAGACGAAGCTTTGTTCTGGTGGGATTCGATTATTAAGAATAATCCAGAAGGTAATATTAACTGGGATAGATTTAAAGAGATTTTCAGTGAAAAATTTATTCCTCTAGAAGCAACTAAGCGGTTATGTGATGAATTCTATTATTTGATATAAGGGGATATGTCCATTCCGGAATATCATAAGAAATTCAATGAACTTTCTCATTTTGGCCCTCATCTAATTCAAAATCCGAAGAGGAAGAATCTGAGGTTTATTAATGGTCTTCAAAGGAGATACTAGAACAGTGTAATTGGGCGTGTGAAGCTTCCTTTTTCTGAAATGATATACATGGCTTATCGGTATGAAGATCTATATAAGCGAGGCCTTTTTGTCGATGAAGAGGAAGTCAGTTCGAGCAACAAAAGGAAAACTGAAACTGATAGCCCAGAGACAAGTACACAGGCTGAGGCAAGTACGATGTCTAGAGTCAGAAATAAGCCTAGATTCAATCGGGAAAAGGTTATATCTGAGAAAGGACCAGTGACGACTGCAATATGCAATAAATGCGAGAAGCCAAGGCATTTTCAAGGGAATTGCAAATCCTCGAGTAGAGAAAAAATGTTGGATCAAAATCCAATAAGAAGGGTCAAGAGAATAGGAAATGTAATCTTTGCCATCAGGCTGGACATATTGCGAAGAATTGCCAATTATCACAGAAATCGATAACGATGGGATTCTGAGGTTAAAGGGTCGGATTAGTGTTCCGAACATTTCTGAACTCCGGAGAGAAGTATTAGATGAATGTCACAACGCCAAGCTTAGTATCCATCCAGGGGTGAGCAAGATGTATAATGATATCAAATGCACTTTCTGGTGGAAATCTTTGAAAAGGGACATTTCTTTATAAATTAGCCAGTGTCCTACTTGTCAACAAGTCAAAAGCGATCAGCAGAAACTCGTTGGATTGTTGCAACCTTTGGAAATTCCAGGTGGGAAGTGGGAATAGATTTCTATGGATTTCATAGATGGTTTGCCCAGAACCAGGAAAGGAAATGACAGTATTTGTGTGATCGTAGATCATTTCACGAAGACCGCCCATTTCATACCTGTCAGATCGAATAGAACTGCTCAGAGTCTGGCGCAAATATATTTCAAGGAAATAGTTAGACTGCACGGAGTTCCCATGAGTATCGTTAGTGATCGTGACCCGATTTTTGCTAGTGAATTCTGGGAAGCATTCCAAGCATAATTGGGAATGAAACTAAACTTGAGCACCACATATCATCCTCAAACAGATGGTCAAACTAAGAGGGTGAATCGTATTCTAGAAGATTTATTGCGGGCTTGTGTTATTGATTTTGGCGGATCATGGGAAGATCATTTGCATTTGGCCGAGTTCTCATACAACAATGGCCACCAAGCGAGCCTGAAAATGTCACCAATCAAAGCATTGTATGGTAGACCGTGACGATCTCCTGCTTGTTGGGTAGAACCTGGTAATAGACCTGTATTGGGACCCAATATGATTCGCAAAGCTGCGGACAAAGTCAATTTCATTAAGAAACGATTACTCGCCGCTCAAAGCCGACAGAAAAGCTATGCAGATAAGAGAAGAAGAGATATATCATTTGCTGTTGGCGACCACATGTATTTGAAGGTATCTCCGATGAGAGGAGTAATCCGATTCGGTAAAACAGGGAAATTGGCGCCTAAATTTATTGATCTATTTCCTATTCTGGAACGGGTTGGAACTCTCACTTATAGGGTTCAATTACCAGATTGGTTGCCTGGAGTACATAATGTGTTTCACGTATCTCAACTTCGAAAGCATGTTCATGATCTAGACTTGATCGTGGAAGAAGCAGCGCAATGGGATATAGAAATTACTCCAGAATTGGCTGTTAGAAGAGAGCCGCTAAAGATTATTGGCAAAGAAACCAAAGAACTGAGGAACAAGAAGGTTCACTTAGTCAAAGTGCAATGGAGTGGAGATCCGCGAGATTGTACTTGGGAAACATAGGAAAGCATTAAGAAAGCCTACCCCAAGTGCAGGGTGGATATCTCTGATTGACTCCGGTGCAAGGTACATTTACCATATTTGGCATTTCCATTTTGTTCTCTACTTTGTTGTTGTTTTCTCTTCATGCATGTAAACTTTTTAATTATATAGTCTGAATGTTTTCAAAAGAGTATATGAATTATTTGGTATATTTTTGAAAAGTTAAAATAAATTGATTGTTGTTTGTGTTGTGTGATTGAGAATTTGATTAATCAAATTATTAGAATGATAGCTAATTTAATCAATGAATGAATGGTAAATCTATGCAATTAAATCAAGTATTGAACTGATTTAAAAATAGATAGAAATATATACGTGTGCATTATATATGTTTGAACAGGTAAATGGATTAGCTGTTGAGTAAAGAATTTATTTCCGTGCCCAACAAATAGGTAAACCTTAATGAGTTGGATGCACAATTTTATTATTATATCAACTCCTGTGAATGCCATCGGATGAGGAGTGCTGGTTGTTCTGTGTGTAATAATAAATGTCGCCATAGGATAGTAACAATTAATTTTGAACTACACTACATGGCATACTTCTTGAAGATAGGCATACTTCATCATATACCACAGAAGCATTTGGAGCTTGTGTGATGAGGTTGAAGATTTACCATACAAGCAAGAGGCTTGTATGGCGATGACTATATTTTACAGGTTGAACTGATGACTAATATGGACCATATAAAATGTAATGGTAAATTGCAAGGTTAATAAAAACCCTACACGGGTCTGGAGATGACAATAAACACATCTCTCTGGTCATTAAGGCACCAAAACCATTTATAGGGTGACGAGAATTTATTCTCTGGAGTTATGATCTATACACACTTCCCTGTGGACACCGGAATATATCACTATAAATATGTGCATGCTTATTAGGATTTATTGGGTACCTAATACGGCCCAGTAAATTTCCAAACCCCTCCCCGTACAAAGGAGGTTATGGCGAAATTTTTCGAAAAATTAGGGTGTTAGCCAAATTTTTGAAGAATTTGAAAATTCTTAGAAACTGAAAAGTTGGAGAATGGAAGCCAGAAGGAAAGTTGAGTTGGTTAATTAAATAACTTTCGACTTTGTTCCTTTTCGGGGACGAAAAGTTTTAAGTGGGGGAGATTGTAACAACCCGGAAAATCTGAACCAGTTTAAAAATTTTAATTTGGCTATTTTAGCGGATTTTAAATATTTAAAATAAATTATTTTAAATAATAACGATGAAAAGTATGTTTGAATCGATGTTTGAAAATAAATATAATTATTTTAAATTATAAACAAGGCCTAAAAAGGCGCGGCAGTTTCAAAATTGGAATTCAAACATTGACTGACTGTACCGGGTGCAAAATAAAACGGATTTTAGTGAAACCAGAAATATTTAAATCTGTTTATGAATATCTTTTTAATGAATCTGGAAAAATCGAAGTTTCATAGTGGGAATCAAAAGTTATGGCCAAATGAATTTTCAAAAAGGTCGCTATAGAATTTATATAGCCCGTGAAAATAGTCATTTTGCAAACTACCTCAGAATTCGACGAAACCACTTTTGTTGGATCCGGGATGTCAAATTATTGCTAGGTTTCAAATTCCATAATTTTTTAAGTTAATATGTGAGCGTGGCGATGGAAAATGTGTTTGGTTGATTTCAGTTAAATTGGTTCGACCAGAAAAGGGCCATTTTTCAAACGGTCTCAGAATTCGACGAAACTAATTTTGTTGGGACTGTATCGTCAAAACATAGCTAGATTTATTTTTCTGGAATTTTTGGGATCAGTATGTGGCCCCGGCAAATTGAAATGTACGTTTAAATCAAATATTGAATGTTTTATATTTTAATTTGAAGAAAAACTGACTGTAACAGTCGAATGGGCCTACGAAACATATCCCATTGTGTTCGAAATGGGGGTATTTAGCTACGGACGACATCGTTGGGTTTGGATTGGAGTTCGTTTTAGAAAACCCTATTTTAAAATTAAATAAAGTATGGGCCAATCAAAACTTTCCTTTCATAAATTTATTTTATAAAAAAAATCTAAAAACCCCGATAACCGCTCTCCTCGATGGCGACTGACGCTCTCCTCTTCCCGTCCACTTTCCAATCAATCCACGCACCATTATCGCCTGCCACTTTTGAATTTTTTGAAGCTCTCCCTTCGATCTTCAAATCCATGTAAGATACACCACCTCTCGTCGCTCCAATCGAGAGATCCGCTTGCTCGAACTCCGGAGGTTTGAAGCGCCACCACGGCTACCTGCTGACGTCGAGTTCGACGTTGCACCCACCCCCTGGCGCGGATTTCGAGGCCCTACCTCGTGGTGAAGTCCGATCGTGCAACCGCTATGCGGTTTGATCAGAAAATCGAAATCTAGTTTCAAACGAATCAGAAAGGTAACGGCCTTTATTTTATTGTTTATAACACTTTAAAGCACTTCGATTTATGATTTTACAATAAAAATCATATCTTTCTCGTTTTTTGTCGAAATCCAGTGAAACAAGAGACAGTGTACTCGTGCGGATGTCTTCTACATTCTAGAAGAGACCGGATATTTTTTTGATCCTTCTACAATTTTTGGTGGAGCGGAACCCAATGTGAGATTTCTAAATTATAAATGATATGGAAACGACGATGTATAAATTATATAGTCGATGTATGAGTTATATAAGCATTGTATAAGTTGTATGTTCGATTTATAAGTTATATATGCTTTGTAAAAATGATATATGCGTGAAAAGAATTGAAATGATACTGAAGTGAAGTCGAAATATAGTAATATACGTGTTATATATATATATATACATACATACACTCCCCTCGTCCACATACCATCGACGATATATATTGGTTGTGATATTGTTTGGATTATTGGTTGATGTGAAATTTGGTGAATGTCATGAATGGTTGATTTGAAATGGTCGATTGTGGTTGAAATCCCAATAGGATTAGTACGTGGGAAAATTCGTCTGCGTACGAACTAGATATTGAAATCCCCATTGTCCAAAGCTGCGAGGCTGTAGGGTAGAGTGAGGAGCCGTACTAGGGACGGTGCCAGTTTTAACTACCCTGCCGTTATGCTGCCAAAATTTTCAATAATATTCATGTGTTAGAATTATTTTCATGTGTTGAAACTATATTCATGTGTTGAATAGAAATTCATATGTTGAATAGAAATTCATGTGTTGAATGAAGTTCATGTATTGAATAAATTCTTTGAAAAATAAAAATAACATTTTTATTATATATATAGACTATATAAAATATTATTGTTTTAAATAAATTGTTTTACAATAAAAATAATATTTTTACCTTATGTATGAACTATATAAAATAATCGTGTTTTGAAATGAATTGTTTTACAACAAAAATCACATTTTTATTATATATATAAACTAAGAAAACATTCATGTGTTGAATAAAGGACTAGAACGATAAAAATCATATTTTATCATATGTGTGAAGTCGAAAACATTCATGTGTTGAATATATAGATTGAACAATAAAATCTACATTGTTATTGTGAATATGAAGTGCTTAAAATATTCATGGGTTGAATAAATATTTTTGAAGATAAAAATTTCATTTTTATCATGTGAACGACTCGCTAAAAATGCACAAGTGTTGAAATAAATATTTGTTTGCAATGAATATTATTTTTGACACGTGTATGAACTAAATAAAATAGTCATGCGTTGAACTATATTTTTGTTCGCTAAAAATATCATTTTTATACGAAATATGAAGTGTTAAAAATGGTGATGTGTTGATATAAGTATCTATTGGATAAAAATATCGTTTTTATCAAATATAGGAAGTGAATATGGTTTTGAAATCGAAGAATGAATTATATTATATATATATATAAATATAATTAAAATATAAAAAATAACGAAGCTGCAGTTCGTATTTTGAAACCGTGATTTCAAACGATTAGTGTGGGAGATCCGCCCATCGGATTTTCCCGAAACTGAAACCGTTGGGTTCGCTTTGGAGATATCTTTCCAATGACACCCACTTGGTAAAGATCCAACGGTTGGATTGTCTGGAATCTTTAATTCAAATCTGAAGAAAAACAGCGCCAGAGTTTATTATATATATATATAAATTAAATCGAATAACAACGCTGCAGTTCGTATTTTGAAATCGTAACTTCAAACGATTGTACTGGGAGATCCGACCGTCGGATTTTCCCAAAACTGAAACCGTTGGATTCGTTTTGAAAAGGTCTTTCTAATGATATAAAATTTATGAAGATCCAACGGTTAGATTTTCAGATATGTGTAAATCAAATCTGAAGAAAAACAACGCCATGGCCGGGTTATGGCCTGAAGCGTAGTTTGAATGAATTGGCTATTTTCAAATAAATAAAAATAGCGATAAATCGTGATAAAATATTATAAACGATATGGAATGGAAATAAACTGAATTTGCTCGGTTTATTTGATATTTGATGGTTGGATGTGTTTGGCGCGAAAATTGCATTAAAGAATAGAATTAGTGATATCGAATAATTTAACCATTGAAATGAATTGATTTGAAATTATAAATATCCGTGAGTTATTTGAAAAGGCCGAGTTGATTCTCATTTCAAATAATTGATCAACGATTGAAAGTCGAAGATACGAAGACGGTGCAAGACCGATGATCTTCACGTCGAATGGAGGGGTGCTACTGATGCTCATGATAGGAGTAGCTACCTTGAAGGGGCTGGAGTAGTAGCCGTCCGGACGTACTTGTTGATTGTACGGATGTGCGAGGTATTGAGTGCCTCCAGTTTCGTTCAGACCCAGAACGAACTTATAAATGGACTGTTTGTTTGACATTGGATTTTGTTCTGTGCTGATTGATCTCTATTAAATATATATCTGTTTGGCGGCGGAGAATTTATTCTCTTGCTTAACGCCTTTCTCTAAGACGTACGAGCTCAGAGGTTATATATCGATAGAAATCAGTCGCATGGAGTAAATTGCCTGTGTGGCATGCCTAAGTGGCAGATGATCAAGGCTTCTATTGAAAAGCAAAGTCTTGTGGTTGATGATCAAAGCGCGGACTGTGTGGCATAGCTTTGTGTATAGCGTTGTTTCGCGAGCCTCACACCCCGGTATGAGCCAAAAACGGGAGAGGACTTCAGGGAGGACATGCGTTTCCTTCTAGCCAGGAGTGGTGCTTTGGGTTTTGCATGCCTGGGTATTTTACTTATGTGGATGATGGAAAGCGAGGCCTCGGTTAGTTCGGTCTCTTCGGAGCTGATGTTTGGTCGGATATGACCAGTTTACGCCCCATTGGGCGGGGAAACGCAGTGTTCAGGCATTTTAATCCACATCAAGTAGACCGGCCCTGATGATCCAAAGGACCATCTGTGTCTGGGTCCTGAGACATGGGCTAGATTGTCTCGAAGCGGTAAGGACGATCCCTTGCCTTGGTTCATGACGGAAATCCAATTTCCAAATACGACACCGTGCGTCTGATTGTATACCTATATATGGCGACATGATATTTGGTACCCATGTCGTCTATGATTGATACTAATGATTCGAAATTGTTTTTGAAACATATAAACACTAGTAATAATATCAAATGCTTTTGTTTTATTCGTATCAAGCATATTTTGGCCATTATAAGGTAAAACTCTATCCTCCGGTTTGTGTTGCATTATGTGATGGGAACTGAGTCTTATAATGGCTTCATTTTTATAAAAAGCATCGCGATGTTTAAAAGATTTACTTGTTTTAAAGCACTAGCAATCAAATGGAGTTAACCCGTTCTGCGATAGTGGCGTGGTCCTGTGATTGGCCATATTATAAAGTAAGTTAAGTAGATTTCTCATACCAGTCCCTTGACTGACTCGCAGTTTGTTTCACTTGCAAAATTGGGTGCCCCTATTTCTACACGGGCAGCCTTGTATTCAGGTTTTAGCATGCTCTTTCTGGATAGCTGGAGCTGAAGATGGATTCTGTCATTTATCTCTTTTTATGTTGTTTAGTTCCTATTGTACATATTATGTTTTGTTTTCCACTGTAGACATTTATGTATAGCTGAACTGTATTTTGTAATAAGTATGATCCTGTATACTGTGTAACTCTGATGATTATGTTTATCCAGTGTATTCCATTGTACATTATCTGGCGTATTTAATTATTTATGTTCTGTTGTTATCTATTTATGTGTTATACACCAAAGATTACCCTTGCCACCGTGGAACGGGGTTTGGGGTCGTCACACACATTGATTGGGAAAAATTGTTGTTGATGGCGCGAGCCTAGTCAGGAGAGGGGTAATGCATAGACATTACTCCAGTTCTACAAATAGCGTCGTTATAATGGAGAATTTTCTGAAAACATTTGAAGGTAAAACGAATGAAATGAAGTTTCAAAAATAATTATATACTTTATATAATTTCTAAAATGGTTTTCAAGTGTTTCAATCTATAATTATAATTTATAAACGAATATTTTAAAATAATATTAAGAGAATAATCAAAATATGATTTTGATATCCGATTTTGGATAGGCACGAAAATATTAAAATATACGAAGCCGAATTATGTAGAAATGCGCCACTTTAACTCGAACGGATTTTTATATCGATTTTATTCAGTTTATAATGAATATAAAAAAGATTTTATTTCAAAATTAGATATTTTGAACATATTATCATTTTAATATTATAATGATATGGAATATTCAATTTTGATTTAAAATTGAAAATGAAGATGAAATCGTTTTAAAATGAATTTATAAACGATTTATTAAAAACAAGTTTTAGATGGAAATCGATGATATATACATATATAAATATATATATATATATACATATATATGTATATATATAATGGCTTGAATAGAACGCGCCGCGCAACAACTGTTCGCGAATTTCGGCCATTAACTTCAAATTGTTGTAACGAGAGATCCGATTGGCGGATTCTCCTAAAACCTGAACCTTGGGTTCGTACCGAAAAGATCTTTCTAATGAATATAAGAGATTTAAATTTAAAAGGTTGGATTTCAAATTATGCCCAAATAAATTTTAGAAAAGGTCGTTATGCATGTAGTTCGGTGGCCGTTATTGGAAACCGACTGTAAAGACCTTAATAAAATTATTAAAAATATGAAATAATTGTGTAAAATCATAATAAATGACTTGGAAAGTTTTTTGATGAAAAATTCCATGTTTTAAAAGATATTTTTATCCAAATTAACTAGTTATTAACTAGAATAATAATCTAGTGATTTTCAAATAAATAAATTGGATTTGAAATGTTTTTAATATAACCAGAATTTTCCAATGTATGAATTGGAATGGAAATAATCTTCGGAATATTTCGATATTGGATTTCGTGATTATACGGATATTGTTGAGGAATTTGGAAGATATAAACATTGTTATTCCTAATACGATATTTGTTGGTTTCAGAATTTGATATTGAATATAAGCCGATATAGTTTCTATTCAGAGCCGTGTATTTAATATCAAATTGGATTTTGGGTTGGCTGTGAATTGTGTTTTAAATAATATTTGTTCTTTAACGCAATTAACAATGAAAATATGATTTGGAATTAATAAATCTTTTTATTAATATTTAATGGAAATTTCCAAAGTAAAGTTTTCCAGTTTAATATATTAAATTGGAATGAAATGGAATTCGATTTGGTAATAATCGAGATGAGCGTCTGTAAAGGAAGACTGTTACTATATATGGAATTTAAAAGGCTTTGCCGTTATTCCATTTATATTGTTAGCCTGATACGGAAATTTATATCCATTATGTACTGATCAGATTTCCATGAAGATTCCATTTTGATGAAAGTTGATTTGGGTTTATTATAAAATATGTTTTAAATGACATTCACCTTGTTAATGACAGGATTAATTTTCCTTAAAGTTGAAAAATCATTAAGTAATGATTTATGATATTCAAACCAAGTGGAGTTTTAATGAATCGTTAATTAGATTGGAATGAGAATGACATAATTAAATTTATCAAATACATGAAATGATCAAGAATGGAGTATCACCAGTTTTACTCCAGGCGATAGTTAAATCTTTAATTAGATTTGAATTTGAAATGGTAATTAAGTTTACCGATAACATAGCGGGTGTTAGATATTGAGTACACCAGTTTTTCTCCACGGGATGAATACGTTGGGATTGGAATAATAAAATAAATGATTTTTTCGGAAAGGCTCGATAATCCTGACTCGTTTTATAAACCTTAATTTGGTTTAGAATTGTTAAAGGATAAAATAAAATCTTTTGAAAACGATATAGAAAGGAAGATTAAAGAGAAAATTTAAAAGAATTTATCTTTGATAAAACTAATGGGAACCTTTCCCTAAAGATGTGAATATTTGAATAAAATAATATTCTAAATTGGAACAAGGCATATGATGTGTTTTTATAGCACTTGATTATAAGATACGCGATTTATTTGGAAAGATCGGGTTTAACCTATTCTGAATAACTGATACGACGACTAAATGTCAATGATACGAAGACATGGCTGAAGACCAGAGTTCTTCACATCGTCTGGATGATTACTGATGTCTTGATTCGGATGTACACCTAAGACATGGTAATAAGTGAGGATCGTCCAGACGTACTTGGAGATCGACCGGATAGCGAGAGCCTCTCTCCGGTATTGGACATATGGGATGAGGAATAAGGTGCCTCAGTTTCGTTCAGACCCAGAACGGACTTGCAAATGTATGGTATGTCTGTCATTGTATTACTTTATACTGTATTCGTTGATCTCTGCTAAATATATATCTATTTGGTGGTGGAGAATTTATTCTCATTCTTAACACCCTTCTTTGAGACATACGAGCTTAGAGGTTATATATTGGTGGAAATCAGTGATATGGTATGGATTGACCGTGTGGCATGCTGAGTTGCAAGGATCTAGGCTTTTGTTGAAAACAGAGTCTTGTGGTTGATGATCAAAGCATGACTTTAATTAGCATAGCTTTGTGTAGCGTTAATTTGCGAGCTTCACTCCCCGGTATAAACCTAAAATGAGATTAGGAATTGCAGGGAAACAGACATATGTTAGTTTTTGGCTACGAGTAACTTTATGGTATGGAACCCAAACTGTTTACTTATGTGGATGTCGAAAAAAACTTTATAACGGAAAGTGAGGTACCTCGGATATGATTTGAGTCCCTAGTGGCTCTTTATTAGTCGACTGGACTGACTAATTTTGGAGGTTCGATAGAACCGACTAATATATAGTTTATGATATTGCTGATCATCGACGGATGACCAGCCATGAAGACCCAAGGGGTTGCCCGTAGGTTTGATCCTGGGTCATCTTGTTAGAGATGATCTGAATCGATAAGAAACATCCCTTGCCTTGGTTCATAGATGGAAACCCAATTTCCAATACGCGATAATACGATTTTAGTTGTAAACCTATATGGAGACGTAATATAATGGTATCCGCGCCGCCTATGATTGATACATTTATATTTGAAGTTAATTTCTTCATTTATAGTAATAATAAAAGATGAAATTTTGCATATCAAGCATGTTTGGCTCTTATAAGGTAAAACTCTATCCTCGACTGTGTTCATTGTGTAATGGGACCTGGGTCTTATAATAGCTTCATTTTTCTGTTTAGCATTGCGCTGCTTGTTTTATGCACTGGTATTCATGGGGGATAAACTCGTTCTGCGTTATACAGCGTGGTCCTTTGATTTACCTAACTTTAAAATAAAAAAGTTAATAACTGTTTTAGTTCTAACACCAGTCCCACGACTGACCTTGAGTTTATTGTTTTAACCTAAACTCTGGGGGCCCATATTTTCCACACGGGCAGCCAGTAGTTTTGGTTTTGCAGATTTCTTTTCACATGATCCTAGATTTACAGCTGGAGCTATATTTGGAAAGCTTTGTATCCATGTATTTATTTCAGTTGTACTAGTTGATATATTTTTGCGGTACACTGTATTTATACATTGTAAATTTTCGCTACTATGTATTTTAAATCTCTGATATTATTTTCCACTGTATATTATTTGTTCTCTGGTATTCTTGTACTCTGATGTAAATTGTTGTAATAGCAATGAAATGTTCTATTGTTTGTGATCTGATCCGTCCTGTTCTCAAAGCAGTCCGCCTTCTCATTCGGTCTAGGCCGGCCGGGAAGTTCGGGTCGCCACAGTTGGTATCAGAGCTTTGGTTTACAAAGCTAGAGAACAAAACACATTAAAACCGAATGGAAGAATTCATCGGAGGTAGGATTAGTAATATCCTATAAGAGTAACTCATCAGAGATAGGGTTATCAATACCCTAGAACGAGTTTGAAGAGTGTTATTTATTAAAATCAAACTAGTTTTGAAACTTTATACCTATTATTTGTATTTGAATGTTCATATTTTATAGAGAATTTGGACTATCGGGTATAAGAAGATTTTGCATATACGCCTTGCAAACGTGTATACGAAGTCTCTAATATACTAGGTAGATATAGAATCATGCTCTAGTCGCCTGGAGATGATTCTGATGATAGCTCGAGCATCATCAGCATTTATGTTCGAGTTTCAGAAGTGGGATATCTATATATTTCCAATTGACTAGTGTTAGAACCAAACTTAGTTAGAGTCTACTGTTTGTGATTTGCATTGAAAACATGATTTTTGGGTTAAAAAGTTATATATTTGAAAAGTTAATCAATTAATTAATTGCTGGTTGTGATGTGTGATTATTAGTTTGATTAACAAAAATATTGGAACAATAAAACCAATATGAAAAGGAAAGGTAAAATTTAGCCAAATCAAGTAAAATATTGAAATAAATTGAAAATTGATTGGGATTGCATACATAGAGATACATATATATGTATGTTGAGCAAGTTATGGATTCGCTGTTAAGTACAGAAATAAATTGCGTGCCCGACAAACAAGTGCACCTTAATGAGTTGGTTGTGCAATTTTATTATTATATAAACTACTGTGAGTGTTTTTTGACACGTTGTGATGGTTGTTCTTTGTGAGATTATAAACATACACCATAGGATAGTAACAAATAAATTATGAACTACTCCACATGGCATATTATATGAAGACAACATATCAAATCATATTCCATATAAGCATTTGGTGCTTATATGATGAGGTTTGGATGTCCATACGGGCGAGATGCTTGTATGGCGATGACTGAATTACAGGTTGAACAGAAGACTGATTATGGACTTAATTAAGTAATACATATAAAGGTGCTCAGGGCAGGATTTAATAAAAACGCTACACAAGTCTAGAGATGACAAAAATTCATGTCTCTCTTGTTGTTAATTAAGGCACATGGATTATTTTATTTCCAACACTGGGGCAAGGTATGAGATTTCGGCTTTTTACACGTCTCCCTTAGGCATAGATAGGTCAAAAAAATTGTGTATGCTTTTTATTGATTTATTGGGTGCCTAATACGACACAATTAATTTATCAAACCCTCCCCGTACAAAGGAGGTTATGGCGAATTTTTCAGAAATTTACAGTGTTTGTAACGACCCGGATTTTTAGCGACTTTGGTTATTGACATAAACTCGATGTCGATAACCAAACATCAAAAAATCCCGGTAATTAATGAAAGAAATTAGAGCGTGAGGATAGATAAGATAGAAACTTAGAATAGAAGAAGAAAAGAAGAACTTACATCATCAGAGTAACACGAATCTCACAGCGGAACGAATAACATATAATAGATAACATGACTTTGAAATATAACACTTATGTATACAATAGCACTTATCAGAGTACAACACTTACAACAACAACGGAAATAATAATAGCTATAGAATCTTGAAGCCTTCTGCTCCAAGCTCTCCAATTATATCTGTAAAATCCCAACTACTTGACTTCCCGTACAAATTTAGGCACCCAAGAGTTTAGGGAAAACAAGAAAAATAAACTCCGGGTCAGTCATGGAACTGGTATGAGTAAAACAGTTTAAATCATTTTGAACAAGTAAACGATATCTCATAAGACCACGCCGTATAACGGAATGGGTTTTTCCCTTATGATAATCCAAATTATCTTTATATCAAAAACCCTTTTGATATTATAATAGTGTCTATCAACCACAATATAATAATCATCTAGCAGAAACGCTTTCATCTCACGTTCTACCTATATAGTATACAATCAAAACCGCAAGCACGTATTGGGTAATGGATTTCCAACTATGACAAGGTATGGAACCACCTTCCGATCAGTGTACTCTAGGAATGATACATTGGAGTTCAACAAGAACATCTTGCAACTCAGCCACACATGACCGACCACTCATTTCGCTTGAGTGTATCGAATGTACATCACCAACGGTTGGGATCAGCAACCGTTCCCGTATATATATATGGGACAACATTGATAGATTAAAGAAGCAAATGAATATTCTCTAGATAGGTGATTATACACCCTACTTCGGTGCGACCGACTTAGCCATGCTGCCTGCCCGATTTCTGTCATTTACCGGATGTGAGGCTAGAAGCTACGCTTATCTTTTACATGTCACATCTTCATTCACTTTGAATGTCACATCGTCATACCCTCTAAATCACAAATTGATTTTCCCAAAAATACCATGGGTATAAGCTAAGAGAAACGAATTCCTCCGCCACCAACGTAAATACGTTTGAAACGATCAACTTACGTGATCTACCAGATATACTCTGTCAGACCTTCGTCCATACAAGTTGTCCTGGGACTGGACAAACCGAAGGAACTATTCTGTAAACAGGATAACCCTTGCATAGCTACGTCTTCAATTATCTTTGGCATATATGATTCGCAACGCTTATGCCAATACAGAGTGGTTCTTCGGATAATAATCCAACCGGTATCTCCATATTAACAACGTTAAAATGGTCGAAAACTTTGATAGTCGATGAGTTAACTATCAAAGAAAAACACATGTGCAACCAACGATATTATTTCCAATTGGAAATTATATCGATCAATCATCAACCATATATATATATATATATATATCTCTTCTCATTTCTATGTTTAGAAAATATACGTTATTAACACTGGAAAAACATTTCCATTTGTTTATTTACATATCACTATCATTCCACAACTATTAGTCCCTAACTGTAAACTAGTAAGAGAACGACTACCCAAGTATAAACCCCGAAGGCCGAAACCAACATCAAATCGATACTCAGAAAACCATTCAACTTACTAATCTCTAGTCAGTTTCTAATTTTGCTTAACTCTATTTCTTCAATCTCTAATTGAATAACTCTATTTGTTTAACTCTTATTCGAATAACTAATATTCGATTTTAACTCCATTCGCTTGACTCTAGATCGCAGTGATCACGATGGTTACGCTTGATTCCCTCAGGAAACATCTGACCGCCGTAGGCTATCTGCAGCCCTGCGAATTATGCTAGTAGTCATGCTAAATGGAGTCTCATCCCGAATAACTATGTATGTTTTACTCTAATCGGTTTACTCTATTTGATTTACACTAATCGATTAACTCTATTCATTACCTAAATATATATTCCTTTATCCTATTTATTTTCTAAATAAATATTCTCCTTTATCATCTCCTATTTATTTTCTAAATAAATATTTTCAAATTATTTCCTTTTATAAAATCGGTTGATTTTATAAAATTCCTTTATTTCAACATACGTTGAAATATTCCTTTTTACATCCCAGGGTTTCTTATGATATTAAAAATATCGAATAACAATGATCAACATCATTCTAACACACATAATCCATAACGGATTATATATCACATCATATATTACAATACATGAACAGAACAGTATTATAAATATTGATGAGTCCAGTTGGACCCCTCCAACCTGTTTCCCTGCATCCACAGATGTTAAACACACGAATATAAAATATTCTATTAAACAGAATCAATATACGATTAACGATTTATATATATATCGTTATCTATGATTTCAATCAATGCACAAACCATTCAATCAACAGTTAACACACAGCAATCAGTCATCATTTATCAGTTCTAAATATACGTTATAAAAATAGAACTGTTCAGAGTTGGTGAGTTTTACTCACAGTTGCGCGTTAATCGTTAAACAACGGTTTGCGTTATTTGACTCAGTCGGACAATTTATTTTGCCATAAATTGTAACGAGCTCGGATTCACTCCCAGTTAGCTCCAGTGCATAGTGCTCGTCCATACGATCCCAACGCAACTTACGGTTCATCAATCTGATATTGTATGACCAAGATATTCAATTTACAAGTTGGTATACTCATTCGAATTTGAATTGAAATTAAATTAATTACTTAAGTGGGCTTAACCTTTTCAAAACTCGGCCCATACAAGAAATCAAGCCCGCCCCTTTCTTTACTCTTCTTCCCCAAATTCGCTGAAGTAAAACCCATCGCCTGTTGTCATTTCTGGTTCATTCATGCCCTCACTACCCTTTCAACACTCCATCGATTCCCCTAGGAACACCACCAATCTTCTCCTCATCCGTTCCTCTTCAAGCCGAGCACCACCTTTCTAATCTCGCACTCCCTAAGAAGAACGCGACAGCCACAAAATTCGAGCTCGCTACAGGAAAGTAGCGACATCACTTAGCGTGGAATCCGACCAAAGTTTGCAAACAACTTCTAATCGACCTCAGCAACCCAAAACTAGTAACAAAATCATGAATTTCCTCATGTATCTTTCGCGACTTTGAACCCTAGAAAGTACAGACTCACGCTGTATTCGAAATCCGCGAACAAAACTGGAGTTCGAACTCCATGAAACCCACCCAGATGCGTAGAGAATTTGCTCACGAACTCGATTATATGAATTTGCTAATTGATAGGATTTTACTTGAATTATTTTACATTTTTGAAGCTCTCAAAAATGTTTTCTCTGTATATTAGCTGGCGGCTAGTAATTTTGATCAAAGAAAAATATCTGATTAGGTTTAGAGTGTGGTATGGTATTTATAGGAAGAGTTAGATATTTTTTTGTGTTGAGATATTTTAGTTTTATTTATTTTATACTCGTTATTGCCTTTCTAAAAATTCGTGTGATCACATACGGTACCTAAAAATCACGAAACTAGACATGTAGCTAGAGTTCGACATTACGGTCCCAACGAAACTGGTTTCGTCGAATTCCGACTCCGTTTGCTCACACAGCGTATTTTAACTGTCAAAATACTAACTGTTTTTAACTCTAAAATTCCGTATGGCCACACAGTGAATCTAAAAATCACCAAACTTGGAATCTAACAATAATTTGACATTACGGATCCAACAAAATTAGTTTTGTCGAATTCCGACTTCGTTCGCAAAAGTGGCTATTTTTAAAGCTCTAAATAGCCTATTTAAATATATAAATATATTTAAATATAATTAAATTTAATATTAATAAATAAATATTATCGTCTATATTCATAGTGGGATACCATACAGCTCTGAATAAATCCTATATGGGTTTACAACTCGATATTACCTCGTCAGAGTTATATCGATGTTCGATTTCTATTTAAATCCTTATATAAATTATAATTAAATCGTTATGGTCAGGGCGCTGCATTTATGAAAATTTGATTTGGATGTAACTCAAAATCTACATGACGAAATCCCGATTTTTCTCTTCCACTAGAGAGATATACATCACCAGCTCCACATGTTTCTTGTTTCACAGAAATCTGATTTAAAACGAACCCTGTACACCCAGTTGAAGTTCAAATCGCCAAATAGCAAACTACCGCGCCATTTCAAGCTCTATTTTAATTATATTATAATTTCACGTTCAAACTGATATCGATTGAATATATTCGTCAATATACTTCAACTCTAAGCTGAGTTAAATCTTGGGGATGACCCAGTCCACAAAATATTGTGATTTCCAATATTTTTGGTTATTTCTGAATTAAATATATTATTCTATTATTTAATTTAATTAAATATTCACTATAATTTAATTAACGACGATTTAATTCCCTTAATCACTATTTATGTAATTAAATAAATTAATTATAATACCTCTGACAATGCGGGTCATTACATTCTTCCTCACTTAAAATAATTTCGTCCTCGAAATTGCTAAGTTAGGGGACGACCCTGTCTACGGGGTAAAAATTTGTCTGTTTACCTCTTATCTCTGGTTTCTTCGAATCAATTAATATCGACTAACATATTAATTCCTTCCGACTAACTAAAATTTTCAAAAATTCTGAAAATTCTCTAACACTTTATATTTTCAGAAAATTTCGCCATAACCTCCTTTGTACAGCCCTATCGGTAAAACCACAACTCGCCTCTCTAGGCCATTTCCAACCCAAAAGAAAATCAAACAGCCAAGCGGCTTGCCAATTCGACTCATAAATCTCATGCTTATATCAAATGTAAACTTGTACCTTTTTGTCGGGCATATCACTATGTCCTTTGCATCTGTTACCAATTCAACATATACCAATGTCATTCCAACATGATCTCAAACCAATTTATCTTTAACACAACCATTCGCTTATACCTAAGTAGAATTTCATTTCAAACTCAAGCACTATTCTTGATTTCCAATCCATAACTCACTAGCCTAATATAATTCCAAATTATCTCTAATCAAGTCTAATTCCACTTGACATCAATCTATTTCAATACGATTTTCAATTAACTGGCTTTTAATTCCATCTCAATTTTATTGGATTTTACAAATTTTACTTTAATTTGTTTTAATTCAAATAATCTATTTCTGGGAGTTTTTAAACAGCTTTGCTTTTCTAAAAACCCAAACTTTCCTTTGCAGGATTCAAACAACTTGTTTTTCTAAACAAATTTCCAAAAACAGATTCTTTGGTAGTAATCCATCACTTAGCAACTTGAAAATGACACTGATGATGTGGCCATCATCATCAGAGTTATTTACAAGTGATCGAAGTGAGTTCAATACTATATCACTTTCAAAACCATTTCTAAACATTTCCACTTTGAAATACATTTCAAAATACCATTCACAATGCTTGAACAACAATTTAAAATCTCCCAGGATTTTAATATTCTCTTATATTTAATTTCAAAACCATTTACAACGCTTTTCCAACATTCCAGAGTTGTAATTTCCATTCTAATTTCAATTTCAATTTTAATTCATCTGATTCCATATATTACACTTCTATGAATTCTGGCTGGTTATTCACATAATCATTTTACTTATAATCTTACTCGATTATAATCACAACCAATATATCCAATATATTATAATCATTCCAATATAAATCCTTTATATCAAAATATAATTTGGGTAAAATTATTTCATTTACCCTCCTTTTCAAAACATACCATGACGGTTCATCGTATTCAAGCTTTTACCAACTCCTACCGATACAGTAGATCAAACCGATCGACCAGAAATTCATAAGCCACTCAATCTATAAATCTCCACAATATAAAACAAATTTTTATATCAAATAACAAATACGTTCCCTCGTATATATACACTTAACTCAATCTAGGTTATTACTAACCCCATCTCTACTGAGTCACGCCACAGAGCCAAGGTAATACTTAACCTAAGCTCTGATACCAACTGTAACGACCCGGATTTTTAGCAACTTTGGTTATCGACATAAACTCGATGTCGATAACCAAACATTGAAAAATCCCGGTAATTAATGAAAGTAATTAGAGTGTGAGGATAGATAAGATAGAAACTTAGAATAGAAGAAGAAAAGAAGAACTTATATCATCAGAGTAACACGAATCTCACAGCGGAACGAATAACGTATAATAGATAACATGACTTTGAAATATAACATGTATGTATACAATAGCACTTATCAGAGTACAACACTTACAACAACAGCGGAAATAATAATAGCTATAGAATCTTGAAGTCTCCTGCTCCAAGCTCTCCAAGTATATCTGTAAAATCCCGACTACTTGACTACCCGTACAAAATTGGGCACCCAAGAGTTTAGGGAAAACAAACAAAATAAACTCCGGGTAAATCATGGGACAGGTATGAGTAAAATAGTTTAAATCAGTTTGAACAAGTAAACGATATCTCATAAGACCACGCCGTATTATGGAATGGGTTTTTCCCTTATGATAATCCAAATTATCTTTATATCAAAAACCCTTTTGATATTATAATGTCTATTAACCACAATATAATAATCATCTAGCAGAAACGCTTTCATCTCACGTTCTACATATATAGTATACAATCAAAACCGCAAGCACGTATTGGGTAATGGATTTCCAACTATGACAAGGTATGGAACCACCTTCCGATCAGTGTACTCTAGGAACGATACACTGGAGTTCAACAAGAACATCTTGCAACTCAGCCACACATGACCGACCACTCATTTCGCTTGAGTGTATTGAATGTACATCACCAACGGTTGGGATCAGCAATCGTTCCCGTATATATATATGGGACAACATTGATAGATTAAAGAATAAATTGAATATTCTCTAGATAGGTGATTATACACCCTACTTCGGTGCGACCGACTTAGCCATGCTGCCTGCCCGATTTTTGTCATTTACCGGATGTGAGGCTAGAAGCTACGCTTATCTTTTACATGTCACATCTTCATTCACTTTGAATGTCACATCGTCATACCTTCTAAATCACAAATTGATTTTCCCAAAAATACCATGGGTATAAGCTAAGAGAAACGAATTCCTTCGCCACCAACGTAAATACGTTTGAAACGATCAACTTACATGATCTACCAGATATACTCTGTCAGACCTTCGTCCATACAAGTTGTCCTGGGACTGGACAAACCGAAGGCACTATTCTGTAAACATGATAGCTCTTGCATAACTCCGTCTTCAATTATCTTTGGCATATATGATTCGCAACGCTTATGCCAATACAGAGTGGTTCTACGGATAATAATCCAACCGGTCTCTCCATATTAACAACGTTAAAATGGTCGAAAACTTCGATAGTCGATGAGTTAACTATCAAAGAAAACACATGTGCAACCAACGATATTATTTCCAATTGGAAATTATATCGATCAATCATCAACCATATATATATATATATATCTTCTCATTTCTATGTTTAGAAAATATACGTTATTAACACTGGAAAAACATTTCCATTTGTTTATTTACATATCACTATCATTCCACAACTATTAGTCCCTAACTGTAAACTAGTAAGAGAACGACTACCCAAATATAAACCCCGAAGGCCGAAACCAACATCAGATCGATACTCAGAAAACCATTCAACTTATTAATTTCAAGTTAGTTTCTAGTTTTGCTTAACTCTATTCCTTTAATCTCTAATTGAATAACTCTATTTGTTTAACTCTTATTCGAATAACTAATATTCGATTTTAACTCCATTCGCTTGACTCTAGATCGTAGCGATCACAATGGTTACGCCTGATTCCCTCAGGAAACATCCGACCGCCATAGGCTATCTACAGCCCTGTGAATTACGCTAGCAGTCGTGCTAAATGGAATCTCATCCCGAATAACTATATATATTTTACTCTAATCGATTTACTCTATTTGATTTACTCTAATCGATTAACCCTATTCATTTCCTAAATATATATTCCGTTATCCTATTTATTTTCTAAATAAATATTCTCCTTTATCATCTCCTATTTATTTTCTAAATAAATATTTTCAAATTATTTCCTTTTATAAAATCGGTTGATTTTATAAAATTCCTTTATTTCAGTATACGTTGAAATATTCCTTTTTACATCCCAGGGGTTCTTATGATATTAAAAATATCGAATAATAATGATCAACATCAGTCTAACACACATAATCCATAACAGATTATATATCACATCATATATTACAATACATGAACAAAACAGTATTATAAATATTGAGGAGTCCAGTTTGTCCCCTCCAACCTGTTTCCCTGCATCCACAGATGTTAAATACACGAATATAAAATATTCTATTAAACAGAATCAATATTCGATTAACGATTTATATATATATATATATATCGTTATCTATGATTTCAATCAATACACAAACAATTCAATCAACAGTTAACACACAACAACCAGTCATCATTTATCAGTTCTTATACGTTATAAAAATAGAACTGTTCAGAGGTGGTGAGTTTTACTCACAGTTGCGCGTTAATCGTTAAATAACGGTTTGCGTTATTTGACTCAGTCGGACAATTTATTTTGCCATAAATTGTAATGAGCTCGGATTCACTCCCAGTCAGCTCCAGTGCGTAGTGCTCGTCCATACGATCCCAACGCCACTTACGGTTCGTCAATCTGATATTGTATGACCAAGATATTCAATTTCCAAGTTGGTATACTCATTCGAATTTGAATTGAAATTAAATTAATTACTTAAGTGGGCTTAACCTTTTCAAAACTTAGCCCACACAAGAAATCAGGCCTGCCCCTTTCTTTACTCTACTTCCCCAAATTCGCTGAAGTAAAACCCATCGCCTGTTGTCATTTCCGGTTCGTTCAAGCCCTCACTACCCTTTCAACACTCCATCTATTCCCCTTGGAACACCACCAATCTTCTCCTCGTCCGTTCCTCTTCAAGCCGAGCGCCACCTTTCCAATCTTGCACTCCCTAAGAAGAACGCGACAGCCACAAAATTCGAGCTCGCTACAGGAAAGTAGCGACATCACTTAGCGTGTAATCCGACCAAAGTTTGCAAACAACTTCTAATCGACCTCAGCAACCCAAAACTAGTAACAAAATCATGAATTTCCTTATGTATCATTCGCGACTTTGAACCCTAGAAAGTACAGACTCACACTGTATTCGAAATCCGCGAACAAAATTGGAGTTCGAACTCCATGAAACCCACCCAGATGCGTAGAGAATTTGCTCACGAACTCGATTATATGACTTTGCTAATTGATAGGATTTTACTTGAATTATTTTACATTTTTGAAGCTCTCAAAAATGTTTTCTCTGTATATTTGCTGACGGCTAGTAATTTTGATCGAAGAAAAATATCTGATTAGGTTTAGAGGGTGGTATGGTATTTATAGGAAGAGTTAGATATTTTTTGTGTTGAGATATTTTAGTTTTATTTATTTCATACTCGTTATTGCCCTTCTAAAAATTCGTATGATCACATACGGTACCTAAAAATCATGAAATTAGACATGTAGCTAGAGTTCGACATTACGGTCCCAACGAAACTGGTTTCGTCGAATTCCGACTCTGTTTGCTCACACAGCGTATTTTTAACTATCAAAATACTAACTGTTTTTCACTCCAAAAATCCGTACGGCCACACAGAGACTCTAAAAATCACCAAACTTGGAATCTAACAATAATTTGACATTGCGAATCCAACAAAATTAGTTTCGTCGAATTCCGACTTCATTAGCAAAAGTGGCTATTTTTAAAGCTCTAAATAGCCTATTTAAATATATAAATATATTTAAATATAATTAAATTTAATATTTAAAAATAAATATTATCGTCTATATTCACAGTGGGATACCATACAGCTCAAATAAATCCTATATGGATTTACAACTCGATATTAGCTCGTTAGAGTTATATCGATGTTTGATTTCTATTTAAATCCTTATATAAATTATAATTAATTCATTATGGTCAGGGCACTGCATTTCTGAGAATTTGATTTGGACGTAACTCAAAATCTACACGAGGAAATCCCGATTTTTCTCTTCTACTAGAAAGATATACTTCACCAGCTCCATACGTTTCTTGTTTCACAGAAATCCGATCTAAAACGAACCCTGTACACCCAGTTGAAGTTCAAATCGCCAAATAGCGAACTACCGTGTCATTTCAAGCTCTATTTTAATTATATTATAATTCTACGTTCAAACTGATATCGATTGAATATATTCGTCAATATAGTTCAACTCTAAGCTGAATTAAATCTTAGGGATGACCCAGTTCACAAAATATTGTGATTTCCAATATTTTTTGTTATTTCTAAATTAAATATATTATTTTATTATTTAATTTAATTAAATATTCACTATAATTTAATTAACGACGATTTAATTCCCTAAATTACTATTTATGTAATTAAATAAATTAATTATAATACCTCTGACAATGTGGGTCATTACAGTGTTAGCCAAATTTTAGAGAAATTAGAAAGTTCTTAGGAACTGAAAAGTTGAAGAATGAAAGTTGAGTTGGTTAGTTAAAAAACTTTCAGCTCCGTTCCTTTTCGAGGACGGAAAGATTTTAAGCAGGGGAGATTGTAACAAACCAGAATTTCTGAATCAATTTAAAAAATTTATTTTAGCTATTTTAATGTATTTTGAATATTTAAAATGATTTATTCCAAATAATAATAACTAAAAATTTATTTAAATCTAAGTTAGAACGTATAAATTTATTTTAATTATAAAACGAGCCTGAAATAGTGTAGTAGTTTGAAAATTCGATTTTTAATTTCAAATAAATGTATAGAATTCAATATAAATTGGATTTCAGTAAAACTAGAAATGTTAGATTTTGCTTAATTATATCTTTCTAATGAATGTGAAAAATTGAGATTTAACTCTATAAATAACGAGTTATATCCGGTTTAAAATTTAAAACAGTCACTATAGAATTTCATATATTTTTATATAATATATAGCCCTTAAAAATAGCCATTTCGCAAACGACCTCCGTTTTTTATGAAACCACTTTTGTTGTATCCGGAATATTAAATTATTGCTATGTTTCAAATTTCATAATTTTTGGAATTAATATGTGAGCGTAGTAAATTTAAACATGTTGTAATTTCAGTTTAAATTTCATCGACTAGAAAAATGTTATTTATCAAACGCTCCCCAAATTCGACGAAATTAGTTTTGTTAGGACCGTGTCATCAAAACATAGCTAGATGTAATTTTTCTGTAATTTTTGGAGTCAATATGTTACCCCGGTAAATTAAAATGTACGATTAAAATTCAGTATATTGATTTATATTTTAATTTTGATAAAAACTAATCAAAACAGTCGAATTGGCTTACGAAACATATTCCATTGTGTCCAGAATGGGGGTAGTTAGCTAGGAACGACAGTCGTTGGGTTTGATTTGGAGTTCTATAGTAAACATGTATTTTTGAAATTAAAAGAATTAAATATAATAAAATAAAAGTACATAAATACTCCCTCATAAAACTCTAGGCCCTTTAGATTTTTTCTGCCGCCGGCCTCAAATGAATGATTCAAAATGTTCCCTTCTTCTTCCATTCTTTTCTCCAAATCCACGCAATGAATCCCTAAAACTCAATACACGAAAAATAATCAGAATGATGAGCTCTACAAACTGGACGGTGGAGATCGAAAAAGGTGGAGCATATCACGTGATTTTCTGCCTCAAACAGCGTCTATGTGCCCTCGTTTTTTGTGCTCCAGGGAGCATCGATCACAACATCGTTCACGACGCTGGTGGAGATGACGAAGGGCTTCACGGTGGTATGGTTAGATGAGGGTCCGGTCAACTGAGTGATCCACGTGGTGGAAGTTCTTCAATGCGACGGTGGTTCCAAAAATTGAAAAGGAAGACAATAGATTTAATTTAATTAGGATATTAATTTTTGGTTAATTAATTAGTAAATTATTTAATTAATATTTAAAATGTCCTAACTCCTCCATATAATGTCAGAGTTAAAAAAATTGAAATCCGTTGGAATCCTCTAGACAAGCACTACATTTTAGAACAGACCAAAATGGAAACGGAAGCTATTGAAGTTTTAAATTAAATTAAATGCGCGTTTAATTTTGTTACAAACAAATCCATCAATTAAAGACTGACGAAGTGGAAATGAATGTGAGAATTCTCTCACTAAAATATTTGTATAGTTATTAATTTATTATATAACTGTAAATATATAGAAATTGCCAGTATTGATTTTTATCTTTTTTAATTATCAAAATTATATACGGTGCCTGTTAGCTCACATTCACTATTGTTTGAAAACCATGGATGATTTAATTGACTGTGTTGTGTGTTGACTGTGATTCTAAACATATTAAAATAATGTTAATATGGTAGTTGAAATTAAATTATAAATATCCATTTATGATTTAAACTGTGAAAATTGGTTAATTAGAAAATAATTCAAACCGAATTAGAATTGGTTAAATTTATTAACCAATGATTTATTTAAATTCATTGTTGATGGTTGAAACCCCACACGGGTATTGGGATGATATTTGGCATACACTAATCCCATTATTTAGTTGTACGTCAATTGATTAGTTGATAGACCGTTGTGAGCATTATTTATTTATTTTAATGCTTATGCAGTTGTAGAATGCGCTCTAGATGATGTTTGAATGTTTGATGATTATTTATCATTACTGTTGAATACATGCGATATATGGAATCCATATAAATTTGGTTATATGGATGTTGATTGAGTTTCATTCCAATCCGGAATTAAAATGAATATGAAATAAATTTGGTACATATATTGATTGGAAAAAATTGTTGTTGATGGCACGAGCCAAGTCAGGAGAGGGGTAATGCATAGACATTACTCCGGTTCTACAAATAGTGTCGTTATAATGGCGAATTTTTCTGAAAACATTCAAAGGTAAAACTACTGAAATGAGGTTTTAAAAATAATTATATACTTTGTATAATTTATAAAAATGGTTTTAAAGTGTTTCAATTTATAATTATAATTTATAAATGAAAATTTTAAAATAATATTCAGTGAATAATCAAAATATGATTTTGATGTCCAAATTTGGATAGACACGAAAATATTGAAATATTTGAAGCCGAGTTAAGTAGAAATGCGCCATTTTAACTCGAATGGATTTTTATATCGATTTTATTCATTTTATAATGAATATCGAAAATATTTGATTTCAAAATCAGATATTTTGAAAAAATTATCATTTTTATATTATAATGATATGGAATATTCAATTTTGATTTAAAATTGAAAATGAAGATGAAATCGTTATAAAACGAATTTATAAATGATTTAAAAAATACATTTTAAATGAAAATCGACGATGATATATACATATATATATATATATATATTATATAATGGCTTGAATAGAAAGCGCCGCGTAGCAACCGTTCGCGAATTTCGACCATTAACTTCAAATTGATGTAACGGGTGATCCGACCGTCGGATTCTCCTAAAACTGAAACCATTGAGTTCATATCGAAAAGATATCTCAAATGAATATAAGCTATTTAAATTTGAATGATTGGATTTCAAGTTATGTCCAAATCAATTTCGAAAAATGTCGTTATTAATGAAGTTCGATGGCCGTTTTTGGAAACCAACTGTAAAAACCTTAATAAAAATATGAAATAATTGTGTAAAATCATAATAAATGATTTGGAAAGTTTTTTGATGAAAAATTCCATATTTGAAAAGACAAAAGATATTTTTATCCAAATGAACTAGTTATTAACTAGAATAAAAATCCAATGATTTTCAAATAAATAAATTGGATTTGAAATGGTTTTAATATAACCAGATTTTCCAATGTATGATTGGAATGGAAATAATCTTCAAAATATTTCTATATTGGATTCCGTGATTATACAAATATTGTTGAGGAATTTGGAAGATATAAATATCATTATTCCCAATACGTTTTTTGTTGGTTTCAGAATTTGATATTCAATATAAGCCGATAAAATTTCTATTTAGAGCCATGTATTTAATATCAAATTGGATTTTGGGTTGGTCGTGAATTGTGTCTTAAATAACATTTGTTCTTTAACCCAATTAACAATGAATATATGATTTGGAATTAATAAATCTTTTTATTAAGATTTAATGGAAATTTTCCAATTTAATATATTAAATTGGAATTGAATGGAATTTGATTTGGTAATAATTGAGATGACCTTCTATAAAGGAAGACCGTTACTATATGTGGAATTTAAAAGGCTTTGCCGTTATTCCATTTATATTGTTAGTCTAATACAGAAATTTATATCCATTATATGCTGATCAGATTTCCATGAAGATTCCATTTTGATGGAAGTAAATTTGGGTTTATTGTGAACTGTGTTTTAAATGACATTGGTTCTTTAACCCAGTTAATGAGATGATTAGTTTTCCTAAAAGTTGAACAATCATTGATTTATGATATTAAAACCAAGTGGAGTTTTAATGAATCTTTAATTAGATTGGAATGAGATAATTAAATTTATCAAATACATGAAATGATCGAGAATGGAGTATCACCAGTTCCATTCCAGGCGATAGTTAAATCTTTAATTAGATTTGAATGTGAAATGGTAATTAAGTTTACCAATAACATAGTGGGCATCAGATATGGGGTACTACCAGTTTTGCTCCATGGGATGAATAGGTTGGGATTGGAATAATAAAATAAATGAATGTTTTGGAAAGGCTCGATAATCCTGACTAGTTTTATAAACCTTAATTTGGTTTAGTAAACACTACACCATATCAGAGAATCTGGCACACTGGGATGCGAATATACAATTCAGCTATAAACTGTATCAAATTTGATAGTGCTCAAATCTGTATCAAACTAAATTTTTCGATCCGCACCACCTCAAACACCCTTAATCTGACCGTCCATTGATGAAGCCCCGGATCAGTTCATTTGATATGACTTTGGACCGTATGAAATGTGTATCAAAATTTTCCCTCCATATCTCCATTCTGGCACAATCAAGTTTTGCCACATCAAAACTTTCGGCCAAATTATCCTTATTTTTATTTTGTAATGGCGACCACCGAATACCCAAATTAGGGTTTCGGTACTCGACTGACTTCCTTTGTCAATAAGCAATCGACCGCACATGAGTTATAGTCAGCTCGCGCTTCCTTTAGTTGACCAGCGAAGCATCAGTCATCCACTGTCCATCCTTTTGATCGCCACTGGAGGTGAGTACTATATCACGGTTAAATTTAAATATTAATTGGGTTTAATTTGAATTTGAATTGGGTTTAAATTTGGTTTAATTTGAATTTCCATGCCTTAGTTCAAAATATGAATTATAGATAGTTGCATGTGCTTGTCTACCTAGATTCATGCTGCTATTTTGTTTAAATTGGGTATTATCCCTAGTTTTATAGTGCGGCAGTGTATTTGCTATCATTTACTTGTGTTGTATTTGTCTACCTTGAATTTAGACACTTTTGCTTGTGATGCCCTACTCATTTGTGTGTATTATTAAACCATGTACACTGATCCTTACTGATCTGAAGTGCATATGTCATTTTTGGCTTGTGCCAAAAAAAATCATGTGGTATGATTTGAGAGCTAAAGCATACTAGTTTTGTTGATTGAGCTGCATGTATTTGGTAATTGATATTGGGAAATTTGTGTGATTGAGTAGAAATGTCAGTGATGGATGCATGAATGAAAATAGAATGGCATTTATAGGTTGAGATTTAGTCAATTTGTTTAGTGTGTCATGTGTGTCACACTGCGTATGAGTAAAGGCGTAAAACCGCTTTTCCATTTATGACTTGCTGCCTTAAACCAAGTTGCTTTGTGCTCATGTTGCCAATCATTTTTGTTAGTTAACCCGTTGCAAAAATAGAAGCCGAATATTACAACATGTGTGTGCAGCAGCCTACGTCATTTGGATGAAACTAATAAGCATGGATTTGAGTGTGTTATCTTCCTGAAGGGTTCCTTGTCTTGAAGGGGTTCAATTACCTGTCGGTTTTCTCTGCATTGTGGTTTAGTTGTGGCTTTTGGAGTTTTTCGGAGCTTGGTTCTGCCAGTGGTTCTTGTTTGGTTTGAGATTACCTTGGTATTGTTTTCTGAGGGTGCATGGTGTTATGCTTTTGTGCAGTAGTATTGTTGTGTTCCTGATAGAATGAAATGTTGCTTGGCTGGTTTATGATCTTTTGACTGTTTTGGAGGATGTTCATGTTAAAGGAAGCATTGATTCAACATGTGGCTGCACATTAGCTCACGACGTCGGTTCAGGTATTTATCCCAGCTTATTCATTTAACTAAGCGCCAAGTCTGGCAAAGAGGATAGTATCAAGTGTCAAATGCTTTTTCCTAAGGTTTAGTGAAGCAACATATGACACTTGATATATTATCCCCTTTGCTAGTCTTGGCGCTTAGTTAAATGCATAAGTTAGGATAAATACCCGAACCATGCTCGTGAGCTAAAGTGCATCTACCTAGTGAATCACCCAGTAAATTCATAAGCAGGAAGTTACACCTTCAGCTTGGTGAATGCATTAGCTGCGGATCAAAGTGGTCGATATCTGAAGTTGAAAAGCGAAGAGTGGTTGATTGCTGAAGTTTACCTTCTTTGTTGTTATGTAATTATGAAATGGTACGTATCTTCTTAATTGTAATGCAACGTTATGTATCTTCTTCAATGTAATGAAACAGCATGTATCTTATTTATTGTAATGTAATCAAATAACATGTATCATTATATATTGTATTGTAATGAAATATTTCATACAATTGTTTCGTATACTGTTACAATTGTGAATTAGTGTATCCTGTGTTATATATGCTTTGTGTTAGAAATAATATGTGCTGCAGTTTCTGCTTATATATATGTATATATACACACACACACACACACACACACGTATAAGATATGATTTATAGTCGTATCTACTTATGCTTTAGATACGACCAATAGTCGTATGTTACCACGTTGGGATACGAATTTGAGCCGTATCTAAAAATTTAACATGCCATTTTTTGATATGGCTTTTTGCCGTGCCTAATTGCTTTAGATACGGCTAAAAACACAACCTAATTAGCATATATGGTGTAGTGAAAATAAAATCTTTTGAAAACGATATCGAAAGAAAGATTAAAGAGAAAATTTAAAAGAATTTATCTTTGATAAAATTAATGGGAACCTTTCCCTAAAGATGTGAATATTTGAATAAAAGAATATTATTAATTGGAATAAGGCGTATGATGTGTTTTTATTGCACTTGATTATAAGATACGCGAGTTATTCGGAAAGACCAGGTTTAACCCATTCTGAATAACTAATATAACGTGTAACACCCCACCTCCGCTAGGGTCACTCACAAAAGGAATGCGCTAGTTTTGGAGGAGAGTTATTGAGGTAAACAATCACAGAAATATTACAAGATAGAACATAAATAAAACAGCGGAAGATTCAAGAGCTAAATTTAATTACTTTCAAAAAGAGTCAAAACCTTTTACATCAAATAGCCAAGGTCATTATTTTCTATTACAACAAATTCTGTCTTGCATAAATAAAGAAGCATAGACTTAAAACATCAAAAGTAGCTTAATTCCCCAAAGGTAGCAAAAATGAAGCCATAGCATAGCTCAAGATCAAACCGTACATGAGCTGAACCGAAAGCAAGCGAAATCCAAGCTAAGTGCTAGAGTTTCCTCCCTGAGAACCTGGGGGGAGGGGGAAACGAAAGGAAAAGAGGCGAAAGAAAATGGGTCAGTCATAAATACTGGTAAGTCCTAGTGAGTTTCAGCATAAAAACAGATAAAGGTAACATGACATGTACAAACTGAAAGTAAACATAAGGATGATGACAAGATGGGCAAGCTAGACTAAGATAACATGATAAATCAAGTGTAAATCAAGTATAGAATCACATATTCAAGGTTCTCTGCATCAACTACACTAGAATCCCAAACCCATGTCTTATATTAACCATGAAATGATCCCTTGGTCCAACATCATGAAATGACCCATTACTAGGTCCAACGGAACGATCCACTAATCGATCGGCTCCCTACCAGTTCTAGCTTGTTGTGTGTCTGTGTCATACGACCCTATCACGAATGTAGTCACCTGTGCTAGGTCCACCATAGGGTGTATCAAGCCCTAGGGTGCCAACTACCGACATGAATTAAGCATGCACAGGTAAACCTACTCATGCCCAATGCCTGCTTTTTCAACTCCGGACCATGTGCACAACCATAGCTTGCCTGAACCTACACTGGCGCACCAACACAGTCGTAGTTCTGGTTGCTTACAATCAGTCCAGTAATCGTTCCCTACCCTGCCTAGTTCCATGGTACCGTGATACATCTAGTGGGTTACTGCTGAAATGGACCACGTAACTAGGGTTTCCGTCCAATAGGTTAAGTGTTGTCATTTAAATTCATGACTTAACCCTTATCAGTCTAGCATGTCAAGTTGGTTAAGTGTTGTGATTCAAGTTCATGACTTAACCCGCCTACGTGTCATGTAAAGTTTGACTAAGTGTTGTCGTTCAATTTCATGACTTAGCCCTACGAATCATGTATCAAGTTGGTTAAGTGTTGTCTTTCATGTTCATGACTTAACCCTATCATGTGGCATTAATTCATCAATGCACCCCAACCTCTCACATCAGACCTGTTGTTGTGGTCACTGGATATGCCGGCCGGTTCTGGGCAGAGTTACACCACAACTCTGTCTGACCTCGGGTTTTCAAGTGTGATATGACCAACTACTCACATTGGATCCTATTGTTTGCAGTAACTGGATTTGTTGGGCGGTTCCGGGCAGAATTACACTGCAAACTCAACCCAACCTCGAGTTGGCCATTTTCAAGTTCATTCTAGTGTCATGTCCATGTCCAAGATTCATGTCAAGTTCGTGTCAAGTTTCATGGCGAGTTTCATGCCAAGTTTCCTATAATTACCAATTTTTCCCAACGTTACCCCGTCTAAATATTAGGCTAACAATCTTAGCCTAATTTTCCGTCCGCATGATTTTTGGCATATAATATTAGGCTAAAACTTAGCCTAATTTAACATACACAAAATTTGCATAAAGAATTTCATTAACATAAACATGACATAGTTGTAAACTTGGCATTCTCGGCATAGTCAATATGGACACCATAGGTGTGTACTTGCAAAATAATTAACATGAATATCATAGGTGTGATCTTGCAACATAGACTAAATAAACATATATATATATATGTGTGTGTGTGTGTGTGTGAATTTGCAACATAGACTTAATCAACTTACATATATGTGAACTTGCAAATCAATCACGAGCATATGAATAAGTGTGAACTTGAAATATGACATAAGTTTAACATATACACATAAACATGTAGATCTAACATTTGGTCACATATATGATATGATTTTACAACCTAAAACTTGCATAACATGATAAACTACACAACTTGTCATAACAGGTTATACTCCAGTATACATATGAACAAACTTATTCATTAATTCCCAATTCAACATGATAATAAAATAGAATTTCATTCAATTTCACATATAACATAATAAACATTGTTCTATTATCAATTTATTTCCAAGGCATAACATAACTGAATAAATTGAGTAAAACATCGCAGGCATATAGATCTGATAACATTATGAACATGAAAAGGTTTGAATAATAATCTAGGTTCAAGAACATGGATAGATCTAACTTAAATAGAAAAATCCCCAAAATGAAGATCCAAGGACAAATTAAGAAAATAGGTCTGAATAGAAAATCAAGCTTAGATCCAATTTCATAGTCATAATCCTAGGCAATAACCTCATGGTCATGAATCATAGGTGATTAGCCACAATTTTCCTTGTCATAGTCATAGGCAATAGTCTTATGTTCACAGTCATAGGCATAGTCATAGGCATAGTATTATGTTCACAGTCAAAGGCATAGGCATAGGTATAGTCTTATGTTCACCGTCATAGTCTTAGGCCATTAACAATAGTTTCAACGTCATAGGCATAATAATGTTATAGACATGAGAGAGTCTGATTTACAACATGAATAGGTTCAAACTGATTTCATAGCAATATTCACAAAAGTCAAGATCCAAGATGAACAAAAATAGATATGAATCATACATAGATCGAATTCCAATTTATAACATGTCCATATTAAGTTTATAGTTTTTATCTAAAAGTAACTTGAACTTACAGATCGTGGTATAAGAAATTTAGATGCAGAAGTCAAGTCTAGAAATTAGTCGTTGAATTGTTGAACCGTTGAATCTTGCTTTGATTGTAGAAGCAAATCCCCAATTCCTAGCCGTAGTCTACAAGAAATAATCTTCGCGTTTTAATTTAATTTAATTTATAGGAGAAGAAGAAGACATGATCATCAAGAGTTTGTGCAGCATAAGGTTAGAGAAGAATGGTGTAAAGAGAATGAGGCTAGGAGGCTGCTTACATAGGATTAGGAAGATGAATCTGGTCACAAAACGAGTCTAAATACATCAGAATGCATCAGGTTCAGAAAATGGGTTCGGGAGGCAGGTCGACCCCCAGGTCGACACTATGGTCGACCTGGTCCCTGGGAGGTCGACACTATGGTCGACCCCCAAGTCGACCTGGTCCCTGGGCGGGAATTTTCCCGCCCAGCCTATTTTGGGTATTGAATCTGAATTTTCGAGCTGTTTTCGATTTTGAAAATTTCTGAAACTTCGGGGGGGGGGGGGGGTCATATCTCCCTCTTACGGACTCCGATTTTCGAAAACTCGGACTTGTTTCCAAGAAGAATTTCGAGACGAACGCAATGGCACAACCCGTTTCCCTAGATTCTTATTTTAAAATTTAATTCTGCCTTGATTTATGGTTTTAACAGGTTATTAAAATACAGGTGGTTATATTCTCCCCTCCTTAAAGGATTTCGTCCCCGAAATCTTCAAGTTAGCAAGAATGCATCCTATCATCCAATCAACCATCTACTCAACCATCATCCATAAGCAACCATTGTCCTTAAAAGATTTCTAATGTTGTATGAACATATGAAGAAAGTGTGTGTATATGTTCCTTATCTAAGGCAAATGATCAGGCCTGATTAATCTTCTTAATGCAAACTATGTTTAGTGCCATGAATCCAACATGTATGCAAATAGTCCTCGTCACATAAACATTATATGTGTGCACAAACATCCATCCATATGCAACATTCACATGATAACACATTCAATTTCATCCATAAACAAGTATAAACACTCATGCATATGCAATATGAAAATGTGTCTGAGCCGATCTAGTGCCTAATGTGTGTTATGCAACCACTTGCGACCACTTGCAACCATTTGCAAACATCAACCATAACATGTTTCAATCACATGTTTACATCCAAAAGGGTTCTACCTATGGTTCTCAAGATAGGATTGAGAAGATAAGCAAGATAAAACAAAGCATCTAGGAGAAGAAGTTAAAGATGTACCCCCAGAAGGTCCTGCTTGCGGGCTTGCCCTTGCTTCTTAGGGCAGTTCTTGCTGATATATCCAGTATCACCACACTGAAAGCATGCTCCCATCTTCATCTTCTTCTTTCTACAATCCTGGACTATATGCCCTCAATACCATAGAAGTGGCATTTTCCTTTCTCACGTGTCATGTTATCATTATTGTTGTTGTTGTTCTTGCCTCCTTTCTCGGAGCCTACCTTCTTGTTTTGAGACTCATTCGCCTTGACCTCCTTCTTGCCATTCTTGTCTTCTTCATTTAAGAGCACCGTATCTACTAACTTTTCGTAAGTAGCCCCCATAGGTTCGTGGGTTATAGCCAAGCTGTGAAGTGGCTCATTCAATTCTTTGACAAAGCGGAGAGCCTTCTTATGAGGGGTATTCACTAAGTCCAGTCCAAACCGAGCCAGCTGATTGAATTGATTGACGTACTCCTTGACCGTCATACTTCCTTGCTTAAGAGATAAGAATTTTTCCAGCTGTAAACTTCGTTCAGCTTGCAAGAGGAATTTCATCTCAAACCTTGTCCAGAAATCCATCCATGTGTCAACAGGTCTTTCAGCATTAGTGACTTGCCACCAATAGGAAGCTTCGTCTTTGAGCAACCATACCGCCAACTGTACCTTCTACCTATCTTCCACCTCGAAGATAATGAATAGATCCTCAATTTCTTTGAGCTAGTTCCTCGCTTCTACAAATGATTCAGTTCCCTTGAAATTCTTTCCACCCATGGCCCTAAAATCTTTACAGATCTTTGAGAAAGTAATTGCACGAGGAGGGGGATGCGGAATTGCTGCAGCTCAAGGAGGAATATTTGTTGGGCGTGCATTGTTGGCCCTCGCCTTTAAGTACCTCCTGAACCAGCCAGGTATTGGCACGCCCTATGGAAAGTTAAGATTCCCAGACATTCTGAAATGAAAAAGAAGAGATTCAAACGAGGAAACAAAGGATAGTGCTAATGACTTTTGGGGAATAGCCTTTAAATAAAACAAGACTTTTCTTGAAAAATGCTTCTTTGTAAACAGTTTTGAAAATAATTTCAGAAGGTTTTTAAAAGCTTTTGCCCAGTCTGGTAACCTTCTGCTTTAATACCAAAATGTAACACCCCACCTCCGCTAGGGTCACTCACAAAGGGAATGCACTAGTTTTGGAGGAGCGTTATCGAGGTAAACAAACACAGAAATATTACAAGACAGAACATAAATAAAACAACGGAAGATTCAAGAGCTAAATTTCATTACTTTCAAAAAGAGCCAAAACCTTTATATATCAAATAGCCAAGGTCATTTTTTTCCATTACAACAAATTCTGTCTTGCATATATAAAGAAGCATAGACTTAAAACATCAAAAGTAGCTTAATTCCCCAAAGGTAGCAGAAATGCAGCCATAGCATAGCTCAAGATCAAACCGTACATGAGCTGAACCGAAAGCAAGCGAAATCCAAGCTATGTGCTAGAGTTTCCTCCTTGAGAACCTGGAGGGAGGGGGAAACGAAAGGAAAAGAGGCAAAAGAAAACGGGTCAGTCATAAGGACTGGTAAGTCCTAGTGAGTTTCAGCATAAAAACAGATAAAGGTAACATGACATGTACAACCTGAAAGTAAACATAAGGATGATGACAAGATGGGCAAGCTAGACTAAGATAACATGATAAATTAAGTGTAAATCAAGTATAGCATCACATATTCAAGGTTCTCTGCATCAACTTCACTAGAATCCCAAACCCATGTCTTATATTAACCATGAAATGATCCCTTGGCCCAACATCATGAAATGACCCATTACTAGGTCCAACGGAACGATCCACTAATCGATCAGCTCCCTACAAGTTCTAGCTTGTTGTGTGTCTGTGTCATACGGCCCTATCACAAATGTAGTCACCTGTGCTAGGTCCACCATAGGGTGTATCAAGCCCTAGGGTGCCAACTACCGACACGAATTAAGCATGCACAGGTAAACCTACTCATGCCCAATGCTTGCTTTTTCAACTCCGGACCACGTGCACGACCATAGCTTGCCTGAACCTACACTGGCGCACCAACACAGCCGTCGTTCTGGTTGCTTACAATCAGCCCAGTAATCGTTCCCTACCCTGCCTAGTTCCATGGTACCGTGATACATCTAGTGGGTTACTGTTGAAATGGACCACGTAACTAGGGTTTCCGTTCAATAGGTTAAGTTATGTCATTTAAATTGATGACTTAACCCTTATCTGTCTAGCATGTCAAGTTGGTTAAGTGTTGTCATTCAAGTTCGTGACTTAACCCGCCTACGTGTCATGTAAAGTTTGACTAAGTGTTGTCATTCAATTTCATGACTTAGCCCTACGAATCATGTATCAAGTTGGTTAAGTGTTGTCTTTCATGTTCATGACTTAACCCTATCATGTGGCATTAATTCATTAATGCACCCCAACCTCTCACATCAGACCTGTTGTTGTGGTCACTGGATATGCCGGCCGGTTCTGGGCAGAGTTACACCACAACTCTGTCTGACCTCGGGTTTTCAAGTGCGATATGAACAACTACCCACATTGGATCCTATTGTTTGCAGTAACTGGATTTGCTGGGCGGTTCCGGGCATAATTACCCTACAAACTCAACCCAACCTCGAGTTGGCCATTTTCAAGTTCATTCTAGTGTCATGTCCATGTTCAAGATTCATGTCAAGTTCGTGTCAAGTTTCATGGCGAGTTTCCTATAATTACCAATTTTTCCCAATGTTACCCCGTCTAAATATTAGGCTAACAATCTTAACCTAATTTTTCGTCCGCATGATTTTTGGCATATAATATTAGGCTAAAACTTAGCCTAATTTAACATACACAAAATTTGCATAAAGAATTTCATTAACATAAATATGACATAGGTGTAAACTTGGCATTCTCGGCATAGTCAATATGAACACCATAGGTGTGTACTTGCAAAATAATCAACATGAATATCAAAGGTGTGATCTTGCAATGTACACTAAATAAACATATATATATATATATATATATATATATATATGTGAATTTGCAACATAGACTAAATCAACTTACATATATGTGAACTTGCAAATCAATCACGGGCATATGAATAAGTGTGAACTTGAAATATGACATAGGTTTAACATATACACATAAACATGTAGATCTAACATTTGGTCACATATGTGATATGATTTTACAACCTAAAACTTGCATAACATGATAAACTACACAACTTGTCATAACAGGTTATACTCTAATATACATATGAATAGACTTATTCATTAATTCCCAATTCAACATGATAATAAAATAGAATATCATTCAATTTCACATATACCATAATAAACATTGTTCTATTACCAATTTATTTCCAAGGCATAACATAAATGAATAAATTGAGTAAAACATCGCATGCATATAGATCAGATAACATTATGAACATGAAAAGGTTTGAATAATAAGCTAGGTTAAAGAACATGGATAGATCCAACTTAAATAGAAAAATCCCCAAAATGAAGATCGAAGGACAAATAAAGAAAATAGGTCTGAATAGAAAATCAAGCTTAGATCCAATTTCATATTCATAATCCTAGGCAATAACCTCATGGTCATGAATCATAGGTGATTAGCCACAATTGTCCTTGTCATAGTCATAGGCAATAGTCTTATGTTCACAGTCATAGGCATAGGCATAGTCATAGGCATAGTCTTATGTTCACAGTCATAGACATAGGCATAGGTATAGTCTTATGTTCACCGTCATAGTCTTATGCCGTTAATAATAGTTTCAATGTCATAGGCATAATAATGTTATAGACATGAGACAGTCTGATTTACAACATGAATAGGTTCAAACTGATTTCATAGCAATATTCACATAAGTCAAGATCCAAGATGAACAAAAATAAATATGAATCATACATAGATCCAATTCCAATTTATAACATGTCCATATTAAGTTTATAGTTTTTATCTAAAAGTAACTTGAACTTACAGATCGTGGTATAAGAAATTTAGATGCAGAAGTCAAATCTAGAAATTAGTCATTGAATTGTTGAACCGTTGAATCTTACTTTGATTATAGAAGAAAATCCCCAATTCCTAGCCATAGTCTTCAAGAAATAATCTTCGCGTTTTAATTTAATTTAATTTAATTTAGAGGAAGAAGTAGAAGCCATGATCATCAAGAGTTTGTGCAGCATAAGGTTAGAGAAGAATGGTGTAAAGAGAATGAGGCTAGGAGGCTACTTATATAGGATTAGGCAGATGAATCTGGTCACGAAACGAGTTTAAATACATTATAATGCATCAGGTTCAGAAAACGGGTTCGGGAGGCAGGTCGACCCCCAGGTCGACACTAAGGTCGACCTGGTCCCTGGGAGGTCGACACTATGGTCGACCCCCAGGTCGACCTGGTCCCTAGGTGGGAATTTTCCCGCCCAGCCTGTTTTGGGTTATGAATTCGAATTTGAATCTGAATCTTCAAGCTGTTTTCGATTCTGAAAATTTCTGAAACTTCGGAGGGTCATATCTCCCTCATACAGACTCCGATTTTTGAAAATTCAGACTCGTTTCCAAGCAGAATTTCGAGACGAATGCAATGGCGCAACCCGTTTCCCTAGATTTTTATTTAAAATTTAATTCTGCCTTGATTTATGGTTTTAACATGTTATTAAAATACGGGTTGTTACACGATGACTAAATGTTGATGATATGAAGACGATGGTTAAAGACCAGAGTTCTTCATATCGTTTGGATGATTACTGTTGTCTAGATTGGGATGTACACCCAAGAAAAGGTAATAAGTGGTGAACATCCAGGCGTACTTGGAGATCGACCGGATAGCGAGAGCCTCTCTGCGGTATTGGACATATGGGACGAGGAATAAGGAGCCTCCGGTTTCGTTCAAACCCAGAACGGACTTGCAAATGGATGGTATGTATGGAATTATATTCCTTTATACTGCATTCGTTGATCTCTTCTAAATATATATATCTGTTTGGTGGCAGAGAATTTATTCTCTTGCTTAAAACCCTTCTTTGAGACGTACACGCTTAGAGGTTATATATTGGTGGTAATCAGTGGTACAGCATGGATTGATAGTGAGGCATGCTGAGTTGCATGGATCAAGGCTTTTATTGTAAAGCAGAGTCTTGTGATTAATGATCAAAGCATGGCTTTAATTAGCATAGCTTTGAGTAGCATTAATTCGCGAGCTTCACTCCCTAATATAAACCGAAAAAGGGATTAGGGACTGTAGGGAAATAGACATATGTTAGTTTCTAGCTACGAGTAACGTCATGGTATGGAGCCCAGACTGTTTACTTATGTGGATGTTCAAAAAAACTTTATGATGGAAAGCGAGATACCTCGGATATGATTTGAATCCCTAGTGGCTCTTTATTGGTCGATTGCACTAACTAATTTTGGAGGTTCAATAGAATTGGCTAACATATAGTTTATTATATTGCCAATCATCGACAGATGACCGGCCCTGAAGATCCAAGGGGTTGCTGGTAGTTGTGACCCTGGGTCTTCTTGCTAGAGATGATCCGAATCGGTAAGGAACATCCCTTGTCTTGGTTCATAGATTGAAACCCAATTTCCAATACGCGACAATACGATTTTAGTTGTAAACCTATATGGTGACGTAATATATCTGTAGTAACCCGTGACTTCCCCGGTAAGGAAAGCACGAATTGCTTTGAGGACAAGATGAATCAGAACACAAACAGAAGAGCATTTCATTGCTTATTACAACAATTCCATCTAAATAGAAGAATATACAATATGAATAAATATTACACATTTGACAAATATTAGAGATTTAAATTACATTTAAATACGTAGCAGCGGAAAAATAATACAACACACAACTGAAAGGAGATATACGGATACAGAGCTTTCCGAATATCATTCCAGCTGTAAACCAGGATCCTGTGAATAAAAATCTGCAAAACCAAAACTACTAGCTGCCCGTGTGGAAAATAAGGGCACCCAGAGTTTAGGTTAAAACAATAAACTCCAGGTCATTCATGTGACTGGTGTAAGAACTAAAACAGTTATTAATCTTTATTTTTAAAGTTAGGTAAATCAAGGGACCACGCCTATAACACGGAACGGGTTTCCTCCCAAGAATACCAGTGCATAAAACAATAGCGTAATGCTAAATAAAGAAAAATGAAGCTATTATAAGACCCAGGTCCCATCACACAATGCAATGCAAGCCAAAGGATAGGGTTTTACCTTATAATTGCCAAAGAATGCTTGATACATTTAAAAACAGATTATTTTGATATTACTATAAGTGTATAGTGTCGAAACAATTTCAATCATAAGTATCAATCATAGACGGTATAAGTGCCCCATACCACTATGTCGCCAATACTAGGCTCTACAAATAAAACCGCAAAGTCACGTATTGGAAATTAGATTTCTGTCATGAGTCGAGGCAAGGGGCAAGCTCCTCTCCGTTCGAGACACTCTAGCAAATGTCTCAAGACCACACACAACGATCCTTGGATTTTCAAGGCCGGTCCTCTCTTACTTTTGAGGATTAGTTATTCCTGAACACACGTTTCCCGATCCTATAGGACCTATATAATGGTCTGTACGTCTGCTCACATAGTGCCAGTTATCGACCATATATTCGAGGCGCCTCGCATTCCAACAACCACACAGGTAAAAAGTATATAAATGTCAGGGCTGGAAGGTCACTGACATCACACATAGCTAGAAAGAAACGTCGTGCTCTCCCAGCAGTCACTATCCCATTTTTGACTCATACCGAGGTGTGAGGCTCGCGAATTAACGCCATACACAAAGCTATGCCACACAGGCCGTGCTTTGATCATCAACCACAAGACTTTGCTTTTCAACAGAAGCCTTGATCATCTGCCACTTAGGCATGCCACACAGGCAATTCACTCCATGCGACTGATGTCCATCGATATACAACCTCTGAGCTTGTACGTCTCAGAAAAGGGCGTTAAGCAAGAGAATAAATTCTCCGCTGCCAAACAAATGTATATTTAATATAGATCAATCAACACAGAATAAAATCCAATGTCAGACACACAGTCCATTTACAAGTTCGTTCTGGGTCTGGACGAAATTGGAGGCACTTTCCTCGCATATCCATCGATCTCCAAGTACGTCTGGACGATCACCAACTGGTTCCCTCCTCTTGGGTGTACAGCCAAATCAAGATCATCAGTAATCATCCAAACGATGTGAAGACTTCTGGTCTTCAACCACCATCTTCATCTTCGACTTATCGTCGAATCGGTTATTCAGAATGGGTATAAACCCGGCCTTTCCGAATAACCCGCGTATATAATAAAAAATGTTACACAAACCCAACATATGCCTCATTCCAATAAAAAATACTCTTTTATTCAAATTTTCACACTCTTAGGGAAAGGTTCCCATTGATTTTATCAAAGATAAATTCTTCTAAATTTATTCTTTAATCTTCCTTTGGATATCATTCCAAACCATATTATGGTTTTCCAACCTGTCGGGATTGGCGAACCACACCGAAGTAATTATTTATTTTATTTCCTAATACCAACCTATTCATCCCATGGGGCAAAACTGGTAATACTCCATATCTAACACCACGGTGTTATCGGTAAATATTAATTACCATTTCACGTTCAAATCTAATTAAATATTTAACTATTGCTTGGGGTACAACTGGCGATATTCCATTCTCGATCTTTTCAATCTAATTAAAGATTCATTAAAACTCATCTTAGTTTTAATCTTCTCAAAAATCAATATCTTGTCTTTAACTGGGTTAAAGAACCAATGTCACTGTTACAACCCGGGCTTCGACAGGCCGAATTTTTCAAAATTCAATCCATCAGACCCAAAGTTGGGTGCTATGGTATCCAGCAGAAAAGACAGAGAGAAAGAAACATGTTAGAGTTTGAAAAGTAGCTTACAACAGAAGGAATAAAATATAATTTATTCAAAATAGCATTACCTTAATAATAATACTGCCAAGCCAGTAGTCAGGCAATACTATCTCTGTCATGAACCTAACCTGCGCATGTTGTGAGGAGGGGGTCATAACATAAGTTCTCTGTGACTGGACTATAATAAACTCTTGTGTAACCCTACATATACCGTTCAGTTATAATTTCTTGTTTATTAGGTTATTCACAATATTAGCACCCAAGGCCAAACCCATGTCATTCTCGTCCAATTACTGGTAGACTTAACCTAATACATCGTATATGTAATTTTTCCCCAACTCGTATAATCCTTTCCATGTATATGTACAGTCCCTTGCCATATATCGTACGGGCTTTATCACGTAATTCTATATTACTTCAAGTAGTGCCACCATTCTTGAAATCATTTGGACTGCCACCCTTGATCTGGCTAGGTTTCCTTATCATGAACTATCGAGTGTTCAACTAGGATTTATGCCACCTAGGACCACTAGGGATTATGCTACCTATTGAACGTTTTCTAGATTCGATTAGGGTTTATGCCACCTAGGACTACTAGGGATTATGCTACCTGTCGAAAAGCGCCCTTTTCCCATGTATGTATCGCGAATCGTTTCCAATGTCTAGGTACACATGTACACTATATGTGCGGCCCGAGTCCCGTGACAGGGCTAAATCAAGAAATACGGAACTCGGTCGGGAGCTTTAAGTTATCTGCCGATGCAGATGCTAAGGTCTGTTTTTCTACCAGTGGTTTTGGTCCCACGTTACCCCTCCCACAACTAATGAAAGGCAATCCAAGAAAATCAAGCACGAGAACTGTACTCCTGCCACCTATGCCCCACTTTCCTATTGGCCAACCTTACCCACAACTAGATAGCAAGTATATGGTCTGTTGGGAGTTCTCTGCCTTTCCATATACGTACTACGATTGACTGAAGATGGTAGGTAGACGACGAGTGCTATCACAGGGCTAAACAAGATATTGCCGCCTCACGCTGGTCCATCCTAATCTTTAGGTTGCCTTATATTGCAACCAAGGCATACACTTGGTTCTCCTACCGCAGACCTTAACCTCTGTGAGCCCAGGCGGATCATCTGCAACCTCACAGAGGGATACCAAGAGTACCCTCACGTTCCCCGAAGCTACGTGCTTCGTAACCCAGTCCGCTGGAGCCTTTCTCGAAATCAGATAAACATTCCCTCCTCCTCGTGTGTTTAATAAGCGATGATCTACTGTATCGGGTTATTCATCTATTTAGGGACTGGCTCAGTTTTCTTGACTAAGAATTATTACTTAGTTGTTCTTAACTAAGGTTTACCACTTAGTTTCCTTTCCCGTTAATCTTGTTAACTAAGGTTTACCACTTAGTCCCCTTAACTATGGATTACAACTTAGTTCCCTTTCTCGACCGTTTTCTTAACTAAGGTTTACTGCTTAGTTCCTATTGACTAAGGCTTGTTACTTAGTTATCATTCTCGTTGTTTTACTTAGTCAATTCTCGTTACCTTAGACATTAGACCACATATTCTCGCTTTATAATTCAAATTGTTGACTAAGGTTTTCCCATGAATTCAAGCATAACTTAAGTTCTCTTTTATTTGGTGATAGCGCATGGGTGTTTTCCCATAGTTCATGCTTAGCTTACCCCACATTATAGGTTATCCCACCCTTCAGGCCTTACATTACATCTTAAGTCATAATCTTTCTCTATCCCTAGGACAGGTTTACCCCCTAATTAACCCTTCGACTAATTCAACTTCGATTTATAATAGGTATTTAACATTCCCTATTTCCGTTTTTGGTTAAGTTTTGTTCATATGTTCGTGTCGACTTAACCCCATCTCCTTATAACGTTCATTCACAAATTTGGTTAAGTGTTGTCTTTGAATTCATGACTTAACCCTACGAATCATGTGCCATTAATTATTAATGCACCACAAACTCTCACATTAGACCTGTTGTTGTGGTCACTGGTTATGCCGGGCGGTTCCGGGCAGAATTACACCACAACTCAGTCAAACCTCGGGTTTCAAGCGCGATATGACTAACTTCTCACATTAGGACCTATTCTTTGAAACCACTGGTTAGGCCTGGCGGTTCCGGGCAAGATTACATCGCAAACTCATCCTAACCTCGAGTTAGCCACGTTTCATGTTTGGTTCATGTCTATTCTAATTGCATATGTCAAGTTCATAATCATGTCAGAAATATTAAGTTCATGTTATGCCAATTACCCAACTTACAAGCATGTTCTAATAAATGTCAACTACCAATTTATGCCATGTTCGTGTTCGTTTTAGATGTCAAGTTCATAAGCATATTCTAAATGTCATATTTCAAGTTTCATAATTTTGTCCCTATTTACATTACACAAATTACTCAACAATATTCATGTTCAATGCATTTCAATAGTGCCAAAATTCGAGTATCAAGTTCAATCTAGATGTCAAGTGTCAATTCCCCAAATCCAAGCTTTACCTAAAAACCCCCAATTTATTTTCATACTTGTAATCCCATTAACAAGTTACGTCTATCATTAAATTCATAATTCATATTCATGTCAATTTCATGCTCAAGTTCAAGATGTAAACTTCATGTCAAATTCATATCAAGTTTGTGTTCTTATCCAAATTCAAGTTATAATACAGGTTTTATTCTAGAGACATGTGCCCATTAACAAATCCATAAGTCAATTTCATGATTAAATCAATGATGTCAATTCTACGCCAAACCCCAAATCATGTTCATGCGTATAATTCTAAATTTGGTTTACACATTCAGGTTTTGTCAATGTTATATTACGCCCAACCCCCATTGTAATTTATAACCACACCCTCCAGTTCATGTCATAGCCCAAAACCAAGTGTTCCCCTTTTTAGTTCGCAATAATCATTCCGTCGTATTCATTTCATAATAAATCTAGGCTCGTTAAAAGAGGGAGAATAAAAGAGGACATAATCGTAGGCATAATAATTAAAAGCGAACACATGACAATATTAAACATTACAGATCCAATTTCCACAATGATTTCATTTCGCGTTTACATAGGGAATGTTTGAATGATAAATCATAATTTTACACAAAAAGTGTATTATTACTCCACTCGCAGTGTCTGTCATCTTCAAAATAGGAACGAGATTAATCTTCAAACTGATTTCCCCCTTTTTGTTGCTTTTGATTCATCTTTGATTGATTTCATGTCCAATTCAATTTATCTTTGATTTCATATGCGGCATAGGTTGCAGATCTGAATTCCTTCTCTTTGCGCAGTGATTTAGATCTAAGCCTCTTTTCTTTTTATTCATGGTTGTAGTTATTCTAGATCTCATTCTTTTTAATTTTAAGAATAGATGTTGTAGAGAAAAGAGAGAAGAATAGATCTAAGATTTATTTAGATCAATAGCTTGAGGAGGAAGAAGAAATCAAGTTAGAAGAGAGCCATGGCCTTGCCATGAATTGTTGTGAAGTTTACAATGAGACTAGGATGTTTATATAGGTGTTAGACCAACGTATCAGGCCCAAAACTCATCCAGGTGCTCAAAAATGAACCTGGATAGCTTCTGGGGCGAATTTCCCGCTTCTGGACCAAAATTCCCGCTCCAGGTCGCTACAGGTCGACCTCCCCAAGGGGGGGTCAACACTATGGTCGACCTGGTCATTTTTTTTCCTGTTCTGGGCTAGGCTGTTTTCTGATTTTTCGCTGAAACTTCGAGAGGTCATAACTCCTTCATACGGACTCCGATTTTCGAAAACTCAGACTCTATTTCATGTAAAATTTCGAGAGGAACGCAATGGTGATGTCCATTTACTTAATTCTTGATATTTAAATTAAATATCCTTATTTTACTATCTTCTCCGTTACACACACTATTATCGAATTAATTTTTCTTCTCTTCCATGTATTAATTAATTCTCATTATACATCACCATTATTTACCTATATAAGCATATTTTCATAAATTTTATTTCATTTTTAATTATATTAAAAATGAGGGGTGTTACATTCTCCCACCCTTAAAGAATTTCATCCCCGAAATTCGATAAGAGTAAAATAGATAATCCCTCGCAACATCCAATTAGTGTTCATCCAATTGTTGCAACATTGTGCACATGTGCAAAGTGAAGTACATTATAGTAAAGCATGTATGCCTAATTTGGACCACCTATATGTATACAAACTTTAAAAAAACTTTTCAAAACATGATGCTCACATCCTAAATATACTTGCAGTTCTATATGGATGCAATATTTTTGAAAAATCAAAACATTTTCCATTCAAATTTTTCCATACTCTTATAGAATAAGAGCATAGTTCATCCAATTTTCGCATCCAAAACCCTACCAACCATCCATTAATTCGAGATTTAGAAAAATCTAATTTTCCAAATTCGATTTCTTATGTTACGAAAAGGTATAAAACGGAAAAATTCACATCCTCCGTTTGTCTTTTCTAATTGTACTTGGATTTTTATTTAACTATTCTATTAAGATTTCCTATTTTCTTATCCAAGCACAAACACATAAGAAAATTTCTTTCTTGTATTTTCGACTTTATCTTGAAATAATTTCATATTTATTCATCTTTTTCTTGAGATTTTCATTTTCTTTCCCCCCTCTTGTTTTGTTGCTTTACTGAATTTATTGTTTTCTTCTTAGTTAGGCTATTCTTTAGCTTATTTGGCTTAGTCCAATTTCTCATGTTTATATTATTTATTTATCTTTTCAAATAAGCTTTTCTGTTTTCTAGTCAAACAGTATCCTACACAGCTACAACTATGGGCCAAGGATCTTAAGACTTTATTACCTCTGACAATCGCGAGTCCACCTAACAGGGTCTATATAACTGCTTGCCCTTCATCACCTAGTAGTCACTACTAGTCCATGCTGTGTATTACTAGCCTATCCTTTTCTTTTTCTCAAGCAATAATTCTAGGTCTCAATGCTTATGCATTCTATGGGAAATTTGTTTACCCAATTTTTTTTTAACAATAATCAAAATTTAATAGAATAAAGATTTCAAAAACTCCTTTTACAAAATACAACATTTTCATTACAAGATTTTCATATATGAGAACTAGTGAGCTATATATATATATATATATATATATATATATATATATATATATGCTCCTTTTCATGAGAAATTCTTTCAAAACAAGAAATCGTTGTTTTACATAATATACCCCACTTTATTTTAAAACCCAATATGCACTTTTCAAACATCAAGATACTTTTAAGATCGAAACTCAGAAAATACCACAAACTCTTTTACAAATTCAAGTTCTAAAAAGTTTATTATTGGGTCAGACTCAAAGCGGGTTTTCCACTCAACTAGGCTTTCCTTGGTACTTTCACAAATTCAATTTTCTCGACTATATATATTTCTAATCCATTTTCACACTTTAACCTTTTTTTCTAATTTCTAAGGTTTTACTTCTAGACCCACTACTCTGAGATACTACTATTTCAGTTTCCATTCCATGGGATACTATCTAGCTCCAAGTCATATTGTACACTTTCCCAACCACCTAATGGTTTCCAAAATTTCTATGTCCATGCCTTTAGTGTACAAACCAATATCCCAACTCTTTACATGTCTGGTGGGCTACTATATGGATTTAGGTTTTTATATATAATATATTTATATTTTAGAAAATACAAATACGTTCACTCATTATCTCCCTAAGATCACTAAACCGAAGCTCTGGTACCAGATGTAACAACCCGGGTTTCGATAGACCGAATTTTTCAAAATTCAATCCATCGGACCCCGAGTTGGGTGCTCTGGTATCCTGCAGAAAAGACAGAGAGAAAGAAACATGTCAGAGTTCGAAAAGTAGCTCACAACAGAAGGAATAAAATATAATTTATTCAAAATAGCATTACCTTAATAATAATACTGCCAAACCAGTAGTCAAGAAATACTATCTCTGTCATGAACCTAACCTGCGCATGTTGTGAGGAGGGGGTCAGAACATAAGTTCTGTGTGACTGGACTATAATAAACTCTTGTGTAACCCTACATATACCGTTCAGTTATAATTTCTTGTTTATTAGGTTATTCACAATATTAGCACCCAAGGCCAAACCCATGTCATTCTCGTCCAATTACTGGTAGACTTAACCTAATACATCGTATATGTAATTTTTTCCCCAACTCGTGTAATCCTTTCCATGTATACGTTCAGTCCCTTGCCGTATATCGTACGGGCTTTATCACGTAATTCTATACTACTTCAACGTAGTGCCATCATTCTTGAAATCGTTTGGACTGCCACCCTTGATCTGGCTAGGATTCCTTATCATGAACTATCGAGTGTTCAACTAGGATTTATGCCACCTAGGACCACTAGGGATTATGCTACCTATTGAATGTTTTCTAGATTCGATTAGGGTTTATGCCACCTAGGACTACTAGGGATTATGCTCTGTCAAACAGCGCCCTTTTCCCACGTATGTGTCACGAATCGTTTCCGATGTCTAAGTGCACATGTACACTATATGTGCGGCCCGAGTCCCGTGATAGGGCTAAATCAAGAAATACGGAACTCGGTCGGGAGCTTTAAGTTATCTGCCGATGCAGATGCTAAGGTCTGTTTTTCTACCAGTGGTTATGGTCCAACGTGACCCCTCCCTCAACTAATGAAAGGCAATTCAAGAAAATCAAGCACGAGAACTGTACTCCTGCCACATATGCCCCACTTTCCTATTGGCCAGCCTCACCCACAACTAGATAGCAAGTATATGGTATGTTGGTAGTTCTCTGCCTTTCCGTATACGTATTACGATTGACTGAAGATGGTAGGTAGACGATGAGTGCTATCACAGGGCTAAACAAGATATCGCCGCCTCACGCTGGTCCATCCTAGTCTTTAGGTTGCCTTATATTGCAACCAAGGCATACTCTTGGTTCTCCTACCGCAGACCTTAACCTCTGTGAGCCCAGGCGGATCATCTGCAACCTCACAGAGGGATACCAAGAGTACCCTCATGTTCCCTGAAGCTACGTGCTTCATAACCCAGTCCGCTGGAGCCTATCTTGAAATCAGATAAACGTTCGCTCCTCCTCGTGTGTTTGTTAAGCGATGATCTACCGTATCGGGTTATTCATCTATTTATGGACTAGCTCAGTTTCCTTGACTAAGAATTATTACTTAGTTGTTCTTAACTAAGGTTTACCACTTAGTTTCCTTTCCTGTTAATCTTGTTAACTAAGGTTTACCACTTAGTCCCTTAACTAAGGATTACAACTTAGTTCCCGTTCTCGACCGTTTTCTTAACTAAGGTTTACTGCTTAGTTCCTATTGACTAAGGCTTGTTACTTAGTTATCATTCTCGTTGTTTTACGTAGTCAATTCTCGTTACCTTAGACATTAGACCACATATTCTCGCTTTATAATTTAAATTGTTGACTAAGGTTTTCCCATGAATTCAAGCATAACTTAAGTTCTCTTTTATTCGGTGATAGCGCATGGGTGTTTTCCCACAGTTCTTGCTTAGCTTACCCCATATTATAGGTTATCCCACCCATAAGGTCTTACATTACATCTTAAGTCATAATCTTTCTCTGTCCCTAGGACAGGTTTACCCCCTAATTAACCCTTCGACTATTTCAACTTCGATTTATAATAGGTAGTTAACATTCCCTATTTCCGTTTTTGGTTAAGTTTTGTTCATATGTTCGTGTCGACTTTACCCCATCTCCTTATAACGTTCATTCACAAATTTGGTTAAGTGTTGTCTTTGAATTCATGACTTAACCCTACGAATCATGTGCCATTAATTATTAATGCACCACAACCTCTCACATTAGACCTGTTGTTGTGGTCACTGGTTATGCCGGGCGATTCCGGGCAGAATTACACCACAACTCAGTCTAACCTCGGTTTTCAAGCACGATATGACTAACTTCTCACATTAGGACCTATTGTTTGCAACCACTGGTAAGGCTGGGCGGTTCCGGGCAGGATTACATCGCAAACTCATCCTAACCTCGAGTTAGCCACGTTTCATGTTTGGTTCATGTCTATTCTAATTGGCATATGTCAAGTTCATAATCATGTCATAAATATTAAGTTCATGTTATGCCAATTACCCAACTTACAAGCATGTTCTTATAAATGTCAACTACCAATTTATGCCATGTTCGTGTTTGTTTTAGATGTCAAGTTCATAAGCATATTCTAAATGTCATATTTCAAGTTTCATAATTTTGTCCCTATTTACATTACACAAATTACTGAACCATATTCATGTTCAATGCATTTCAATAGTGCCAAAATTCGAGTATCAAGTTCAATCTAGATGTCAAGTGTCAATTCCCCAAATCCAAGCTTTACCTAAAAGCCCCCAATTTATTTTCATGCTTGTAATCCCATTAACAGGTTACGTCTATCATTAAATTCATAATTCATATTCATGTCAATTTCATGTTCAAGTTCTAGATGTAAACTTCATGTCAAATTCATATCAAGTTTGTGTTCTTATCCAAATTCAAGTTATAATACAGGTTTTATTCTAGAGACATGTGCCCATTAACAAATCCATAAGTCAATTTCATGCTTAAATAAATGATGTCAATTCTACGCCAAACCACAAATCATATTCATGCGTATAATTCTAAATTTGGTTTACACATTCAGGTTTTGTCAATGTTATATTACGCCCAACCCCCATTGTAATTTATAACCACACCCTCCAGTTCATGTCATAGCCCAAAACCAAGCGTTCCCCTTTTTAGTTCGCAATAATCATTCCGTCGTATTCATTTCATAATAAATCTAGGCTCGTGATAGCCTAGTCATAAAAAGATAAAAGAGGGAGAATAAAAGAGGACATAATCATAGGCATAATAATTAAAAGCGAACACATGACAATATTAAACATTACAGATCCAATTTCCACAAAAATTTCATTTCGCGTTACATAGGGAATGTTTGAACGATAAATCATAATTTTACACAAAAAGTGTATTATAACTCCACTCACAGTGTTTGTCATCTTCAAAATAGGAACGAGATTAATCTTCGAACTGATTTCCCCCTTTTTGTTGTTTTGATTCATCTTTGATTGATTTCATGTCCAATTCAATTTATCTTTGATTTCATATGCGGCGTAGATTGCAGATCTGAATTCCTTCTCTTTGCGCAATGATTTAGATCTAAGCCTCTTTTCTTTTTATTCATGGTTGTAGTTATTCTAGATCTCATTCCTTTTTAATTTTAAGAATAGATGTTGTAGAGAAAAGAGAGAAGAATAGATCTAAGATTTATTTAGATCAATAGATTGAGGAGGAAGAAGAAATCAAGTTAGAAGAGAGCCATGGCCTTGCCATGAATTGTTGTGAAGTTTACAATGTGCCTAGGATGTTTATATAGGTGTTAGACCAACGTACCAGGCCCAAAAACTCATCCAGGTGCTCAAAAATGAACCTGGACAGCTTCTGGGGCGAATTTCCCACTTCTGGACCAAAATTCCCGCTCCAGGTCGCTACAGGTCGACCTTCCCAAGGGGGGGTCGACACTATGGTCGACCTCCCCCCTGGGAGGTCGACCCTATGGTCGACCTGGTCATTTTTTTCTTCTGTTCTGGGCTAGGCTGTTTTCTGATTTTTCGCTGAAACTTCGGGAGGTCATAACTCCTTCATACAGACTCCGATTTTCGAAAACTCGGACTCTATTTCATGTAAAATTTCAAGAGGAACGCAATGGTGATGTCCATTTTACTTAATTCCTGATATTTAAATTAAGTATCCTTATTTTACTATCTTCTCCGTTACATAGACTATTATCGAATTAATTTTTCTTCTCTTCCATGTATTAATTAATTCTCATTATACATCACCATTATTTACCTTTATAAGCATATTTTCATCAATTTTATTTCATTTTTAAATATATTAAAAATGCGGGGTGTTACAGTCACCTAAAACATGATTCACGATAAACCCAGAATCACTTTCTATTGTTAATCGGGTTAAAGAATAGGTGTTATTCAAAACACCGCTCACGATAAACCCCAAAAACCAATTCAATTCCAATTAAATACTAATTAACTGGACAATTTCATGAAATCTTAATTAAATGATTTATTCTTTTCTAAACTGGGTTCAAGAACAGTTATTTAAGACACCATTCACGACAAATCCAAAATCCCATTTGATATTAAATACAAGGCTCTGAATAGAAAAAATTACCGGCTTATATTCAATATCAAATTCTAAAACCAATAAATATCGTACTGGAAATAACGATATAAAATATATCTTTCAAATTTCCACAACCATATATGTATAATCACGAAATCCAATATCGAAATATTCCAAAGATAATTTCGATTCAAATCCATTCCAATTCGTATATTGGAAATTCTGATTATTTTCAAAACCATTTCAAATCTGGTTCAAAACTAGTTCATTTCAATAAAAATATATTTTTAATTTTTCAAATGTGGAATTTTTCATCCCAGTTCTTTCCAATTCATATATTATGATTTTACACAAATTATTAATAATTTTAATAATTTTATCAAGGGCCGTACAGTCAGTTTTCAATAACGGCCACCGAACTGCACTTACAACGACCTTTTCCAAATTTGATTTGGACATAATTCCAAATCCAGTCATTAGATTTCAAATTTCTAATATTCATTGGAAAGCTCTTTTCGATACGAACCCAACGGTTCCGCTTTCAGGAGAATCCGACGGTCGGATCTCCCGTAACGTCAATTCGAAGTCAATGGTCAAAATTCGCGAACTGCCGCGGCGCGGCGCGTTCTATTCAGGCCATTTAATATATATATAATATATATATTATATATATTTCATCGATTTCAATTCAAAACGTATTTTATAAATCATTTTAAATTCATTTTCAAAACAATTTCAACTTCATATTCAATTTCAAATCAAAATTGAATATTCCATATCATTAGTATATAAATGATAATATTTTCAAAACGTTATATTTTGAAATCACTTTCTTTTCTATATTCATTATAAAAACGAATATAATCTACATAAATATCGTTCGCGTCAAAATGGCGCATATCTAACCAACATGGCTTTATATATTTCAATAACTTCGCTATTCTATTCAACAAATGAATATTTATTCTATTCAACACATGAATCTATATTTCTTTCAACACATGAATATTCTCAACACATGAGCATCGTCAACACATGACTATTTTTGTTATTTAATATATTTTATAATATTATGATAAAGATGTAAATTTTTATTGTAATATTTTACTCAACACATGATAAGTTTCAACACATGAATATTCTCAACACATGAGCATCGTCAACACATGACTATTTATTCTATTCAACACACGAATATATATTTTATAATGTTCTTTGTTTTCCCAATTGGAATGAGGCCCAATCAATTACCATATAATGTTAATCATATGGATTCCATACAACACATATATATAATGACAACGATAAATAATCAACCATCATCCAAAGTGCACCACACAACTGCATAAGCATTAAATATAACTAATTAACGCTCATACATTCTGTCAATCAAACGATCGACATACCACTAAACAATTGGGATTAGTGTGCATTAAATATCATCCCAACACCCGTGTGGGGTTTCAATCCACAAACACTGAATGTTATTTGTGCAGTTGGGCGACGTGTAAAATTTATCGTCCCAATCAATGTCCTTCAAATAGGTGTACATAAACAAACCGTCCGGTTTGTAAATGAATATTTATTTATTCTCATATACGTTAAAAATTATATTTTTAACGATAACCAATTTATTTCAACACATGAATATATATCCTATTCAACACATGAATATATTTCCTATTCAACACATGAATATATTTTTTTCCGTTTCACATCAACATCACAAACTAACTTCACAACACATCAAACAAGCATACAAGTCATCCATGATATTTGGACGACGGGTGTCGGGTGCTGCTCAGCACCGTCTGCATCCTAGTATATATTTTTAACTAGAAAACAAGATTTAAAGTAAGAAGTTCTCACCGACTAGCTAAACCAATTCGCCATGACTCTTCATATGTAGAAATCTTTGTCGTGCTCGCCTTTTGTTAATTTCATTGTCCGTAGCCACTACATATATAAAAATCATATTTTTATATTGTTGCTATGTATATAAAAATCACATTTTTATATTCACTCTATATGGATAAAAATCACATTTTTATACCGCTTCTATATAGATAAAAATTCTATTTTTATACCGCTATTATATAGATAAAAATTCTATTTTTATACCGCTATTATATAGATAAAAATTCTATTTTTATACCGCCACTATATAGATAAAAATTCTATTTTTACATCGCTACTATATAGATAAAAATTCTATTTTTACATTGCTACTATATAGATAAAAATTCTATTTTTACATCGTTGTTCATATAATAACGATTATATTTTTCCCTCGCCATTCTCTATATAAAAATCACATTTTTACATATAGAGATCATATTTTTATATCTCTACTACCTATGTAAAAATTACTCCTTTACAACGCTACTTCCATGATAAAAATTATATTTTTATCTTGCTAGTAATATAGTAAAAATTATATTTTTATTACTCTATATGAATAAAAATCATATTTTTATTCTTCCTATGATATAAGGATCAAATTTTTATTATCTATAAAATATAAAAATCATATTTTTCATATATAAAGATTCAAACTTTTCTCACATTCATAGAAAAAAATAAAAATCCTATCCTTTTGGTTTTAAACAAAATCCGATCTTTTTGGTTTAAATTTCAAAGATCTGAGTTTGGTTTAATTACCTTAGCAAATCAGGAAATATCGGCCTCTGAAAACCCTTTCTCCTGCTCGTCATCTGCCTTGGGCCGCTGGAGACTCGAAGAGGCGACGAGACTGAGCAGCGATAAACGAGGTGGTTAGGTTCGGGGGTTTTCTCGTTGGAAGAGGGAGAGAAGGAGGGCGTCAGGCTGTGGGGGAAGAGGTCAACGGCAACCTGGTAGGAGGGTGGGGCGGAGCAATGGTCAGAGGCGGCGGGGTTGGGCTGTGGGGGGACTGGCGGTGGCATTCGGGGCTAGGGCGTTTGTGGGTTCATGGGTTTTGGGGGAAATAGGGGGCGCGGTCAACGATAGAAGGGGGGCCTAGCTCTTGCGGCGGTGCGCTGCTGGGGGGAGCACGGCTCCTCCCCGTTCTTCCCTTTTTTTCTCTTTTCCTTAAATCGATTTGATAAAGTAACGGGGGAGGCTGAGAGGGTATAGAGAGGGAGAGGGGGTTTATACTTTATTTATTTAATTTCAAAAAGCAACTTTTTATTTCGACCTCGAAATCGAACCCACCGACTGTCGTCCATAGCAAATTACCCCCATCTCGAACACATTGGGATATGTATCGCAGGCTGATTCGACTGTTTCGATCAGTTTTCATCAAAATCAAAATATAAATCTATATATTGAATTTGAACGCACATTTCAATTTACCGGGCCACATATGGACTCTAAAAATTCCCTAAAAATATTTTCTAGCTATGTATTGACGATACAGACCTAACAAAACTAATTTCGTCAAATTCTGAGACCATTTGAAAAATGGCCATTTTCCAGTTGATTAAAATCAACTAAAACTGGTCAAATGCGTTTTCCTTTGCCACGCTCACGTATTGATTCGAAAAATTACGAATTTTGAAACTAGCAATAATTTGACATCGTGGATCCAACAAAAGTGGTTTCGTCGAAAACGGAGGTCGTTTGCAGAATTCCCATTTTTAAGGGCCAGAATTCCATAGCGACTATTCTGAATTTTAAACTGGGTGTAACTTTTGATTCCCGCTATGAAATTTTGATTTTTCGGATTTGTTGGAAACATATTCCCAAATAGATTCTAATATTTTTGGTTTCGCTAAAATCCAGTTTATTTTGCACCTGGTACATTCATTTGAACTTTGAAATCGAATTTTCGAACTACCGCGCCATTTTCAATTCCTTTTATATTTAAAATAAAAATTTATATTCTAACGACGATTGAAATGAATATATATGTTATATTTCTATTCAGAATAAATTTCTCGTCGTTATTATTTAAAATAAATCATTTTAAATATTCAAAATTCTTTAAATTAGCCAAAATAAAAATTTTAAATTGGCTCGGATTTTCCAGGTTATTACAATACTGGTACCAACACCGCCTATGATTGATACATTTATATTTGAAGTTGATTTCTTCACTTATAGTAATAATAAAAGATGAAATTTCTCTTATCAAGCATGTTTGGCTATTATAAGGTAAAACTCTATCCTCGACTACGTTCATTGTTTGATGGGACCTGAGTCTTATAATAGCTTCATTTTTCTGTTTAGCGTTCCGCTGCTTGTTTTATGCACTGGTATTCATGGGGGATAAACTCGTTCCGTGTTATACAGTTTGGTCCCGTGATTTACCTAACTTTAAAATAAAAAAGTTAATAACTGTTTTAGTTCTCACACCAGTCCCACGACTGACCTAGAGTGTAACGACCCGTATTTTTACGGTATTATAAATAATTTTTTTAATTATTTAAATAATGGTTTTGCAATTTAAAATGATCATAATTAAATAATATTGAACATTTAATTAATATAAATAATAGAATAATATATATATTTCAGAAATAATCGGAAATAACAGAATTCACAATATTGTGTGAATTAGACAATTTAAAATATATAATTCAGTTTAAAATTGAATTATATTAACGAATTTATTTATAAGTGTCAGTTGAACGTATAATTTATATTATAATTATAATCGAGCTCGAAATGGCATGGTAATTCGTAATTTGGCGATTCGAACTTTAAATGAATATACAGAATCCGTTTTAAGTCGGATTCTGTGAAACAAGAAACGCTCGGAGCTGGTGAAGTATATTTTTCTAATGGAAGAGAAAAATCAGGATTTCGTCGTGTAGATTGTGAGTTATGTCCATATCAAATTTTTGAAAAGTCGCTATGGAATTCCGTTATAATTTATAACGATTTATTTATATTATAAACGGATTTTCAATATAAATTGAATATTGATTTAATCTGGATTTGAAATGTCGAGTTATAAATTCAGATAGGAATATTTTGGAGTTGTATTATATTCTATGTGAATATATACGATAATATTAATTTATTAATATTAAATTAAATTGTTTTAAATATATTAATATTTAAATGGGTTTATTTAGAATTTTTAAAAATAGCCAGTTTTGCAAAGATCTCCGTTTTTGACGAAACTAATTTTGTTGGATCTGGAATATTAAATTATTGTTAGATTTCAATTTTCCTGATTTTTGGTGTCAGTAAGTGGACGTATGGGATTTTAATGTGAAAAAAAGTTAATAATTTGACTTTAAAAATACATTATGTGAGCAAACGGTCTCGGAATTTGACGAAACCAGTTACGTTGGGACTGTAATGTCGAACTGTGGTTGTTTGTCCATTTTCGTCGAATTTGGGTATTGTACATGATCGTTGGAATTTTTAAACAGTAATGTAAGTAGCGTTACAATTAAAATGTATATAATAATTAATTTTAATATTATTAAACCACCTCTATAAACACACCCTTTTATTCCTCTAACCTTAAATTTCATTCGGCCAACAACTACAAAAATTCAAGCCGCCACTATTCTTTTCTGGAAAACCATTTCATGACCTCTAAAATCAAAACATAGACCGAATTAAACAAATTCGAATTTTGTTCAACAAAGTCTTGAGTGATTGTTTAGTTTGGGTTTAGTGAGGAACTTTATCGCAAGTTTTCATCGGAAGTCGACATAGTAGTGGCCACTAGGGCTTGATGTGGTTACAACTATGGGGTGCCAGAGATTGAATGGACGGTGCAAGCGTACTCGGGTTTAGGATGCGAGCAAGGGGACATATTTTGATCGATTTTGGTGACAATAAATGTCGATGTTTCCTATAGCTGAGGAGCTTGATGTCGCGACTTTCTTCATGGCATTGAATTTGTTTTCAGGGTAACGGTGATGAAGGGTTATCGATGAGGTGAAAGACAGCGTTGATGCCAAGCAAGATAGTTTGAATTCGAGTTCATTTCTGAAGTTGGCAGAGACAGTTCGAACTGGAGCATTTGGGTTTCTGAGGCATGATTTAAATTGCGGAATACTTGTGATACTAAGAGTCGCAACTAACACTTTATTGGTGATTTTATTGTGATTAGTGTTGAGCATTGAAGTACAGAAGGAGGATGAAAGAGATGGTCATGGGGTTGAAATGGAACTGAAGCGTGGTTTTAGAAGAGGAGGGGCTTAAATTGTATGTTGAAATGATGTGAGAGAATAAAGTAAAAGCAGATTGCGTTACATTCGAGACACTAGCTTGTGCTTGCGCAAATACTAGTACACTTAAACTCTGGCGCCAACTAATTGCATAAAGTGAAGTATGGGATGGGGACCGGTTAAAGCGTGAATGGTTCACACGTAAGGATACTGGAGTGTGACATTCAATAGAGGAGTGGGTGTTAGTTTCATGAAGAAGCACTGTAAATATTAAACACATGTGCATGGGGTTAAACAAATACATATGTATAGGTTAAGTGGAATGGCGTTGTGCATGGGAGGGTACCATTTTATGATTAGATCAGTGAGGCATATGTGCGTGTAGGCTGAGTTTGGGGTTGTGAAACGGTTGAGCATTTTGTTGTTTGTGAGGAAGTAATCGGTAGTTTAGTATACTGGAGGGAGAGGCGACGGGAGATGTTTACAGTATTGGTCGACTTCAATTTCTGGAATTCGAACTATCGGGGAAGACGAGGATGAAGGAAAATAGGTGAATAAGAAATGGTAATCAAATGAGGAGAATCTTTCCATGGGAAGTTGGTTGCAAATATTTAAGTGCTGAGCGGGTCTGGACATATAAAGTTGGATTTGGGCCATAATATTTGGTGAATCCCAATTTGAATTTTCATTTAAGTTAATTTAATTTAATTAAGTAGCTTTCAAACTTGTATAAGTCATAACTTGATCATACATTATCAAAATCTAGCAAAACCAGATCCATTGGGATCGTATGGACGACGGCTACAAAACGGAACTGACTGGGAGTGAATTGGAGCTCGTTACAATTTATAGCGAAATAAATTGTCCGTCTGAATAACCGACAATTATCGTTATTTAACGATGATCGTCCAACGTGAGTAAATCTCACTAACTCCGTACAGTTTATATTTTTATGAATATAATCTAGTGTTGATAAATGATGATTGATTGCTGTGTATTTGATTGTTTGGTTGAATTGCTGATTTATTGGTTGAAATTGTAGATAACAATATATAAAAATCATTAATCAAATATTGATTCTGTTTGTCAGAATATTTCATATTGAAATGAAATCGATGTTATTTATATTGTTTAACATCTGTGAATGCAGGGAAACTGGTTGGAGGGATCCAACTGGATTCCTCAATATTTATAATACTGTTTGTTTTCATATATTGTGATATATGATGTGATATATAATCTGTGATTGATTAAGGGTGTGTAGATGATGATGATCATGGTTATTTGGTATTTTAAATACCATAAGAAATATCGAAATGTAAAAAGGGAATTTTCAAAGTGTAAATTAAAAATAATATATTTTTAAAATAAATAGAAGTATAAAAGGATTATTTATATTGAAAATAAATAGAAGTATAAAAGGATTATCTATATAGAAAATAAATAAAAGTATAAAAGAAATATTTATTTAGAAACTAAATAGAATTATAAAAAGGGATATTTGACGAGATATAAATGAATTATGAGAAGATTGTTTAAAGTGGATACTAAATAGAAATCTGCTTTAACAAATTGATTGAGAAGGTTAATTTATAAATAATGTTTTATAAATTAAATAATATATTTATCATTTGATAAACAGAATATATAAGACTGAATTTATATAGAGAAGTAAGAATCAGTTTTAACACCGATATTTTAAATGGAATTTGAGCAACAATTATAAAGGTGATTATAAATGGGATTATAAGTGTTAGAAGAACAAAATGAGATTTTATATAAATAATTCTATAATTAAATGTATAAATGGAAACTGGATTTGGGATATTGTTTTAAAATGTGAAATCAAACTGTTTTGATTGCAAAAAAAGGAAATATAATTTACATTTGATGTGAATAAAGTATTTAAGTAAATATTTTGCTAATAAAATATTTATAAAGGAAATAGGGTTTGAAATTGGAATTAAAATGGAGTTAAAGGAATTGGAAACTGACTGGAGATTAGTTAAGTTGAATGGCTATTTGGGTATTGATCTGATATTGGTTTCGGCCTTCAGGGTTAATACGTAGGGGGCTGTTCTCTTACTAGTTTACAGTTAGAGACTGATATATGTGAGAAGATAGTGATGCGTGAATCAGAAATGGAAATGTTTTCCAAAGTTAATAACGTATATTTTCTAAATTTGAAAATAAGGATTTGATGAATATATGTAAATGAGAAATGGGGAAATGAATAAATGTTGATTGATGATTGATCGAAGTAATTTCCATCTGGAAATAATATCGTTATTTGCACACACATATTTTTCTTTGATATTTAAATCACCAACTATCAAAGTTTTTGACCATGCTTCTGTCGTCAATACGGAGAGAACGAGATCAGATTCATTATCTGAAAACCACTATGTATGGGCGTTAGCGTTGTGATCCAATATGATGAAGATAATTGAAGACGGAGTCATGCAAGGGCTATCCTATTTGCAGAATAGTGCCTTCGGTCTGTCCAGTCACAGGGCGACCTCTATAGAAGAATGTCTGATAGAGTATATTTAATAGATCGCGTAAGTTGATCTCTTCAAACGTATTTACGTTTGGTGGCTGAGGAATTCGTTTCTCTTAGCTATATTGTAATGATTCGCATTGGCAGAGGTATTATAATTAATTTATTTAATTATATAAATAGTGATTTAGGGAATAAAATCGTCGTTAATTAAATTATGGTGAATATTTAATTTAAAATAATAATTAAATAATATATTTAATTCTGAAATAATCAGAATTGGCTGAAATGGCAATATGGTGTGAACGGGATCATCTGTGATATTTAATTCAGTTCAGAATTGAATTAGATAATGAATATATTATATATATACGACAGTTTGAACGTATAGTTTATAATATAATTATAAACGAGCTTGAAATGGCGCTGTAGTTCGTAAATTGGCGATTCGAACTTCAACTGAATGTACAGGATTCGTTTTAAGCAGAATTTCTGTGAAACAAGAAACATGTGGAGCTGGTGGAGTATATCTTTCTAGTAGAAGAGAAAAATCGGGATTTTTGTGTAGATTTTGATTTACGCCCAAATCAAATTTCAGAAAAGTCGTTGTGGAATTCCTTTATAATTTATAAAGGAATTATTTATATTTTAAAAAGGAATTTCAATATAAATCGAATATCGACTTAATCGGGATGTGAAGGATCAAATTATAAACCCCAGTAGAGTTGTATGGTATTCCACTGTGAATATAGATGATAATATAAATTTATTTATATTTAAATATATTTATATATTTAAATAAGCTATTTAGAACTTTAAAAATAGTCACTTTTGCAAACGAAGTCGGAATTCGATGAAACTAGTTTTGTTGGATCCGTAATGTCAAATAGTTGTTAGATTTCCAGTTTCGTGATTTTTAGAGTCACTGTGTGACCGTACGGATTTTTAGAGTGAAAAACAGTCGATATTCTGATGGTTAAAAATACGTTGTGTGAGCATACGGAGTCGGAATTTGACGAAACTAGTTTCGTTGAGACTGTAATGTCGAACTCTAGCTACATGTCCAATTCAGTGAATTTTGGGCATCATGTGTGATCACATGGATTTTTAGAATGCTAAAATAAATAAAATAAAATATATAATAAAAGAAGAAAAATATCCTAAGTATTATATGGTCTAGAACAGTCCACGCAGTCATCAAATTTCAGCCACATATCCTACCTAACCCAAACAGCCTATATAACCTAAAGGAAACCGAACACAGCAAAAGTTCCACACAAAAGAAATCCAGGAACAAATCAAATAAAAACCTATAAATCGTATAATATATATTTTTGAGTTTGAATTGGTGTAATCTTTAATCCCGTACACATTTCGCTGTGTTCGACGCCTTCTAGCTCGTTGGAAGTTTGTGAAGCGTGACCTAGGGTTCACGGTTTTGGAAAATAAAAACCTCGATGTTGGGTTTTGAGCTCGGTTCTGGAATGGAGTAAAATGGGGTGTGCCAGCAAAGTTTTAGGGTTAACGGCAGGATTTGAGGTCGCCAGTTCAGCGTGAAGCAGTTCCGACACGAGGGCCTTCGGAGTTGCGGGTTTGGTGAAGCTTATATGAGTTGGAAGAGGAGTTTGAGAGAGGATTTAAGGTGATTTTAGTTGGATTTTAAAGTGATTGAAGAAGGAGGATTTGAAGGAGGAAAGTGCGGCTATGGTGGAGGAATTTGCTGAGCGACGGGTTCTTATTTGGGGGAGAAAGGTAGCAGTGCGGGTTTGGGGTATTTGTGAAGGAATGGGCCGAGGATGGTAAGTGGCCCAATAACAAAAGATTTGTTTTAATTGAAACCATTTTAAAGTGTATAGATTTGTAAATGCGATATCTATCTCACATGAAATCAGAATCACAAACCGTCAATCACATTGGGATCGTATGGACGGGAGCAACACAATGAGACTGACTGGGAGCGGATTGGAGCTCGTTTGAATTTAAGGCGAAATAAATTGTTTGATTCAAATCAAACAACAGGTTATCGTTCTTTAACGATGAACTTCTAATGTGAGTAAATCTCACTAACTCTGAACAGTTTATAATTTCACGTTGTATTTTTAGAACTGTTAAATATTGGCTGATTGACTGTGTGTTGACTGTTTGATTGAACTGCTAGTCAGTTAGTTGAATTTATATGTTGATTCGGTTTAACAGAATATATCATATGGAACTGAAAGTGATGTTATCTATATTGTTTAACATCTGTGGATGCAGGGAAACAGGTTGGAGGGACCCAACCAGGTTCCTCAACATTTATTTTACTGTGATTCATATATTGTAATATATGATGTGATATATAATCTGTTGTCGATTATATGTGTTTTGAACGATATTGGTCATCGTGATTTGATGTGATAAATACCATAACATACCGGAATGGTGAAAAGGGAATTTTCAAAATTAATATTGAAATAGATTATGTATAAAATCAAAGGATTTTATAAAAGAGATAATATTTATAACAATCAAAGGAGATTTTATAAAAGGAATTGTTTATAAATGGAATATTTATAAATAGAAATTTATTTATGAATGGATTATTTATAAATAGAAAATACTTAGAAATGAAACCCTAAAGGAATTAATTGCAAACCATTGCAAATAGATTAGAACGAGAAAGGTTTGTAAACCATTTACAAATCTATCAGAAAGAGAAATGTTTGTAAACCATTTACAAATGAGATTGAATAGGGGATATTTGTAAAACCATTTACGAATATAATAAAAAAAGGGAAATCGGTTGTAAAGTGAAGAACCGTTACTAAAAGTAAATCTTTATAAATGAATAGTTTAATAGAATAAAAGAGTTAATCGAATATATAGTTTATTCGAATAGAGTAAAAGGAGTTAATCGAATATATAGTTTATTCAAATAGAATAAAGGAGTTAATCGAATATAGTTTATTCGAACAGAATAAAGGAGTTAATCGAATATATAGTTTATTCGAATAAGAGTAAAAGGAGTTAATCGAATATAGTTTATTCGAATAGAGTAAAAGGAGTTAATCGAATATATAGTTCATTCAAATGGAATAAATGAGTTAATCGAATATAGTTTATTCGAATAAAGTAAAAGGAGTTAATCGAATATATAGTTTATTCGAATAGAGTAAAATGAGTTAATTGATTATATAGTTTATTCAAACAGAATAAAGGAGTTAATCGAACATAGTTTATTCAGATAGAGTAAAAGGAGTTAATCGAATATATAGTTTATTCAAATAGAATAAAGGAGTTAATCGAATATACTTTATTCGAATAAAGTAAAAGGAGTTAATCGAATATATAGTTTATTCGAATAGAATTAAAAGAGTTATCGAATATAGTTTATTCGATAGGAGTTAAGTGAATAGAGTTAGAGTTAAATCAAAAGAGTTAAGTGAATAGAATAAATTGAATAGAGTTATCGAATATACCTTATCGAAGGAATGAATTATCGAATAGAAAAGATTTGAAAGAGAGTTACATAAGGAAATTTGTTAAAGAATTAGAAGGGTGAACTTTGTCTATTTCAAGGTTAGAAACGTTGTTCAGTTAAGGTCTGAGAGGTAGTATTACCCCAACTTGATAGACTTCATTTTTAACTAAGGAATGGTTAAGGTTCGATAGTAAAGGATGGTTAAGTGAATTTAGTAATTAAAGGAAATGGTTTGAGTTGGCATCGCGATGGTTTGTTTAAACATCTGTCTAAGTCCAATGAAGAAGCTTTGGAAATGTTTTCCAAATAAGAAACTAGAAATGTTTTCTAATAAAGAAAACAAGAAATGGAAATGTTTTTCCATTGTTAATAACGCATATTTTCCAAATTTAGAAAATAAGAAATATTGAATATAGGGAAACATGAGATAAGTAAATTAATGAAATAAAGAGATAAATGTTGAATGATATTTGATCGATATAAATTTCCATTTGGAAATAATATCGTTGTTTGCACACCTGTTTTTCTTCGATAGTTAAATCACAGACTATCGAAGTTTTGACCATTTTAACATTGTTAATATGGAGAGACCGGTTGGATTATTATCCAAAGAACCACTCTGATTGGCATAAGCGTTGCGAATCATAAATGCCAAAGGAAATTGAAGACGGGGTTATGCAAGGGCTATCCTGTTTACAGAATAGTGCCTTCGGTTCATCCTGTTCCTGTATGACTTGTATGGACGTATGTTTGACAGGTTATTTCCAGACGATCATGTATATTGATTTCTCCAACCGTACCAAGAGTGGAAGCGGAGAAGGGAACTTCTTTTAACTAACACATAATGTATGGTTGAGGATGTCAATCGGTGATTTGATGGATTTGACAATGTGGCATTCAAAGTGAATATGGTGTGATGATAAAGCGTATCTTCTAGCCTTACATCCGGTAAATGATAGAAATCGGGCAGGCAGCATGGCTAAGTCGGTCGCACCGAAGTAGGGTGTATAATCACCTGATCTAGAGTTTCATTTACTTCTAAAAATCTATTGTTGATGCTGTCCCATTCGGGAAACGGTTGCTGATCCCAACCGTTGGTGATATTCATTCAATACACTCAAGCGAAATGAGTGGTCGGTCATATGTGACCGGGTTGCAAGATGTTCTTGTTGAACCCAGTGTATTCCTCTCTAGAGGTACATTAGCGAAATGTGGTTCCATACCTTGTCATAGTTGGAAATCCATTACCCAATACGTGCTTGCGGTTTTGATTGTATACCATATATGTAGAATGTGAGATGAAAGCTATTCTGTTAGATGATTATTATACTGTGGTTGATAGACATTATTATAATATCAAAAGGTTTTTGATAAAAAGACATTTTGAATTCTCATAAGGGAAAAACCCGTTTCGTTATACGGCGTGGTCTTATTAGATATCGTTTAATGGCTCAAACTTTTTTAAACTGTTTTACTCACACCAGTCCCATGACTGACCCGGAGTTTATTTGTTTGTTTCCCTAAACTCTTGTGTGCCTAAATTTGTACGGGCAATCAAGTAGTCGGGAATTACCAATATACTGGAAGAGCTGGAGCAGGAGGCTTCAGGATTATATAGCTATAGTTATTTCTGTTGTGTTGTAAGTGTTGTACTTTGATAATGATATGTATATTCAAGTACAAATTTGTATTTCAAAGTTATGTTATGAAATATATTTATTCGTTCCGCTGTGAGATTCGTGTTACTCTGATATTGTGTTCTTCTTCTTCTTTTATTCTAAGTTTCTATCTTATCTATCCTCACCCTCTAATTTCTTTCATTAATCACCCGGTATTTTTTGACGTTTGGTTAGTCATCATTGAGTTTATGGCGATAACCAAAGTCGACAAAAACCCGGGTCATTACAGTTGGTATCAGAGCAGAAGATTAATTGATTAACTTGGCTCTGTGGCGTGACTCATTAGAGATAGGGTTAGTAACACCCTAGATTGAGTTGAGTATATATATGTATATATATATATATATATGAGTGAGCATATTTGTTATTGATATGAAAATTGTTTTATATTGCGGAGATTCATTGGCTGAGTTGTTTATGGGTTCTGGTCGATCAGTTTGATCCACTGTATCGGTAGGAGTTACTAAACACTCGAATACGATGGGTCGGCACGATATGTTTTGAAAAGATGGTAAATTAAAATAAGTTTACCCAAGGTATATCTTGATATAAAGAAGATATACATACCAAAATTTTATAATATATTGGATATATTGGTTGTTATTATAATCGAGTAAGATTATAAAGTAAAATGGTTATGTAAATAACCAATCAGACTCATATAAGTGAAATACGTGAAATCAGATGAGTAAAATCTGAAATTTATACCAGAAATTGAATTAAAATTCTAGAAAATTGGATAAGTGTTTGTAAATGGATTTGGATTAAAAATAAGAAAAATTTAAGATCCTGGGAGATTTTAAATTGTTTTACAAGTAGTGTGAATTATATTTTGAATTGAATTTCAAAGTGGAAATGTTTAGAAATGGTTTTATAGTATTGAACTCACTTCGATCGCTGGAAAATAGATTCTGATGATGACAGCTGCATCATCAGTATTCATTTTCAAGTTGTAAGTGACGAATTACTACCAGAGATATTGTTTTGAATTTGTTTTGGGAAAGACAAGTTGTGTTGAATTTCAAAATGGGATTTATAATATAGGATTTGAATATATAGAATTTGAATATAGAATTCAAATGGAATTCAAATGGGATTCAAATATAGAATTTGAATAAATAGAATTTGATGTATAGAATTTGAATATAGAATTCAAATGGAATTCAAATATAGAATTTGAATAAATAGAATTTGAAAATAATTTGATAATAGAATTTGAATAATAGAAGTGATATAAAATTTAAATAGGAATTGAATAGAATTAACTAAGTCTAAGAGGAATTAGTTAATCGAGTTTTGAATTTGAAGTTGAACTTTGAAAGGTGAATTGGATTTGTAAATGGATATTTGAAATCGAATATAGAACTTAAAATTGAAATTTGGATTCAAATTAGTTAATAAGCAAGTTAAAATCTATTTGAACATGTCATGTTCAAATATAAAAGTGAAATAGACTAAAGAGTTAATTAACAAATTAATTAACGAATTGAGTTAAAATGATCAGGTATATTAAAATAGATTGGGCAGGTATAAATATACATGAGATAGGTATGGATAAGGTATGAAGGAATATAAATAGAATGCTCGACGAAAAGGTATGTATTTAATTCATATATGAGATTTTATGCGCCGTATCGGCAAGCTACTTGGCTTTTTCTTTTTCTTTTGGATTGGTGAGGGCCATGGGAGGCTATTTGAAATATCCCGATGGTCCCGGTACAAAGGAGGTTATGGCGAATTTTTCTGGGAATTTAAGGAGTTAGAATATTTTTAAGATAATTTGATAATTAGAAATCAACGTATCGATATATATATATATATATATATATATATAGAAGTCGATAAGGAAACGAACTTAGAAATAGAATAGTAAAATCAAAAAGAAAGACTAAGAATAAAATCTAATCAGAATAGAAAGAGGAAGCGTATACCTGTTTAAAAGTGAATAAGTAGTTGTATGGTATTGATTATTCGAGTAAGTAGTCATATCTGTTTTGACGTTATAAATGTTATTCAGTCAAGGTCTGAGAGGTAGTTGTACCCCAACTTGATTGATTTCATTATTAACAAATAAATAGTAAGATTTCAGGCTCGAAGATCAATGTTGAATAAGCGTTAGTTGAATATAGTATTTGGGTTGTCGTAACGATGTTTTACACAACATCCGTTTTAACCCAAATAAGTGTAAGCTTGGAAATATAATAAACAATATTTCCTAAGTATAGAAATAAACGAGATCGGAAAAGAGATAAGTAATTGGAATATTTTCCAATTATAAATAGCATATATTTTCTAAAGTTTAGAAAATAAAGGAAGGCGATATTCGGAAATGTTTTCCAAATAACATAAAAGGCCAATATGGTTATTGAAAATATTTGGTTAACATATATTGATAAAGAAATAGAGAAGTGATTTAACTAATGGAATATTAATTAAGGGCTCAGTGACATATTCAAAAGGAAAATTTGATTTTTGAAAAGAGTAAACTGTTTAAAAACTCCCAGGGAAAGACTGTTTGAATTAAAAACAAATTTAACAGAAATTTGTGAAAGCAAAATTGAATTAAAGTAAAGCCAGTAAAGTGGTAACTGAGATTGAATTAGAATGATATCAAGACAAATTAGATTGTGAGATTCAAATTTGACGTGTAATGTGATAATTAAGTTAAGAGTTGGGAGTCGAGAAGAAACTCGAGTTAAAATGATATTTGGTTCGGATATAAGCGACTGGTTGTGTTGTTGATAAAAGCAGATTGGAATTTGATTGGGATGACCCTTGTATCTACTGAATTGATAACAGGTGGAAAGGATAAAATGATATGCAGATAAAAGGTACAAGTTTATATTTCTGTTGGATATAAGATTTATGAGCCGAATTGGCAAGCCGCTTGGCTGTTTGGTTTTCTTTTGGGTTGGAGATGGCCAAGAGAGGCGAGTTGGAGTTTGACCGATTGACTAGTACAAAGGAGGTGCTGGCGAAAATTTTCAAAAAGTTAAGGCGTTAGAAAATTTTCAGTATTTTTGAAAATTTTCATTGATAAGAACTAATTAATATTTAATTGAAATTAAATTGGTTCAGTTGAAACTGAAGTTAAGGAGTGAACAAATATGTTCTAACCAGTCGATAGGGTCGTCCTATACCTTTTAGCAATTTCGAGGACGAAATTATTTTAAGTGGGAAAGATTGTAATGACCCGCATTGGCAGAGGTATTATAATTAATTTATTTAATTATATAAATAGTGATTTAGGGAATAAAATCGTCATTAATTAAATTATGGTGAATATTTAATTTAAAATAATAATTAAATAATATATTTAATTCTGAAATAATCAGAATTGGTTGAAATGGCAATATGGTGTGAACGGGATCATCTGTGATATTGAATTCAGTTCAGAATTGAATTAGATAATGAATATATTATATATACGACAGTTTGAACATATAGTTTATAATATAATTATAAACGAGCTTGAAATGGCGCTGCAGTTCGTAAATTGGCGATTCGAACTTCAACTGAATGTACAGGATTCGTTTTAAGCAGGATTTCTGTGAAACAAGAAACATGTGGAGCTGGTGGAGTATATCTTTCTAGTGGAAGAGAAAATTCGGGATTTCGTCGTGTAGATTTTAATTAAGCCCAAATCAAATTTCAAAAAAGTCGCTGTGAAATTCCTTTATAATTTATAAAGGAATTATTTATATTTTAAAAAGGAATTTCAATATAAATCGAATATCGATTTAATCGGGATGTGAAGGATCGAATTATAAATCCCAATAGAGCTGTATGGTATTCCACTGTGAATATAGATGATAATATAAATTTATTTATATTTAATTTAATTATATTTAAATATATTTATATATTTAAATATATTTATATATTTAAATAGGCTATTTAGAGCTTTAAAAATAGCCACTTTTGCAAACGAAGTCGGAATTCGATGAAACTAGTTTTGTTGGATCCGCAATGTCAAATAGTTGTTAGATTTCCAGTTTCGTGATTTTTAGAGTCACTGTGTGACCATACGGATTTTTAGAGTGAAAAATAGTCGATATTCTGACGGTTAAAAATACGCTGTGTGAGCATACGGAGTCGGAATTCGACGAAACCAGTTTCGTTGGGACCGTAATGTCGAACACTAGCTATATATCCAATTCAGTGATTTTTGGGCATCGTGTGTGATCACAAGGAGTTTTAGAATGCTAAAATAAATAAAATAAAATAAATAATAAAAGAAGAAAATATCATAAGTATTATATGGTCTAGAACAGTCCACGCAGTCATCAAATTTCAGCCACAAACCCTACCTAACCCAAACAGCCTATATAACCCAAAGGAAACCAAACACAGCAAAAGTTCCACACAAAAGAAATCCTGGAACAAATCAAATAAAAACCTATAAATCGTATAATATATATTTTTGAGTTTGAATTGGTGTAATCTTTAATCCCGTACACATTTCGCTGTGTTCAACGCCTTCTAGCTCGCTGGAAGTTTTTGAAGCGTGACCTAGGGTTCACGGTTTTGGAAAATAAAAACCTCGATGTTGTGTTTTGAGCTCGGTTCTGGAATGAGGGAGTAAAATGGGGTGTGCAAGCAAAGTTTTAGGGTTAACCGCGGGATTTGAGGTCGCCAGTTCAGCATGAAGCAGTTCCGACGCGAGGGCCTTCGGAGGTGTGGGTTGGGTGAAGCTTATATGAGTTGGAAGAGGAATTTGAGAGAGGATTTAAGGTGATTTTAGTTGGATTTTAAAGTGATTGAAGAAGGAGGATTTTAAGGAGGAAAGTGCGGCTATGGTGGAGGAATTTGCTGAGCGACGGGTTCTGTGTATTTGGGGGAGAAAGGTAGCAGTGCGGGTTTGGGGTATTTGTGAAGGAATGGGCTGAGGATGGTAAGTGGGCCAATAACAAAAGATTTGTTTTAATTGAAACCATTTAAAGTGTATAGATTTGTAAATGCGATATCTATCTCATATGAAATCAGAATCACGAACCATCAGTCACGTTGGGATCGTATGGATGGGAGTAACACAATGAGACTGACTGGGAGCGGATTGGAGCTCGTTTGAATTTATGGCGAAATAAATTGTTTTATTCAAATCAAACAACAGTTTATCGTTCTTTAACGATGAAATTCAAATGTGAGTAAATCTCACTAACTCTGAACAGTTTATAATTTCATGTTGTATTTTTAGAACTGTTAAATATTGGCTGATTGACTGTGTGTTGACTGTTTGATTGAACTGCTAGTCAGTTAGTTGAATTTCTTTGTTGATTCGGTTTAACAGAATATATCATATGGAACTGAAAGTGATGTTATCTATATTGTTTAACATCTGTGGATGCAGGGAAACAGGTTGGAGGGACCCAACCGGGTTCCTCAACATTTATTTTACTGTGATTCATATATTGTAATATATGATATAATATATAATCTGTTGTCGATTATATGTGTTTTGAACATTATTGGTCATCGTGATTTGATGTGATAAATACCATAACATACCGGAATGGTGAAAAGGGAATTATCAAAATTAATATTGAAATAGATTATGTATAAAATCAAAGGATTTTATAAAAAAGATAATATTTATAACAATCAAAGGAGATTTTATAAAAGGAATTGTTTATAAATGGAATATTTATAAATAGAAATTTATTTATGAATGGATTATTTATAAATAGAAAATACTTAGAAATGAAACCCTAAAAGAATTAATTGCAAACCATTGCAAATAGATTAGAACGAGAAAGGTTTGTAAACCATTTACAAATCAATCAGAAAGAGAAATGTTTGTAAACCATTTACAAATGAGATTGAATAGGGGATATTTGTAAAACCATTTACGAATAGAATAAAAAAAGGGAAATCATTTGTAAAGTGAAGAACCGTTACTAAAAGTAAATATTTATAAATGAATAGTTTAATAGAATAAAGGAGTTAATCGAATATATGTAAAAGGAGTTAATCGGATATATAGTTTATTCAAATAGAATAAAGGTGCTAATCGAATATAGTTTATTCGAATAGAATAAAGGAGTTAATCGAATATATAGTTTATTCGAATAAGAGTAAAAGGAGTTAATCGAATATAGTTTATTCGAATAGAGTAAAAGGAGTTAATCGAATATATAGTTTATTCAAATAGAATAAAGGAGTTAATGGAATATAGTTTATTCGAACAAAGTAAAAGGAGTTAATCGAATATATAGTTTATTCAAATAGAGTAAAAGGAGTAAATCGAATATATAGTTTATTCAAATAGAATAAAGGAGTTAATCGAATATAGTTTATTCGAATAGAGTAAAAGGAGTTAATCGAATATATAGTTTATTCAAATAGAATAAAGGAGTTAATCGAATATAGTTTATTCGAATAAAGTAAAAGGAGTTAATCGAATATATAGTTTATTCAAATAGAATTAAAAGAGTTATCAAATATAGTTTATTCGATAGGAGTTAAGTGAATAGAGTTAGAGTTAAATCAAAAGAGTTAAGTGAATAGAATAAATTGAATAGAGTTATCGAATATACCTTATCGAGGGAAAGAATTATCGAATAGAAAAGATTTGAAAGAGAGTTACGTAAGGAAGTTTGTTAAAGAATTAGAAGGGTGAACTTTGTCTATTTCAAGGTTAGAAATGTTGTTCAGTTAAGGTCTGAGAAGTAGTATTACCCCAACTTGATTGACTTCATTTTTAACTAAGGAATGGTTAAGGTTCGATAGTAAAGGATGGTTAAGTGAATTTAATAATTAAAGGAAATGGTTTGAGTTGGCATCGCGATGGTTTATTTAAACATCTGTCTAAGTCCAATGAAGAAGCTTTGGAAGTGTTTTCCAAATAAGAAACTAGAAATGTTTTCTAATAAAGAAAACAAGAAATGGAAATGTTTTTCCATTGTTAATAACACATATTTTCCAAATTTAGAAAATAAGAAATATTGAATATAGGGAAACAGGAGATAAGTAAATTAATGAAATAAAGAGATAAATGTTGAATGATGTTTGATCGATATAAATTCCCATTTGGAAATAATATCGTTGTTTGCACACCTGTTTTTCTTCGATAGTTAAATCACAGACTATCGAAGTTTTGACCATTTTAACGTTGTTAATATGGAGAGACTGGTTGGATTATTATCAAAAGAACCACTCTGTATTGGCATAAGCATTGCGAATCATATATGGCAAAGGAAATTGAAGACGGAGTTATGCAAGGGCTATCCTGTTTACAGAATAGTGCCTTCGGTTCATCCTGTTCCTGGATGACTTGTATGGACGGATGTCTGATAGAGTATTTCCAGACGATCACGTATATTGATTTTTCCAATCGTACCAAGAGTGGAAGCGGAGAAGGAAACTTCTTTTAGCTACAACATAATGTATGGTTGAGGACGTCAATCGATGATTTGATGGATTTGACGATGTGTCATTCAAAGTTAATCTGGTGTGATGATAAAGCGTAGCTTCTAGCCTCACATCCGGTAAATGACAGAAATCGGGCAGGCAGCATGGCTAAGTCGGTCGCACCGAAGGAGGGTGTATAATCACCTGATCTAGAGTTTCATTTACTTCTAAAAATCTATTGTTGATGATGTCCCATTTGGGAAACGGTTGCTGATCCCAACCGTTGGTGATATACATTCGATACACTCAAGCGAAATGAGTGGTTGGTCATGTGTGGCCGGCTTGCAATATGTTATTGTTGAACCCAGTGTATTCCTATCTAGAGGTACATTAGCGAAAGGTGGTTCCTTACCTTGTCATAGTTGGAAATCCGTTACCCAATACATGCTTGTGGTTTTGATTGTATACTATATATGTAGAACGTGAGATGAAAGCGTTTCTGCTAGATGATTATTATACTATGGTTGATAGACATCATTATAATATCAAAAGGTTTTTGATATAAAGATATTTTGGATTCTCATAAGGGAAAAACCCGTTCTGTTATACGGCGTGGTCTTATGAGATATCGTTTAATGGCTCAAACTATTTTAAACTGTTTTACTCACACTAGTCCCATGACTGACCCGGAGTTTATTTGTTTGTTTCCCTAAACTCTTGGGTGCCTAAATTTGTACGGGCAGTCAAGTAGTCGGGATTACAGATATACTAGAAGAGCTGGAGCAGGAGGCTTCAGGATTATATAGCTATAGTTATTTCCGTTGTGTTGTAAGTGCTATACTTTGATAATGATATGTATATTCAAGTACATATTTGTATTTCAAAGTTATGTTATGAAATATATTTATTCATTCCGCTGTGAGATTCGTGTTACTCTGATATTGTGTTCTTCTTCTTCTTCTATTCTAAGTTTCTATCTTATCTATCCTCACCCTCTAATTTCTTTCATTAATCATCCGGTATTTTTCGAGGTTTGGTTAGTCATCATTGATTTTATGGCGATAACCAAAGTCGACAAAAACCCGGGTCATTACATATATACCCATGGTATTTTTAGGGAAATCAATTTGTGATTTGGCAGGTATGACGATATGACATTCAAAGTAAATAAAGGTGTGATCTATACGCTAGGACCTCTAGCCGCACAACTAGGAAACGGTATAAAATCGGGTAGGTCGCATGGCTAAGTGGTTAGCTGCCAATTAGGGTGTATTGTCACCTGATCTAGAGATATTCCATTTACTTCTATAATCTATTTCGATGCTGTTCCTTTCGGGAAACGGTTGTTGATCCCAACCGTTGGTGATAATACATTCGGTACACTCAAGCGAAATGAGTGACCGGTCATGTTTAGCCTGGGTTACAAGATGTTCTTGTTGAACCTGATGTATTCCTCTCTAGAGATACACTGTCGGAAGGTGGTCCCATACCTTGTCAGTTGGAATTCATTAACCAATAAGCGCCCACGGTTTTTGATTATGCATTATGTATGTAGAACGTGAGATGAAAGCGTTCTGCTAGATGATTATTATATTGTGGTTGATTGACACAATTATAATATCAAAGGATTTTGATATAAAGATTATCATTTCTTTCAAAAGGATTTTTGAATGTTTTACCAATTGTTTTGGATTTTCATAAGGGAAAAACCCATTCCGTTATATGGCGTAGTCTTATGAGTATCGTTTAATTGCTCAAACCGTTTTAAATGGTTTTACTCATACCAGTCCCATGACTGACCCAGAGTTTATTTTGTTTTGTTTTCCCTAAACTCTTGGGTGCCCAATTTTGTACGGGCAGTCAAGTAATCAGTGTTGTATATAACGTAGTTGTATATAACAATTATATGATTTTTGTTTGATGATAACAAACAAGTATATATTATCTATAAATGTGTTTGGTACTGTACTGTTATATATATACATCACAGCAATGAATATAATATTTATATTCAAATAAAATACGACTGTACAGAAATTCAAATATTAACACAGTATTTTATTTAAATAGAATATTTTATTTCAATATTCAAACAATACAACTATTTGTAACTCCACTATTTATACATTCACAGAATATTTGTACTTGTATAAACAGAATAAAATAGACAAGTTCGTTTGACAACAATAAAATGATATTTTATTTCAATCAAACTTGTTTATTATAGACATCAGTACATTTCATATATACACAGCTCCTCACTGCAACACTCATATATTCATTCAGTTTACATTTCATATATATCCATTTTCACTTGTATATACAGACACACTGACACTCTGTCCTTGTCTTCTATCTTCTGTCTTCACAGCTTTCTCTGTCAGTCTAGTCATCTACACCTGTCATACACAGAAACACACACACAGTACACTGCAATAGAAATAAAAATTGAATACATGCAGATTTGAATTTTAGTTTTTGAAATTTTATTTGCCTCAGTTTTCTGGTGTGTTTCTCATCACTTTTCTGACTTGATCTGATTTGTATCAGCCTCAACATACTACACTGGTTTGCTGATCAGAACCAGTTGATTCTGATCAGCCACAACACAGTGCAGTAGTCTGCTGATAAAATTCACGTATATACACACATGTATACACACACATACGTGCATATATACACATATGTATACGTAAAAGAAAATACATGTCAAACAGCAAAAGTGAACTGTCAAAAATAATCAAAGCTGCTCAAAACTTCAAAACTGGTTCAAGCATGTGAACAAGCAAGAGGCAACAGTAAAGTATATGGATGCACAAGTATATATGGTGTACAAGTGCATGGTGCACCTGTGTAAAGCATGGAGCAGTTCTACATTTACAAGACAGGTCAAAAGAAGAGTGGTAGTACAAACTTTCAAATCAGTAAAAAATGCAACTGCAATGTTCATGGATGATACAAGCATGTATGGTGTGGTGAATGCAACATCAAAAGCAAGCACAAGTGAACAAGGCAACTTCAGAGAGTCAAAAGTGTCGAGGCAGTTTTAAAATGCAAAACAGCAAGTATGGACCAGCAAAGTTCAAGACAAGTGCAAATGGTTCAAGACAAATAGCAAGTCTCAGGTAAAATGCTCACAACAAAAACATGGCCGAGCACATGCAAACAAGCCGACATGGCAACAATCAGTCAGACAATGCATTTCAGGTTTAGCAAGCTCAACCAAAATGGAGCTATGACAAAGACATGAACACAACAAAACAGTGTGATTCAACATACACAAATGCATGGCACTAACTAAACAGCAATTCATCAGGTTCAAATTTCTCAAATGATCGAGCCTACATAAATGAAGCTTGAAAGCATGTGCAGATGCAAATGTGATTCAGCACAAGGCAGAATTGTTTCAGTATGCACTGCAAATTTTTGGATACACATGGTGCATATAACATGTACAAGTGAACAGCAATGCAATGGTACAACAGTGAGAGATCACATGCTAAGCCAACACAAGACTGCATTCTTATATACATCTAACATGGGTAATGGATGGGTATATTCACACAGCATGAATCAAAAACAATGGTGAAAGATTTTCAGCAAACAAATAAGATCAAAACAGGCAGCCGTGTGACATATATATGGTGCACAATTTTTTTTCCAATAGCAGATTTTAGCATCAGTGGTTCTCACATTTTACAAGTTGGTCGAGCTCAAGAATGCACAGTTCAAAGCAGCTTATAACATGGAAATGAATATACATATTGGTGCATGGGTCAAGAACAACACACAAAACAGAACTGGAAATCATATTTTGGCAAGTTTTTAAAATATGAGAGATTTTCCAGTATTGGCAAGTATTCTTTTGAAAATATGATTTCCAGCAAAAACAGTTTTTCAAAAGTGGCAATATATAGAATATGTTTTGGCAAGAAATTTTTTTTCTGGAAATTAATCTTTTTAGGAACCAAAAATGGCAAGAATCAGTTTTGAATTGCAAATGGATTTTTCAATATTCAGCAAGCTTTTATCACAATTCAATCACAAATCCACGGCATAATTTCAAGGGTCTTAAAAGCAGAGTAAATCAATTGGAAAATCAAGGCAAAAACAGGAAACAAATCATTTTTGCATTCAATACTCTTCCAGCAAATTCGACAGGAGGTTTCCAGGAAAATCAAAGTGTAATTGGGAATAATTAATTCAAGTTTTTTTTTCAGGAAATTCGCAAGCCTTTTAAGGCATGAAATCACAAGTTTATCTCCAGAAGATCACACATGTTTATCAAGGCCGAATTTATCAGCAAAAGCAAAAGGGGGAAACACGCCATCAATCAGGCCAAGTCACACACGTGAAATCAGAGAATTTAATAGGAATTTTGTTATCCCTATTTAAACAACCTTTACATCACAGGCAATTATCGATCGAAAACCCACAAAATCAAAGCAAACAATAAAATCCAAATTACTCACAATTTTTAGGGTTTCGTTCAAGTGAGAACTCCAGCAAATCGACATCAGCACGCAAGCTACAAAGACAAGAGCCATCAGAGATCAAATTTCCAGAAGCATCGATTTCGATTTGGGAATCGATTTCAGAAACCCTAGCAATCGCCAGAGCCGCCATTTATTTTCCCAGAGCAAAAAGGAAAGAGATCGGGCTAAATGAATTACAAAAGGGCCGGCCAAGTTTTTAAAAGGGGATGACCCCTTAAGTTATAACCTAGGGTTTTTTATTTTTAGTTCTTTCTTGTTTTTTTTTTGTTTTTTATTTGTGTATTGTTTGTTCTTCAAGTTCTTCTGTAAACAATCAAATAGGTGTCTAGATCTGTAAAGTCTAGGTAAAACAGTCAGGGTGGTGACTGTCAGTTTCAGAGTCTGTAAATCTGAGTTACGAGTTACAGGGTTTGTAATTCGGGAAATCTGATCTAGGGGTTTAGATCAGTATAGGGTTTTGAGCGTAGGGTTAGAATAGGAGCAGGGGTTTGCGAGTGTACATGGTCTTGTATGCGGGAACTGTTCTATCACCTAGTAGAAACCTTAGAAATGCAGCAGTAGGCAGGTTTTTGCCGAAGCTGGGTATATCTGTGTGTGATTTACTTTCTGCATTTCAGTTTCTGCTATTTTCTGTGATCAGTTTATTATTATATATCTCGTTAAGTTTTTAATTCAGTTAAAAACTGTGAAAAACCCTATTCACCCCCCCTCTAGGGTTAATCTAGATCCAACAAGGGGTATCAGAGCGGGTATTCTTTAACTCTAGAGAAATGGTGAATCCTTGTTGTCAGTCGATAGAGAGTCAGTCCAATTCATCTCCAACTATTTTCACTGGAACAGATTTTTTAAACTGGAAATCCAGAATGGAATTTTATTTGAAATCTGTTAATATTAAATGTTGGGATGTTGTTATCAATGGGTACGATATGGTAGATAAAAATTTTAATTCTCGTGCTACACATATTCTATATTCTTATCTTGACGATGATCAATACAGTCTGATCTCCCATTGTTTAACTGCGCAGGAAATCTGGATAGCACTCAATACAAAGTTTGGACAAATTGACAACTGCGGCTCAAAACCAGAGAAAGTCAACTCAGATTCAGAAGTCTGTTTAACAGGGTTTACAAATGAAAATTCAGAAGGATCAGATGATGAAGAATCAACAGATGCTGAAGTTGAAAATTTCTCTTACGAAGATTTGGTTTATATGTGTGTTGATTTAACTAAATCTGTTGATAAACTCAAATCTAAAAACAAATCTTTGAAATCTGGGAATTCTGAGTTGACCAGCAAAATTGATTATTTGGAATCACAGCTTGAATATTTTAAAAATTCTTCAAATTCAGATTGCAAAAATTGTTTGAAATTGAAAACCAATCTTGTTCATCTCAGTAAAAATATTCAAAAGTTTGAAAAGGAAATTCTGATCTTAAAAGAAAACAAGATTGAATTATCAAGGTTGAATAACTTTTTACAAAAGGAATTTGAAATTTTTAAGACTGACATATATTCCAAATTTGAAATTGCTGAAAATGAAAATTTGGTGAAAAGTGGTTTGATCTTGAAAGAACTTGAAAATGAGATTGAAAAATACAAGAATTTTGAGTCTGAAAAACAAAAACGATTTGAACTTGAAATTTCTGAATCCCAAGTCAAAATTAAATTGCTTGAAAATGAGAATTTGGTTTTGAAACAGTTCAATGCTGAACAAAAGATCGCTATAAATAATTGCTCAAATTTATTACAAGAAAATAGCGATCTGAAATCCAAAATCCAACGATTAGAATCAACATTGGATAAATTTTCTAATGGGGAAAAATCGTTGAATATGCTGTTACAAAACCAAGTTTATAGTGGAAATAAATCTGGTCTTGGATTCGGGAAAACTGATGTTTTTAGAAATCAAAATTCTTGTGATTTTAAACATCCCTCAAATCACTTTAGAAATGTTTGTTTTGAAAGTTTTAAATCTGAAAACTTCAAAGGATTTGTAAATCACAATCGAGATGAGATTTTGCTTTATAACAAACCATTTAAACATTCTTGGATCCCAAATAAAAATAAAACGACTTCAACTAAATTCAAACAGATTTGGATTCCAAAAGGTACAAAGGTAAATTTAGATGGTTTGTTATATAGACAGGTTTGGGTACCAAAAGTAGTAAACACATATCAGAGTGGTTTTACAAATTTTGTTAGACCACTCGATCCTTTAAACTGTTAGGTACCAAAGGAGGCTGAGGAACTGCTATGCTGAAAAGAGATTGATTTCAAGTTGCTCTATATTTCTGTATTTTTTTACAGTACCTCAGCCAAGACTGATGAGTCAGAGATTCTGGTTTACACTGATTTCAGGTATGATCTCTGAACTTGTCCTTGTAAATATTTTTTTTAATCTCTTGTTTATTTCTTCTTCTATCTCTCTTCTGTTTATTTTCTTTTTCTGTTTGATTTGTCACTGTCATATCATTTTAACTTCTTGGGCTTCCTTAACTTCTAATTACAGTAGTCATGATCTTCTGGAAACTCTCTTTAGTTGAATAAAATTCCGAGGTGTTAATCATTTCCATATCCTGAATTTAATCTTGTAAATATCTGCAATTGTTTTTGAGACCTTTTTTATTTCTGAATTCATAATAATGTTGATGTATTCTTATCATATCTTGAACACTGTTAATTTGAATTCTAAATTTTTTTTTGAAGATCTGAATATTTAATGAAATGTCACACACCTTTGTTGTTCTGAGTTTATTCTAATTCATTTTAGAAAAGCTCAAAATATTATACTCATTACAACACTCTGTTATTTATCAGTTGTGATAATTTCATTGATTTTCAGATTGTCTTGTATCAGTGATACATCTTGGAATTTATCTTTATTCATGACCATTATATTGAAATATGTTTGTTTGAAATCATCTGAAATTCTAGATATTTTGAATATCACACACCTCTTATTTTTTTTAAATTGTCAATCTTGTGTGACTGATTCATTATATCCCAAAACTTTACATTGATTCATGTGATTTCAAATAAATAATCCCGATCATGAATATTTTCAAATTTGATGTAAATGACCTGAAATTTCTTTTGGGCTTGTCAGAAATAGTTTGAGAAATTTTTGAAAATGTTCTTTTTGAAAATGGTCTTTGAAAATCATTGTTATTTCATGATTATTTGATTTGAATATATGTTTGTTTAAAACCATTTGAAATTATTGATTTATTGGATCTCACACATATCTTGAATCTGAAATATAACCTGGTGTGATTGATTCATTAAATCCTAATACTTTTACATTTCTTCAAATGATTTAAAATAGAGTATATTTGCAAATCTTGGATCATGAACCACCTTATGTGACCAACATCTTGACAAGTCTGTTGTGATACTGATTTCTCTGTGCTGCTCTGATACTGTTTTTGAAAAATGTTTGTTTTTGGAATCATGCTGCTCTGATTATAAGAAATTGTTTTGTAAATATATTTTTTGGACTGCTTGCTTTGGTATCATAGATTTATCGTGTTCTGATAAATGAAATTTGTGTGCTTGGGTTGCTTGCTTTGTAATTAAGTCTTTTCTGTTGACTGAGGTACCATTGTTTGCCACCGGGGTGTCATTAAAATCCTTGAGAAAGCGAGAACATTTGGTATCAGAAGCGCCTTATATTTGTCACATCCATCTGTTCTGATTTTTCACTTTGTAGAGACACCATGTGGTATCAGTTTAAAAGTGCTGCATATTTTTTTGCTGTATATATGTATTTTTCCCTCTTGTCATGCATAGATCAGCATATTACTCTTGTAATTGATTTTCAGTTTTAAAATTATTTATTGATTATTCATTCAGAAATTGAAATCAATATCCAAATTGAACTGCATTTAGAATTCATCAAAATTATTATCATATTTTGAAATTGTGATGAATTGTGACTGCAATATATTTCACAACAAGAGGAAATTTTATTTGGACTTTCATGATGGTTGAATATTTATTATAATATCTTTGAACTGGCAATTATTTTTCGACCATCCTCATTATCTATCATCATTCTATCATCCATGATAAATTTTTTTATAAATGTGGAGAGTTTAATATTTTTTTTTTTAAAAAAAAAAAAAAAAAAAATCGTCTTGAATGAACAATGAAAATATTTGCGATGGAATTGTGGTTATGTTATTTTTTCAGAATTAGTGTCAATTGAAAATTTTCAATAATCCCGGTACAGTTGGTCATATTTCATAATATAATTAATTTAGAAATTTATTTCACAGTCCATTTCTGTACCTACCACATTTTCTATCATCCATATATTGGTTTTATACCAAGGAGTGTTTCTTTTTAAAAGATGAAATGATAAATATATATAAGTGTGTCTCTAACCTCATTTAAAAATCCAAGCTCTGGTCATGCATGGTTAAGAGACGACTTATAATTTAAGCTGCGACTGACCTCATTTAAAAATCCAAGCTCTGGTTATGCGTGGTCAGTGTGCTCTTAAATAAATAAATAAAAAAAAAAAAAAAAAAAATTGAAATTCTCCTTGGTGTGTAAAAACCAGCCTATCAATCCATCTTTCTAATCTGTGAAATGTGTTGAAATTTTATGACATATTATGATTTGTTGATTGATAGATATTGGAATTTGAGATTATTCGATTTTGTCATTTAAATTGAATTTATAATTATAAGTCCGAATCCATCACTATTTTTGAACTCATTTTTATAAAAATTTTGGAAATAATTGGAAATGAATTGTTTTTAAAACTCTCTCCATTTCTTATAAAATTCATCGTATATACGTCATTTTCTACAATGTGAAATATGCCACCTGTTCTTAGAATATTATGATTTTTGTTTGACTGATTGAAATTTATGATGACCATTCTTCCTTTTTAGCTGAAATTATATTTTTAGTCATTTTTCATCTGTATTTTGAAATCTGTATCCTTTTGATGATAACAAAAGGGGGAGAATGGATTAGATTTTGATTTATGAGTGAATATTTTATAAATATTTTTAATTTTGAAAATTTAATTATTCATACATTTCACTCATGCATAGTTATAGGGGGAGTTTTTGTTGTAGGGGGAGCATTTAAATAGGGGGAGTTCAAATATTCACGAACAAACACATTTATTATATTCAAAATCTTTTATTTGTTTGTCATCATCAAAAGGGGGAGATTGTTGTATATAACGTAGTTGTATATAACAATTATATGATTTTTGTTTGATGATAACAAACAAGTATATATTATCTATAAATGTGTTTGGTACTGTACTGTTATATATATACATCACAGCAATGAATATAATATTTATATTCAAATAAAATACGACTGTACAGAAATTCAAATATTAACACAGTATTTTATTTAAATAGAATATTTTATTTCAATATTCAAACAATACAACTATTTGTAACTCCACTATTTATACATTCACAGAATATTTGTACTTGTATAAACAGAATAAAATAGACAAGTTCGTTTGACAACAATAAAATGATATTTTATTTCAATCAAACTTGTTTATTACAGACATCAGTACATTTCATATATACACAGCTCCTCACTGCAACACTCATATATTCATTCAGTTTACATTTCATATATATCCATTTTCACTTGTATATACAGACACACTGACACTCTGTCCTTGTCTTCTATCTTCTGTCTTCACAGCTTTCTCTGTCAGTCTAGTCATCTACACCTGTCATACACAGAAACACACACACAGTACACTGCAATAGAAATAAAAATTGAATACATGCAGATTTGAATTTTAGTTTTTGAAATTTTATTTGCCTCAGTTTTCTGGTGTGTTTTTCATCACTTTTCTGACTTGATCTGATTTGTATCAGCCTCAACATACTACACTGGTTTGCTGATCAGAACCAGTTGATTCTGATCAGCCACAACACAGTGCAGTAGTCTGCTGATAAAATTCACGTATATACACACATGTATACACACACATACGTGCATATATACACATATGTATACGTAAAAGAAAATACATGTCAAACAGCAAAAGTGAACTGTCAAAAATAATCAAAGCTGCTCAAAACTTCAAAACTGGTTCAAGCATGTGAACAAGCAAGAGGCAACAGTAAAGTATATGGATGCACAAGTATATATGGTGTACAAGTGCATGGTGCACCTGTGTAAAGCATGGAGCAGTTCTACATGTACAAGACAGGTCAAAAGAAGAGTGGTAGTACAAACTTTCAAATCAGTAAAAAATGCAACTGCAATGTTCATGGATGATACAAGCATGTATGGTGTGGTGAATGCAACATCAAAAGCAAGCACAAGTGAACAAGGCAACTTCAGAGAGTCAAAAGTGTCGAGGCAGTTTTAAAATGCAAAACAGCAAGTATGGACCAGCAAAGTTCAAGACAAGTGCAAATGGTTCAAGACAAATAGCAAGTCTCAGGTAAAATGCTCACAACAAAAACATGGCCGAGCACATGCAAACAAGCCGACATGGCAACAATCAGTCAGACAATGCATTTCAGGTTTAGCAAGCTCAACCAAAATGGAGCTATGACAAAGACATGAACACAACAAAACAGTGTGATTCAACATACACAAATGCATGGCACTAACTAAACAGCAATTCATCAGGTTCAAATTTCTCAAATGATCGAGCCTACATAAATGAAGCTTGAAAGCATGTGCAGATGCAAATGTGATTCAGCACAAGGCAGAATTGTTTCAGTATGCACTGCAAATTTTTGGATACACATGGTGCATATAACATGTACAAGTGAACAGCAATGCAATGGTACAACAGTGAGAGATCACATGCTAAGCCAACACAAGACTGCATTCTTATATACATCTAACATGGGTAATGGATGGGTATATTCACACAGCATGAATCAAAAACAATGGTGAAAGATTTTCAGCAAACAAATAAGATCAAAACAGGCAGCCGTGTGACATATATATGGTGCACAATTTTTTTTCCAATAGCAGATTTTAGCATCAGTGGTTCTCACATTTTACAAGTTGGTCGAGCTCAAGAATGCACAGTTCAAACAGCTTATAACATGGAAATGAATATACATATTGGTGCATGGGTCAAGAACAACACACAAAACAGAACTGGAAATCATATTTTGGCAAGTTTTTAAAATATGAGAGATTTTCCAGTATTGGCAAGTATTCTTTTGAAAATATGATTTCCAGCAAAAACAGTTTTTCAAAAGTGGCAATATATAGAATATGTTTTGGCAAGAAATTTTTTTTCTGGAAATTAATCTTTTTAGGAACCAAAAATGGCAAGAATCAGTTTTGAATTGCAAATGGATTTTTCAATATTCAGCAAGCTTTTATCACAATTCAATCACAAATCCACGGCATAATTTCAAGGGTCTTAAAAGCAGAGTAAATCAATTGGAAAATCAAGGCAAAAACAGGAAACAAATCATTTTTGCATTCAATACTCTTCCAGCAAATTCGACAGGAGGTTTCCAGGAAAATCAAAGTGTAATTGGGAATAATTAATTCAAGTTTTTTTTTCAGGAAATTCGCAAGCCTTTTAAGGCATGAAATCACAAGTTTATCTCCAGAAGATCACACATGTTTATCAAGGCCGAATTTATCAGCAAAAGCAAAAGGGGGAAACACGCCATCAATCAGGCCAAGTCACACACGTGAAATCAGAGAATTTAATAGGAATTTTGTTATCCCTATTTAAACAACCTTTACATCACAGGCAATTATCGATCGAAAACCCACAAAATCAAAGCAAACAATAAAATCCAAATTACTCACAATTTTTAGGGTTTCGTTCAAGTGAGAACTCCAGCAAATCGACATCAGCACGCAAGCTACAAAGACAAGAGCCATCAGAGATCAAATTTCCAGAAGCATCGATTTCGATTTGGGAATCGATTTCAGAAACCCTAGCAATCGCCAGAGCCGCCATTTATTTTCCCAGAGCAAAAAGGAAAGAGATCGGGCTAAATGAATTACAAAAGGGCCGACCAAGTTTTTAAAAGGGGATGACCCCTTAAGTTATAACCTAGGGTTTTTTATTTTTAGTTCTTTCTTGTTTTTTTTTGTTTTTTATTTGTGTATTGTTTGTTCTTCAAGTTCTTCTGTAAACAATCAAATAGGTGTCTAGATCTGTAAAGTCTAGGTAAAACAGTCAGGGTGGTGACTGTCAGTTTCAGAGTCTGTAAATCTGAGTTACGAGTTACAGGGTTTGTAATTCGGGAAATCTGATCTAGGGGTTTAGATCAGTATAGGGTTTTGAGCGTAGGGTTAGAATAGGAGCAGGGGTTTGCGAGTGTACATGGTCTTGTATGCGGGAACTGTTCTATCACCTAGTAGAAACCTTAGAAATGCAGCAGTAGGCAGGTTTTTGCCGAAGCTGGGTATATCTGTGTGTGATTTACTTTCTGCATTTCAGTTTCTGCTATTTTCTGTGATCAGTTTATTATTATATATCTCGTTAAGTTTTTAATTCAGTTAAAAACTGTGAAAAACCCTATTCACCCCCCCTTTAGGGTTAATCTAGATCCAACAATCAGGATTTACAGATATATTGAGAGCTCGGAGCAGGAGGCTTCAGGATTATATAGCTATTATTTATTTTCATTGTGATGTAAGTGTTATACTCAAATGACAGATTTGTATTTCCAAGTTATGTTGTATACTATATTTTATTCGTTCTGCTGTGAGATTCGTGTTTACTCGGATATTGTTTGTTCTTCTTCTTGTTTTATCCTAATTTTCTATCTTATCTATCCTCACCCTTTAACTTCTTTCATTAACTATCCGGTATTTCTGATGCTTGGATAGTCGACACTGAGTTTATATCAATAACCAGGATCGCGAAAACCCGGGTCGTTACAGTGATATCAGAGCTGAAGGTTAAGTAATTACCTTGGCTCTGTTGCATAACTCATTAGTGATGGGGTTGGTAATGCTCTAGATTGAGTTGAGTATGTATATATATGAGCGCGTATTTGTTATTTGATATAAGAATGGATTTATATTGTGGAGATTTATTGGTTGAGTTGTTTATGGGTTCTAGTCGATCAGTTTGATCCACTATATCGGTAGGGGTTTATAAACACTTGAATACGATGGACCGACATAGTATGGTTTGAAAAAACGGTAAATGAAATAATTTTACCTAAAGTATATTTTGATATATATATATGTGAAATAATATAGTATTGGATGTGTTAGTTGTCATTATAATCGATTAAGATTATAATTGAGAAGGTTATATATGTATAACGAAATAAATTTGTATAAGTGTAATATGTGAAATCAGATGAATTAAATCTAAATTTAAATAAAAATTGGAATTGAAACCCGGGAAATTTGAAGAAGTGTTTGTAAATGGATTTGGATTAAGTATATGAGAATTTTAAAATCCTGGGAGATTTTAAATTGTTTTACAAGCATTGTGAATAATATTTTGAAATGTATTTCAAATGGAAGTGTTTAGAAATGGTTTTAAAAGTGATTTAGTATTGAACTCACTTCGATCGCTGGAAAATAGATTCTGATGATGACAGTTGCATCATCGGTGTTCATTTTCGAGTTGCTAAGTGACGGATTACTACCAAAGATTTTGTTTTTAATTTTTTTTGTGGAAAAGCAAGTTTTTTTGAATCTTGGAAAAGGATATCTGGTTTTAGAAAAGCTAAACTGTTTAAAATTCCCTAGGGAAGGTTGTTTGAATTAAATCAAATTAAATTAGAATTTGTAAAAGCAAATAGAAATAGAAATTGAATTAAAACCAGTTAAGTGGAAAATGAATTGAAATAGAAAATATCGAATTAGATTGGATTAGAGATATTCGGAATTGGAATTGGACCGGTAAGTTAAGAGTTGAAAATAAAAATGGAATTTGGGTTAAGAAAAGAAGTTGGCTTAGGTATAACCGAATGATTGGGATGACACTGGTATTTGCATAATTGGTAACACATGGAAATGATATATTGATATGCCTGACAAAAAGGTACCAATTCATAATATATATGGCTTTGAGATTTTGATGAGCCGAATTGGAAAGCCGCTTGGCTGTTTGATTTTCTTTTGGGTTGAAGAAGGCTAGAGAGGCGAGTTGGAGTTTGAGCTATTGACCAGCACAAAGGAGGTGCTGACAAAATTTTTCGAAAAGCTAAGGTGTTAGAAAATTTTCAGGATTATTGGAAATTTTCGTTAGCAGGAATGAATAAATATTTAATTGAAATTAAATTGGTTCAGTTGAAACTGAAGTTAAGAAGTGAACAAATAATTTCTAACCCAGTTAATAGGGTTTGTTTTCTACCATTAACAATTTCGAGGACGAATTTATTTTAAAGGGGGAAGAATGTAACGACCCGTATTTTTACGGTATTATAAATAATTTTTTTAATTATTAAATAATGGTTTGGTAATTTAAAATGACCAAAATTAAATAATATTGAATATTTAATTAATATAAATAATAGAATAATATATTTATTTCTGAAATAATCGAAAATAACAGAATTCACAACATTGTGTGAACTGGACAATTTAAAATATATAATTCAGTATAGAATTGAATTATATTAACGAATTTATTTATAAATGTTAGTTGAACGTATAATTTACATTATAATTATAATCAAGCTCGAAATGGCGCGGTAGTTCGTAATTTGGCGATTCGTACTTTAAACGAATATACAGAATCCGTTTTAAGTCGGATTTCTGTGAAATAAGAAACGTTCGGAGCTGGTCAAGTATATATTCTAATAGAAGAGAAAAATCAGGATTTCGTCGTGTAGATTGTGAGTTATGTCCAAATCAAATTTTCGAAAAGTCGCTATGGAATTCCTTTACAATTTATTATGATTTATTTATATTATATATAAATTGAATACTGATTTAATCGAAATGTCAAGTTATAAATTCAAATAGGAATATTTTGGAGGTGTGTTATATTCTATGTGAATAAATACGATAATATTAATTTATTAATATTAAATTAAATTGTTTTAAACATATTAATATTTAAATGGGTTTATTTAGAGCTTTAAGAATAGCTAGTTTCGCAAACGATCTCCGTTTTCGATGAAACTAATTTTGTTGGATCCGGAATATTAAATTATTGTTAGATTTCAATTTTCATGATTTTTGGAGTCAGTATGTGGTCGTATGCGATTTTAATGTGAAAAAGAGTCAATAATTTAACTTTAAAAATACACTGTGTGAGCAAACGGGCTCAGAATTCGACGAAACCAGTTTCATTAGGTCCGTAATGTCGAACTGTGGTTGTATGTCCATTTTCGTCGAATTTGGATATTGTACGTGATCGTAGGAATTTTTAAATAGTAATGTAAGTATCGTTACAATTAAAATGTATATAATAATTGATTTTAATATTATTAAACTACCTCTATAAATACACCCTTTTATTCCTCTAACCCTAAACTTCATTCGGTCAACAACTACAAAAATTCAAGTTGCCACTATTCTGCTCTGGAAAACCATTTCGTGACCTCTAAAATCAAAACATAGATCGAATTAAACAAATTCGAATTTCGTTCAATAAGGGCTTGAGTGATTGTTTAGTTTGGGTTTCGTGAGGAACTTTATCGTGTGTTTTCACCAGAAGTCAACATAGCAGTGGCCCCTAAGGCTTGATGTGGTTACAGCTATGGGGTGCCAGAGATTGAATGGAGGTGATAATAAATGTTGATGTTTCCTATAGCCGAGGGGCTTGATGTCGCGACTTTCTTCATGGCGTTGAATTTGTTTTCAGGGTAACGGTGATGAAAGGTTCTCGATGAGGTGAAATTCCGCGTTGATGCTAAGTAGGATATTTTGAATTCGAGTTCATTTCTGAAGTTGGCAGAGATAGTTCGAACTGGAGCATTTGGGTTTCTGAGGCATGATTTATATTGCGGAATACTTGTGATACTAAGAGTCGCAACTAACACTGTATTGGTGATTTTATTGTGCTTAGTGTTGAGCGTTGAAGTAGAGAAGGAGGATGAAAGAGATGGTCATAGGGTTGAAATGGAACTGGAGCGTGGTTTTAGAAAAGGAGGGGCTTAAATTGTATGTTGAAATTATGAGAGAGAATAAAGTAAAAGCAGATTGGGTTACATTCGAGATACTAGCTAGTGCTTGCGCAAATACTGGTACACTTAAACTTGGGCGCTAACTAATTGCACAAAGTGAAGTATGGGACGGGGTTTACTTCTGGAACCGGTTAAGGCGTGAATGGTTCACACGTAAGGATACTGGAGTGTGACATTTAATAGAGGAGTGGGTGTTAGTTTCATAAAGAAGAACTATAAATATTAAACAGGTATGCATGGGGTTAAAAAATGCAGATGTATGGGTTAAGTGGAAGGGCATTATGCATGGGAGGGTACCATTTTATGATCAGATCAGTGAGGCATACGTGCGTGTAGGCTGAGTTTGGGGTTGTGAAATGGTTGAGCATTTTGTTGTTTGTGAGGTAGTAATCAACAGTTTAGTATACTGGAGGAAGAGGCGACGGGAGATGTTTACAGTAATGGCCGGCTTCAATTTCTGGATTTCGAACTATCGAGGAAGACGAGGGTGAAGGAAAATGGGTGAATAAGAAATGGTAATAAATGGGGAGCATCTTTCCACGGGAAGGTGGTTGCGAAATATTTAAGTGGAGAGCGGGTCTGGACATATAAAGTTGGATTTGGGCCATGGTATTAGGTGAAGCCCAATTTGAATTTTCATTTAAGTTAATTTAATTAAATAGCTTTCAAACTTGTATAAGTCATAACTTGGTCATACGTTATCGAAATCCAGTAAAACAAGATCCGTTGGGATTGTATGGACGACGGCTACAAAACAGAACTGACTGTGAGTGAATTGGAGCTCGTTGCAATTTATAGCGAAATAAATTGTCCGTCTAAATCAACGGACAATTATCGTTATTTAACGATGATCGTCCAATGTGAGTAAATCTCACTAACTCTGCACAGTTTATATTTTTATAAATATAATCTAGTGTTGATAAATGATGATTGAATGTCGTGTATTTGATTGTTTGGTTGAATTGTTGATTTATTGGTTGAAATTGATGATAACGATATATATATAAATCGTTAATCAAATATTGATTCTGTTTGTCAGAATATTTCATATTGAAATTAAATTGATGTTATTTATATTGTTTAACATAGGGCTGTCAATGGGTCGTGTTCGGGTCGGGTCAAGTCGGGTTCGAGTTGAGTTCGGGTCGGGTCAGCTCAACCCATTTATTAAACGGGTCGGGTTCGGGTTGACCCATTTATAATTGTGCGGGTTTCAGGCTTGATTCGTGTAACCCATTAAGAAAAATATTTGTATAAAAGGATGTGAATGAACATGAAAACATAAAAAGATGTAAATATAGGGTGCGAATTTGTACGCTTTAGCACTGCCAGAAAGTCCGAAAATATGGGGTGCGAATTTGTACGGCTTTAGCGGAATTCACGGAAGGCTGTCGATTTTTGACCATAGAAACAATACAAGTCGTTCGATTTTTTTCTGATAAAAATTCGAACAAGTCTTTCGAGCCTCCAAGTCTTATTGAAATGAAATAATTCTAGCTAGCAGCCTAGCATTCCAAATGAATGCATTGCGCACATACAATATTCAGAACAAATGAATACTTTTCACCACATCCAGGGTCCTGCGTAAATTTGCAATAATGGAAATAACAGTACAGAAAAATAATACTACGATGTCTCGATAATAATGATCAATTCATACTAAAGGGCACTAAAAAAGACTTTAGATGTCTATTTTTATCCTTCCATAAAAGAAAAGCATGCAAAATTAGGCAACATTTTCCATATGAAGTCTTTGCAACTAGCAATCATGCAAACAAACATTTTAAACATATATAAGTTTATACTAGCATCTGAACAGAGCAACATGCCCTTCTTGCATCCCTTTTTGGCCCGCTCTTGAAAATTTGGAATAAAGAATAAGTTGCTTGCGTACATAGTTGACTGAACCAATATTTTGCTAAGCTGCTTGTGGATAAGATATGACAGTTGTACTATCTTTTTGCAGCAAAGTTTATTCGGTGGGTAGATAGTGTAGTAGCGCTTTTTAATTAATTCTGTTCTCTTTTTAAACTATGCTATATTTTTGTTATTAAAATATAAATGAAAATAAATGTTAACAAATAATTTACACTTTATATTAAATATCTTTAACGGTCGGTTTTCCCACCGTTTTGCAGTTATACTAGTAATATAAACAGGTTTGGCGAGTCAAGATCGGGTTAGCGGGTCAACCCTAAACCCACCCGTTTATAAACGTGTCAATTTCGATTTGACCTGTTTATGACCTGCCAACTAAACGGGTCGGGTTAACCTGCTAATTTCCGTGTGGGTTTCGGGTCGGGTTTCGGGTCGGATAGGAAATTGACAGTCCTAGTTTAACATTTGTGAATGCAGGGAAATAGGTTGGAAGGATCCAACTGGATTCCTCAATATTTATAATACTGTTTGTTTTCATATATTGTGATATATGATGTGATATATAATCTGCGATTGATTATGGGTGTCTAAATGATGTTGATCATGGTTATTTGGTATTTTAAATACCATAAAAAATATCAGAATGTAAAAAGGGAATTTTCAAAGTGTAAACTGAAAATAATATATTTTTAAAATAAATAGAAGTATACAAGGATTATTTATATAGAAAATAAATAGAAGTATAAAAGGATTATTTATATAGAAAATAAATAGAAGTACAAAAGGAATATTTATTTAGAAAATAAATAGAATTATAAAAAAAAGGTTATTTGACGAGATATAAATGGATTATGAGAAGATTGTTTAAAGTGGATATTAAATAGAAATCTGCTTTAACAAATAGATTGAGAAATTAATTTATAAATAATATTTAATAAGTTAAATAAAATATTTATCATTTGATAAACGGAATATATAAGACTGAATTAATATAGAGAAGTAAGAATTAGTTTTATCACCGATATTTTAAATGGAATTTGAGCAGCATTTATAAAGGTGATTATAAATGGGATTATAAGTGTTAGAAGAATAAAATGAGATTTATATAAATAATTCTATAATTAAAAGTATAAATAGAAATTGGATTTGGGATATTGTTTTAAAATATGAAATCAAACTGTTTTGATTGCAAAGAAGAAATATTATTTACATTTGATGTGAATAAAGGATTTAAGTAAATATTTTTCTAATGAAACATTTGTAAAGAAAATAGGGTTTGAAACAGGAATTAAAATGGAGTTAAAGGAATTAGAAACTGATTGGAGATTATTTAAGTTGAATAGCTGCCTGGGTATTGATCTGATGTTGGTTTCGGCCTTCGAGATTAATACGTAGGGGGTTGTTCTCTTACTAGTTTACAGTTAGAGACTGATATATGTGAGAAGATAGTGATGCGTGAATCAGAAGCGGAAACGTTTTCCAAAGTTAATAACGTATATTTTCTAAAATTTGAAAATAAGAATTTGATGAATATATGAAACGAGAATTGGGGAAATGAATAAATGTTGATTGATGATTGATCAAATATGATGAAGATAATTGAAGACAGAGTTATTCAAGGGCTGTCCTGTTTGCAGAATAGTACCTTTGATCTGTCCAGTCACAGGGCGACTTGTATGGAAGAATGTCAGACAGAGTACATTTAATAGATCGCGTAAGTTAATCTCTTCAAACGTATTTACGTTTGGTGGCCAAGGAATTCGTTTCTCTTAGCTGATACCCGTGGTATTTTTGGGGAAATCAATTTGTGATTTGGCGGGTATGACGATGTGACATTCAAAGTAAATAAAGGTGTGATCTATACGTTATGACCTCTAGCCTCACAACCAGGAAACCGTATAAAATCGGGTAGGTCACATGGCTAAGTGGTTAGCTGCCAATTAGGGTGTACTGTCACCTGATCAAGATAAATTCTATTTGCTTCTATAATCTATTTCAATGCTGTCCCTTTCGGGAAGCAATTGCTGGTCCCAACCGTTGGTGATAATACATTCGTTACACTCAAGCGAAATGAGTGATCGGTCATGTTTAGCCTGGGTTACAAGATGTTCTTGTTGAACCCAGTGTATTCCTCTCTAGAGATACACTATCAGAAGGTGGTACCATACCTGCCAGTTGGAATTCATTAACCAATAAGTGCCCGCGGTTATTGATTATGCATTATGTATGTAGAACGTGAGATGAAAGCTTTCTGTTAGATGATTATTATATTGTGGTTGATAGACACTATTATAATATCAAAGGATTTTGTAATAAAGATTATCGTTTCTTTCAAAAGGATTTTTGAATGTTGGTCCAAGTGTTTTAGATTCTCGTAAGGGAAAAACCCGTTCCGTTATACAACGTGGTCTTATGAGATATCATTTAATTGCTCAAACTGTTTTAAATGGTTTTACTCATACCAGTTCCATGACTGACCAAGAGTTTATTTTGTTTTGTTTTCCTTAAACTCTTGGGTGCCCAATTTTGTGCGGGCAGTCAAGTAGTCAGGATTTACAGATATATCGAGAGCTTGGAGCAGGAGGCTTCAGGATTATATAGCTATTATTTATTTTCTTTGTGATGTAAGTGTTAAACTCAAATGACAGATTTGTATTTCCAATTTATGTTGTATACTATATTTTATTCGTTCTGCTGTGAGATTCGTGTTTACTCTGATATTGTATGTTCTTCTTCTTCTATCCTAATTTTCTATCTTATCTATCCTCACCCTCTAACTTCTTTCATTAACTATCCGGTATTTCCGACGCTTAGATAGTCGACACTGAGTATATGTCAATAACCAGGATCGCGAAAACCCGGGTCGTTATATGGAGTTTATTGTTTTAACCTAAACTCTTGGGGCCCATATTTTCCACACGGGCAGTAAGTAGTTTTGGTTTTGCAGATTTCTTTTCATATGATCCTGGATTTACAGCTGGAGCTATATTCAGAAAGCTTTGTATCCGTGTATTTCTTTCAGTTGTGCTAGTTGATATATTTCCGCTGTACATTGTATTTATACATTGTAAATTTCCGCTGCTATGTATTTTAAATCTCTGATATTATTTTTCGCTATATATTATTTGTTCTCTGATATTCTTGTACTCTGATGTAAATTGTTGTAATAGCAATGAAATATCCTTCTGTTTGTCTTCTGATGCGTCGTGTTCTCAAAGCAGTCAACCTTCTCGTTCGGTCTAGGCCGGCCGGGAAGTTCGGGTCGCCACAATCTTGTTGTCTAGTTTTCTACCATATTTTGAGATAATTCTCCATGCTCTTCCATTCATATTAACTAGTGAACCACTTGTTTATGTATTTTCCCATTTATATTATACTGCTTTGGTTTTGACATTGCTGGTTTGCATGGTGCCATTTCAATTTGCAATGCTTTTTCCATTTATGATCATGTTGAACCACTGTTCCTTCAATGTATATACTTACATACAAACATACATACACACACATATACATATAGTGTGTGTGTGTGTGTGTTTGCACAGATGTGTGCGTGTGTGTGTGTGTATATATATGTGTGTGTATGTGTTTGTTTTTGTTCGCAATTGAGATGGATTCCTTAGTTCATGTCTATTCACGCTTTTTAACCATATTGTCCCTGCATGGAAATATGTGTATATACATGCACATGTATGCGTATACATGTATAGTGCATGTGTAGAATATATATGTATATGTGTGTGTGAGAACTACAGATGATGTCTACCTTGTGGTATTTACAGTGAATCACTGTGAATATCACAAGCTGTCTAGACACAAATGGATACACATACATACATACATACATACATACATATATATATATATATATATATATAACAGAACAAGTCTAGAAAAGTGATGAGAAACACACGGAAAATTCTAAGGCAAATAAAATTCGAAATAAATTTATATTTGCTTGTATTTAAATCTATTTTTCTTCCAGTTTACTGTGTATGTTTCTGTGACAGGTATGGAGGATGGACTGGATTGGATTGGAAGCACATAAAGACTCAGTGTCAGTGAATGTATATTTAGCTGTGTATGTAATTAGAGCGATACAGAGCGAGGTGTAGTGTGGAAAAACTGTATATGAAATCGATTATAGACAGGAATGATTAATATTGTACTATTATTTATAATTAACAAATTGATTGAAGTAAAAGTATATTTTTGCCTTTTAATTCAGTTTATCTATTTTGTTCGAATTCTTTTAATAGTAAAATTTCATGTGATGTATATTTAATTGTATCATATCTAGATTAAACAGAAATATCCAAACATATTCAAGTATGTTGTAAATAGTGGAGTCATAGAATATGTACTATCTTAACTGTAGAAATAAAATATTTATTTTAAATAAAAATACTGTTTGAATATTCAATTCTATGTAATAGTATTTTATTCTATAAATATTTATTTCTGTATGTGATGTGAAATATAGAATAGTACTGTATACAAACACATTTATATAATAATATATATGTTTGTTATCATCAAACAAAAATCATATTGTTATACTCAACAATCACCCCTTTTGATGATGACAAGCATACACTAAGATTTTGGATGTGATAAATGTGTTTGAATATGAAATATAATACTTCCCCTATTTGTATTGTCCCCCTACAATTGAACTCCCCCTATATATATATGTATATGTATATATATGAGTGATTTTTAATTTTAATTGATTTTTCAACATTAAAATATTCTTGAATTGATTCACTCATCAATCAAAATCTTAACCATTCTCCCCTTTTTGTTATTATCAAAATGATAATAGAGATCGAAACAGCGATGAACATGGAATAGAAATATACTAGGTTAGTCCCCGTGCGATGGACGGATGAAAAAATATACTTTAGAATAATACTTTTAGAAATATACATAAAAATAATTGTAAAATTAAAACAAAAAAAAGTGCATGGACTCTCATTATCCATACAAAAAATAAAACAGAAAAAAAGAAATTAACAGGAAGTTATAAACGTACAATGACAATAAACTCCATGGGAAACATGCCATAATTTCAACAAATATTATGCAAAAAATTATTGTACTACGACAAGTAGCATAAATTAACAAAAATACATAACAAAGCTCATAACGGTTCAAAGAATTGCATTCTTTCAAAACGAATCAAAAGCGAAATCTGACATTCTGGGTTGTAAACTCAGAAGACTTGCTTTTGTAATCTAGGCTGACCGATCGCAAGCTTTTGCTACTTGAACAACGTCATTAACCTGAGAAATTGTTGAAAGGGGTTGTTACACACATAACTATATAACATATAACAATTGGAGATGATAGGAACATGATCTAATAAAGTCAGGTGTACAAAAAAATCATTATAAATATCATCAGACATCTGTTATTGCTTTAGGATTTTGGAAGCTATGGCATTCATTTCTCCAAAAAGAGGTTTTGTTGAATCAAATAAATAAATTTATTCCTATTTTTGTAGTTGAGTTACAAACAAAATTAGTCCAAAAGGCATAACTACTTCCATATGGAATAAGATAATCAAAAAGGGGATAGTCAGAAGAACTATAAATGGTTAGCAGTCAATACAAAAAACCTTTGGAACTTAAAAATCGAATGATAAAGGGTCTATATACTAACAAATATTGGATAGATATGCTGGTCAACTGTGTATTCCAAGAAAAATGATAGCAACGTTTTCTATATTTCAATTGTTATGGTATTCAATATTCCATACGTGTATCTTAATCAAGAAAAACAAGTACCATAAACAAATAATATTTAACTTAATGTATAATAGAGGAGTAAAGTCTTCCAATCAAAAAATAAAAATAAAAAAATACAATGGCCAGAACATAGAAAGATTACACACCTCTATATGCTGGAATGGTACGTTTAGTCGTAGTGCAACAAATCCTCATCTGACATGCTTGAATCAAAATGCATCATTTCGTACAAAACTCTGCAATTGAAATTTCAAAAAGTAAATACTCAAGAAACTAATAGCGACAAAATGCACCCAAACAATTCAATAATAGTCTAAATATTGGTATGGATGAAGGCGCCAATGCATTTGAAATTTATTTTGATTTAAATTTACCCACCAAAATGTTGCTTGTTGATCCAAACTTCTGATTCATCATTGTCCCTTGCTTTTCTACACGTCTTTACCTTTTCCCGAGAATACTTAAAGAATAGCAGCTTATGTTTTCATCCCATCACAATTGCATCTTCACCTCATCATCACTTTGCCTTGCAATTTCTAAATCTTCGAAATCGTTATATAACAATCGTTGACAATCGTTGGAAACCACATCTAAAATACAACATGCATGCTCAAGATTATATATAGGCATACCTATATATTTCTCCCATGCTTGCTAAAAATATGCATATGCAATATGTTCACAATTCTTCCAGCAAACCAAGCCTTCCAGTTAACATGCATTTGATTTATAGCGAATAATTCTTTGAAATCCAACTTCTTGCACTACTGCAATCTTCTTCGGGAATTCTTTTAAATTCAGCTTGTTGTGTTGCAGCAACCTTCGGGAATGTACTTTAAAAGCCATGGCTAACCAATTCCTCATACATATAAATATACATACAAAAAGCAGTGGTTTGTATTATTTTATTAGGAATAGGTTGACATTATCAGCTTTCTAGAAGAATAACAAGGAATTTCGTTAAATGAAGATTACTTTCTAGAAGAATAACATGCAGCATTAATAATCAAAATGTTTATATTATGGTAAATATATGGGGAAAAAAATTGAACATGTAAAATAAGTTACATGGTGGTGGTGACTGCTATCCATTCATTTATGCTCCTGTACTTGCAATGACTTTCTGTCTATCTTGTATTATGGGAATAATTTTAGTATCCAAATCGAATCGAATAGAAGCAAAATTTAGTATCCATTTGTGTTGACGTGTTATCTTTTTCTATAGGAAGGAAAATGTATTTGTTTGCAAATGTGATAAGAAGTATAATAGGAAAATTTTGTTTTTAATATGAAACTGTCAATTGAAAACAAGTAACTGTTAATTGAAAATAAGAAAAATATGAGCAAATTTTCAAAATTCAATCGGTGGAATCAATTAATTACTCCATGTCTTGTATATTTGAAAACCTAAAGAAACAATGTGATGACAAATCAAAACTGAACCTTTCGTCATATCAAATGTATAGCAAAATTTACTAAAATGACAGTCAAATATGAAAAATAATTTCAGATGTATTTGTTTCTCAAAGAAATAAAAAACAGATAGTAACCTAAAAAACAACACTCTAAACTCATATGCTGAGTCTCAAATACCAAATATAGGTAAGCTGGGGTCGTAGCGTTAACATTTCTAATATTGTCATATAATAAAAAGCATAGGAACAAAAAATTAAAAATCACATAAAGGTTGGAAGCTTATTTTGATGATTAAACATTTTTTTTAACACTAACTATACCAGCGTTCCATGCACACTGGATTTCATAACGAAATTATACCCTTCTTACATTTTCTAATACAAATTTAGTTATTAATTTTTTAAACATATCGATGTCAATCAATAATTATAGCATGGGAAAATGCAACAAATATACAACCGAACATGGGGTTTTGGAGAAATTGATCATAACAGTCGAGTCAAGCTAAAATGAGATTTGTTTCATGAAGCAAACCTAATTACAAAGGCCGTATAATATTTCATGAGAAATTTGTTTCATGAGAAATGTATTATATAGTATCCAATGTAGTGATCCAGTAAAAATATTTTTTCAATAATCAAATACAGTTCTATTCTCCCAATTATTTTTAGTGTAGGGACATATGAGCAATATCAAATATGACATATTTCATCATGAGTTTAAGTCCAAGCCCGTATAATATTTACACCAATTTCAATTTTAAACGTAGTTCCATTAGAAATTAGCATGTAAATACTTTATCATAGAAAACCGCTGTCAACAAATTTGTAATTCAATAAATGCTACAACTCAATTTTTATGTCGTCAATGCCATATAACCTTTTTAGGTAGACAAACACTATTTAAAATTAATGAGGTGACATGTTAAATCCAAAAGTCAAGAGCGGGTAAATTAGAAAAGGATGTAAGATTGCCAAGTTAACTGCAAAGATGCTCAAACCTTAACTAATATCATGGATGGATGTAAATTATGTTGTCGTTGGTAAATCAGATTTTTTAAATAAAAAAAGCTATATGAAGCAATTAAGGCAAAGCATTTACCTGTAAGCTTTTCACTTGCGAGTTCAACTCAAATACATCGCAGCCACAGGAAATGAATGAGAGGTTGGGGTTGACTGTCTTCACATTTGTAAAGGAGATATCGTTGACAAATTAGTAATTAAAAAGAAAAAATATGTGAAACGATGAATGCATATGATTAAAGTGGTAAAGATATTATCCTATGCTACACCTATAGGATGAGTGGATGGCTAGACAACTATTTGTAATTCGGTAATTTCACATCTTAACATCTGTTCAGCAATTGCAGTTTACATAACTATAGTTGTTTAAATTTAAAATGTGCACTTATATGTACTTTTGAAAATTTCACATGCTATTCTTTGTTCGGATTCTGTATTTTGAATGCATTTTGACGTTACTGCTATCCGTTGACATATTTAATATTTTCATCTGTGGTTTATTTTTATTTTCGACATTTGGTGTACATCTAAAACTGTGGTGCAAGCATATGAAGATGATGAGTCTTACTTTGAACATGAGAGTATAGAAGGAAAATATTAAAGGATGGATAGTAAAAGTGCATAAAGGGAATTTAATTTATAAAATGATAGTTGTACCATAGTGTGAAAAGGCAATAAAAAAAGAAGAGGATAATACAGTGTAAGTTTGTACATGAAGTAGTTCTTATCACATTAAGATGCTATCCAGAGTAAGGAGTAGGTGTAGACTGTGAAGTCATATTCAAACCAAACAAATTTAGTAGTTAAATAAGAAAAGGATTGAAAATTGAGAAAAGCGGAACAAAGTGATTCAATACTACCTGAATTGGTATAAGATGTGAGGAGGCATAAGTAAAGAGTAAATCACAGAGGGTAGCCTCGAATGCACAAAGGATGGGAGCAGCTGATGATTTCTGCATCAGCCAGTATTCACTGTAAATTTGTCCTACTCCTAATATGTAAACATGTTCCTGTTCAACGACCATGAGTTGTTATAAATCATAATCAACAGTATTGCACTATATATTAATGATTTATTTTCATTAAAAGATTCATATTCTTATTCTTTACAACATAAACTATAAAAATTAATTCTTAATCTGAGGTATAACCAATCATAGTATTAAATTAACATGTATGATCTATTAATACAGTTAGACAACAATAATATTTTCTATAAATCCGAGTACTATTTTCCACTGCATTAAAATAAAACAAAGATCTGTTAGCGAAACTATAACTACTAATTCGCATAACTGATTGCAAATCAAAATCATCCTTATTCTGCACCAACATAAATGCATAAATATAAATAACATAAGTAATTACCTGACAACGTTATCATGGTACATTTCCTTCAATAGTGCTATTGCGCTAATGACATTTCCTGTTCCAACCCAATCTTCTTCAAATCAATCGTCTCATTAGTCAGCCGATCCCGTGCTTTGTAGACAACTCCATAAGTGCCTTCTCCAATCTTCTCCACTTTCTCATACTAATAATGCTAAAAAATAGCTCACATTACTTTAAAAACATGAAATCACCACAATACTATTTAAACGCACACAAAATTAAATAAAATGGCTCTAATGCCCACCTGATCCATTCAAACCAAACTCATCTGCCTGCAATCAAATAAATACATTAATAAATCAACATCCTCTAAAGTTGTAAATCGAATTGATCTGTTCACTACATCTAAATCAACATTATGATGTCAAAAAAGTATTTTAAAAAAATCATTCCCTAGGTTGAGATTGAACAACTCAATCGACATAAATGGATCCAAACCAAACAAAACAATTATAAAATTACAACGATCTGAAATCGAATAAGAGAGAATGGATCCGTTCAGAACACCGACATTAAATCAACCAAATTCACATAAAAAATCAAATCAATCACACATAAAAATGTGGCTAGGAGTTAAGAGCTTACATTATAGATAGGGTTTGATATTAGAAAAGAAAAGAATCATTTAACTGATCCTGAATTGCAGGAAAGAGCGGTTGCCTTGAATATCTAGTAGGAAGAACAATAGAAGTTAATGACTTTTCTGAGTTTCCACAGTAGGCTTCGTATATTGTTGAAATTGATCCAGTGGATTTATGTTTAGGCATAGTTGTTGAAGTGGATCGAATTAAAATAGAGCAGATCCGGTGGAAAACTGAACATCGACAAAATAAAAAGCGTAATTTAGCGACTTATTAAGTACACCAAGTAAATTACGGTAAAGAATTTACTTTCTAGTAGTAAAGATAATATGACGGAGATCTAAAGTCTAAGATGCTGGCAGCAGTGGAAGGAGGAGCAGGCCGACGTTGGTGGAGAGTAAGATTTAGGGTTAGATTTGTGTAAAATAAAATAGGCTAAAAAGGAAGATGAGAAAAGGTTGGGATTGAGACAGGAGAAATGGCCATCGTGTGTATCCAGTAATAATTCAATCATGCTGAATGAAAAAGAAGACTCCACAGTTCTCCAGAAAATACTTTATATAAATTAAAGAACGTATTGGGACCTGTGCTTTTTATTATTAAAGTGGTTGTGCACCTTGGAAATCATCACACAGTAATAATTGCAGGTATTTTTTATTATTATCATTAATTGGGGTGTGCATCTTGGTGGGAATTGGAGGGAATTTTTTATTTACTTAGTGGCATTGTAGAGGGAAAATGGTCAGTTTTGGAGGGAAAGTTGGCCTTGCTTTAGTATATAATAAGATATTCAAATCAAGAGGGAAAATATATATCATAATTCTCGTCTAATCAAACAAAAATCAGAATATTCTTCAAATTAGAAGCAAATTTCACTTTTCAAAATGATGGATTTACGACTGATTTTATAAAAAATGAGGAGAGTTTTTAAAATTAAAATATAGGATTTATAAATTTATACTTTTCATATAAATTTAGAATTATTTAAGCACTTTCTAACCACGCATAACCGCTTGGATTTAAATGGGGTTAGTAGTAAGTTAAAATTTATCCTCTCTTACGAGTTCCATCCATGCATACCCGCGAGGACTTTTAAATGAGAATGGAAGAACATAGAGATTAAGGTAATTCACTCATAAATAACCATGAGGACTTTTAAACGAGAGTGAACACCAAGGAAAAAAATAATTTTATTTATTTATTTAATAATTTCATCAAATTTTTCCTTATTTCTGAAACATTTTAAACTCTCCCATTATATAAAACCATGATGAGTGACATAAATATGGTAGAAACAGAAGATGATCGTGAAATAAGCACTAATTCAAAATTAATATAAAATATGTCCCATCATCATGAGAATTTACATATTATTTTCTCTTGTTATGAAATATACCATAGTCACAACTCATCACAATTTCATAAATCTATTAATAATTTTGATGAGTTCCAAAATGGTTCAAATCGATCAATAATTTCAATTTTTGAGTAAATAATCAAAAATAATTTTAAAATTGAAAATATCAATTTCATGAGGGTTTTTTGAAATATCAATGCAAGTTGAGAAACAATTTTTAAAAATCAATTAATAGAATATGAAATTTTCTAATACTTCTAACACTGATTGCTCCTAGACAATTTTAGAAACACTTGTATATATAATTCAAATTGCCTATGGAATTTAAAGAAATCTAGTCACTAATTTTTTAACTCATCGTCCAATCACCAAGACACATAAACGAGTCCTAATAAATCAATTTCCTTTATCAGAGCAGCACAAAATGAATTTCGAAGCAAGAATTTAAAGAGAATTTTTCAGGGTATTTTTAAATAGCACAAGGGACAGTCAATGATTTAGATCAAAAGCAAATTATTTGAAATCATTTGATAGAAGTTTATTTTCAGAATTCAAATTCAAATATTATAATCTATGAAATTAAACAATCAATCACAAATGATTTCAAAATCAATATAATCAAGCCCAAATGAAATTATCACAACTTGTCAATTATAGCTTTCAAGTAGTGCACTGTATTGAGTGTAGTTTTTCAATATTTTCCAAGATGAATTAGAAGAAACTCAAACCAGCAAAGATATGTGAAATTTCATTTGCTTTTCATAGCATCAAAAATTTTAAAATTCCGATTAACAATGTTCAAGATATGCTCAAAACACTACAGCATTGTCAGAAATTCAGCTGCTAATATAAAAACTAAAACTTCAAATGAATTGCAGTTTGTTTATCACTTTAAGTTCAGAATTTGGAAACAATAAAAACTTAAAAGTTGTAAAAAATTAATCTAATTTCTAGAAAATCAAGATTTTTGTAATTTGACGTTATCAAGCTCAAAATATGTCAAAAATACTATGGCAATGTCAACAAAAACACGAGTTTAGAGATCGTACTAGACTTACCATTCTCGCTGTGAACCAATGAATCTCCAACTCTGAAATCTATGGCTAAGGAACTCCAAATATTTCAATAATATGGAATAATATTGAATTTTATCTTTCTTAAGAATAGTTGTTCCTTAGCCTCCTTCGGTACCTAAATATTTATAATATCTAGTGGTCTAACAAAGACTGTTTTACCACTCCTAGCTTTGTTTACACATTTTGGTACCCAAACCCGTTTACATAACAATCCATTAGTATACATTTAAGTGCCCTTAGGAACCCAAACTCGTTTAAGCTTATTTAAATTCATCTTTTTATCTTTTGGCATCCAAATACGTATAACTGAATTATTTCTAAACGAGTTTTATTTCGTTTGTGATTTAAGAACCCTTTGAAATTATTAAAATCAAAATTTCCAATTTGACTTTTTCAAAGCTATTTGTAGGATTTTCAGAATCATTAAAATTAAGTTTTTCAACGGGATTAGTTGATCCAAAGGCGAGTCCTTTCTTATTCTAAAAAAACTAGGTTTTTTAACAACATATTCAACGATTTTTCTCCTTTAGAAAATTTTGCCAAAGTTGATTCAAGTCATTGATGTTAAATTTAAGATCACTATTTTATCTCATTAAATTCGAACAATGATTAATAGCAATCTTCCTCTTTTCAACATCAGTTTATTTTAAAACCATGTTTTCATTTTCAAGCATTTTAGTTTTAGCATTGGACTCAGAAATCTCAATTTCAAATTGTTTTCGCTTTTCAAAATAAAGTTTTTCAAACTCTCTAAGCTTTTCAAACTCCTTCTCAAAATCATAATTATCGTTTTTCAAAATCACATTTTCACTTTCAAGAAACTCAAAACTAGTTTTGAAATTCAAAAAATCATCACTCAAAATTTGACATTTTTTTCATTCTGAAATCCGTGAATTCTTAACTTTTTCAAGTTTGCTTTCTAATCTATTATTTTCTTGAACTAATTTTGACCTATCAGATTTTAGTTTCTTAACTTTTAACTCAAGTGACACAATAGTTTTTGTGAGATCGTGATACATTAAAATCAAATCTTTATAAGTGAAATTCGGTACCTCATTTGAATCCTCTTCACTACTTTCCAAATCAGAATGAGCCATAAGACACAATTTAGCTTCCTCTTCATCACTGCCAGAAACTTCTTCTCCTTCCTCATCATCCCATGTAGCAGCAAAAGATTTATTCTTCATTCTCTTCTTCCCTTTTGATTCTTCAGTTGTGGGCAATCTGGTTTGATATGTCTGGGTTTCTTGCAATTGCAGCAAAAAATTCATCGTCTGAGCTATCTGAATTTTTGGACTTGTTAGATTTTGAATTCTTCTTTTGCAACATATATTTTCTGTTAGCCCATTTTCTAAAAGCCATGGCTAACTCTTCAACAGGATCTTCGTCACCACTTCCACCAGTATTATTTAGAGCAATCGTCTTTTTCTTTGATTCAAAATTCTTTTGTTCTTCTCTTGCTTTTAATTCCATCTCGTAAGTAATTAGATTTCCATTCAACTCCTCTATGCTTAATTTATTTAGATCTTTTGAATTTTGAATCGCCGTCACATAAGCTTCATAATTCATCAGTAGCACTCTCAATATTTTCTGATCAATTCCACTACGGTATAAGTTTTGCCTAGAGCTTTTGCATTGTAAACCAGTGATGAGAAGAATCCAAACATCTCTTTCATATCTTCATCTTTTTTCTTAGACATTTTTTCATATTCATTGCTGATTAGAGCTAGATGAGATTCCTTAACTTGAGAATTTCCTTTATGTGTGACCTCCAACGTATGCCATATTTCCTGCGCGGTTTCACAATGAGATATACGGTTAAATTCAGTTTTATCAAGTGCACAAATCAAAGCGTTCGTTGCTCTAACTTTAGTTAAAATTATTTTTTATCATTAACATCCCACTTATCTTTTGATTTAGGAGCTTCAACATCATTAACAATAAAGTGGGAGACATATAACCCACTTCAATAATATCCCACACATATTAATCAACTGAATTCAAATAAATTTTCATCCTAGTTTTCTAATAGGCATAATCAGTTTCGTTAAACATAGTGGTCTAGCTATGGACTAACCCTCAGAAAAAACATTATTAGACAGATACATGACTCTGGAGTCAGAAATACCCGCTGTGATACCACTTATAGGATCTAAATTAACCCTAGAGGGGGGTCAATATGGTTTATTGCAGTTTTTGCTGAGTAATTAAATAATATCAACACAGATAATAATCATACTAAATGTGAAAAATAAATAACACACAGGTATACCTATATAACGACCCGAACTCCCCCGGTAAGGAAAGCACGGATTGCGTTGAGGACAAGACACATCGGAACGCAGACGAAAGAACATTTCATTGTTATTTCAACAATTCCATCAGATACAAGAATACACAGAGTATGAATAAATATACATTCGATAAATATCAGAGATTACAATAGATTACATAGCAGTGGAAAAATATACAAAACACAACTGAAAGTAATACACGGATACAGAGCTTTTCGAGCATCGTTCCTGCTGTAAATCAGGATCCTGTGAATATAAATCTGCAAAACCAAAACTACTAGCTGCCCGTGTGGAATGTAAGGGCACCCAGAGTTTAGGTTAAAACAATAAACTCCAGGTCAGTCATGGGACTGGTGTGAGAACTAAAACAGTTATAAATCTTAATTTTTAAAGTTAGGTAAATCAAGGGACCACGTCGTATAACATGGAACGGGTTTTCTCCCAAGAATACCAGTGCATAAAACAAACAGCGCAATGCTAAGTAAAGAAAAATGAAGCTGTTATAAGACCCAGGTCCCATCACATAATGCAATGCAAGCCGGAAGATAGGGTTTTTACCTTATAACAGCCAAAGCATGCTTGATACGTTAAAAACACATTATTTATACTATTATAAGTGTATAGTGTCAAATAATTTCTATCATAAATATCAATCATAGATGGCATAAGTGCCCCATCCCACTATGTCGCCATACTAGGCTCTGCAAATAAAACCGCAATATCACGTATTGGAAATTGGATTTCCATCATGAGTCGAGGCAAGGGGCAAGCTCCTCTCCGATTCGAGACACTCTAGCAAATGTCTCAGGACCCCACTATGATCCTTGGATCTTCAGGGCCGATCCTTTCTTACTTTTGAGGGTTAGTTATTCCTGAACACAAGTTTCCCAGTCCTTATAGACCTATATCCGAGGCGCCTCGTATCCAACAACCACACAGGTGAAAAGTATATAAATGTCAGGGCTGGTAGGTCACTGACACCACCCTAGCTAGAAAGAAACATCGTGCTCTCCCTGCAGTCACTATCCCGTTTTTGACTCATACCGAGGTGTGAGGCTCGCAAATTCACGTTATACACAAAGCTACGTCACACAGACCATGCTTTGATCATCAACCACAAGTCTTTGCTTTTCAACAGAAGCCTTGATCAATTGCCACTTACGCGTGCCACATTGGCAATTCACTCCATGCGACTGATGTCCATCGATATACAACCTCTAAGCTCGTACGTCTCAGAGAAGGGCGTTAAGCAAGAGAATAAATTCTCCGCCGCCAAACAGATGTATATTTAATAGAAATCAATCAACACAGAATAAAATCCAATGTCAGACACACAATCCATTTACAAGTTCGTTCTGGGTCTGAACGAAACCGGAGGCACTTTCCTCGCATATCCATCCATCTCCAAGTACGTCTGGACGGTCACCAACTGTTTCCCTCATCTTGGGTGTACAGCCCAATCGAGATCATCAGTAATCATCCAAACGATGTGAAGACTTCCAGTCTTAAACCACCGTCTTCATCTTCGACATCTCGTCGAATCGGTTATTTAGAATGGGTATAAACCCGGCCTTTCTGAATATCCCACGTATATAATAAACAAATGTTACACAAACACAACAAACGCCTCATTCCAATTCAGAATATTCTTTTATTCACAAAATCACATTCTTAGGGAAAGGTTCCCATTAATTTTATCCAAGATAAATTTTCTAAATTTATTCTTTAATCTTCCTTTGGATATCATTTCAAACTAGTCGGGATTAGCGAACCACACCGAAGTAATTATTTGTTTTGTTTCCCAATCCCAACCTATTCATCCCATGGAGCAAAACTGGTGGTACTCCATATCTAACACCACGGTGTTATCGGTAAAATTAATTACCATTTCACGTTTAAATATAATTAAAGATTTAACTATCGCTTTGGAGCAAAACTGGTGGTATTCCATTCTCGATCACCTTTCTGATTTGATAATTTAAATTATCAATTCACATTTCAATCTAATTAGAGATTCATTAAAACTCCACTTAGTTTTAATCTTCTTAAAAATCAATATCCTGTATTTAACTGGGTTAAAGAACCAATGTCATCTAAAACATGATTCACGGTAAACCCAAAACCACACTCTATTGTTAATCGGGTTAAAGAACAGGTGTTGTTCAAAACACCGCTCACGATAAACCCAAAAACCAATTCAAATTCGATTCCAATTAAATATTATTTAATTCTTACACTTCATTAAATCTAAATAGAAAGATTTAATCTTTTTCTCTATTGGGCTTAAGAACAGTGTTAATGAAGACACCATTCACGACAAACCAAAATCACATTTGATATTAAATACAAGGCTCTGAATAGAAAATATACCGGCTTATATTCAATATCAAATTCTGAAACCTACAAATATCGTAGTGGAAACAACGATATAAAATATATCTTTCAAATTCCCATAACAATATCTGTATAGTCACGAAATCCAACATCGAAATATTCCGAAGATAATTTTGATTCAACTCCAGTCCAATTCACGTATTGGGAATATTGATTATTTTCAAAATCACTTTCAAATTCAAATTATTTATTTCAAAAAAAAATTGATTTTAATCCTAGTTCAAAACTAGTTCATTTCGACAAAAATATATTTTTATCCTTTCAAATGTGGAATTTTTCATCCCAGTTCTTTCCAATTCACATATTAGGATTTTACACAAATTATTAATATTTTTAATAATTTTATCAAGGCCCGTACAGTCGATTTCCATCAACGGCCATTGAACTGCACTTACAGCGACCTTTTCCAAATTTGATTTGGACATAATTCCAAATCCAACCATCAGATTTCAAATTTCTAATATTCAGTGGAAAGCTCTTTTCGATACGAACCCAACGGTTCCGGTTTTAGGAGAATCCGACGGTCGGATCTCCCGCAACGTCAATTCGAAGTCAATGGTCGAAATTCGCGAACTGCCGCGGGGCGGCGCGTTCTATTCAGCCCGTTATATATATAATATATATATATATATATATATATATATTATATATTTCATCGATTTCCTTTTAAAACGTATTTTATAAATCGTTTTAAATTCGTTTTCAAAACCGTTTCAACTCTATATTCAATTTCAAATCAAAATTGGATATTTCATATCATTACTATATAAATGATAATATTTTCAAAACGTTATATTTTGAAATCACTACCTTTTCTATATTCATTATAAAAACGAATATAATCGATATAAATATCGTTCACGTCAAAATAGCGCAACTCTAATCAAAACGGCTTTATATATTTCAATAAATTCGTTATTCTATTCAACAAATGAATATTTATCCCATTCAACACATGAATCTATATTTCTTTCAACACACGACCAATCTCAACACACGACTATTTTTGTTATGTAAAATATTTTATAAAATTATGGTATCTATCGTTTGATTTTCAATCAGACTCCACCATGAAGTAGTTCTAATTTTAAATATGATAAAGATGTAAATTTTATTATTAAAATATTTTACTCAACACATGAACAGTTTCAACACATAAATATCGTCAACACATGACTATTTTTATATTCAACACATGAATTTTCTTTTATAATATTCATTATTTTCCCGATTGGAATGAGGCCCAATCAATTACCATATAACGTTAATTATATGGATTCCATACAACAGATGTATATAATAGCAACGATATACAATCAACCATCATCCAAAGTGCACCATACAACTGCATAAGCATTAAATATAAATAATTAACGCTTACACAGCCTGTCGACCAATCGATCGACATACAATTAAATAATTGGGATTAGTGTACGCCAAATACCATCCCAACACCCATGTGGGGTTTCAAATCAACAAACACAGATTTTTATTTGTGCAGTTGGGCGATGTGTAAAATTTATCGTCCCAATCAATATCAGTCAAATCAGTGCATATAAACAAATTGGTCGATTTGTTTATAAATATTTATTTACTCACATTCACTATATTCATATTCACGTTAAAAATTATATTTTTAACGATAATTAATTTATTTCAACCATCTACAATTTATTATCGATTTCACATCCATATCACAAACAAATTTCACAACACATCAATCAAACAAACAAGCCATCCATGGTCTGTGGATGACGGGTGTCGGGTGCTGCTAAGCGCCGTCTGCATCCTAGTATATATATAACTAGAAAAAGAAATTTAGAGTGAGAAGTTCTCACCCAAGCTAAACCAATACACCGCGACTCTTCATATGTAGAAGTCGTCGCTGTTCTCGCCTTTTGTCACTTTCGTTGCCCGTAGTCACTACATATATAAAAATCACATTTTTATTTTCATTCCTTCATGATAAAAATAAAGTTCACATTTTTATTTAACTTCATATATTTATAACGCTTCATTCTATATAAAAATTATATTTTTATATCTCTACTTCTTATATAAAGATCGAATTTTTATTATCTATATAATATAAAAATCATATTTTTATAATCTCTACTATATAAAGATAATATTTTTAGCCTTTCTATAATATAAAAATTATATTTTTAACCTTCCTGTATAATAAAAATTATATTTTTAACCTTCCTGTATAATAAAAATTATATTTTTAACCTTTCTGTATAATAAAATTTATATTTTTAACCTTTCTGTATAATAAAAATTATATTTTTACTAAGCAAAGATCATATTTTTATACAAACAAAAACATCTCCTCTCCTATTTGCTACGTATATGAAGATTTCATATTAAAAATCAATTCTTTATATGATAAAAATAACTAAACATATCGTTATAATAATCCTACCTTCATATAAATTAAAAAACAGAATTTTAAATAAACAAAAATCAGAATTTTATATAAACAAAAAAAACTAAAAACTCACTGTTCAAAGAGGGAGGAGGCGCTAGGGTTCGTCGGGGGTATTACGCGATGGGTTCTCCGGCTGTGGGGGCTTCAACGAGGCGGAGAGAGGAGCTGGACAGTCGGTGTTGCTGTAGGCCGGAGGAGGAGAGGAAGGGGAGATCGGTGGCGGCGCAAGGAGGGGTGCGAGGTAGGGCGTTGTTCGATTTGGGGTTGGGGTGATCGGAAATGGGAGAGAAGAGAGAGGGAGCTGGCGATAGAGGGGGAAGGAGGTTCGTCAGCGGCGCTGGGGTGAGGCGCGCCTCCGGTGGCGACGGAGGTGGGTAGAACGACGAGGTGGAGATCCCATTTCTCTCTTCTTTTCTTTTCTCTTTTTTTTACTTCAATCTGAAGGTCGGGAGAGAAAGCTAGGTGTAAGAGGGAATTATATAATAATTTATATATTTATTTATTTTTAATTTCAAAAAGTTGACTTTTTAATTCGAACTCCAATCGAGGCCCAACGGCTGTCGTCCCTAGCTAATTACCCTCATTACGAACACAATGGGATATGTCACGTAGGCCAATTCGATTGTTACGATCAGTTTCCGTTGAATTTAAAATATAAATCTATATATATTCAATTTAAACGTACATTTCAATTTACCGAGGCCACATACAGTCTCTAAAAATTACAGAAAAATATTTTCTAGCTTCGTATTGACGATACGGTCCTAACAAAACTAGTTTCGTCGAATTCTGAGACCGTTGAAAAAATGACCATTTTCCAGTCGACTAAAATCAACTAAAACTAGTCAAACGCGTTTTCCTTTGCCACGCTCACATATTGATTCGAAAAATTATGAAATTTGAAACTAGCAATAATTTGACATCCCGGATCCAACAAAAGTAGTTTCGTCGAAATCCGAAGTCATTTGTAAAATTTCCATTTTTTAGGGCCAGAATTCCATAGCGACTATTCTGAATTTTCAACTGGACATATCTTTTGATCCTCGCTATGAAATCTCAATTTTCCGGATTCGTTGGAAAGATATTCTCAAATAGATCCAATTATTTTTGGTTTCGTTAAAATCCGGTTTATTTTGCAATCGGTACATTCATTTGAAATTTGAAATCGAATTATCGAACTGTATGGCCATTTTCAATTCCTTTTATAATTATATATAATTATTTATATTCTAACGACGATGTATATAAATATACACATTCTATTTATATTCAAAATAAATTTTCGTCGTTTTTATTTAAAATAATTTATTTTAAATATTCAAAATTTATTAAAATTGCCAAAATAAAAATTTTAAACTGGCCCAGATTTCCGGGTTATTACAACCTAGCTTCAGCAAAACCCTACCTACTGCGGCATTCCCTAAGGTTTCTACTAGGACTTAAAATAATCTCTATGCTTACAATCCCTTGTAAATTCACAACACCTTCTCCCCACTGTTCCAACCCTATGCTCAAATTGCTTCACTGATCTCTATCCCCGAGATCAGATTTCTCCGAATTACAAACCCGTAATTCGTCTTCCTAGTTTTACAGACAAATTAGAAAACTAAGATTATAGACTAAAACACTCAAAAATAAAAAAACAATAACTCGACTCAACACTTAATAATCTAAAAACTAGACTAAACAATGACACTTAAAAAGCAACTAGGGTTTTCTCCCTTTAAAAATAAAGTGTTGAACTTTGTTTGAACTTGGCTAAAAGAAAAATTCCTTGCTTCACAAATAATTCGGCCCCTTTATATTCCTTTCAACCCATTATCTCTTCTCTAGAAAAATGGCTGTGGCGTTATAAGCTTGGGTTTCGAGTACCTTTTATTTGAAGCTTGCGCTCTCTTATCTGCTCCAATTTCCAATATCAATCTCTGTTGCTTTACTCGAGTTGAAATCCTTTAAGTCGATCCAAGATTGTTTGTTGTTCGATCTCTGGTATGATTTTTAATTTGAATTTATGTTTGATTTATTCTCGAACTTGGACACTTATTTTTGATGTGGTGTTTAAACAGGATTGAAATTCGATATAATCTCTGATTTCAATGTTAGACTTGGTTTGATATTTGCGTAAATTTCGGGCTTGATCTTTTTGTCTTTGAATTGGTCTTGAGTGTATATTGCACTAGCTTCTGGAATAGTTGCATGACGAAATCCTTGACTTTTCGAATTTGATTGTGTATGAAGTGTTCAAACTTTCTAACCAGATGAATTCTGGAATTATGAATTCGATCCAGAATAAAATCCCTATATTTTACTTGATCATTCCTTGGGAATTTCTAGAACTTTTTGTTGAATCTTCCTTACTATAGCTAAAAAAAATCCATGAATTTATGTTACTGAAGATAAGGTCTTAGTGAATTTTTGGAATTTCGATCCCATATTTTTGTCTTGACTTTTTTTTTCAATACTACTCCATAAAAAACTGATACGAACAGATGCTTTTTCTTACCATTGAACAAACTTTATTGAACTTTCCATAAATCTTTTGCCTTCTATCTCTCTGGTTTGCATGTAATTTCATATTGCCTTGGTTTGCTATATGAATTTGTATCACTTTAAACAAGCCAATAAGAATTAATATTGTGCTTGTGCATTTGAGATAAAATTGAGCTAATGCTACACTTGAATAATGTGCTTGTAAGACTAGCTTGTAATTTGTTGCTTGGTTGTGTTTGTTGTATTCATACTTTCTTCTAGACTGATAAGAACAGTTGCTTTCATTGATTTTGTGCCATAACCTATATATGTTGAACCATGTTTGCATTGTTCATTGCTTTAAACAACACACTTGTGTTTGTGAAGAACAGATACTTCCCTGATCATTTTCCTTGCGCTTGTAAACCATGCTGTTGTACCAATACTTTGGTTCTTGCTCACTTGTATACAATACGCGCGCGCACACACACACATACACACACACACATGCATATATATATATATGTATGCTTTCTATACTCCCTGTTAAAACTATTGTATCATGCTATTGGTCCTTGCATTCGACATGCTTGTGATCATCTTAATGATGTTGCATGTTGATGACCATTTTCTTGCTTGCATATGTTGATCATGTATATACCAGTTCCTGTATATCTTGTTGTCCACATTTCTACCCTATTTTGAAACAATTCTCCCTGCTCTTCCATTCATATTGACTAGTGCATCACTTGTTTATGTACTTGCGTATTTATATTATACTGCCTTGGTCTTGACATTGCTGGTTTGCATGGTGCCATTTCGATTTACAATGCTTTGTCCATTTATGATCATGCTGAACCACTGTTCCTTTAATGTATATACATACAAACATATATATATATATATATATATACATATATATATATATATATATGTATGTATGTATGTATGTATGAGTATATATGTGTGTTTGTGTTTGCATTTGAGCTGGATACCTCGGTTCATGTCTATTCACGCTGTTTGACCGTATTTACAATGAATCGCTGTGAATATCACAAGCTGTCTAGTCACAAATGAATATATATATATATAAGACCAATTCTAGCAAAATTATGAGAAACACACCAAAAATTCCGAGGCAAATAAAATTCAAAATAAAATTATATTTTCTCATTATTAAATCTAATTTTGTTCTAGTTTACTGTGTGTGTTTCTGTGACAGGTATGGAGGCTGGACTGGACTGGATTAGAAGCATGTGAAGACTCAATGTCCGTGAATGTATATTTAACTATGTATGGGTCTGTGTATGTAATCAGAGTGATACAGAGTGATGTGTAGTGAGGAAAAACTATATATGAAATCAATTGTGGACATGAATGACTAAGATTGTGATATATTTTCAAGTGTGTCATGTCTAGATTAAACAGAAATATCCAAACATATTCAAGTATGTTGTAAATTATGGAGCTAGAGAATATGCACTATCTCAACTTTAGAAATAAAATATTTATTTTAAATAAAAATACTATTTGAATATTCAATTTTGTGTAATAGTATTTTATTCAATAAATGTTTGTTTCTGTAAGTGATGTGAAATATAGAATAGTACTGTTTATAAACACATTTATATAGTAATATGTATGTTTGTTATCATCAAACAAAAATCATACTGTTATACTCAACAGGAAAAGGTTACTACCAAATTTTGATACTGAAACCGAACAGTGGTTAACCATCATCAGAGCGGAAGCTAAGCGTTCCTATAGCCGATACCGAAAGCATTAATGGTAAAGGCCTAGACCACATGCTATTGGTACCAAAATGGGTAGTAGAAGCTTGGTACTGATGTAGATAAGATAGCAGCAAGGTACGGTGAAGGAACCCACATACAATGAGTAACCCAGAGTGGTGACGATACCGACATTGAAAGCAATTTGATACAAATGGAAGTAAGGAGGGAAAGCAATTAGCCTGACCTCAAAGCCGGAAGCATGTAGTCCAGTATCGAAGACTAGAGTCAAGAATGAAAATTGAGGACCAATATCAAAAGCACAAAATCAACATGGAAGAAAGTAAGTGTTATCGATAATAATAGGCTTGGTGATGTAGCATAAGATTATATAAATTCAGTGAACAGTGTTTTGACACCAACAATTCTAGTGTCAGTGTCGAATGAAGGGGTTTCGGTAACTAGACAAGCACTTGTGTTGTTTTCCTGATTTGGTTATTTGGTATTGGTGTCCGCTTCTTGGTATTGGCTGTAATGACACAAAAATCACTTGCTTGTGAGTTTTACAATTTCTGCTTTCGGTTTGAAATAATAGCCTTTGGTTTCGGCTTCAATACAGAAATTGTCTACTTTTGGTTTCGAGCTAAGCTTTTGGAATAAGTTTCTTCCAGCTTTCAGCATCAGAACAAGCGGAGTGGTTTCAGTCTGATTTTATATCTACTTTTAGTGTCATCTCTTTTGATTCTTTGTGTTGTTGTTTGTTTTATTTTTAGTATCGAATTGTCTGTATTTGGGTATCTGTATCATTTATTATACTGCCGATGTTGGCCTGTGAATCTGAAGCCTATAAATAGGCGGTTTTGTCTTTGTAAAAAGGAGTTGATTTTGTTAATTGAAAACTTGAATTTCCACCATTGTTGGAGACGTGTTTCTCCATCCCCACTTACAGTATCCACTTGTGGATCAACAACTTGGAAAATCATCTTTTTGGCAGCAACGGATCGATGGAGAGTTCATGATCACATTTTCGACATCTTCTAGACCAACTGAAATTGTGTTTTACTATTCATCTCAAGTTCATCGAGATTACAGTTCTTAGTACCTTTCCGGCACCGTTTTCGATCAAGGAACTGAGAATTATCTTGTTACTTCTACATTAGGTTATTTGGGTATTATCAGTGATTTTAGATTTGTATGAATTTACCTGAGTTCGAATTTCAATTCGAAAGTATGAAGTCTTCTGCTACGTTAGTTTGGTATCAGAGCTAAATCGATTCATTGGTTGGCATTGCCTCAGATTGTTATCAGTTTTGGTTCAAAATTCTTTGCTGGTCATCGATTGAGAGATCACCATTGAATCGAACTCCGAAGAGGATTATCGATCGAAAATAATTCTAAAGCTTTATTGTTGTTCAATTTGGTTTTATGAGATTCAAAGTGTCGTGTTGAAGATTGGATTATAATTGGATCATTGTATTGAGAATTTAGAAGTAGCTCCTTGATTTCTGTTATCGACTGTGTTTGTTTTGATAATTGGTGTAAGGTTAAATATTGCATCTGAGAGTATCGTTCCACACTGTTTCGAATTGATTTCGAATCATTGCGACAACGAATTAGTTGCGATAGTGACTTGGTCATGGAAGCAAGTTGGTTGCGCAAGTAAGTTGGTTATGAAAGCAAATTGGGTTCGATAACGAAGTTGTTCCGATAACAAGTTGGTTGCGACAGCGAATTTGGTTGCGATCGTGAACAGGTTTCGATAGTTAAGTGATTTCAACAGTGAGGTGGTTTCGAAGACTAAGTGTTATCGTTTCATTGTTAAAGCAAGACCGAGCATTTGTTTTTGTTTCAAATTAAAATGTCACCAAAACGTGTAAATAGAAATCGTAATGTTGAAGATTTTTATAGTCAGGAGGATGTAACTTAAATAGAGGACGTCTTAATGCTAGAATTGATGATGGTATTAGACATTTGGATAGAATGATTTGGGATATGAATCAAAATCAAAGGCATAAAACTCCACCTGTATTGAAAAACATGTTCGGTGATGAAGGATATCGTGGAAGTTATCAATCTCCGCATCGAGAAGATAGAGATCGCAAATTCAGACTCAAGTAATGGATAAACGATAGGAATCAGGTATGAGAACAGAAATTCTAGAATTCAAAGGTGGTATGCAAGTTGAAGAATTTCTGGATTGGGTTTTCAACGTAGAAGAAATTCTTGAATATAAGGGAGTTCCCAGAGAGAATCAAGTATGGTTAGTCGCAACAAGATTGAGAGGAAGAGCTATAGCATTGTAACAACCCGAATTTAATAGACCAATTTTTTTTTTTAAATCCCGATCTATCGAAGCTCGAGTCAGCTTGTTTGGTATCTTGTAGAAAAGATAAAGATAATAAATATATCAGAGTTCAATAAGGATCTCACAGTGGAATGAATAAAATATAATATATCAAATATAGCCTTACCAAAGTAATAGTACAGTGTAACCAGTATCCAAAGCTATTATATCTCTGCCACAAACCTAAAATGTGAGTGTGTTATGAGGAGGGGGTTAGAAAACAAAGTTTTGGTGACTGGATAAATTATACATTCTGAAATAACCATACATATGCCATTTAGTTATGTTTTTCTTATTTACTAGGTTGTTTGGGTTAACAACACTCAAGGATTTATACTCATATCGTACCAATCAACATCCAAATAAATTAAACTAATATAGTATATATGAAACTACCCCCAACATATCAAGGTACTCCCCATAGTACCCTCATCGCACGGTCTCCAACGTCATGCCATTGAAGAGTATCCTTCGCCGAACGACATACCGAAATACAATCATCACGCCACGCCATCGCACGGAACTATCATCGCCATGCCATGCAAGCATACAGATTGTCTTATCCAAACTTCTATTTATAATCAAGCCTCAACACGGAGTAATGCCCTAACGTCTATGATATACCGCCCTGTGTGTGTATCTAGACCCTCACACGTATGTATTGTCTACTGTACCCCCGAGTCTCGTAATAGTAATGCATCCAACGCACGGAACTCAATCGGGAGCTTTCTATATCTATATAGGTCTGCTCAAAGGACCTATAATACATATATCCAAATATGGTCTGCTTAATTATGGTGGTTGTGGCCCCTCCCAGTCCCCTCCCTCAAGTAGTGAAAGACTACATCAAGAGCTAAGTAACGCGCCCCTAGCAAATAATCTATCATCCTATTTGGCATGTCCCTCAACCATCGTCTCGTTAGTGAAAGATCGATGGTCTCTCGGTTTAGCGCTAGTCTTTCCTCATCCTACTGACTGCCAATAACAGGTGTCCGATGTTTACTATCCTTAATTTGGTCCTGACCAACTTCTCCCGAGGCCAATCGTCGAATCACCCAATGCCATCTACCATAGTCTTCTGACTGCCAACTCTGCCGTTGTAGTCATGGTATACCCACTGGGTGATATCGAGCTTACACCCACCTCTGCGAGTACATCCTGAGAGTGTACCGCAATAGAGGACCATCACGAAGTACCATACAACGTCCCTTGGAAGACGCATGCTTCCCTCCTACCCCCCAGAGCAAGATAACAGAATGTTAAGATGAATAATCGTATGGGCGTGTTCCTCTCGTGCTTCCAGACACCACGATAATCTACCATAATAGGTTCTTCACCTTCGTACATGCAGACTGGCCCAAGCACATCACGCAATCGTATTTAGACCCTATGTCTAATCTCTTACACTCTCACTTTCTTTATCTTATTAGATTACTAATTAACTTGATTAGCCAATTATTCCCTTTTTGATTCAAGTTATAAGGTTTTCCCGAGCTTTTATATCTCTGTGGAATAGACCCTACTCACTGATTAATCGTACAAGTTTAACTTATTCATGTTTTAAGTTCATTAATAGGCCCATAAAATGTCATTCCCTAGATTGTAACTAACAAAAGTGATCTACAATCTCTTTACATTTTTACCATGTCGTTTACTATCCATTTACATGTTTGCAAGTTCAATAAGATGTTTTACTTAACGTATAATTGAGTATATCTTTTTCCTAGTTCTTATGCTTTCTTATGATATGACTACTTAATATTCAATTAAGTACAACCTATTTCAATCCATAAGTATATTTTATTCTTTTTTTAGTCATAACTTTGTCTTACATAGTAATTACAACTTGTTGTTTACTTATTAACTTAGTTTTCTAACTAAGGTTTGTTAATAAGTTCTCTTTCTATTTACTATAACCCATGTTATAATTCCACTTGTCCCTAGGACAAGCCTACCTATTATATTACATTCTCTCATATAATTAATTATAATGGGTTATGATCCCCGTTCTTCACATTTTCTATTGGTTTCTTAACATTAATCAAACTTTTACTATTATAACATTCTTTTAATTACCGTCTTGTATATTATCATTATTTATAGAAAATATTTCACACACCTTATTAGACTGATCAGTCGAAAGTTATAAAGCTTCATTTACATAACACATATAAATCAAGATCCGTAGTTGCAAGCACTTTCTTTTACTTTCGTCATGAACATACATTTATATTTTTATTTGATTAGTGTGCAAAACTGTAAAAGAATGCCTATTTCACACTAATCCCTTTTCCCCTTTCTTTACTTGCAACTATGTCCTGGTATTTTTACCGTTATGGAAATGTTCCAAATTTTCCCAAATCCATCTAACTCAGTCGACTACAAATTTTCCCTTTTTATTTTCTGAGTTAGATGTTATTTACAATTTCCCAATCACTGTAAATTTTCCATACAAATTAGGCACATCTATTCTTTTTCCATTATTCCTAATTTCTCTGTAATTTGATTTGCAATATATAAAAAAATTTGTTAAACAATAATTTTAGTAACATATTCACGTTTATTGTAAATCCCACAAATTCAGCATACAGTAATTTATAATCCAAACATAATAGTATTGTATAACAATATATTCTTAACATTTATAGGAAATAAATCATATCGCAATGATCACAATTTACTGTTACTTAACATGTTAAGAATAACGGGGAGTGTAAATAGTAAATATAATGTTATCTAAAAGGTATAATTCTAAATCCATTCACCTAACAGCTTTCCAATCCTCGAATATGATCCAGATCTGTTATTCTGTGGCTTCCCTAACTGAATCTATTATTAAAACAACCATGGATTCACAAATATGATGCTAAAAGAAGAGGGAAAGAAAGAGAGAAACCTAAATAAATCAAAATCAAGAACTTACCTCACATTTATCAGAAATTTGAACACCTGTGTCGTAGATTTACATCCCTTATCTTTAAATCTTGAATCAGAAACCCTAAGAACTAATATTCTAATTTCTAAAGTGATTTGGAGAAGAAAGAGAATGGTAGATCCTTGGCAACATCTCAGGAAATATGAGTTTAAAGTTAGGCTCTGCTAGTCTATTTATAGGTGTACAATAAAGTCTTGTCCATTAGATTTAACCACATAAAATCCGAACCATATAATTCGCAAAAACACGTCATCTAAAAACAGATCTACCCCAGGTTGGGTCGATCCCTGTGCCGATCCACCTTAGAGATTGGTCGGCCCCTGGGTCAATACGTAGGTCAAACCCATTGAGACATGGGTCGACTCATCCTACGTCCAAACGCGTTTTTTCCTGACTCGTTTGAATTCTGTTTAACACTAATTAATAATGTTTAATTTCTTGCTTAATAGAACTTATCTGATTTATTTTTTTACAGTTATAATTCATCTTTATGTTTTAAATTTCGAATTTATGCATGTATATATGCATATAACCTTTTACTTCCTTGTCTGTTAAAACCTGCCCAATTAATGTAATTAATAACGCAATTATTTCATTGTTTTATACCTTTTAATGCCTTCTAATTTCACATGAAGTTGTTTTCTTGTCCCTTTTCATTTATTATGCATTTATTACTCTCTTCTCTTAACTTGCAGTTATTATCTCAACATTTGTATTCATGCATATACATATACGCATGATTTTTACTTCTTTTCAAAATTCAAACAGCATTACACCATTATTTATTATATATTTAAAATTCTGGGTGTTACATTCTCTAACCCTTAGGAAATTTCATCCCTGAAATTTGGTAAGAGTAAATTTAAGTTATCCCTCGCATAATTTATGGCCATCACGTGTACATCCAATTTCGCAACCATTTTTGCATTTGTGCAAAGTGTTATACAATATAATAATACATGAATGTGATGAGTGCCTAAGCGGTACCTCCTATGTAAATGCAAATTTCTTGAAAATCTTTTGAAAACATGATGCACACATCCTAAATATGCAGGCAATTTATATATGAATGCAATATTTTGAAAGTCAAAATACTTGTTTGTCCAAATTTTCCGCACATTCTTACAAAATAAGAATTAGTTCATCATATTTTTGCATCTAAACCCCTACTAACCAACTTTAATTTTTCGAATTGTAGAAAATTTTAATTTTCTAAATTCGATTTCTTATGTTATACAAAAGGTGGAAAACGGAAAACTTCACATCTTCCGTTTTTCTTTTATGTATCTTTTCTCTATGTACTTGGATTTTATGCAACTATTATATAAGGATTTCCTACCTTCCTATCCAAGCACTACTTACATAAGAAAATTTACTTTGTTATAAATTTTCTCTTCCAACTTATTATGGAAGAATCCATTTTTTCCTACTTCTTGCACTTTTCCATTTTTCTCAATTGTCATATTTGTTGCTTTATTTTAGCAGTTGTCATCGTTGTTTTTTTTCCTTTAGTTATGTCATTACTCTTTCTCTTTAGCTTATTTAATTTAATTTACTGATCTTAGCTTAGCCTTTAAATAAGCCTAATTCTCTCCAAACTAAAATAAGGAAAACAAGCACACTACACAGCTACTACCAATGGCTTAGAATCCTAGGACCATATCCCCACCGATAAAGGAAAGTCTAAACCACCAGATCTAATAACTTGCTTTCCCACTACCATCTAGAAGTCATGAGTAATCCTTGTTGTGTACTAGCAGTCTCACAACCTAGGATCTATATCGCTTACACTCTACGGGAACTCGCTATTATTCCAAAATAATTCTTGTTATTTACTTTATAGCCTCATAAATTTTCCTTGTCTTTCCTAGTACTAATCCTTACCTAATCCATGATTTAAAAATGTGGTTTGGCTTTATAATTTCATGTTCCTTCCAAAAATTAAAAGCTTCAAAACTTTTCTTATTCTTCATTAAAAAATATATTTTTTCCAAACCATAAAAATGACATCTCATAAAAAAATGCAAATTTTTTTACCCTTTCCCAATTTATAAGGCTCTACTGCCAAACACACTAATCTTAAATACTAGCTTATGGGATCCATATATCTCTATTATAAAATACATTGTACATTTTTCATCTAAACTAATTAATGGTCTCTTATTCTCAAAATTCCATAACTGTTTCTTTAGTGTACATAATTGGTATCCCAATTCTTTTCTTATGTCGCTTTCCTATTTATTTGGTTCTTTTATGGATCTAGGGGTGTGTGTGTGTGTATATATTTAAAAATACAAATACGTTCACCTACTATCTGTATAGGAATCCTAAACCTAATCTCTGAGACCAGATGTGTTGACCATCTTTGTGGTAAAAGCCGCCACAACTCAAGACCGAAGCGCATTATCAAAACCCGATTTAACCTTCTGACCTTGGGATCGACTTTCGTACTCGATCGATCAATTACAGTTCGAACCGAGCCACCTTTATAGTAGGCAAAGATATCATCCTCTAGAATTGGCGAACACCTCCGAAGTCAAAACCAATTGATCATTCGAATCATCCTTGAATGATTGGTTCAAGCCTGAAATGTCGAATTGGAAATATCAGGCCAAATTATGCACTACAAGATGAAGCCTACTCCCAAGGCTACATAATTGGTCAGCTTTGACCTGCACTTCTTTTCATACAATAGAGTTGAAGTTCCACATATGCCACACAACTCGAGGAGAACTATTCATCAGCAGGAGACCGAGTCCCTCTGCTTACAACTATTTTATAGGATCGAGTTACACGTGGCGGACCCCGAAAAAGATGCATGTCACGTTGCATCCAAACTTGGCCTACTTTCTCGCATATAAATAAACCAGTTTCCAGAAATTGAAGGACATCTTGAATCAACGGAAAAATGCTCCTATTCGGCACTCAGCAAATAGTAGGTCGTATACTCCAACCATAACATAAGGATTTTGTGTATAAACCACTTCTTTCTCTACTTTCTTTCAATAAAAAACAACTGTAACATGTAATCGATAGTATAAATAGGGATTATAAAGTGGACGTAAGCTTGGTTGAAGTTGAACCACTATAAAAATAATGTGTCTCCTGTGTTCTTTTACTTTTCCTTGCACTCTGTGAATATTATCGTGTGTGATTAACACACTTTGGGGGTTGATGTCATTAGAACAACTTTTGACATCAACACTTTGGCGCACCTGGAAGGGGCTCGAAACTTTGACCTTTAGTAATTCTTAAAGAAGCAATGGAAAAATGGAAGGAGGACATAACACCTTCTCACGCTCAATCTCAACCTGCTAGTGCAGCAGACGCAGCAGCAATGGCAATAAGCCAGGGGACTTCCTCCCACGAAGGCCTGTCCTAATTCTTAACTAAGGACGAGATGGATGGAGTTCTCACCGAACTCAAGGCTCTAATGGCACATAGAGATGAACTCCTCGCAAAGTAGTAGGAAATGATGAATGATTTCCTCACTCGGATGGAAGGAAGACCGAGCAATAAAGCATCACTTCCTGCAGCAAGTGAAAATGGGGCAACAACTAATCTTCAATCCAATGAAATCCACTCCCCAGATAGGCCTACAAATATACTCCTACCTAGTTCAACTTCACTTCCCGATCAGGCAATTCTAAGATCATCGCTTCCGGCAACCAACGAAGCTGGAGTAGCTACAGTTTCTCTGGTCGGCTAAGGCCAAGCCCTTGATCAGTCGACTATTTTGCCTCTAGTAAAGGAATCGACTCAACTCCCTGGACTAGTCGTTCCTGAATCAGTGCAATCTCTGGGTCGACCAGAACATGGATCGATGCAACCTCTGGTCCGACCTAGTATCTTACCACAAAACTTGTCTTATGCCGCCTCCCGCTTGACCTTCCCAGCACGGCGATCCGAGCTTAGCCTGGGGCAACAACCCTCCGTCTCACCAAGACCACTCTACCATACCAGCTCTCGGTAGGATTGAAGAAAACGCTACTAAAACTCACCATAACTTCACCCCCAAGTGGGGGCAGTACCGAGCCTCGAGTTGGTAACCCTCTCCTAAGCCGGTCCAATCCTACAGGCATGGATATGGTTCAGACCAACACACATGCCAACCCAAGAGCCCCAAACAATCTGGAACATACAACTGAGGTTAGGGACCACCTCAACTCATCCTTCGTGGGCTGAACTAAACTGACCCTAAGAACTCATGGCCAGCTTCCACCCCGCACTGGGATTCTAACCAACGTCCTAATGCAGAATTGGATTCAAGGCAACAGCTCCTTCGGGATGGAAGTCAGGCTGCAAGCATCATCAAATGATTCACCAAAGGCACGTCTTCTTAACAGGATGTCGATAACGTCCTTCATAGTCCATTCACATGGGAAATCAGAAACTCGTGCAATCCACCTGACTTCAAACTTCCGGTCCTTGAACCCTACAATGGCAGGACCGACTCGACCATACATCTCATGTGATACATGTGTCACCTAGAAGTACTATCAGCATCAGTCATTGTCATGGCCAAGTTCTTCCCTCTCTTTCTCACCAATATTGCTGGCACGTGGTTTTAGTAGTTAACAACCGAGTCGATCAACAACTTGGATATGTTGGTCACTCGATCCATCGAACAGTTCATAGTTTACATATCTTGATCAAAGAGCATCATGTTCCTCACATCCATCAAGCAATGGTCCAGCGAGATCCTACACTCTTTCTTAGAATGATTCAATGCAGTAGTAGCATCGGTCGATCGACTCGAGCCACTGATGGTGCTTATGGCCGCCATGGCCGGTGTCCTGGACTGAACTGATTTCAAAATCTCCTACATTGGGATCCTCCTAGAGACATTGGATACTTCTACTTCGAAGCCGATAGATTCCTCCAACAAGAAGATGCCAACTTCGAGGTGGAAAACCTCAAAGTACTCGCTACAAAGAATGGAGGACTGGCCACCGTCGTCCAAAAACAAGGTAATGGGAAAGCCTCAGAAAAGAGCAATAGAAATGTGTGAATCTAGAGAGAGCCCAAGTACGATCAATACACCAAGCTCAACTCCTCCCTACTGGATATATACCTCGACATGCAAGGATCTCTACCTTTTCCAAATCCTCTCAAGAAGGATCCGACCCAAAGAGAATGTGAATCAGGAAAGCACTGTATGTATCATGATATGGCAGGACATGATACCAATTGTAACAACCCGGATTTTCAGAACCAATTAATTTTTTTATTTTAGCTATTTTAATGGATTTTGGATATTTAAAATGATTTATTTTAAATAATAACGACTAAATATTTATTTAAATTGAAGTTAGAACGAATAAATTTATTTTAATTATAAAACGATCCTGAAATGGCGAGGTAGTTTGAAAATTCAATTTTAAATTTCAAATGAATGTACAGGATTCAAAATAAATCGGATTTCAGTAAAACAAGAAATATTTGAATCTGTGTAAGTATATATTTCTAACGAATGTAAAAAATTCAGATTTCATAACAAGAATAAAAATTTTGTCCAGTTTAAAATTCAGAATAGTCGTTATGGAATTTATATATATTATATAATATATAGCCCTTAAAAATAGCAATTTTGCAAACGACCTCGGTTTACGACAAAACAACTTTTGTTGGATCCAAAATTTCAAATTATTGCTAGATTCCAATTTTCATAATTCTTGGAATTAATATGTGAGCGTGGTGAATTTAAACGTGTTTGGTCAATTCAATTTGAATTTAATCGATTGGAAAGTGTTCATTTTACAAATGGTCTCCAAATTCGCTGAAATTAGTTTTGTTAGGACCGTATCATCAAAACATAGCTAGATTTATTTTTGGGTAATTTTTGGAGTCAGTATGTGGCCACAGTAAATTAAAAAGTATGTTTAAATTGAATATATATATATATATATATATTAATTTAAAGAAAAACTAAAAAAAACAATCGAATTGGCTTACGAAACATATCCCATTGTGTTCGGAATGGGAGTAATTAGCTGGGGACGATAGTCGGTGTGATCGATTTGGAGTTCGAACAGAAAAGTTACTTTTATGAAAAAAAATATAAAAAACTCCCTCCTTCCTCTCCCGCGAGCCTCCACATCCCCCTCCGATCTCCTCCTCCGCCCTCCTCCCCTCCCTTTCCTCTCCACTACGCTTCATTCGAAGACCAAGACCCCGGAACTCGAAGAAAACAGCCCTCCCCATTGCAGTCGCGTGCCCCTATCCGCCTCCGATGGACCGCCACCACCGTGCACCGCCCTTCCCGGTCAAGCCGCACCCCCTCCTTCCCTCTCGTCTCTCCTCTCTTCCCATTTGGAGCTCTAATCCCCAAATCGACGCCCACCGCTTGACCGCGACCCCTAACGTTGCCACCTCCGATATTGCACCACCGCTACAACCTTGCGCCGCCCCTCAGGCTGCCCCATTCCGGCCGTGGGCCCCTCCACCTTTGAAAACCCTAAAAATATGTGAGTTTTCTGATTTTATTCTTTGATTTAACGTTGTTAGCAAGTTAAAAATGTGATTTTTAACTAGTTCATGATATGCAAATATTATTAGTAAGTAAAAAATATGTTTTTTAATTAGTGCATGATATGAAATTATTTTTAGAAAGATAAAAATATGATTTTTATATATACAGTGGCGATATAAAAATATGATTTTTATATATATAACAGTGAATTAAAAATATGATTTTTAGTTATGTAAAAATATAATTTTTAGTAGATAAAAATATGATTTTTATCGTATGAATGCCATGAATGAAAGATTCATATTATGGAATTATTTTTAGGAAGATAAAAATATGATTTTTATGTAGACAACATAGAAATAAAAAATATGATTTTTATTATATGAATAGCATAATAAAAATATGATTTTTATTATATGAAGAGCATTATGAAAATATGATTTATATTATATAGATAGCATTATAAAAATGGGATTTTTAAATATATATAGTATTGTTAAAAATATGATTTTTAATATAAATTGCGTGAGACAGATCTCATTGGAAACACGATGAAGGACACAACATGCTGTAACAATTCCAAATCCAAGTCGTTCAAATTAAGAATGACAGAGTGGAAACCAAAGGTGAGAGCTCCTTCTCACTCTATTTAATTTTCAATAAAAAAATATTCTAGGATGCAGACGGGGATTAGAAGCCCCCGACACTATTTATTGTACAAATATGTTATTTGATTTGAATTATAGGAGTTCAACACTCGAATTCGCACAATCACATAAATTGAAAGTGATGTATGGATATTACCGACACACAGATTTCATACTCCGCGAATAGCCATTTATGGCGCCGTAAATGGCATTGCGGTAGTTGAGTATTTATTTATCTGGATGTTCTGCGTGATTTGATTATGGTTGTGAAAGTTGATTTATTTGTTCGGATGTGAATTGGATTGAAATTGGTTTACGTATGGCGCGAGCCAGTGTTAGGCGAGGGATAAGGCTAGACCTTATTCCGGTTCTAGTATCATGTCGTTATGCTGCCGAAATTTTCTAAAATGTGTTAGAAAAATTTAGTTAGTTGAAAATATTATTTTTAGCACATAACTACGATAAATAAAATAATTTTGGGTAGTTAAAAATAAGGTTATACATCCATTTACAAGTTGGACGACTTGTTTATGCTCGCCTATTTTTGTGATATCGATTGGGATGATAATTTGACACATTGCACAACTTCACAAATAATATTCAGTATTTATTGGTTGAAACCCCACATAGGTATTAGGATGATATTTGGCGTACACCAATCCCAATTGTTAGTTATATGTCAATCGATTGGTTGACAGACTATTGTAAGCGTTAATTATTTATATTTAATGCTTATGCAGTTGTGTAAGGCACTCTGGATGTTGGTTGACTATGTATAATTATCGTTGTGTACATGTGTGTATGAAATCCATGTAAATAACATTATATAGTAACTGATTGTGCCTGAATCCAATTCATAAGGAATGAATTTTTTAAAATAAGGAAACATTTTAAAATAACGAATATTTTAAAATAATATTCAGTAAAGGATTAAAATGTGAATTTGATGTTCGATTTTGGATGGACACGAAAATATTGAAATGTGAAGCCGTGTTGATTAGATTTGCGGCATTTTGATGCGAACAATATTTATATAGATTTTATTCATTTAATATTGAATATCCAAAAGGAAATGATTTCAAAATTAGATATTTTAAAAATATTACCATTTAAATATTATAATGATATGGAATATTCATTTTTGATTTAAAATTGAAAACGAAGTTAGAATCGTTTTAAAATGAATTTACAAACGATTTATAAAATACGATTTAAAAGGAAATCGATGAAACATATATAATACATATATTATATATATTTAATGGCCTGAATAGAACGCGTCGCGCCGCGACCATTCACGAATTTCGACCATTGACTTCGAATTGACGTTACGGGAGATCCGACCATCGGATTCCCCTAAAACCATAACCGTTGCGTTCATATCGAAAAGAGCTTTCCAAAGAATATAAGAGATTTGAAATCTAACAGTTGGATTTGGAATTATGTCCAAATCAAATTTGGAAAAGGTCGCTGTAAGTGCAGTTCGATGACCATTTATGGAAATCGACCGAAAGGGCCTTGATAAAATTATTAAAAATATTAATAATTTGTGTAAAATCATAATAAATGATTAGGAAAGAATTAGGATGAAAAATTCCATATTTGAAAAGATAAAAATATATTTTATCGAAATGAACTAGTTGTTAGCTAGAATTATAATCCAATTATTTTTAAATAAACAAATTTGATAGAGAATGGTTTTAATATAACCATAAATTTCCAATGAACAAATTGGAATGGATTTGAATGGAAATCATCTTCGGAATATTTCGATATTGGATTCCATGACTATACTGATATTGTTATGAAAATTTGGAAGATATACATATACACACATCGTTATTTCCGATACGATATTTGTTGGTTTCAGAATTTGATATTGAATATAAGCCAATATAATTTTTATTCACAGCCTTGTATTTAATATCAAATTGGATTTTGGTTTTGTCGTGAATGGTGTCTTCAGTAACACTGTTCTTAAAACCAGTTGAGAAAAGAATAAGTCTTTTAATTAAGATTTAGAGAAGTTTTCCAATTAGTTAATATTTAATTGGAATTGAATAAAAGAATTGGATTTTTGGGTTCATCGTGAATGGTATTTTAAATAACACTTGTTCTTTACCCTGATTAATACTGAAGTTAAGATTTGGAATTTATAAATCTTTATTCTAAGACTTAATATAAATTTTCCAAAGTAAAGTTTTCCAATTTAATATATTAAATTGGAATTGAATGGAACTCGATTTGGTAATAATCAAAATGAGCTTCTGTGGAGGAAGACTGTTAACATATATGGAATTTAAAAGGCTTTATCGTTATTCCATTTATATTAATAATCAGATATGGAAATCGATATCGATTATATATTGATCTATTTTTCCGTGAAGATTCCATAATTAATGGAATGTGATTTTGGGTTTATCGTGAACTGTGTTCTGAATGACATTGGTTCCTTAACCTAGCTAAAGATAGGATTACATGTCTAACATTGTATTTCGAACTGTATTGTTGATCTCCGCTAAATATTTATCTATTTTGTGGCGGGGAATTTATTCTCTTGCTTAACAACCTTCTCTAAGACGTACAAGCTTAGAGGTTATATATCGGCATAAATCAATGATACGATGTAGATTGTCGATGCGACATGTTTGATTTCCCAAAGTTAAGTAATCATTAATAATGATTGTTAGAAGATTAAAACTAAGTGGAGTTTTAATGAATCTTTAATTAGATTGAAATGAGAATGTGATAATTTAAATTATCAAATTTGGGAAATGATCGAGAATGGAGTACCACCAGTTTTACTCCAAGCGATAGTTAAATCTTTAATAGATTTGAACGTGAAATGGTAATTAAATTTACCGATAACACCATGGTGTTAGATATAGAGTATTACCAGTTTTGCTCCATGGGGTGAATAGGTTGGGATTGGGAAATAAAACAAAGATTACTTTGGTAAGGTGCGCTAATTCCGACTAGTTTGGATAAACGTTAATTTGGTCTGAATTGATATCCAAAGGAAGATTAAAGAGTAAATTTAATGAATTTATCTTTGATAAAATTAATGGAAACCTTTCCCTAAAAATATGAATATTTGAATAAAAGAATATTCTGGATTAGAAGGTGGCGTAAGTTGTTTTTTTATAGCACTTGGTTATAAAATACGCGAATTATTCAGAAAGGCCGGGTTTATACCCATTCTGAATAACTGATACGACGATGAAGATGGTGGTTGAAGATCAGAGCTCTTCACATCGTTTGGTTGATTACTGATGTCTTGATTGCACTATACACCTATGACAAGGTAATAAGTGGTGATCGTGCAGATGTACTTGGAGATCGAATGGATATGCGAGGACCTCTCTCCTATATGGACATATGGGACGAGAAATAAGATGCCTACGGTTTTGTTCAGACCCAGAACGAACTAGTAAATGGATGTGTTTATGACATTGGATTTTATTCTGTGTTGATTGATCTCTATTAAATATATACTTGTTTGGTGGCGGAGAATTTATTCTCTTGCTTAACACCCTTCTCTGTGACGTACGAGGTTAGAGGTTATATATCGATAGACATCGGTCGCATGGCGTGAATTGCCTGTGTGGCTTGCTGAGATGAAAATGATCAAGGATTCTATTGAAAAGTAGAGTCTTGTGGTTGATAATCAAAGCAAGGCTTTAAATAGCATAGCTTTGTGTATAGCATTAATTCGTGAGCCTCACACCTCGGTTTGAGACAAAAATGGGAACGGACCGTTGGGAATGCACGACGTTTCCTTCTAGCTATAGGTGGTGTCATGGTATGGAGCCTAGACATTTATTTATTTTTACCTATGTGGGTGATGGATTGCGAGGCACCTCGGATATATCTGTTACTACGGAGCTGATGGGTAGGTCCTATAGGACCGGGAAACGTGTGTTCAGGAATAACTAATCCTCAAACGTAAGGGAGGACCGGCCCAATCGATCCAAGGGTTCACTGTGGGGGATCCTGAGGTATTTGCTAGAGTGTCTTGTATCAGAGAGGAGCCATCCCTGGCCTCGATTTATGACGGAAATCCAATTTCCAATACTACATTTTGATTTTGATTGTAAACCTATATGGCGACATAGTAGGATGGGGTACTATGCCACGTATGATTGATACATTTATATTTGAAGTTGCTTTGACACTATACATATATAGTAATATCAAAATGATTTGTATTAAATGTATCAAGCATGTTTGGCTATTATAAGGTAAAACTCTATTCTCCGGCTTGCATTGCATTATGTGATGGCATCTGAGTTTTATAATAGCTTCATTTTTCCAAAAAGCATTGCGCTGTTTGTTTTATGCACTGGTACTCTTAAAAGGAAACCTGTTCCGTGTTATACGACGTGGTCCCTTGATTTACTTTATTTTAAAGTAAAGATTTAATAATTGTTTTAGTTCTCACACCAGTCCCATGACTGACCTAGAGTTTATTGTTTTAACCTAAACTATGGGTGCCCCTATTTCCATATGGGCAGCTAGTAGTTTTGGTTTTGCAGATATTATATTCACAGGATCTTTGATTTACAGCTGGAACTATACTCGGAAAGCTCTGTATCTGTGTATTTCTTTTAATTGTGTATTGTAATATTTTCCCTCTGCATTGTAATCTTAATCTCTGATATCATATTTTTTAGATGTATATTAATTAATCATAATCTGTTATATTCTTGTTCTCTGATGTAATTGTTGTAATAACCAATGAAATATTCTTCTATTTGCGTTCTGATTTGTCTTGTTCTCAACTCAATCCGGGCTTTCCTTTAAGGGCGAGTTCGGGTCGTTTTACTAATGACTGCAGGCACTTGCGCGATCTCATCGATGATCAGGTTTGACATAGAGAGCTACTCGAGTATGTCAAAAAGTCCGTACTAATCGCACCGCCGCAGCTACCTTCCCAAGCTCTTAAGAACGGTCCCCGTATCTCGCAAAGCGGGAAAGAACTCGAGTCTAGCACCCGCGACATCATCATCAATTGATCTGGTTTAGATCATTGTGGATACTCCCCATTTCTTAAGGTATAATAAATGTATTTTTTTTTTATTTTTCAATAATGTGGTGTGTTGAAGTACACATGTACGGGGTTAGGATTTAATCCCAAGGCGTGCTCTGGATTCGACTATAATCCCACTAGAATTTGTTTTGGGTTTTTGAAACAATCTTTAGCAGCAATAAACTATCTTTCTCGAACATGGAATATGTTTGATAAATACTTTTCTAGGATGTGGCAAAGTCCCTCTTTACAAAACCAAGCACGTTTATGCTCGTCCTCCAGCTACGGTTTATACCCTAATTTACAAAGATGAGTATGGTTTATGCTCATCCTCCGGGTATGGTTTATACCCCACTTTACAAAACTAAGTACGGTTTATGCTCGTCCTCCGGGTATGGTTTATACCCCACTTTTCAAAACCGAGTATGGTTTATGCTCGTCCTTGGGGTATGATTTATACTCCACTTTACAAAATCGAGTATGGTTTATGCTCATCCTCTAGGTATGGTTTATACCGAACTTTACATGACAGAGTATGGTTTATGCTCATTCTCAGGGTATGGTTTATACCCCACTTTAAACTTTTGAGTATGGTTTATGCTCGAATACTAGGGTATGGTTTATAACCTTCTCAATTACAAGCCGAGTATGGTTTATACTTAACACACCAAGAATGGCTTATGCTTGAATATATCGAACAACATCGCTAGGATTTGGCATGTCCATTATAAGCCCTTTTGCATGTAAAATTTGAATCGGCCAGGTCTCGGTCCTTCTGTTGTTCTACAAGATCGATTCAGCATAATCATTGGCTCTTTACATTCTCGGACTCTCGACCTTAATATGATCCTCATGTGATTGTCAGTTTTCCAGCCTTAACACGATCCTCAACGGTTGTTGGTTTTTTAGCCTTAATATAATCATTGTGGGTTGTCAGTTTTCTGGCCTTCATATAATATGGTTCGACGTAACCATGGCTTCCCGGATTTCTATTGGGTCACTATTCAAAATTCTCTGGAATATCCAAAACACATCTTCTTTTTCCAAAAAAGATATGTTCTGGGGGACAAAGCGTTGACCAACATTTTAGCAAAAGCCGTCACAACTCAAGACCGAGACTCATTATAAAATATTGAGCCAACCTTCCGACCTTGGGATCGACTTTCATACTCAATCGATTACGGTTCGAACCGAGCCATCTTTATAGCAGGCAAAGATATCATCCTCCAGAATTGGCGAACACTTCTAAAGTCAAAACCAACCAATCGATCGAATCATCCCTGAAAGATCGGGTCAAGGCTGAAATGTCGGATCGGAAATATCAAGCCAAATTATGCGCTATAAGACGAAGCCCTACTCCCAAGGCTAAAGAATTGGCCAGCTTTGACCTGCACTTCTTTTCATACACCAGTGTTCATATTCCTCGTATTCCACACATCTCGAGGAGAACTCTTCATCGGCAGGAGACCGGGTCCCTCTGCCTATTACTATTTTATAGGATCGAGTTACACATGGCCGACCCCGAAATAGATGCATGCTACGTTGAATTCAAACTCGGCCCACCTTCTCGTCTGTAAATATACTAGTTTCCAGAAATGGAAGGACATCTTGAACCAACAGAAAAAAGCTCCTATTCGGCAATTCGCAAATATTATGCCATATGCTCCTACCATAACACAAGGATTTTGTGTATAAACTACTTCTTTCTCTACTTTCTTTCAATAAAAAACAATAGTAACCTGTAATCGACAGTATAAGCAAAGATTGTAAAGTGGACGTAGGCTTGGTTGAAACCGAACCACTATAAAAATATTGTGTCTCCTGTATTCTTTTACTTTACCTATCACTCTTTGAATATTATCATGTGTGATTAACACACTTTGGGGGTTGATTGTCAGTAGACCAACTTTTGAAATCAATAGATGTAACAATCCAAATTTCGACAAACCATATTTTTTCAAAAATCCTAATCTATCAAAGCTTGAGTTGGCTTGTATGGTATCCTGCAGAAAAGGTAAAGATAATAAATATATCACAGTTCAGTAAACATCTCACAGTAGAATGGATAAAATATAATATAATCGAATATAGCCTTACCAAAGAAATAATACTGTCTAACTAGTATCCCAAGCTGTTATATCTCTACTACAAACCTAACCCGCGAGTGTATTATGAGGAGTGGGCCAGAACACAAAGTTCTGGTGACGAGACAAATTATACATTCTGAAATAACCCTACATATGCAGTTCTGTTATGTTTTCTCACTTATTAAGTTGTTTGGTTAACAACACTCAAGGCTTTATACCCACATTGTACCCATTTACTTCCCAGTAGATTAACCTAGTATAGTATATATGTAGCTAACCCTAACATATCAAGGTACTCCCCATAGTACCCTCATCGCACGGTCTCCACCATCATGCCATGAAAGCGTATCCTACGTCGGACGACATACGGGAATTCAATCACTACGCCACGTCACCGCACGTAACCTTCATCGCCATGCCATGCAAGCGTACAGATCGTCATATCCAAACTCCTCGGTCGAATCAAGATTCAAAAAGGTGTAATGCCCTAACATATATGATACACTATCCGGTGTGTGTATCTAGAGCCTCACATGTATGTACTATCTATTGTACCCCGAGTCCCGTAATAGGGTTGCATCTAATGCACAGAACTATGTCGGGAGCTTTGTATATCTGTGTTAATCCTCTTAAAGGACCTATAAGACAAATATCCAAGTATGGTCTACTTTTTATGGTGGCTGTGGACCTACCCAGGCCCCTCCCTCAACTAGTGAAAGACTACATCAAGAGCTAAGTGACGTGCCCTAGCAAATAATCTGTCATCCAATTTGGTGTGTCCCTCAAACAACGTCTCGGTAGTGAACGATCGATGGTCTTTTGGTTTAACTTCAGTCTTTCTGCATCCTACTGGCTACTAATGACAGGTATCCAGTGATTACTATTCGTAGTTTGTTCCTGACCAGCCTCTCTTGGGGCCAATTGCCGAATCACTTAACACCATCCGCCACAGCCTTCTGACTGCCAACTCTACTGTTGCAGTCAAGGTATACCCACTGGATGGTATCGCACAGACCCCTCCTCTACGAGTACATCCTGAACATGTACCACAGCAGAGGACCATCACGGAGTACCCTATGACATCCCATGGAAGCTTCGTGCTTCACTCCAGTCCCACAGAGCAAGCTAACAGAATGTCAAGAAGAATAATCCAATGGACGTGCTCCTCTCGTGCCTCCAAACACCACGATGATCTACCTCGCTGGGTTCTTCACCTTTTGTATGTGCAGACTAGTCCAAACGCATCACATAATCGTGTTATTAGATCCTATGTCTAATCTCTTACCCTCGCGCTTGCTTTATCTTATTAGATTACTAATTAACTTGATTACCCAATTAATCCCTTTTTATTCAAGTATAAGGTTTTCCTGTGCCCCTTATATCTTTGAGGAATGAACCATACTCGCTTATTTATCGTACAAGTTTAACTTAATCATGTTTTAAGTTCATTAATAAGCCCATAACATGTCATTCCCCTGATCGTAATTAAAGAAAGTAATGTACAATCTCTTTACATTATTACCATGTCATTTACTATCCATTTACATGTTTATACGTTCTATAACATGTTTTACTTAATGTATAATTAAGTATATCTTTTTCCCAGTTCTCTTGTTTTCTTATGACATGTCTACTTAATATTCAATTAAGTACAACTTATTTCATTCCATAAGTTTAATTTTATTCTTTCTTATTTAATCGTAACTTTGTCTTACACTGTCATCACAACTTGTTTTTGTTTACTTATTAACTTAATTCTCCTAACTAAAATTTATTAATAAGTTCTCTTTCTATTTACTATAACCCATGTTATAATTCCAATTGTCCCTAGGACAAGCCTACCTATTATATTATATTCTCATATAATTAATTTTAATAGTTTATGTTCCCCGTTCTTCACATTTTCCCTTGGTTTCTTAACATTAACAAAAATTTTAATATTATAACGTTCTTTTAATTACTTTCTTGTTTATTTTCATTATTTATAGAAAATATTTCACACATCTTATTAAATCGATCATCAAAAAGTTATAAAGATTCATTTCCATAACACACATAAATCAAGATCCGTAGTTGTAAGCTATTTCTTTTAATTTCGTCGAGAATGTACATATATCTTTTTTATTTGATTAGTGTACAATACAGTAAAAGAATCCCTATTTCACATTAATCCCTTTTTCACCTTCTTTTCTTGCAACTACACCCTAGTATTTTTACCGATATGGAAATGTATCAATTTTCCCAAATCCATCTAACTCAATCGACTACAAATTTCCCCTTTTTATTTTCTGAGTTAGATGTTATTTACAATTTCCCAATCATTGTAAATTTTCCATACAAAATAGGCACATATATTCTTCTCACATTATTCTCAATTTCACTGTAATTTGATTTGCAATATACCCATTTTTTCATTAAACAACAATTTCGGTAACATATTCATGTTTATTGTAAATCCCACAATTTCAGTATTACAGTTATTTATAATCCAAACGTAATAGATTTGTATAACAGTATATTCTTAACATTCATAGGAAATAAATAATATCGCAGTTATGACAATTTACTATTGTTTAACATGTTTAGAATAACGAGGAATGTAAACAGTAAATATATCGTTATCCAAAAGGTATAATTATAAATCCACTCATCTAACAGCTTTCCAATCCTCGAATCTGATCCAAATCTGTTATTCTGTTGCTTTCCTAACTGAATTTCTTATTAAAACAACCACATATTCACAAATATGACACTATATGAAGAGGAAAAGAAAGAGAGAAACCTAAATAAATTATATTCAAGAACTTACCTTATGTTGATCAGAAATCTAAACACCTACGTTGTAGTTATACATCCCTTATCTTCAAATCTTCAATCAAAACCCTAAGAACTAATATTATGATTTCTGAAAAGATTTGGAGTAGAAAGAGAATGACAGAGCCGTGGTAGCATCTCAGAAAATATGAGTTTAAAGCAAGGCTCTACTCGTCTATTTATAGGTGTACAAGAAAATTTGGTCCACCGGATTTAACTACATTTAATCTGAACCTTATAATTCAGAAAAACATGTCATCTAAAAAAAGATCTGCTCTTGTTTGGGTTGACCTACCTTAGAGGTGGGTCAACACATGGATCGACCTACATGAGACTTAGGTCGACTCATCCTGGGTCCAAATACATTTTTTCCTACCGCGTTTGAATTTCATTTAATGTTAATTAATAACATTTAATTTCTTGCTTAATATAACTTATCTGATTTATTATCTTCCAGTTATAATTTATCTTTAAGTTTTAAATTTTAGTTTTTTGTGTATATATATGCATATAACCTTTCAATTCCTTGTCCGTTAAGAACTTCCCTATTAATGTAATTAATAACGCAATTCATTGGTAATTTTATACCTTTAAATGCATTCTAATTTCAAATGTTGCTATTTTCTTAACCCTTTTTCATTTATTATGCATTTATTACTCTCTGCTATTAACTTGCACTTTTTATCTCAACATTTGTATTCATGTGTATACATATGCACATAATTTTTATTCCATTTCAAAATTCAAACAACGTTGTACTATCATTTATTATTTAATTAAAATGCTGGTTGTTACAAGCATGGTGGCGATAACTTAAGTTGACTTGATTAAGAGTGGGAAAGCTATAGGTGATTACATAGGAGAAGATGAAAAAGTTGATAAGGGTTACATTTCTACCTTACAAATATCAATCGCTAATGTATCAGTGATTACAGAATCTACGGCAAGGCACTCGTTTAGTTAATGATTACATGGAGGAATTTTTTCAGTTACTTGCCCGTAATGGTATATCAGAGACCAAGGAACAATTGACTACAAGGTATATAAGAGGACTTCAGGTTCAAATTCAGGATATGGTCAATGTGTTTGATTTGAAATCTGTTGCTATGGCACATCAGAGAGCTCTTGCATGGGAAAAGCAGGGTAGACGTGGAGGTAGTTACTTGACTAACAGTCACGGTAAGAACATTGTTAGTGGTGCTCCAGTTAATAAACCAACTATTCGAAATCCAACCAAGGCAGTAATATGAAGTGTTTTAATTGCTAAGAATTTGGTCACAAAAGTTCTGAATGTATTAAGCAAAAGAAGAGAACTATGGTCACAGGCGAAAGTGAAATATGCAATGGAGAGGTAGAGATAGATTTCTCAACTCCACCACGATTTGACGAAGAACCAGAAGAAATTGTGACTGGTGATGAAGGTCATAATTTGATGATAAAAAGGGCTTGTCTAACTCCAAAGTCAACCGATGATTCATAATGGTTAAGGAGCAACATTTTCCAATCTACATGAACGATTTTAGGAAAAGTGTGTCGGTTCGTGATTGATGCGGGAAACTATGAAAATATCATTTTAGAGGAGTTTATTCAAAAGCTTGGAATCAAGAGAGAACAACACCCTCGACCTTACAAGCTCGCATTGTTTAAAAAAGGAGGAGAGGTAAAGTTTCAAATGGTGCTTTTATTGCTTTTTCTTATAAGGACGAAATTTGGTGCGATGTTGTGAATATGGATGTATGCCATTTTTTGTTGGGGAGGCCATGAAAATATGACAGGGCTGTGCAACATTGTGGGCGCGCAAACGGCTATAGTTTCATATTCGAAGGCACTAAAATCACTTTAGTTCCAAAGAGGCATATTCAAGGTGAATGAAAGAACCCTTTTAGCAATTTCACATGAAATTGACTAATTAACCAGCGTAGTTAAATTCCTGGGTTCAGCTCTTTCTAGGGTTTCACATACAATTGGGTAATTTAGGTTTTAATTTTTTCTCTCTCTCTCCAAGATCCACCTCACTAGTATATACATACCAGTTTATGCATAGTATAATCAGTCACTTGATTATAATTTTCTTTTCTATATAAATAAATCAAAATTATTGGTCTATCAAATAAAATGATTAAACAAGGGTTCTATCCCTTATTTTGACACGGCATAATGAATGTAGTTCCAATTGCCTCAAATGTTTAATTCAGCCAAACTATACGGTTCATAATTCCTGTATACTTTCAACATAATTCAATCAAGGATAACTGAATTGATTAGACAAATATATCAAAGGCAAAAATGTATATATTCACTTTGTAGTTATAACTGGTCACTAACCTTTATGTGGCTTAAGATATGATCTAAACTTATATTATTAGCTATCATTTCCCTAAATGTACTTCTACGAGTGGCTGTGCACTTGAACCTGAAATGAATCTTCTGGTTATCCCTGATTCTTTATGGCTAAAACAAGCATGTCATTTGAATAAGTTAGTGCACTATGCAGAAGAGGTTGTGCCATTTTACATGTTCAAATTTCACCTTTACATGTAGTAGTGCACTACATGTATCAAGGGTCATTGCATGGAGCACACTCCCCTTTTGGATAGCTACTTTCAACTAATTGTATTCATGCCTTGTTTTCCACGAAAGTCCAGTAATAAAATTCATGAGAAAAAGTATATACATCTATATTTAAATACCATTCTCCTACTTAGCTAACATCAACATATTACATAATCATCTGATAGATTTAAGTCTGGAACCACTTAATTCGCTAATTCATTAAGTCATTACATCAACAAAGAGGGAAAATATCCTACTTAACACATTAACAAACTAGTTCTTTCTTAAGCATAATTTCAGTAATAAATAGCAAGCATAACACTTCATTCATCTAGCAATCCCTTCCATACTTTCTTTTGTTAACTTTCATATTTCCTACAGATGCATTAGAGGCTTCCCCATTGAAGTTGAGGCAACCCCATATGCCATTGAGCAAACATTGTCAAACATATGTCTGGTATGAGCAAATCTGGATTCATATAAAACTGGTTGTTACCATATATTTATTTCTACTTAGTTCTTCAATAAAACCACTTCATCATCCAGATTGACAAATGCTAAACTTTACATAGAAAACTTTCAAGATCTTTAACATGTGTATCTCAGCTTAATACAATGCACACGTTCATAGGAATTCATACATAATTAAGCAAAAATCTGGTTTATATATTAGTACCTAATTCCCTCTTTAGCATAACAAAACATTTACTTTTCCCTAACCTCCATTCACTCCTTCAGGTTATCAAATTATTCTTTTCTTGAGTCCATACCCTTACATTGAACACCATTGTGCACATTATGTGGGACCCCCTACCTATTAACCCATCACACTAAGGCCTCAGGACATTAACATTCCATGTACATGCCTGGTCTTGCCACTTGAATCCCAGATAGATCAATGTAATCATATGATTAAAATAACCATACTGGCTCCATTAATTTCATTAAGCTATTTATTTATTAATCTGCTATTTCATTCTTCTATATTACCTAACCATTCCCAGGGTCAGTCCCACAGATTAATGTACCCTCAATATAACATATATAACAATGGTTTCACCTTTTCACAAGTGTTCTATATGCAATGCAACATTAAACATCCATGCCCAAAAATACTTAGGACTTCACAAAACTACCTCATGTAGTAAATAAACAATCATTCATAATAGTTTTCATGGCACATAAAATTTCCTTTTTACTTACTTGTAAATCTGTATTTTCATTAAGTATTGTTGAGAGCATATGATTAGAGCCATGGGGTGCCTCCAGACCACATAATTTCTTAAGAACTCCTTTTATAAAAAGTAAGCTTCCAGAAAATATTAAATAATAAAGAGGATCAGCAAATATCTAACAGATTTCTCCTCTTTACTCTTAATATATGGAAGTAGACATAAGCATGAGACTCTCTTGTTCATATTGCCGTACTTCCCATCAAATCCTACCTCTCAACAATATGTTCTCTATCATTTTCACATACATAGTTTCCATATTCCGATAGTGACATAAAATCATTTTAGCAATATAGTTATTACTGCCTTAACAAAGATGAATCATTTCCTGAATAAACACTAAATGGTTACATTAATAAAAAGAGCTGCCTTGAAGGACTTAATGCCATAAATATAGCTTATACTCACAATAATGTTTCCACCTTAAATACTTGATGATGGCTCGAGCTCCTAGGTATTGCAGGTGCTATTTGTTTAAGGTTTTCCTTTTATCCAGCCAAATAGTACAACTCCTAAGCCTAGTGTTTTTATATTGGGTAAACTAGGGTTTCTAGGCTGCCTAATGTCATATTTACCCTATTAAGGGAAATCATTTGTTGATCATGCAAAAACACTCTCATCTTTACCCATTCTACTTTTCATGTATTAAGAGAAATACCCTATACCCTACTGCACTGTGTCGTTTACTTTTAGCTAAAGTAGGTATTTTAAATTCCCATTATTGCCCCCACTTCCATGCTTCCTGCATGATTCACTCAGTAATGAATTATAAATGTGTACATATCCATTTTTCATAGTCCATGTATGTGAGGGTTTCTAATTATTATCCTGCATTTTCTAAGGTTCATCTATATTCCTATGCAGGCTTCACAGGTTAATTAAACCCAAATATGCACTTTTCTTAAATATTTATAAGGATTAAATGATAAAAATAAAATCAGTAAGTATGTCATCTTATTTCCCACGTATAAAATATTCTTGTGTGCCCTGCACCACATATAAATGCACATATGCACTCATCATATGTGCCTCATATTCACACATATAAATCATCATTATCTAGTGTTAACAAATGAGATATTTCTGGGTTACCACAGTTTTCCCTTCTTTTAGAATTGTGTCCTCCAATTTAGCATAATTCATTAATCCCAACTCTTTTAATCATTAATCCCTGATTAAAATTTCCCTTTATATTTTACTGCATTTTTTAACATACTTAAATTAAATCAGAGGGTTAAGTACCTTTCTCCATTCAGAAAACACTTTAGGATACTTGATCTTGATTTCATTTTCTACCTCCCAGGTACAGTCGTTGGGATCAAGACTCCATTGAACATTCACAAGCTTTACCACTTTATTCCTCAATCTCTTTTCTTCCTTGCTTACAATCCCTACTGGTCGCTCTCATACACCAAGCTAGGGTTAATCTTCTATTTAGTAGTTGTTTTTAGCATGGTCATTTCATCATGTACCCATCTTCTTAACTGAGATGCATGAAAAACATTGTGTATTTCTCCCATCTCCTCTGGTAACTCCAGTTTATAAGCTCCTGATCCTATTCTTTCCATTATTTTGTATGGTCCAATGTATCTAGGAGTTAGTTTGCCCTGTTTTCCAAACATGAAAATCCTCTTCATTGGAGATACTTTTAAAAAAAATCACTAACCATATATTCTACCCGTTTCCTCCTTTGATCATCATACATTTTCTGCCTGCTTTGTGCAGCAGCCATCCTCTTTCTTATTAAAGAAAATTCATTAGATGTTTCTTTCACATGTTCAAGCCATAATATAATTTTATCCCTAGCTTCTACCCACTTACAGGTGATAAACAAGGCCTCCCAAATAAGGCTTCAAAGGGTGCCATCCCTATTGTTCTCTGATGGCTGTTATTATAAGAAAATTCAGCTAAATGAAGATAATCCTCCCAGCTACCTCCTAGTCTAACACACATGCTCTCAATATATCTTCAAGCATCTTGTTTACTATTTCAGTCTGCCCATCTGATTGTGGGTGGTAGACTGTACTCATATTTAATTCTTTACCCATTGCTTCCTGAAAACTACTCCAAAACCTGGAAGTAAACAATGTGTCCCTATCAGTTACAATGGATTTTGGAACATCATGCAGTCTCACTATTTCTTTCTTGAATAATTGAGCTAATTTGGGTGCACTTCGCTCTAATTTTATAGATATGAAATGTGCTACTTTTGTCAACCTATAAACCACTACCCAAACACTATCATTGCCTCTTTTTGACCTTGGTAAACCATATATAAAATCCATGGAAATTTCTTCCTATTTCCATTTAGGAACACTTAAAGGTTGTAATAATCCAGATGGCTTTTGGTACTCAACTATAATTTGTTGGCAAACAATACATTCAACTACATATTTTTCTACATCCCCTTTCATGACTTTTCACCAAAAATTTCTTTTTAAATTATTATACATTTTTTGTTCCTCCTGGGTGAATAGTGTACTTACTTCTGTGGTACACATCCAATATTTCTTTCTTTAATTCTGCATTCAAAGGAACACATAATCTCTTCTTATTTCTCAAATATCCTTGATCATCAATTTGAAAATCCTCCACTTCCTCTCCTTTAGCTAAAAGAATTTTCTTCTCCTTTAAAAATGAATCTTGATCCTGTAGTTCTCCTACCCTTTTAACCAAATTAGACTGGATAATAATAATACTTAATTTCCCTTGATTCATTGGTCCATTGGCCATATCCTTTGGTATTTCTCTAGTGGAACCTTTTATATCCACTTAAGAGTGTAAATATAAAGTCCTGAATTCATCCTTCATTAATGCATCTACTCTGGCATGTTGCCTACTTAATGCATCAACAACCTTATTAGCTTTTCCAAGTGTATACAATATATCAAAATCATAAGTTGCTTGGAATTCTACCTACCTGTGTTGTCTTATGTTTAAATCCTTTTGAGAAAAAATATATTTTAGTGATTTATGATCAGTATATAATTCGAATTTTGCTCTAATAAATAATGTCTCCATAATTTAAGAGCATAAACCACTACAGCTAATTCTAAATCATGTGTAGCATATCTCATTTCATTTACCTTTAACTGTCTAGAAGCATAAGCTATTACTTGTTTAACTTGCATTAAAACAGCTCCTAGCCCACTTCCACTTGCATCAGTGTATACAATTAGCCCTTCATTGCCTGCTAGAACCTTCAACAATGATGCTTCAATCAGAGATACTTTCAGTTTCATGAATGCTCCTTCACACTTCTCTGTCCAAACAAATGGATGGTCTTTTCAGGTCAATTGTGCAAAAGGAATGGCAATCTTTGCAAAATATTTTATGAACCTTCTATAATAGCTGGCCATACCCATAAATGATCTTACATAACTAACTGTACTGGGTCTTTTCCAAGCTTGTATTGCCATTACCTTGCTGGTATCCACTGAAATCCCTTTTTCAGAAACAATGTGACCTAGAAAACTAACTTCATTTTTCCAAAAAAGTGCATTTAGAAAATTTTTCTTTAAGGTCATATTTTCTTAATCTGTTCAATACCAAATGCAAATGTTGTTTGTGTTCCTCCTATATTTTAGAATATATCAGGACGTCATCTATGAAGATTAAAACAAACCTATCTAAATATCTCTAAACATTATGTTCATCAAGTCTACAAAGTATGATGTGGCATTTATAAGTCCAAATGGAATAACTAAGAACTCATACAATCCATACCTTGTATTGAAGATTGTATACTTAATACTCCCCTCTTCTACCTTCATTTAATGAAAGCCAAATGCTAAGTCCATTCTTAAAAATACTTTAGCACCTCCCAATTGGTCAAAAAGATCATCTATCCTTGGTAATGGATATTTACTCTTTATTGTGACTTTGTTAAGCTCTCTATAATCTATACACATTCTCAGTGTACCATCATGCTTCTTAACAAAGACCATTAGTGACCCCCCAACAAGAACAACTTGACCTTATGAAACCCTTTTCCTCCAATTCTTGCAACCGCTTTTTCAATTCAGTCAACTCCTTAGTCCCCATTCTTTTTGGCTTCTTTATTATGGGACATGCACCAGGAATTAATCTTATTTGAAATTCAACTGGCCTATGGTGAGGTACCCCCTTTACTTCTCCAAATACATCTGGATATTGGTTCAATATAGGCACTTGTTCCAATGTTAATTCTTATTCTTTAATCCCTAGAGTATTAAAATGTTTAAACCCTTTTTATTTATTTGTTTCACACCATACTAATACGCTTTTACCCCCATCAGTTTTCAAAGAAATTATAGAATGTTCTAAATTAGTGATAACCTTATAATTTTTCAACCAATCACCCCTAGTATGACTCCTTTACCCAGGTGATTTAACACATATAAATTAGAAGTAAAAAGGCTACCATTAAAATTTAACTCTAATTGTAACACATCATTCCTAGCTCATATGGGCTACCTAATAGGCTGGTTACATATTAGGGTTTTCAACTATTATGCAAGTCAACTTTAACTGTTGTACTATGTCAGAAGAAATCAGTGAGTGTGTAGCTTCAGTGTCATATATCACATTTATAATAATCTGTTTGATAAGTATTATACCTTCCACTTGTCCTTACACCTCATTGTTTTAGCTAAACACTGACTTGCCTTTTCCTTCTAAAGCTCCAACTCTTCCTTGTTTATACTCAGGGTAGTTTCTCTTCAAATGTCCCTCCTTTCCACAATTAAGGCATTTAAAAGTGGCAACCTGTCCTGCTTGGCATTTGGATTTAATGTGGCCCTCCTTTCCATTGTTATAGCATATAACTTTATTCTTACCATCAGTTGCAGGAGAAGCCTCACTACCTTTCTTGTGTACTGTATCAATTTTCTTTTTCTCATATGGTTGGAACCTATTCTTTCCCTTCTTCTTATTATTATTCTTCATGCTTTTCTAAACTTTTCTCTAGTATTGTCATGTTGCTCAAATCTTAGAGTCAGATTCAACACTTGATCAAAGGTTTTATCAGTATATGGCAACATTGATCTGTTGGGGCATGCATTTAATCCATGTATGTACCTGCCATTCTTTGAAGTTTCATCAGCAACCAACATTTGTCCATTCTTAGACAGACTCTCAAACTTTTGAGTGTATTCTATAAAACTCATACCTCCTTGTCTTAACCAAATAAATACTTCCAACAAGTATGCCTTTGCTGATGCAGGTACAAACCTAGCCTCCAACATCTCCTTGAATTGATCCCATGTAATCTCATTTTCTGGCCTTCCTACTATGATTACCTCCCACCAGTCCAAGGCTGCTTCTCTCAATTTCCTGGAAGCAATTTGCCTCTTTTTCTGATCATCCACCTGCATATCATTGTAAACTCTTTCCAGTGTCCTTAACCAAGTCTGGACCCCCATAACCCCTTTGGTTCCGTCAAAGCTCTTGCCTCTTAAGTGTGTGTAAGTTTTTAATGACTTAGAGAGCTCTTCATGTGGGTTGTTATGTCCAGGGTTCACTCCTACCCTTAAAGCCCTTACAAAATCTTGCATATTCACCATTTGGGGGTGCATTGGAAGTTCCAGCATTTGAGTATGGCCTTGGTCCTAGCATGGTTGTCTATAAACAATCATGAATAAATCAGTTCAAATATTTTCTTTATTCTTTGTAGTTTTTATCAATGTCTGCCTCATTATCATTTTATACGTTATTTATTATAATTCCTTATGTTATCATACAAATACTTATAACTGTGTAGTTTTGCAATGTAGCTCTGATACCAACTGAAAGAACCCCTCTAGCAATTTCACATGAAATTGACTAATTAACCAAAGTAGTTAAATTACAGGGTTCAGCTCTTTCTAGGGTTTCACATACAATTGGGTAATTTAGGTTTTAATTTGTTTTTTTCTCTCTCCAGGATCCACCTCACTAGTATATGCATAACAATTTATGCATAGTATAATCAGTCACCTGATTATAGTTTTCTTTTCTATATAAATAAATAAGAGTTATTGATCTATCAAATAAAATGATTAAACAAGGGTTCTATCCCTTATTTTCAAATGGCATAAGGAATGTAGTTCTAGTTGCCTCAAATGTTTAAATCAACCAAAGTATATGGTTTATAATTCCTGTATACTTTCAACATAATTCAATCAAGGATAATTGAATTGATCAAGCAGATATATCAAAGGCAAAAATGTATTTATTCACTCAAATACATTTTCGTAGTTCTAACTGGTCACTGACCCTAATGTGGCTTAAGACATGATCTAAACTTGTATTATTAGCTATCATTTCCCTAAATATACTTCTATGAGTAGGTGTGCGCTTGAACCTGAAATGAATCTTTAGGTTATCACTGGTTCTTTATGGCTAAACCGAGCATGCCATTTAAATAAGGTAGTGCACTATGAAAAAGAGGTCATGCCAATTTACATGTTCAAATTGCACCTTTACATGTAGTAGCATTGCACTACATGTATCAGGAGTCATTGCATGGAGCACACTCCCCTTTTGGATAGCTACTTTCAACTGATTGTATTCATGCCTTGTTTTCCATAAAAGTCCAGTAATAAAATTCATGAGCAAAAGTATATACTTCTATATTTAAATACCATTCCCCTACTTAGCTAACATCAACAAATTACATAATCATCTAATAGATTTAAGTCTGGAACAACTTAATTAGCTAATTCATTAAGTTATTACATCAACAAAGAGGGAAAATATCTTACTTAACACATTAACAAACTAGTTCTTTCTTAAGCATAATTTCAGTAATAAATAGCAAGCATAACACTTCATTCATCTAGCAATCCCTTCCATACTTTCTTTAGTTAACTTCCATATTTCCTACAGATGCATTAGATGCTGCCCCATTGAAGTTGAGGCACCCCCATATGCCATTGAGCAAACATATTCAAACATATGTCTGGTATGAGCAAAACTAGATTCATATAAAACTGGTTATTCCCATATATTTATTTCTACTTAGTTATTCAATAAAATCACTTCATCATCCAGATTAACAAATGTTATACTTTACATAGAAAACTTTTAGGATCTTTAACATGTGTATCTCAGCTTAAAACAATGCACACATTCATAGGAATTCATGCATAATTAAGCAAAAATCTTGTTTATATATCAGTACCAAATTTCCTCTTTAGCATAATAAAACATTTCCTTTTCCCCAACCTTCATTCACTCCTTTAGGTTATCAAATTATTCTTTTCTTGAGCCTATACCTTTACATTAAACACCATTTTGCACATTGTGTGGGACCCCCACCTGTTAACGCATCACACTAAGGCCTCAGGGCGTTAACATGCCATGTACATGCCTGGTCTTGCCACTTGAATCCCAGACAGATCAATGTAATCCTGTGATCATACTAACTACACTGGCTCCATTAATTTCATTGAGCTATTTATTTATTAATCTGCTATTTCATTCTTTCATATTACCCTACCATTCCCACGGTCAGTCCCACAGATTATTGTGCCCTCAATATAACATACATAACAATGGTTTTACCATTTCACAAGCATTCTATATGCAATGCAACATTAAACATCCGTGCCTAAAAATACTTAAGACTTCACACAACCACCTCATGAAGTAAATAAACAATCATTCATAACAGTTTTCATGTCTCATAAAATTTCCTTTTTACTTACTTGTAAATCTGTATTTTCACTAAGTGTTGTTATGAGCATATGAGTAGAGGCATGGGGTGCCTCAAGACCCCATAATTTCTTAAGAACTCCTTTTATAAAAAGCAAGTTTCCAGAAAATAATAAATAATAAACAGGATCAGCAAAAATCTAACACATTGCTCCTCTTTACGCTTAATATATGGAAGTAGACATAAGCGTGAGACTCTCTTGTCCATAATGCCATACTCCCCATCAAATCCTACCTCTCAACAATATGTATTCCTATCATTTTCACGTAAATAGTTTCTGTATTCCAATAGTGACATAAAATCATTTTGGCAATATAGTTATTACTGCCTTAACAAAGATGAATCATTTCCTGAATAAATACCAAATAGTTACATTAAGGGCTTCCTTGAAGGACTAATGCCACAAAAAAAGTTTATACTCCCAATAATGTTTCCTCCTTAAACACTTGATGAGGGCTCGAGATCCTAGGTACTGCAGGTGCTATTTGTTTAAGGTTTTCCTTTTATCCAGCCAAATAATATAGCTCCTAAGCCTAGTGTTTTTATATTGGGTAAACTAAGGTTTCTAGGTTGCCTAATGTCATATTTGCCCTATTATGGAAAATTATTTGTTGATCATGCAAAAACACTCTCATATATGCCCATTCTACTTTTCATGTATTAAGAGAAATACCATATACCCTACTGCACTGTGTCATTTACTTTTAGCTAAAGTAGGTATTTTAAATTCCCATTCTTGCCCACACTACCATGCTTCCTGCATGATTCACTCAATCATGAATTATAAATGTGTACATATCCATTTTTCATAGTCCATGTATGTGAGGGTTTCTAACTATTATCCTGCATTTTCTAAGGTTCATCTATATGCCTATGCAGGCTTCACAAGTTAATTAAACCCATACATAAACTTTTCTTAAATATTTATAAGGATGAAATGATAAAAATAAAAACACAATTTCTATGCCTTATATCGGGAAGTTTATGATTGTTTACTTCGATCATATTCTTATCCACAGTGTTATTCAAGAGTAACATCTACAACATTTATGTGCAGTTTAGATCATCCTTCTACAAGAACAATTTTATGTTGTGACAAAGAAATGTACGCTCATGACTCCAAGTATACTATTTTTGGGATACGTGGTTTCCGAAAAGGGTTTGCAGGTTGACCAGAGTAAAGTAATGAAAATCAGAGATTGGCCACGGCCGAAGGCAATTACGGAAGTGCGTAGTTTTCGTGGTTTGGCCTTTTTTACATGCAATCCATTCCACATTTCAGTAGCATTATGGCTCCGGTGATAGATTGTATGAAAGACAAGCACTTTGTTCGGATGAAGGAGGTCGAGCATGCTTTTGAGCATATTAAAAGCCTGTTGACTTCAGCACCTATTCTAGTGCTTCCATATTTGCATCTACCATTCAAACTTCATAATGGTTCTTAAAAGGTTGGACTTGTAGGAGATTAAAGTCAAAATGGGAGACCTATTGCTTATTTTAGCAAAAAATTGTCAGGGCGAAGATAAGATACAACACCTATGATGTTGAATTGTATGTTGTGGTTTAATCTATCAAGCATTGGAGACATTATTCCTTTCACAAAGAATTCGTTTTGTAAACGGATCATGAAGAATTTATGCATCTCCAGGGTCAAGACAAAGTAACAACTTGATATGCGTCATGGATTGCTTATCTACAATAGTTCACATCTATGATGAAGCATAAATCATGAGTACAAATAAAATAGCTGATGTGTTAAGCTAGAGGAGCAATCTTTTGACCGCCATGAGAGTTGAATTGTTGGGGTTTGTAACACCCCGTATTTTCTATGAACATTAAAGTAATGAATTAAATAATACTTAATTTTAAAAGTGGAAATTAGGGGAAACAGTTTTTGCCATTGCGTTCGTCTTGGAATTCTGCTTGAGACAGAGTCCGAGTTTGCGTGAATCAGACTCTGTATGAAGAAGTTATGGATTTCAAAAGATTTCAAGTTTAAACATAAACTAAATATAAATAATAATTAAATCAAAAAGCAGTTCAAAATTCAAAAATTTCGAGAATCAGCAGTGCGGGAAAATTCCTGCCCATAAGGGTCGACTCCCCCATGGGGGGTCGACATAGGTGTCGATCCCCCAAGAGGGGTGTCGACTGGGGTGTCGAACCCCACTGTAGGGGTCGACCCCCTCAGCCAGATCTGGGCTATTTTGTCCAGTGAAATTTTTCTGAGTCATTAGGGCATATGTGGCGACTTCCGGTTGGCTCTATTTGGTCTGGATGGCTCTGATTACTTCTAGGTTGATCTAACGGCTCTCATTAATCTAAACTTTTATGACTTGTAATGAAGTGAAACTAGAACTGTGCCTAATTATAAGATAATCATATTCTGATTCATGTTTATCCCTGTAGCAATTCTGAAATTACCTATGCCTACGAGACTATTGTGATTGATACAATCTATTATGTTGTATATTAATTTGGTGTTGAACCTATCATGTTGTATATTAATTTGGTGATGAACCTATCATGTTGTATATTAATTTGGTGATGAACCTATCATGTTCTATATTAATTTGGTGATGAACCTATCATGTTGTATATTAGTTTGGTGATGAACCTATCATGTTGTATATTAATTTGGTGATGAACCTATCATGTTGTATATTAATTTGGTGATTCTTTTATGTTATGTTATATGCAAGATCATAAGCTAAGTCATGTTCATATATGCTCATATGTCTAGATCTACATGCTTATATGTTTAGATCTATGTTAATTTGATCCAACTCAAATGCAAGTTCACATTTCCATGCTTAATTAAATTTGTGTAGTACTATGCCAAATTTATATCACACATGCTCAGTTGATCTAAACTATTTTATGTCGTTGGAATGTTACATGTCCCTTTGCTTTTCCCTTTTGTTTATGAGCTAGGCTAATTTGCGAGCCTAACATTCTACGTAATTTATGCGAACGAATAACGGGGGATACGTTGGGAAAAATATTAAATTGCATGCTATTGTCATAGATTGGCTCATAATCATGTAAATGGTTAATGGCATGAAATGGTATAATTTGTATAACTAAGAATTATGGACATAATTTAGAGGGTAAATGGGGCATGACTTGAGTTGACAACATTGGTGGATAATTTACATATAAACATAAATGGTAAATATGTAAATTAATTAGAAGATGAATATGCCTAACCCGAGGTTAGATTGAGTTACGGTGTAAGACTGCCCGGAACCACCCGACACATCCAGCAACCGTAACAATACAGATCTAATGTGAGAGGTTAGCGCATTAAGCCCAAAAACCCGAGGTTAGATTAAGTTGTAGTGTAAGACTACTCGGAACCGCCCGGCACATCCAGCGACCGCAACAATATAGATCTAATGTGAGAGGTGGGTGCTTTAATGAATGAATTAAAGCTAAGGAGCAGGCAGGCTAAGAATGTTAGGATTAAGTTAATTAAGGCTATACTTAACCAATACAACATGTTAACTAAACTGATTGGTGGAGTTATATTAATTTGAGAACACTAAACCATTTTAACATGTTGATTAGAAAACCCTAGTAACGGGGACCTGTTTCAGCAGTTACCTACATAGATGTATCATGGTATCCTGAACTAGGCAGGGTGGGGCACGATTACTAGGCTGATTATAAGTGGTCAAAATAACGGCGGGTGGTGCAGCAGTGTAGGTTCCGATGGAGTACAGGCGTGCATGTACTCCGGCATGGACAAATCAGGCACTGGGCATCAGTAGTATACACTGTGCATCTTGAATTTGTGTTGGGTTGCCACCATAGGAATTGATACACCCCATGGTGGGGCCAACACAGGTATCTACAATCGAGTGGGGCTGAATGGCACAAGTAATAAATGCATGCGAGTAGAAGCCGATCGAAAAAGGGATCACTTTGTTATGAACACATGATGGTAGTTGAACACTCGTTAGTAGGTGCAGAGAAATAGAAATGAGTGCGATGGTATATTCAGTTTATCTTACCTTATGTTATCTTATCTCAATGGTATTGTCCCATGTTCAGTTTATTCATGTCATGATCCTTTTACCTGTTTACATGCGGAATAATCACTGGACTTACCAGAATTATGTCTGACCTATTTCCTTTTGCCTTCTTTTCTTCCGTCCCCCCAGGTCCGTAGGAAGGGAATACTTCAGCTTAGTGTAGACCTTTTCTAGCTTGAAGAGAGTAGATGTATTGCTTGGATTCTCTTTTCTTGGGCTATGGCTGTGGTTACACTTTTATTGGGGATTTATGATGCTTTACTACTATTTTATGCTTCTTTATGTACTTGGAGATTTAAATCAAGACAGAAGTTTCGTTGTAATAATCAAGAAGTTTGAGTTTTAAACAAAGCTTGTAATGTTTTGACTGATCCACGCTATTTAATAAATAATTTCAGTTTTTCGCTGCTTATATGTCTGTCTTGAAAATTATCTATGTCTTTTACCTAAAATACTTCACCAAAGTTAATGCATTCCCTTTGTGTGTGACCTTAATGGAGTTATGGTGTTTCACTTGGTATCAAAGCAATGGTTTACCAGATTAGATAAAAGTTTTGAAAACTATTTTTCAAAAAGAAGTTTAAAGAAGCATTTTCAAGAAAAGTGTTGTTTTATTATAAAAGCATAATCCCTAAAGCCATATGCACTATCTTTCTATCCTTTGTTTTGAACCTTTTCTTCTCATCTCAGCATGTCTGGGGATCTTAATCTTCCTGAGGGCCTACCGGTACCTGGTTGGTTCAGAAGGTACTTGGAGGCTAGGGCTAATGACGCAGGCCCAGCAGACGTTCCTCCTCCCCAGTTGCAGTTGTTCCTCCTCGTTTGAATGCTTTCTTAAAGATATGTAGAGACTTTCGAGCCATGTTCGGGAAGAACTTTAATAGGACTGAGTCATTTGTGGAAGCAAGAAATTGGCTCAAGGAAACAGAATATTTGTTTGTTATCTTCAAAGTGGATGATAGGCAGAAAATACAATTGGTTGTGTGGTTACCTAAAGGGCGAAGCCTATTATTGGTGGGAAGTTACTAATGCTGAGAGACCAGTTGGAACTTGGGAGGATTTCAGAATGAGGTTTGAAATGAAGTTCCCCTCGCAAGCTGAACGAAGTCTACAGGTGGAAAATTTCTTAGCTCTCAAACAAGGAAGCCTATCGGTCAAGGAATACGTCAACCAATTCAACTAGCTGGCTTGATTCGGATTGGAGTTAGTGAACACTCCACATAAGAAGTCTCTTCGTTTCGTTAAAGGGTTGAACGAGCCACTGCACAGCCTAGCTATGTCCCATATACCTATGGGTGCGACTTATGAGAGACAAGTAGACATGGCACTGTTATAGGAGGAAGATAAGGATGGCAAAAAAGAGATAAAGGTGGAAGTACCTCAAGACAAGAAAGTGGTGGGATCACAGAACAAGAAGACAGATTCCAAGAAGGGAGGGAAGAATAACAAACCCCATGACAAGCGGAAGTGTAATTTTTATGGCATACCTGGACAACTGATTAAGGACTGCAGAAAGAATAAGAGGAAGATGGGTGGTAGTTTTTAGTGCGGCGAGACAGGACACATGGCTAAGGACTTCCCAAGAAAGCAAAGGCAAGGGCAAAGAACTGGATCTAATTATGGAGGGCAGGTTCATGCTCTCATAGCACCTCTGCAAGAATGAGGTAGAAATATTTCTGTTGAGAGTTTAGTTTATCTTTTTGATCATCCTGTTCATATTCTCTTTGATTCTGGCGCATCACACTCTTTTATATCTATTACTTTAGTTGAATCTCTGCATCTAGACACTAGTATAGTAGAGGATTCCTTGGTTGTTTCAAATCCAATTGGGGGTTTGGCTTATTTATCAATGATTTGTTTGGATTTGGAAATTTCTATACTAAGTGTTGGGTTTAGATGTAATGCCTATGTTTTGGGCTTCACGGTTTATGGGTTGATTCTAGGCATGGATTGGATATCCAGTAATGGTGCCGTCCTCGATTGTGAAAATAGAGTAGTTAGACTTATGACTCGCCTTGGTAACACTCTCGAAATCTCTTGTAATCCCATGAACTCTGTTATGCTTAGCTACTTAGAATCTCTTGATGCGTCTGTTGAAAACCTGCAATCTGTTAGAGTAGTCTGTGAATACTCGGATGTCTTTGAAGAGGTGAAGGGTTTACCTCCGAAGCGAGAGGTAGATTTCCGCATATACCTTGTTGATAATGCAAAACCTATTGCTCTACCCGTTAGACACATGGCTCCAAGGGAAAGGAAAGAGCTTAGCAAGCAAGTTAAGGAGTTGCTTGAAAAGGGGTTTATAAGGCGGAGTATTTCTGAATGGGGTGCTCCAGTGGTGTTTGCAACCAAAGCAGATGGTTCACTTCGCCTATGCGTTGACTATAGGGAGCTAAACAAGCCGACCAAGAAGAATAGGCACCCACTTCCAAGAATAGACGACTTGTTCAATCAGCTTGTAGGTGCATCGGTTTTCTCCCAACTAGATGTGGCTACCGGGTTTCATCAGCTAAAAGTGGCTGAGGACAGCATTGATAAGACCGCATTCAAGACCCCGGATGGTTTCTTTGAATGGCTTGTCATGCCTTTCGGCTTGATAAACGCACTTGCCTATTTCGTTGACTTGATGAGTCGGGTGTTCAGGGAGTTCCTTAATAAATTTGTAGTGGTCTTCGTGGACGACATTCTGATATTCTCGAAAAGTGAGGAGAGCATGCTTTGCATTTAACGGAAGCCATGTATACTCTTCGTGCACATCAACTAAAAGCAAAATTCTCCAAATGCCATTTTTGGAGAGAAGAAGTAAGGTTTCTTGGACATGTGGTGTCCAAAGAGGGGATAGTTGTGGATCCCGCAAAAGTAGTTGTGGTGCAAGATTGGAAGATTCTACGGAATGCAAACGAAGTCTGAAGCTTTCTCGGACTAGCAGGCTTTTACCGAAAGATCATTAAAGACTTTGCGAAGATCTTAGCACCACTTACAAGATTGACGAAGAAGAACCTAACTTTCGCTTGGGACTTGGATTGTGATGTTGCTTTCCAACGATTGAAAAGGGCTCTGACTCTTCGCACCACTTACAAGATTGACGAAGAAGAACCTAACTTTCCCTTGGGACTTGGATTGTGATGTTGCTTTCCAACGATTGAAAAGGGCTCCGACAACAGCCCCAATTCTAACATTTCCTGATGGAAGTAAGATGTTTACAGTATACATAGACGCATGCAGTAGAGGATTAGGCGCTGTCTTGATGCAAGAAAGGCAAGGTTGTTTGTTATGGGGAAGGCTGTTGAAGGTACATGAGAAAAACTACCCAACTCATGATTTGGACCTAGCTGCCATTGTTTTTGCTCTTAAGTCATGGCATCATTACCTAATAGGAGAAAGGTTTGAATTGTTTACTAACAATAAATCATTAAAGTACCTTTTTTCACAGAAGGATCTTAACTTAAGACAACAAAGGTGGATGTAGTTTCTTGCCTCATACGATTTTGAGATTTCTTATACCCCTGGCAAGGGCAATGTGGTAGCAGATGCCTTGAGCAGGAAAAAGCTGACCCTAAGTCCTCTCTTTGTAGAAAGGCAAAGCTTGGAGTACATAGCAAACTTTGACTTTAGACCTTCCTTTGAGTTTGTACCTGGCTTGTTAGCAACACCAGACGTGCGACCTACACTTTTGGACTCAATAGGAACTGCGTAACGTGAAGACCCTCAGCTAGTTGATGTGATAGATAAGCTAATTAGAGGTGAGACTTCTAGTCACCTTAATAGATACTCCATCGATGACAAGGGTTGGTTGAGACGGGATGGAAGACTATGTGTCCCACAAGCAAGAGATTTGGTGAAAACCGTTCGCGAAGAAGCACACCATTCTAAATTGACCATACACCCAGGTGGGTACAAGATGTATAAAGACATAAAAAGTGTTTTCTTTTGGAATGGCATGAAGAAGGATGTAGCTGAGTTTGTCTCTAAATGCTTGATATGCCAGCAAGTCAAAGCGGAGCAGAAGAAGCCTAGTGGTCTGCTTCATCCTCTAGAAGTCCCACAGTGGAAATGGGATAGCATTTCTATGGACTTTATTGATGGGTTGCCTAGGTCAAGAAGGGGCAATACCAGTATTTGGGTAATAATGGACAGGCTCACTAAAAGCACTCACTTTATACCTGTTAAGAGTAGGAGGACTGCCTCATTGTTAGCATTCATGTATCTTAAAGAGGTGGTTCGAATGCATGGAATACCCTCTAGCATAGTAAGTGATCGAGATCCTATTTTTACGAGCGAGTTTTGGAAGAGTTTGCAAGAGGCTGTAGGCGCACAGCTATTCTTAAGCACGACCTATCACCCTTAAACCGATGGACAGACGGAAAGGGTGAACAGAGTATTAGAAGACCTCTTGAGATTGTGCATTCTTGATTTTGGAAGGACATGGGAGGATCATCTTCCTTTGGTGGGAATTCGCCTACAAAAATAGCTACCAAGCCACCATAGGCATGGCACCCTTCGAGGCTTTATATGAAAGACCATGCCGATCACCAACTTGTTGGTGGGAGTCTACAGACAAGCTCGTACTTGGGCTGGACACGATTAGAGAAACTTCAGAGAAGGTGGACTTGATACGAAGACAAATGAAGACCGCACAAGATAGACAGAAGTCCTACGCTGGTAAAAGAAGGACCGACCTTGAGTTTGAGGATGGTGACAGAGTTTTCCTTAAAGTATCTCCTTTGAGGAATGTCGTTCGCTTTGGGTCTACAGGAAAATTGGCATCAAGATTTGTAGGGCCATTTCCTACATTTGAAAGGATTGGGAAGATGGCCTATAAAGCAGAGCTGTCCGAAAGGTTTGCTGGAGTTCATAATGTTTTTCATGTCTCTCATCTATGAAAGTGCTTATATGAGTCAACGGAAGTTGTGAGCCAAACATACTAGAGGAAGTAGAAGTGGAACGAGAAGCAATGGTGAGGAGAGTTCCAACTCGTATCTTAGGGACAAAAGTCAATAAGCTACGCAACCGTAAAATCTAGCTTGTTAAAGTTAAAAGGAGTGACGCTGAGGAAGACGCGACTTAGGAGACTGAGGACAAGATACGCGAAGCCTACCCTCTTCCTTTTGAGGGTACATCCTTGATCTCTTTTCCATAAGTTTATGCATGCTTATATCTATCTATTAAGTATATCTCCTCGGTCCTATTCTTGATCCTTAGGTAGAAACCAATGGATGTAAACATGTATTTGAAACATGTTATGCTTGATGGTTGCAAGTGGTTGCTGGTGGTTGCTCGTGGATGCATATACACACACATTAGGTACTAGATCAGATCAGTCACTTTCATATTGCACATGCATATATGTATTTGTATTTGGATTGAAGCTTGATGTGTTGTCATATGGATGTTGCACTTGTATGAATGATTGTGCACTCATGTAGAAGTTATAAAGTATGAATAGGAATAATGGCACACATAATCGACTCATGGCACTATCATGATTTGCATTAAAGAGGTCAACTGAATCAGTAGACCGCTGATTTTGCATTAGATAAGGACATATACACACACTATGCATATAGTCATAAAAGCATTAGGAATCTGTTTAAGGACAATGGATGCCTGTGTTTTATGATTGAGTAAATGGACGATTGGATGGTAGGACATACATTCTTCTTGACTTGAAGATTTCGGGGACGAAATCCTTTAAGGAGAGGAGAATGTAACAACCCGTATTTTCTGTGAACAATAAAGTAACGAATTAAAGAATACTTAATTTTAAAGTCGGAAATAAGGGGAAACGGGTTTCTCCATTGCGTTTGTCTCGGAATTCTACTTGAGATAGAGTCCGAGTTTGCATGAATCGGACTCCGTATGAAGAAGTTATGGAGTTCAAAAGATTTCAAGTTTAAACAGAAACTAAATATAAATAATAATTAAATCAAAAAGCAGTTCAAAATTTGAAAATTCTAAGAATCAGCAGGGTGGGAAAATTCCCTCCTATAGGGGTCGACTCCCCCTATGGAGGGTCGACATAGGTGTCGACCCCCCAAGAGGGGTGTCGACTGGGGTGTCGACCCCCCTGTAGGGGTCGACCCCCTCGGCCAGATCTGGGCTGTTTTGTCTAGTGACGTTTTTTTTGAGGGCATATGTTGTGACTTCCGGTTGGCTTTATTTTGTCTGGATGGCTCTGATTACTCCTAGGTTGATCTAATGGCTCTCATTAATCTAAACTTCTATGACTTGTAATGAAGCGAAACTATAACTGTGCCTAGTTGTAAGATAATCGTATTCTAATTCATGTTTATCCCTATAGCAATTCTGAAATTACCTATGCCTACGAGACTATTGTGATTGATACAATTTATCATATTGTATATTAATTTAGTGTTGAACCTATAATTTTGTATATTAATTTGGTGATCAACCTATCATGTTGTATATTAATTTGGTGATCAACCTATCATGTTGTATATTAATTTGGTGATGAACCTATCATGTTGTGTATAAATTTGGTGATTCTTTTACGTTATGTTATATGCAAGATCACAAGCTAAGTCATGTTCATATATGCTCATATTTCTAGATCTACATGCTTATATGTTTAGATCTATGTTAATTTGATCCAACTCAAATTCAAGTTCACATTTACATGCTTAATAAAATTTGTGTAGTACTGTGCCAAATTTATATCATACATGCTTAGTTGATCTATACTGTTTTATGTCGTTGGAATGTTACATGTCCCTTTTCTTTTCCCTTTTGTTTATGAGCTAGGCTAATTTGCGAGCCTAACGTTCTATGTAATTTATGCGAACGAACCCCGTGGGATACGTTGGGAAAAATATTAAATTGCATGCTATTGGCATAGATTGGCTCATAATCATGTAAATGGTTAATGCCATGAAATGGTATAATTTTTATAGCTAAGAATTATGGACATAATTTAGAGGGTAAATGGGACTTGACTTGAGTTGACAACATTGGTGGATAATTTACATATAAACATAAATGGTAAATATGTA